>CM034148.1:85071673-85671673 GCA_019776745.2 Taxus chinensis | reverse complement strand
ACAAGGAAAGATGTTGTGAAGAAGTGTTTCAAAGTCAAGACATTTCCCAATTGATAAAAAATTTAACTACTAATATATTCTCGGCATCTTATAAACTCCTTATGTTTCTTAATGGTAGCAATGTAAAGAAACATACACTCTTAAAATTATCTTCCTAAAGTGAGACCAGAAACTCTACTCAAAACCACAATAATGTCATTGAATTCTTGGATGAAGTCTGAGTGGAACAATATTTTGGGGAGCTTGGTAATATTCTTAGCCAAATAATTCTTCATCACGATCTTTGTACATAGTTCAAATTCCTTATCCTAGTATTCAATTGCAGCCTCTGGGGATATTTTTACATATCCCTCGACATCTAGAAGTTTGAATAAGTCTTTGAAAAAATCAGTGTCCAACCTAATCAAAAATTTTCCATCATCATCTTTTACTGATTTAGAGGCCTTATCGAAGTGAGTTACTGTAGCCAAGATAAACTTCAGGGTAATGCATGGATGAAGGAAAAACAGAAGTGAGAACAAGGCCATTGTCAAATATGGCTCGCATCCAAGATTTTTTTATTAGGGGCTCTTAGTCTTTCCCAAAATTCTGGCATATCCACTTGTCGCAATTCCATGTCTCCAATGTTTCCCAAATTTGATGACATGCATGTATGAGGGGAAAATCCTAAGAAGGTATACTTCATCTTTTCCTTTCCTTTTGAAGAAGAAGTTAACATTAGTTCGGGTTCGGATCCCGATCGAACCTTGAAAATTTTATAGAAACAATTTTGAAAACTCCAAAACACCGAAGTCTGAAATTTTGAATATAAAACCCCAAAAACAATCTAATTCTGAAAAAGATGAAGCCCGAAACTTTGAAAATCTGAAGTGTGCTCAGTTCTGAAATTTGAAAAGCATATCTCCAAAAGTTTGAAAAGCAACAAGCCCCGAAGGTTTGAAATGTAACAAGTTTTGAAGGTCTGAAAAGTAACAAGTTCCGAAGATGAACTCCAAAATTCATGGTTCCGTAATTGCAAAATGTAAACCTTCAAAAAAGAAGACCTCCGAAAGCACACCAACTGTAAATGCTAAATGTTTCAAAGATTTGAAATGAGGTTTTTTAGAAATCCTTGGGTTTGATAAGACTTAATGCTTGCATGATTTGAAGCTCGTAAGATTGAATGAAAGACGAAACAACATGTTTGAAATGAAAAAAAATAAATAATGAATCGACAATTGCTTCCATGTTTTAAAAAAGAAGAAAAAAGAAAGAAAAAACAAACAAAACCATGGCAATCTAAACCAAAAATATTAAAGAAAACCCAAAAATTACCTTAAAATTGATGCCTAAAA
This sequence comes from Taxus chinensis, assembly GCA_019776745.2. Lineage (NCBI taxonomy): Eukaryota > Viridiplantae > Streptophyta > Pinopsida > Cupressales > Taxaceae > Taxus > Taxus chinensis. The sequence continues at coordinate 85,670,339 of CM034148.1, read as the reverse complement.
GTACACTATGGTGTAGTAAAAAATGAGGTGTCAGAGTGAAAATGACGTGTGAAAATCCAAGTTTATATCGGTAAACCTGAAATTAATGCCCGAAAGCCAAAACGTATGAGGTGGTTGAGAATTAAATGTTATACAGAGAGTCCAAAATCCAACTACAAGCGTGACCACTCTAATGTGAAACTTGAAGTTTGAAACTCAAAAGACTGAAGTTCTAAAATTTTGGAACTTTAGGATTTTGGAATTTACAACTCAGGAACAAAAAATAGGCCCAAGTGTAAAGTGAGACTTCGGAACCCAAAAAATTGAAGTTCAAAAATCTTGGAACTTTGGACTTTTGGAGTTCGTAAATAGAACACTAAAAAGATCAAAAATGTCAATGAGAACTTTGAAACCCGAAAGCCCGAAGTTCCAAAATTTTGGAACTTCGGAACTTTAAGCCAAATTTTTACTTACAAATGAAACAAAACCTAAAGTGAGAGAACATCCACATTCAGAAGTCTTAAATTTCACACTTTTGGAAAAATCCTGATCCCCAAAAAACTTAGGCAAGAAATTTCATAGAATGGTAGAAAATTTTAAAAGCTACCCTCCCATTACGAGTAACTAAAAGGTTAACACATAATACATCATCATCCCCTAACCCATGCAATAACCGCACATATAACTCTAGACCTCCAAGATGTTGCATCGATGTAAAAAATCATTCCATCTTAAAAAACTAACATAAAAATGCCTATCATGTCATCTAGCCTAAATAATTCCATGTGTCCAGATCACTTTGATTTGCTCATACGCCCAACACTGCAAAATGAATGTCCCATCTAAAAAATATTTCCTTCCTATGGACCACTCCCATAATTCCCCATACACCTGTGCTAGTAGAGCTAACCCCCTGGAAAAAACTTTATGATACTCAACCATGTCCACTATAACCCCCACTAATTCCCATGGAAAACAACCTTTGCCGAAATCTGGTAAAGCATAAAAGCTGATCCCTATCATAATCATAGTGATTAAGGTACTCATAGCTACCTCATCATCCCAAAAAGTCTCGAATGTAAACCCCCTTGTAATATATGTCATGTCTAGGGAAACATATATATACAACCTCAGCATTGCTGCTCCTCATCCAATCTCATCAATCAAAACAATTGGATCACCTTAAATATCTATATGTAAGATCTTGTACAAATCATCCAATGTGATCATCATCTCCCTTGTTGGTAACTAAAATGTCCCTGTGGCAAGATCTCACCACTCTAGTAAGTTCTCCATCATATCTAAATCACAGTGAACATGCCTATAGTGGTGCAATTCACCTAACCCCAACACCTCTAAAATCTCATAGTCATCTTCCCCCATGTACTCATGTGTCTGCTCCAATAAAGGTGATACTCTATCCCTCATCAACAAACATCTCTTCGCTTGTATCCATAAAAAAATCAAAGAACATTATTAATCATTGCATTATAAAATCCATCCATTTTTTAAAAACATATCAAATCGACACTGATCCCCACATATCGGTACCGATATTATCTAAATCGGTACCAATCCTAGTGATCGATGCCTATCCTATATCCATATATAGAAAAAAAACTTAAAAATACAAAAAACTTAACCTACCTCTATTTGAGTTGGATGTCATCTCCTCTATCTATTCCCACTATCCTTCATCTCTAAAAATAACAAAAACCACAAATTTATAGCAAAGTATCATAGTAAACATAATGAGTACAATGACCTCTCATGATTATCCAAATCTTATAGATAAGATTATGATCTGATTGACATTGGTTTGTAATCAGTTTCAATTCACTTAGAATCGGTACCAATTCATCAAAATGACATCAAGCCCTTGTGAATTGAACACTTTTCAAGCATGTTCTTCTTTTTGGTCCCCGAGACCCTCTACAATCCAAAATTGTATCTCATACAAAAGAGCCTATGTTTCCCAACACACCATGGATTATGTAGCCTCACTGGGAAACTTTTTCCTGCTGCTTCCTACAAGTCATACGTCTATAGGTTGAGAACCCATTGGTTCCCCTATCATTTAACTTTTCATTTGCGTAAGCCCACCTTTGTGGTAATACAGTTCATACCCGGTCTTAGGGAATCTTATATTGAAACAAATCTACTCACAAATGCAATCTTAGACAAGCCTTCATTCTCTTGCATTTATTTATCCATTTATTCTATTCAAACCCACGGTAACCATTCACACTGGCTTGTGATGGTCCCTAAGTTTGAGGGGGGTCACCTACTCCAACATAAATCCAAGCTACCTCACTCATTTTTGTTTATTGGTTTGTCCATCACAAGCGACTTGACAAAAAGGGAAAAACGTAGACACCATAATTAGAGTCACCCTAATTCCCATATGTGCATATACACTCTAAGATACCCCTTCGTTATTCAACACATAGTCAATTTTACCCTTTTACCAATTTACATTTACTATTTTACCACTCATAACCACCTGTAACCACAAAAAAAAACTAAAAAACTAAAAAAATAAAAACAAAAATAAACCAAACAACCCAACCTCCAAACAAACCTCCCCATGAGCTCAAAACAACCCTGGACCATCCAGAAAACCTAAAAACGCTCGTAAAAGGAAGTGGTTGAAACCAAATTCAGCCATTCTCCTCGAATTAGATAGAAATTGATGTAGTGGATCAGTATTGGATGCCGATTAGTGTGGATCCGTTAAAATGACACTCAATCGTATAAAAATACCAACTCAGGCATTTTCCCAAGGATTTCGAGATCAATTCTGACATCCTTCTTTGAAGCTTGCACGTGACAAGACCCAAGCTATTTGATTTCATGCATGTTAACAGAAACTGTGAAGTGATCAAGACCTATCTATTGTTATCTTGTACTCCCTTTGGAGCAAGTTTCTCTCCATATTCAATCATCATGGGTTCCATCCTCCTCAGACGGTATGTTATTTTGATTCAAATGAAGAGCCTTTTTTTCTCATGTTTAATCGTATTACAATACAAGCAGTTTAGCTTTCAAAAGAATAATCTAATCCTTCTGTTCAGAATCATAGGCTCTATAAAACATATTTTGATTAATTTGGTTTTGAGAGTGATTGACATCGATAGTCAAGATCGACACCAATCCACCAGATTGCTATTGATCCCTGTTAAGATTCCCCTATTTTACATTATTGGTACATATTGATACATCTCTCTGATATTATGTAATTATGGATAATCATCTATTGCTTGTAAGCTCTTGCTTCTGTTAGATGACCCTTCTAGGAACAACTTACGAACTAGTGTCATTTTCGACCATATCGATTGTGCGCTAACCATTTGTGTGGAAAAGTCCTGACTATCGAGTTACAAGTTAATCCATCTATGTTATCACCCTCACGTCTAACCCGGATGATATCACTAAATAGTTGGAAGTTCTCCTTGAGAATAGAGTGATGAGGCCAACCTCTACTAGGACAATACGTTTTCAATCCTCCATAACCTATTAGTCGAGGACATTGATTAAGTCCTTGACATCCATGGAACACACATCTATAATTTTTTATCATCCGTATTATATGATATTATTTGTATTGTTATCATTATTTGCTATCTTAATTGTCTAAAAGCAAGTTGACACCTTTCAAAGGAAGCCCTTTGGTTCATGGGATTGGCCTTTTGCCAAGCAATTCACCTCATTATTATCTAATATATTTCTTTTCAAAGTTGTTTGCGTATGTGTATAGGTTCTTTGCCTCTTTGGAAAAAAAACTTCGTGGGCATGCATTTGGATCTGCACTTCTTCTGAGATCATCCACATATGTATCGTTAAACCCTATCATTTCTAAGTTTTAGTTGTTTGTTTTGTATAGTTAAATCAAATCCTAAAATATACTAAAACAAAGAGAGCCAACGATATGGTTGGAGGATGAGAAAAAATGTGAAGTGTCCTAAAAAGCTACTTCTGAAAAGAAGGTAGATTAGAAAGCATCAAGAAGGTGATCAACATGAGAGATATGAGATAGTTGTTATGTACCTTGGGATATGATATTATAATGTATATGGGTTGATGGAGATTCCGACATGTGGCACACATCCCCTTAATTATTTATATGGGGTCACATAGGAATTAGTTATATTGGGTAATGAGTTGACCTATATTGGGATTAGGTATTACCCATTATTAAGAGTAATGTATGTCTATATTAGAGATGTGAGTATTAATGTTACAGAGGGTACGAGTTGAGTCTTCCACTTGGTAGAGGTATATTGGAGGCATCCCCCTCGAAGTGGATTCACATCCTTGGAGATTGTGGAGTTACTCCTTCCTTAAGTAGCATTGTATGGTGTTGCCCAACCTTAAGGGTATTATTCTGAATATATTTCATATTTGGGAATATTTTCCACCCATATATCTTGTGTTGTTTTATTTTCTGCAATTTATTGATTTATTATATGCAAAGTTCTTATCTAGTGGTATCAAAACGTCGATTTCGGTAAAAATTGGGTCCAAACTCTTATTTTAGAGATTCATCTATATTTTCTAAACTACTGTGAATTTTTCTCAAATGTTTTACCATAGTTGTAAAAGGGTCTCAGAAATCTATAGTCCAAATTTCAGAAATTTTTGAGGTTTTTTGTGGATGTTATTGCATTTTTAGGGTTTCACCTAAATTTGCTTCACAAGTTGAATTTTTTGGAATTAATTTTCTAAATTTTTACCAGAATTTCTAATCCCATTCAAAAAGCTATATTAAATATTTCAGAATTTTTTGATATGTTTTGAAGAAGATATTGAGAGTTTTAGCGTTTTACATAAAATTGGCCTACAGGTTGCAATTTTCCATCTTTCTTTGATTTTTTTACATATTCGGAAAGATATCAAAATTTTAATAGGGGTTAATTATTTGTGATTTCATATTGGAGGCCGAATTATAGACAAAATCATTAGATCAAATATTGGTCAAAGGAGTAACTTTGTGAAACCCTAATTTCTGTGCATCATGTATAAACCAATTTTCTACGGAAATGGAGAAATTGATGCAAAAAATGGTGGTTACAATTTAAGAAAATGTATTTTGATAAATATTTAGTATGGTTTAGTTTTTATCTTCATCTTGGTAGGAAAGAATGAAATTGGTATTTTTATTTGGATATATATCTGTTGGATTGGGATTCAGAGGAATGGAAGATAATTTCCTAGCTAGATGGGAAACAAAAAAGAAACATAATTTTGTTAAAGAATAAGAAGAAGAAAATGTTGATGATGAAGTTGCTACACATGATAGTGCATCTCCAAATAAGAAAGCTTCAATATTTCAGTTTGAAGGGTGCATTCAAAGAAAAAAGTTAATTGTTTCCATAAACCCTAGAAGAAAATATAGCTTCATCAATATGAATGTATCTCACAATCTACACATGCAAACAAAGCATATTAAGGTAACTCAAGTGGTTGGTAAACATATTCAATTTTTTGAATATTTACAACTCTCTATGGATAAATATGTTTTACAATCTGATTTTAATGCTTTATATATGGATGGTATGGATATTGTTCTTGGATATCCTTGGTTAGAGACATTGGGAGCAATTAATCTTAATGCACAAAATAAATTCATGAAATTATGGTACAAGAGAAAGAAAATTACATTACAAGATATCGCACTTAGCAAGGAAAAAAGTAATGTAAATTTAGATCATGAAGATGAATTTGAAGATGGTGAAGAAGGGAATAAGGATGAATCAGAAGGAGAGGATGAAGAACATGATGAAAAATTAAAAAATAGTTTATCTACTCAAGAGAAAAAATAAATAGCAAACAAGTTGGAAGAGGAAAATAAAGTGGAGGAAAATATTGATAAGGTTGAGCATAGTAAGGTCACACCATATAGACACCCACATCATCACGAGAGGAAAAAATCGTGGAGACATGCTAGGACACATAAGGGAAAAAATCTATATGGATATACAGGTAATTAGAGGAGTAATACTTTTGGCTATACATGGAATCAATGGAATAATAATTATATTACTGGGAATCACAGGATTCATAATTATGGATATGCATGGATGCTGAGGAGGAACACATATGGACCAGGATGTAATCAGATGAGCAAAATGGAATATGGAATCAGATTTGGAGCAACATCACCCACCAGAATTTCATATGGGTGGTTGGATGATCGAGCATGGTGACAACTATGCAACAATTTAAAACACACTCATTATATGGATTCTTCTTATGTTTGAGAGACAAAACATGTCAAAGAGGGAGGCAATGTTATGTACCTTGGGATATGATATTATAAGGTATATGGGTTGATGGAGATGCCGACATGAGGCACAAATCCCCTTAGTTAGTTATATGGGGTCACATAGGAATTAGTTATATTGGGTAATGAGTCGGCCTACATTGGGATTAGGTGCTACCCATTTATTAAGAGTAATGTATGTCTATATAAGGGATGTGAGTATTAATATCATGGAGCGTATGAGTTGAGTCTTCTACTTGGTAGAGGTATATTGGAGGTGTCCCCCTTCAAGTGGATTCCAATCCTAAGAGATTATGGAGTTACTCCTTCCTTAAGGAGCATTGTATGGTGTTGCCCTACCTTAAGGGTATTATTCTGAATAAATTGCATATTTGGGCATCTTGACCACCCATATATCTTGTTTTGTGTTATCTTCTATAATTTATTGATTTATTATATGCAGTTCTTATCAATAGTGATAGAAGATGATATGGAGACTAATATTTGTTATCTAAAATGAGTGATTTGGGAGAAAAATAAAATGAAAGCATGAGAGAATAAACTAAAAAAAATCATATATTGTAAAAGGATGATAAGGGAGTCAAAAAGGCAACCCAAGGAGGAACTTGGAGAGGGAATTAAGCCTCATTTTTTAATTCTAATAATATATTTGAATGTGTGATTGTAGGTATACAATTTGATGAAAAGAGAGCTGAATTTGAGGGCTCAAAATTGAAAAGAATAAGGAGGAAAAGTTTATAATGAACCATAGATGGTTGTAGATGTAATGCATAAAGAGAAAAAGAAAAGCATGATGTTCAACTAAGAGGATGAAAATACTGTTAAAGATTGTGAAGATGACAAGGACCAAGTTAAAGAGGAGGTGCATGAGATAAAGAAGGAGATAGAATTCAAGCTACATGATGATCACGAGATAAGTAAAATAGATGAAATACATGAGTGAATTCCTAAAGGACATTATAAATAGATTATAGAGAAGGTAGTAGAGATGGAAAAATATATGTATAAAGAATAACAAGTGAATTTATGAGAATATGTAGAAAAAATGATAAAAAAAAGCCATATATAGAACCATTCATAAAGATGAAGAAATAAGTATGGGTATCCAAGAGTCCAAGGGAAGAAAAAAATAATGATAAAGAGCATTATAGTAGAGAGAGATTTCATTATAACCAAAAAGAAAATGTAGTATATTTCAGGCCGAGTTCCAACATCAAGGAAAAGTGATGAAGAAGGCATAATTGAGGAAACTATGGATGTAGAAGATTATAACACCCTCGACAATGGTTATTTTCCTCCTTTGCATTTAAGTGTTGACATGTGATTTTCTTGATAAAGTTATGTTCTTTGGACTGCTGAAGATCATGCTTGAAATGGATAAATCAATTATGCTCTTTGATTGGAGGGCTGGTATGTTGTTGCTTGTAATAATCTATTTCACTCTCTTTGGATAAGCTGCAATCTGGTTTTTAAGAGTTGCAACTTACCTTTCACTATTAGACTCATCCTTGCATCAATTCCATTGATCCAAGGTATGTTTTAAATCTTCTTATTATAACCAAATGAAAAAAATTGACATTCATCATTTGTGTGGTTTAACGGAATGAACTTGTGTTAGTGAAAAATTCCTTATTATCTTGGAAACAGTGCTTGCATTCTATTTTGTGTTGATCTCATCTTTTCTTGGTCAACCTTTGTAGGGCACTTATGGCATCAAGGAAATTAGGAACCTAACTTTTGGATTCTAGTGATAAATAGAAGGTTGTGTACCCTAATAAACACGGGATTCAGGTAAGTTACCTAACTACTGTTATTATACCCCTTTACGAGGGATGACATTCTAGCCTAAGTTGTTAGCTTTTAATGAAGTGACCTAGGGGGATGCTAAGTTTTAATTGAACCTATAATTTCTGGTTAAAACTACATCCTAACCTAGGGTGACAAACTATTATTGGGGGGTTATATCCTAAGGTTATTTATTTAAACTAACCTAAGATCTAACCTAAGAAAATTCTAACTATCCTAACTATTGGGATATGAAAGGGGACCTAGGGGCCATTGGCAATGCGAACTAAGTGGTGGTTCCAAGGATTTTTATTGGGATTTGTTTTGATTTGTTTTTTAATACATGAAAGGAATGCCAGTGTGGTAGGGGTTAGTGAAAGTTAGAGGAATCTACATGGAGGCTTCTCTAAGTTTGAAAATGCATTACGAATTGCAATTGGGTCTTGCCAAATATGAAGTGCAGTGGCAAGGAAAGATAAGCGGGAAAATTGGTTTTAATGACATTAATGTGCCTCGGGTTTGGTGAGCAAGTCGTCTTGGAAGGCATGCTGGAAGATTCGTTGGGGGTTGTTTAGATTTTCATGCTTCATAATTTTTACTCCACATGGAGCTATATAGTTCTTCGAACCAATAGTTTCATCTCCAATTTGTAGCTAACTTTGAACTCTTTGAGCTATTTTCGGTTCGAGGGATGTATTAGTGGAATTGTGGAAAAGGAATATGGTTGTTTGATCTTGTTTGGAGAAGAAGAGGTCTTGGAAAATATACTGGAAGTCTTCTTCGAATCGGCAGAGGCACTATCAGGCATGATAGGCTCTACCCATTAAGATTTATTGCTTTCTTCTAAATGATTCATTAAAACAATTTTGCTCACTGGAAATTTTATATTTACCTAATGTATGTGGTTATTTACTTGCATGTAAGCTTGGAAAATTTATGGGTTTTGGAATACGAATCCTTGGATGTTATTGACAGTTATTTTTTGGAAAACTTCTCTATTTTGGTTGTTAGATGGTTGCATGTAATTGTGAGAAACTCTGCAATCTGTACTAGAAGCTCTTTTGACCTATGTAGCTTGAACTAGTAGTTTTATATTGTATTTGAGTTTGTAGCTTGTTTTCAAAGCTTGTTTTCTTGCATTTGAAGATAAGGTGAAAATTGTTGGCTTATTACTTGTTGGGTTCTAAATACGTTATTGTATTGTCACATTTTGATGTATACTTAAGCTCATTGAACTTGAATTAGGAACTCCTTGGCTATTTTTAACTTGAACTGACAGTGTTGTCAGGATGGTCTTATAGCTCTATTTATGGTTGTGTTCGGGTAGTTGTTATAGCACTCCATGAATACTCTGAACTAGTATTGAAGTCGTGATTGGTTATAAGCTTTATTCAAAATAAATGGTTGTTGAACTGTGCCAAACTTATAGAGGTTTTGAACCTTGAAACTTGTATACAAATCTTATGAAATCTATACTCCATTGTTGTGTTATAGTGTCGTGATTTGTACTTAAGTTATGTATTGAGATTTTATTCTTCCTTATGAAAACAAAAGGCCTAAACCCATAATAGGGTGTTGGTATTATTTGAGTTTTTACTAAAGCCATGTTATTCCCATTTTTATTCATGTTTGAACTTGAGTTGTTGAACTGTAGTTTGTATGAGGAAAATTGACCTTTAGTACCGTTGATGAAGGAGTCTTGTGAGTTTTTGGTCGAATTTGACTATGTAACTTCCTTACCTCCTTTGTTTTGACGATTGTAGGAATGATTGTTTACTTTTACCTTTAGACTACACTGTGTTTCAAACTTAACAGGGCATGTGAATTTTAGAGTGTATTGTATACAGATCTGCTCTGAACGTATTCTTGTATTGTGGAAAATCTTGACTGCTTTGTTCTTGAAATAATTAGGACTAGAAATTTGTTCTATTATAGAACCGATGTATCAGTTGTAAGAGGTTCACGGAAGATTTGATCCTTCCTTTCTACCTTTTAATTGGATCAAACCCTACCTATCGTATGATTTTTAGGAATTAGAGAGGTCTGTGGTTATCTTGTTCAGATGAATTGGAAGAAGGAAGGACATAAATTTTCTGGTCTAGTCTCTTAAATGTTTACTTCCATATGTGTAGTAGGATTTGGTTGAATGCTAAGTTCTAATTTAATATTCTGTTTGTAGTTCAAAATTTGCAGTACCATTTATATGGAGGTTAGCAATGTGAATTCAGACTGTATTCTCATTATTAGTTTGTGTTAATGTTAGTAATGGTGATTCATTTTTCATTTGTAGTGACTATCCAATCATTTCTATTGGAGGACTTTATCTCAACTGTTATACTCTATTGAACCACCTTGTATTAAGGAGAGAGAGAGAGTTGTGTAATGTCTTGGGAGGGGGACAGTCTACAGTTTGAGACTGTACCATGTTCTCTTCTTTGAACTATTTTGAATTTGAACTAAGTAATGAGGTTAGGTCTTCCTGGGAAGGTTACCTGGAAAATTGGAGGTATTCAGGTTTGATTGTGCATTTGGTTTTGAGCTCTCTTTTGGAAACTAAATTAAGTGTTTCTAAGTTGTTTTAGATGTTGGATTTCATTTCATAGTATAAATGAAATGAAACATGGTTTGGATCCTTGTGGGTATGTGATCCTTTTCTGTTGACTGATAAGTTTATGGATTGAACTTTTCTTTATTCGTTCTCTTCTTTGTATTTATTTAGGGATAGAACTTTCTGATATCATTATGTTATAACTAACCCTTTTGCAGATTGGGAAAATTTAAACGTGCTCTTCTATCTTTGAGAAGTTAAGAGATAAATTAATGACAAGGCTTGTTATTGATCCAAAACTAAATTGATGGGATCTATTAAGAATTTTGGTTAAATTTTGAAGTTACATATTATAAAATGTTACTATCTTAGAAGTAGAACAAATTGTTTAATTGTACTTCTTACTTGATGTTATTTCTTATGATTACTTGCTTGATTTTTTACAATTGATCCATGAAAGAAAAGTTGTTTAATGAATCAATTAGTGGAATGCACTTTACTTTAATGCTTAGTTCATTAAACTGACCCGTGCTAGCAATTTTGCAGATGGACATCATAAGTGATTAAAGAAGACTTGAAATTTCATGTTGTATTGGGTTATTTGATTTTGAACCTTATGTAAAGATTTTTTATTCATTCCTTATTTTATTGAAAAATAAAAATTGTATTCTTTTTGGTTTGAAAGTTATTTTTCATACATCGTGTCTGACATACTTATTCTTGTAAATGTAAAGTTTTAAATGAGGAATTCGAATGTTGGAGATTTACTTGCATTCACTGTATAATCTATCTTATATTTATGAAGAATATTGAATATCCATCTTGATAACATGATCCATATCTGTTATATGTATAATACGGATAAACTTGATAAGTTAGATGAAAAGAGGATTAGTTTAATCTCTCTCTTTTTTAGGTTGCAGCTGGTTATGATTGCATAAGTTATCAATCTTATTTGAACAACTCTATTATAGTATTTAAATGCATAATGAATATGAGATGGAACATTAGAGTTGTGAAAAATAAGAAGGGTTTGACAAACCCTAGCACTTAATCAAATAGAGGGAGGTTCTTCCTCATTAAATGATACATAACCCAACGAAGGGTGACTTGATCGTTAAACGTAGACCTCATTTCTTATAAAGTCTACCATGGTTGAACCTAATTGGTGACTACACCTTCTATAGATGATTATGATGTATGTATGGATCTTATGCTATTGTTTTCCTATTTTTGATTAACTTATGTTAAACTAATTGAATGAATAATGAAAGAAATCATGATTTAGAGTAAGTTATTAAATGATTAATTGAACCAAGTATAGAACAAGGATTTGAGGAGTGTTGGATTAGGGTTTTATACGGAAGTAGAAATCTGTTTTATAATCCAAATTAACTTAACCTTAATAACCTCTTTGGTGTATGTTCGTCGTGATGAGGTAGTTTCTGTAGGATGTTGATACATGCCAACTGTAGGAATGTATCTTCGAGAAGACTTGGGTCTTCTCGAGGATACAACATTGCACTTGACATGTGGCAACAACCTTCTGCATTGATCATCTAGATCTACACACTCTAAGGACTTGAACTTAGTTTATCTCTAGGTCAAGTTAGCAACATGTTTAGGATAGGGAGTAAATTTCTATAACTCAGGGTACTTTGGCACACCCGGTTTACTTAGGTCAACTGAGTATTCCCTTTTACCCTAAGTCACCGAAAATGTCTTCCTATAATGGACTATGTTCCTAACCCAGGCTAGGGTTAAACCTTGGACAGGGGGACTGACAGTAGTCAGTAAAGATAAATAATGATAAAAGAGGATTGTGGTGAAGGATCTATTCCAAAATGACAAGTATTTCATTTAGGAATAGTGACATACAATATATGTTGTAAAATATTTGGCCAATGTATCGCAAGCTGTTGGTTGCATTGTCCTATGTAACCTAGTTTAAAGCTACATGATACCGGATGAATATTAGTAACAAATATTCAGGTATATTATTTAAACAAGATCACTCAGTACCCGGATTAAGGTGAAAACCAAGTATACGAAGTATATGATAAGTATCCAGTACTTAAAGTGAAGCATGAATAGATCGGTGTATTACTGAGTCATTACAGCTGCATTACAACTGCATATGGTTATCTATTATGAAATTGACTGGCATTGAATGTGTGTTCTAAATTAAGTTTTATTTAGAATAGTGAACATTAGGTAAATTTTTTTTCCCTTGTTTATAAAGTCTTAAAATGGGAATGTTACAAAGATGAATACCAAATTATAATCATAATTGAAGGTTTAAATAAGGAATATTTTAAGGAAGACGTGTCCATAGAAAGAACATAAGATTTGAAATCTAATGACATGTTTGTCTATGTAAGTTCAAAGTAGTTAGAGGATGAAATAGAAACATTAGAGAATGCCTTGAATAAGGAAGTAGTGGAGTATGATGAGGAGACACCTGAGTTACTACTTGGAAGGATAGAAAGTGAAGAATAAAAAGAGGATACAATAGTTGATAAGTCAGATTGCAAGTTGGAAGGACAAGTGTGTTTGTAAGAGACACTTGATGAGACCCAAAGGCCTCCATATTTTATATCTATTGCTTTTTTAAGTTGTGCATGTGTAGGTTTATTAGTTAAGTAACTAAAAATCATAGATAAATAAGCTCTTAAAATATCTCAAGTAAAGAGTAGATAAGTTGTAAGATAAGACATCCTCATCTTGAAGGATAAAGCCACCAAGAAGAATATGAAAGAAAAATTCAATCCATAAGAGAAGGTTATCTTAAAAGCACAAGATTCAAAAGAGGTTGAACAAGAAGACATGGAGAGAAATACAAAAGAGAAGGAAGAAGATAAGGCACTCTTAGAAACACAAGATTCAAAATAGGTTAAACAAGAAGATGCAGAGAGTGAGAAACTAGAATCTGATGTAGTGTATGAATACACTAAGAAATGTCAAGATACAACCATAAAAATGAAGAGTGAAAAAATTGAGAAGCTCAAAATGGCATTATGAAACTGTGGAAAAGGATTACAAGCTGAAATAGATTACAAAGTTTTTTGTTGGCATCATGGAGATGGAAAAGAATAAGAGAGAGGCTACAATGTCTCATGGTTTTCATTCTAATATTGTTTCTAGATATGAATGTGCATGTGTATTAGTTGGGGAAAAGAAAATAATGGAAGAATTTATGCAAGAAGAAGAGTCAAAATCATCTTGTCATCTCACTCAAGCCACACAACAAGCCATAACATATCAAAGATCATCCAAGAAGGATGAAAATGAGGGTGTAGCATCAATAGTTTGGAAAAATTCATTGATTCATCAATGTGCATGGAGGTAGTTGAGTAGAGAGGTTGTTATAAAACCTATTTTGGATTAGGATCACAAAATAGAGGATAAATAGATAGTAATATAGTTCATAGCCTATGTAGAAACATTTAAAGAGAAGGGGAAACAAGTTGTGGTTTATTATAACCATCAAGAAATACATATTACATAGATAACATCCCACCGGTATAGAAAAAAAACACCAAGGAAGGACATGCCTACTTAGGTAATGCAAGAAGGTTTTGATTGTATGCTTAAAATGGTCAGAGGAATTATTTCTCCATGTAATGGAGTATTAAAAGGTAAGAATAAATTTGAAATGAAATGGAAAATAGGAAAGAAGGAATCACTTTGAAGCTACAACTCATGAACAGGAGCTCATGAATATTTTCTATCTTAGAAGTTTGATGTAGGAGAATCATTTTGGAGACAATTAAATTTTTGGGTTGGAGAGGTCTTAAACCTCATTTTTATCAATACACTTTGTTTCTCTTGACATTTTCTGGTGTTTTAGATCTACTAATAACTCAAAATAGTTTTCCCTCTAAAAATTTGTAATTTGAGAATTTTAAATTATGAAGAAGGTTTGGGCACATCCTTGAATGTAAACCTTTTGGATTTTATTATGAACCTCTATTTCACATTTGAGGAGACATAAAGGCATTAGTGGAAATTATGATCACATGGATAGGTTTTTTAATTCAAGAAAGGAACATTTTTACCACATTGAGTTAAGAAATCCAAGGGTAGTTATATGTGCTCGTAACTAAATTTTGTAGGAAGGGTAAAAGTAGAGACATCATTTATTTAGAAAAAATGGGGAGTGATGAGGGAAAAAAATGGAGAGATTGAAGAATACTATGATAGAACTACTAATACAAGAGGAGAACCTTAAAGGTTAAGTAAGAGGAGGTTTCTCTAAGTTTCTGCAAATAGTCTTGAAAAGAAAAGAGAAACAAAGTATATACTAAGCTTTATATTTGACAGAATTCTTGGTGAGTAAATTTAAACTCTACAAGGTTTGAAAAAGGTGAATTTAAATTCTTGGTTCAATAATATTTTCTTAGTTCTATGATTGAACTATAAAAAGTGTCAAATCTATTTTCTTATGCATGATAGCTTATACATGATTATCCTCAAGGTCTCTAATGTATAGAGTTTTGTGGAGTTAATTGGATGGGTTTTAAAAATGTATAAGAAGGGGTTGAATAATTGGTAATATATATATATATATATATATATATATATATATATATATATATATATATATATATATATATATATATATATATATATATATATGGATTTTCTTGTATACGCTTAGAATAATAAACCCACATTCCATGTTCTGTTATAGTCATAGAGGTATGTATGGAGTCTGAGTATTTTTCCTAAGCATATATAGATCCTCAATGTATGTTAAATATTATTGTATTGTTGAAATTGTAATAGGGCCTAAAAACAACCATCTATACATATATGTGCATATTTAAAGCTTTATCTCAACCTTGTTAAAATTAATTACAATCTTGTTTAAATGTACATTTTTCTCTCATATTTTACTATGTACAAGGCTTGAGCACATCCATAAGGATTACAAAGAGTATGCTAAATATGAGGAGAGTGTCCAACCTATGTCAAAGCGAGATAAAAGGGAACATAGGTTAAAATTCATGTTCTTATTGGTATATCACAAAAAAAAAAAACTAGTCAAACTTTGATTTCAATCTTATATCCCTTTTTGGGTATTCTAATCCCTTCAGGACAATTGTTTTTAAATAAATTACCTATAGAACACTATATAAGAAAGTAAACACTACCTCATTTTCTAACCTTGAAATCCCAAGGCACTACATTGATAAAATCACTTCCAACACTTGCAAAAGGCACCCAATGCTCCCTAAATCTCATAATAGCAAATCTATAGTCATTAGGTTAGTAATCACTACAAGTATAAAGCTTATTACTAGGTAAAGGAGTCCGCCCATCTCACTAATAAGAACTAAAACATCCCTTCTTCAAGTATTTTAGTAAGATCAAAACTCAACTCAAGTATTGTCAAGGAGGGTTCCAAATCTAGTTGCATTTATTAAGCTATCGCATACTAGGTGGAGAATTATGTGTGGTTTGAGGGCTCTTCAAAGGAGTGCCAATGTTTGTAGTATGCGAGGGTTTCCAAAACCAAAATAATGTTTATTTTATAGGGTATCCCACCCATAATTAGGGTTTGAGATATCATAAAGGATTTTCATAGATCTTTGTAGCATGATCGAAAATTAGGGTTTGACAGTGATAGATAGTTCTAGGGAGGAAACCATCTTAAGAAGTTACATAGCTTGAATCTAAATAGGTCCACGACTATAAAAAGGGGTCAAGACCATACAATACAATCCTGACAGGTTTTTACGGTTATGTACTAAGCCAATTTCTAACCATAGTTTTAGAAACAAAGCATCATCAGTCCACGATATACCTATCCTAGCAGTCTACACACCCAAAACATCACAAAACCATATGTAATCACTAAGTACACTCATCCACTTGTATGTTCAAGTTTATATCTTGTTTACTACATCAGTTGCAAGCATTAACATGTTGTTATGATATTGGAAAATAATTTTGGATGTTAGTCAATAAGAATAACCTCCTATAACTAACCCTTATAACCTTTAGTGTACTCATTTGACTAATATTATATTTCATATAATCTAACAAGGGTGTAAAATATTTTGTAAACCTAGATCATGACCCAATATTAGCATCATCCCTAGTTTCCCTAGGGATTATTTAAAATTACATATGCTTTCTTCCTATGCCCTTCCAGCGTAGTGATTAGTTTACCAATCAACCTATTGAGAATATATAACTCTCTCCTCCTACTATTAAGCATCGTAACCTCCTGGCTTATTCCCCATTACATATCACTATCAACCCATATGTGTTTGATCATGCCTATGAGGTCCCATTACATGACATCAAAACAAATAATGAGTATTATTAAGATTATAACCATGATGATACTACTATGGATCATGAACATGTGGAACTTATATCTCATTTCCATGAACAACTTCACTAAAATACCCATGACATTGAGCCTGTCATCAATGTACTTTTTACTTCTAATCTTACTCGTGATTAGAAATCTAAAAAAGAATCCATTTTTGGGTAGTCTCAAGCCTCTTATTCTTTCCTATCTTCTATTATTTTCACATCTATGGTGCATACCTCCTTGGGGGTGCCAAATATTTCAATGCATAATGTTTCTATGGCTCTTCCCGCAACCACTATTTCTACTACACATCCTATATCCACTCCTAACATTTGGTTTTTAAACTTCTTCATCTATCACAAAAGATTGTAAAACCCTTGTTTATATATTATAATCTCAAATCTTACACTTACAACAAGTTGCATCAACTTCTACTCATGATATGGATTCTAATAAGTTGCTTCACAATCCACTTCCACACGAAGTGGTTACTTAACCTTTTACCATTGGTTTTATTTCTCCTAACTTCCTATTTATGATGGTAAAATATACCCCACAAAACATATTCTCTCCTTCCATGTGGATTGTTTTGATTATGCCTCTCATGACGTCTTGCTCACTGAGCTCATTCCTATGAGTTTTAAGGATTTTCCATTACAATTTGGTTTTATGTTCTCCCCACATAGTCTGTGCACTCTTTTACCACTTTGGTAAATTAATTTTTGGCAAAATTATCTATTAATATTAGGGATAAATTTTATTAGGCACAACTATATAAATTATGACAAGGATTTAATGAACCTATCAATGATTATGTCTTCTGATATAAGACCATTTTTACCAAAATCAGCCATATATTAGTTGATGATGACTTACAAGATCTATTCACACAAAGCTTGTTTTCTCCTTTACATGAATCAATCCTATTTGATAAAGTTTGATATTTTGATCATAAATTTCATATACTCAAGGAACACAAAGCTAAGTTATTACATATGAAAAAATCAAGTATATTTCTAGAACTTCCATTACTTATATTTCCAAGTTTCCAAGTAAATCCACATTTAAATGCAAGATTAATGACATTAAGGTTGCTTTTATCAATATTGTAAATGTTATTGCTTAAACACCTAAGTTACAATTCCAATCTACACACCATTAGTTTAATTACTTACCTTTTTCCCTACACATTGTATTGAGATAATTACTTGAGTGTAATTTTGTGTCTATCCCTCCAATAATTGAGGTTGATACAAACAAGTCTCAAAGTACAAGTTTCTATGCCAATTCTTATTGTGCTTATCACTAATGTATTCGCCACCTCATCGACAAGTATCAATCTTCACCACATCATTTAAGATCTCATATAATCCAATTCCATCGAATGGGATGAGTCCATAGAATCTTTAAATCTATCCAATGATAATTACAAAATAAAAGTCTTCAATGATACAATTCTTAACCATAAAAATGAAAAATATACTTCTGAATGGGGAGATGACCTACTGGAATGGGTCTCATCTCTCAAGATGAATTCAAAATTGATTAAAATTATCAATGGGCCTCGAGTGAGCATTCTAGATCTCATGGATTTACGGATGTTCCATGAAATGGTAGGTGATATACAATTTTTTCTCAACGCAGATGATGATAGGGAGTTTGTTGCTTAAAAGGAGAACTTTTTGAACCCCCTTATGATATTTACGGAATAATTTGGGAAATCTGAAACTTAATGTAACAAGTTTAATATATTTTGTTATATCATATAGTTTTTATACACTTCCATGGGTCAGGGATCCTATAGACTCCCCTCTTTACTTTTATAAAAAAATAAAAATAAACTTCCAAAGCACACAATAATTATCATGTGGTGCCACCACTACCCTTTTATGACCACTCCTTAGATGTAATGATTGGAACTATCAATCATACATCATCTTCTACACTGCTCATTATTTTCGATGACTTAGATATATATTACATGATTGTCTCTAATAATTTATCTATTACCATCTCTATTAACCAAGTACATGTATGTGGTTTTAGGTTGTTCCACACAAAAAATAAATTGTATTATCTTTCATGTTACTTAAATAAATTGGTATTTATATAAAAAGTATCACATTTGAAACTAATCTTATATATCTTATTCTACCCATCATTATTGGCTCTATCATTGTTATGACTTTATTTTTGGTTTCTTCTACTCTTATCTCTGGTACATTATGTCTAGGTCTCCCTTGGCTACATGATCTTAGGTATATTCCTTATTTAATCCAATAACGTGTTAAGTGTATCCATAACCAGTAGGTTTTCACCATTATAGGTATTCTATTTTAGGATCCTTCCCTAGTTTGCCTCATAATTCTTCTACAGTTTCTATTCCTACACCTAGTGCATATACAAATAGGTATTTGGTTTCACACAATTTCCCTCACATGTCTAGCCCTCCTAGGTTTATTACTAGGTCTATGTTTATATCTTCTAATTCTCATGGATCTAGGTCTCCTAGGTCTTGTGATAGGTATTTAGTTACACACACTACCTCTCGCAGCTCTAGCTCTCCTAGAACTTGTGATAGGCCTTTGGTTACACACACATTGCCTCTCACATAAATAGCTCTCCTAGGTCTCCTTATATGCCTTTGGTTACATGCATTGCTTCTCAAAAATTTCACTCTCCTAGGTATTATGATAGACCTTCAGTTTCACATGTTGTTTCTCATGGTCATTTCCCTCATAGGGTCCTATATAGGTCCTCTAGCACACACACTTCCTCAACCATTTCCTACAAGAATTTTTGTGCCCATGGTATGTCTATGATTACTCACTATTCTATCCCTCCATGCACGTCTTATACTTAAGAAACCCCTCATATATCTCCTTCATCCCCTTGACCTTTTATCAACAATATTACCACTATTATGCCTCTTTCATTTGAGTCACCTAATTTTATAAAATAGAGGCCTAAGCGTTCACCCTCTTCGCTAGTTTCTCCACCTATTTAGAAAGTTATCATTGGGTAGATAAATGCTACCCATATTTCTTATACATAGTTAAGAAATTCAAAAATATTAAAAAAGTGTCAAAAGACAAAAAGATTCATATATTTGCAAAAGTAAAAAATTAGGACTTGTACACTTCCCTTGAGTTGTGTACTTTACATCATAAATTTTGTTTGTCACTTTTTTTTGATAGATAAAATTATTCTTTTCTCTTTACACACATGCTTCAAGATGTATTTTGATCTTGATATAGGACTTACACAAAGTCGTACATGATGGTAAGTGTTATCTGAACCTTTACCCAAACTTCATAGACATCTAGGAGCATTTATTTTACACTACATATAGGTTCTATTATAGTTCCTTTTTACTTCCTTATCATTCTTAATTACATTTATTGTGTATGTATTATATTTTTAGCTGATAGGACTAAAACATGTGTCTTGTGCAATGCTGACATCTCTTGTTTCACATATCTTCACCTATATTTACTACTATATCATATCCTCATGTTTTGACACTCTTATTTTTCATGAATAATTGATTTTGTGTGTGTTATTATTTTCTTATTTCACCACTTATGACCTATGTGCCTTGATTATCTTGTGACAACATGGGTGTCCCATGTTTGTGGCTTTATGTCTATCTTATATGCTCCCATTTAAAGGTGCGCGAGCCTTGATTGTCTTGCAATATTGTGGGTATCCCATGTTTACAAATTTATGAATTTTATGTGACATTTTTTACATGTTACATATGAATTTACTATCATTTTACTTGTCTTCTTCTACTTGCACTTGTACTATTGTTACTATCACATATACTATTTTTTATCTATAACTATCATTAATTTTATTACACATCATAGTTACCCCCATATAAAAAAACCTTAATTTTATAGGTACATATTCTTCAAGGTGGCCACCTCTTCAACATGGTACACTCCTCTACAACATCTTAGACATCTAGTGCATGAGAAATTATGAACTATCAAATCTTATGTCACTACTCCATGAGGGAAAATGTTAGAATCAAAAGGTTGGGAGAAATGGTAACACTATATCATATCCTTAGATTATTTTTCATAGGAGCCATTTATCTAATGGTATTGGTATGAGTAGGATATGGTAGTTGCATAGGTATTGTTGGAGAAATTAAATTTTGTGGTTGAGGTCAATTGTGTTAGTAGTTAGGGTTATAAGGCTATAAATGCCTTTGAGTTTGTTGAGATTATTGTATATTAAAATTGGTCATCTCATTTACCATATTTTAAGGGTGGTATTCATATAATCCATCTAATTTATGGAATTTATAGGAAAATATGTTAGCAGTTGGACTACCTTGGGTCAAGGTTGAGGTATAATAGGGAGTGCTAGTTGTAGGAAAAGAGACATAAGGGGTATACAAACCAAATTTCCTTCGTGGATCAAAATATTTTCAATAAAAATGGAAATTCCAAAGGAAACTAGAAGGTATGACCCTCCCATAAATTATATCATGAAAAAAATGTCTAAATTTAAAGGCTTGAGATAATACAAGAATGCATAGTGAGATGGAGGTCTTACCAAAAATGGGATCTTATCCCAAGTTTTCTAGAATCTAAAGTTAAAATAAAATATATATTTAATAGGTACTCTCTTGATTTCCATGAGTGATAGATGATATATCTTATCTGAGTATTTCCTCTCTTATGAATCTCCAAATTCATCCCACATGGTTATCCAGTTTTGGGGAGACTTCCATACCATGTTATTGTTTTACTTTTTAGGTAAGAAACTAAGAGCCTCATGGCCACATCCACCTCGGTTATGTGGTGAAAAGAGAATAGATGGCTTATGGGGTTGGAATGTTTCTTAGATATGATTTAGGATAGGTTTCAAAGAGCAACATCTGGTATGCCATTCCAAATATTAATGGATTAAGGGTTATTAGCATTAAATGCTGGGAAGGAAAAGTTCTTGGGGTGATACATAGGTGTAAGGGGCTTAAATGATATTTTATAGATTTTGAGATGGGATCCTAGATGGAGGAGTGAAGAGGAATCTATTAGGCTTAGGGGTTTTCTCAAATACTTGTAGAGATATTCTAATACATCTTTAGGGAGGTAATTACAAGAGATCAATGTGTTGTATAGCAACGCCACTTCTTATTGCAATTATTTGCATGTGCTAAGGGAAACTAGAATTTACAAATAATATCTTACATAGTCACTAGGTGTTTAAAAAAATAGGTTCATAAACCAAATAATAGCTAAGAAAAAACAAAAAAATATTCACATTTTACAAGAACATCTAGGAGAACACTTGAGAAACCTCACAAGATAAAACAAAATGGAAGGTCCCACTTGGCATGCCAAAAATTGTGGGAAAATAATTGTGTGCAACTTTCTGATTTAGGTAGTTATTCAAG
Organism: Taxus chinensis; assembly: GCA_019776745.2. Taxonomy (NCBI): domain Eukaryota; kingdom Viridiplantae; phylum Streptophyta; class Pinopsida; order Cupressales; family Taxaceae; genus Taxus; species Taxus chinensis. The sequence goes on along the minus strand of CM034148.1, from coordinate 85,648,003 downwards.
TGTTTAAAGGTATTTGCAACAAAAATGGGAGTATCTGTAAGGTTTTTTACCTAAACCCTTGAGATAAAACTCCATAATAAGGCATGTTTCTTGTCTTAAAAGCTCTAGATTAACCAATACTCTAATCTAACTAAAAATTGTACAATGTTAAGGAGAAAGAGTGTTGAAATTTCAAAATAATGGTGATACACCAAAGTATGAAGGGATCACAATTTATGATATCAAGGAAAATGGGAAAAACATAGTGCCAAATGAAAGATGAAGAACATGGATGGAATCCTGGTAGATTTTATTAATCATGAATCCAATCAAATACAGAATGTATGACTGCAATATTTATAGATATTGCACAGTCATGTCCATACAAAACAAGGAGTTGCAACTATGCAACAAATATAATCCCATGTATAGAAAACTCCAAATATATAGTTTCAACTGTATAACAATTATAATAATGACAAAAGACTTATATGGGAATACTATTTCCAATTACAAACCAATAAAAGGATAAAATAAAATTACCTATTAATCCTAAGTCAAGGTAAATGCATAATTAACCTAATGTAAAATATATTTACCCTAACATTCCCCCCTTAATTTTGTATTGTCTCAAGGGATTAGGAGAGGAAATATATGAACAACTCAAATTTGTCACGTGCAAGTGACTTGGTGAAGATATCTTCTCATTGTTCAGCTGTTGGACAAAACTGAAGCTATATATTGTGTTTCAAGACATGTTCACGTATGAAATGTACCTGTACCCCAACATGATTTTTTATTTAATGAAAAACTTGGATTGCGAACAAGTTTGAGAACACCTTCATTGTCTACATACATTGTGGTATGTTTTCCCTATGGCTTTCCAAGTTCTTCAAGTATGCGACGTAGCCATATCGCTTCACAAAATTCTTCACCTGTAGAATGATACTCGACTTCTATGAAGAATGAGAAACAAAGTGTTGTTTCTTGCTTCCCCATGATATTGCTCTAGATCCCATAAAGAACACAAACCATGAAGTGGATTTTCTGTCATCAATGTTGCCCTGACATGATCTGAATTCTGAATATCCTAACAAGAAGAAGTTGTCATTCTTCTTGTATTCTAGACCAAGATCCACTGTTCCCTTGAGATATCTCAAGATGTCACCTTGTTTACCTTCCAATGAAAAAATCTGGGTTCATGCATGAACCTGGATAAATAGCTCACTACAAAGATGATATTTGGTCTAGTGTAGGTCAGGTAAATGAGACTCCCAATCAACTACCGATAGAGAGTGGCATTTACCGTAGGAGATGGATCTGAATGAGATAACTATAATCTGTTCTCCATAGGTATAACAATAGGTGTGTAATCCATCATCCTAAATTTCTTGAGTGTTGTCTTGGTATATTTCAACTGAGAAACAAATATGTGATTCTCTTTCTTCCATACTTCCAATCCAAGACAATAGTGCATCAACCCGAGATCTGTCATGTTGAATGATTGGTTAAGATATTTCTTCGTTACATCAATCATCCTCACTGAACTTCTAGTGATGACTAAATCATCGATATAAAAAACCAAAATCAGAATCTTCCCCCCTTGCTTTTTGAGGTAGAGATTGGGATCATATGGATTTCTAACAAATCCATGTTATACGAGATGCTCATCAATTTTGATGTACCATGCCCGAGGTGCTTGTTTGAGGCCATACAGAGATTTCCTGAGTCTGCATACCTTTGCTTCTTGACCAGGTACAACATATCCCTCATGTTTAGTCATGTAGACTTCTTCTTGTAAATTTCTATTCAAGAAAGGCACTTTTTATGTCCATCTGATGGAATTTCCAACCAAACTGTGCAGCTAGAGAAAAGATCATCCTGATCATTTTGATCTTAGCTATGGGAGTAAATGTCTCCTCATACTCAATGCCTTCTTTTTGTGCATACCCCTTTACTACTAGTCTCGCTTTGTACTTATCTACTTTTCATCTGCTTTGTACTTTTTTTTAATATCCATCTGCATCTAATGGGTTTCTTCCCTGGTGGAAGATTAACAAGCTGCCAAGTGTTGTTTTTCATCACTGAGTTATACTCAGCATCCATGGCATCTTTCCAAGATTTTGACTATAGGGCTTCCTGGACTATAGAGGGCTTATCAGATTCAATAAATCTACTCATCAAAGAAAATTTTACTTCTTCTCTTTCTTTACTACGAGTCCTTGGTCTAGTGGTGGATGTATCTGGTGGAACATCCATTCTTGCATCTCATAGCATGCTAGTATACCACTTGGGCATACGATGAACTGCTCCCTTGGGTCATGGTTCTATCTAATCATCACCATCATCCCCATCATCACTTTCATCATCTGTGGGAACATCAACTTTTGTTTTTACAACTGGTGAAAAATCTACATCAGGTGAGTCTGGAGGAGGAGACTCTACTTCCTTCTTCTCAAAGAAATCAACATCTCTTCTGGTGTAGAATTTCCTAGTCTTTAGATCCATCAATTTGTACCCAATAGTTTATTCACTGTACCCAATGAAGATGATTTTCTATGATTTCATATCCAATTTGTTTCTGTTATGCTTGGGTATATGCATACTTGCTTTGCACTCGAATACTCTGAGGTGTGCAACAGATGGTTTCCACTTTTGACCATGCTTCTTGTGGCATTACTCCATCAAGAGCAACTATGGGCACTCTATTCAACAAATATACTACTTTCTTTGTTGCTTCTACCCAAAATTTCCTTGCTAGTCTAGAATCATCGATCATGCATCACACCATTTCCATGATAGTATGATTTCTTCTCTCAACAACACCATTCTGTTGTGGTGTGTGTGGAGGAGGAATTTGTCGATGAATACCATGAGCTTGTAGGTAGGATTTGAAATCATCACTAGTGAATTCCCCCCCTATATGAGTGAGATTTTTGATGTGATGATCAGTTTCATTCTCAACATCCACTTTGAAATTCTTGAAGTTTTCAAAAGCTTCACTTTTCTTGTGAAGACAAAAATCCACATTTTTCTCGAATAGTCATCAACATAAAGCATGAAGAACTAAAATCCAAAATGAATAGGTTACATCGAAACACAAAGATCAGTATGAACCAAATCAATCTTACCATGAACTCGATAAGTACTCTTCTGGAATGAAGCTCTGTTTTGTTTACCTGCTAGGAAGTGATGACACTTGTTATGTATCCTTCTGATAGAGATGGTAATCCTTTTACCATATTGTGTCTGGCGAAGTGTCTTCGAGATACTTGAAATGGATATGACCAAGTCTCTGATGCCATAACTATGTTCAGAGGTAGAGTTCTTAGCCACAAGTTCCTGATCATTTCTATAGAAAAAATCAAGCTGGAACATGCGTCCCACATTAGAGGATTTTGCAACTATTGTCGAGCCTCATGATTTGTCTTGAATTAAACACATTTTCTTGTCCAGAATGACTATCAAATTCAATTTTAAAGTTGTGATCTAGGATTTGACTGGCTGACAATCAGATTCTTTAGTCAACCCAAGGACATACACTACATTTGATAATCTACAGTTGCATGAACCAAGAGGTAGATAAATGTTTCCAATCCCCTGAATTGTGTATGAAGAATCATCACCTAACGAAACATGGTTTTTTGAAGGTGTGTCCCTCATTGAAGTAAACCAGTCTCTGTGGCCGGAAATGTGTCGAGTGGATCCCAAATAAACATACCAGACATCACTAGATGACATGGAGGATTCACTTGATCGAGTCAGTGTACAAGTAGTCTTTAGTATCTGAATGTTCTTCTTGCTCAACAATATTTCCTTGCTGATAGGGTTTTCATTTTCCAATTCCCCTTTTTTTTCCTTTGATTGTAGTTAGAATTTCCCTTATAATATTTTTGATTTTGATGTCCAAAGTTTCTTGATGAACCTTTATTATAAGTATTATACCAACAATATTTTAACTGCATGTCCTCTTTTGTAGATAAGACATTTCTTCTTTTGTTGTTTGTCCCCTTGCTGATGTTGATATCTGATGTTGGGACATTTTAATAGGAATAAGGTTTTCCTTTTCCTTTTCCTTTATCATTTCTGATGAGAAGAAATTTCCTACTCCTCTTCATCATCTTTATTGTACATTGCTTCATCTTGTTGCAGTAGGTTTACCAGCTTGTCAAAACTCACTTTCGTATCAAAAAAGTTGACTGTTGTCACAAAAATGTGGTATGAAGGAGGGATTTCCTCTCAGAATCAATGGAAATGAGAAATGTCATCAATGACCTCCTCTCCTAGGGCTAGAAGTGAATCCCTCAAATCAACAACTCTTCGAAGGAAAGGTTCTATTTTTTCATTTTATTTAAACTTCACTGTGTGTAACTGATGCTGCAAATTTAGTATGAAATTCTTGATTTTAGCCTTGTATACTGTGATCTACTTATCCCATGCTTGTTTGGATGTTTTGGCATCTCAAATGTGGGGTCGCACATCATTGGACACTCCAAAAAAGATAATTAGCTTGGCCTTTTGATTAGATCTATCAAATTGTTTCTGTTGTGTTGTATCATTTGTTGATCTTGTTATAGTACCATTCACAATAGTCCAAATCTCTTTAAACTATGGTTGTGTCTTGATTTTTGTCTTCCATGTTGCATAATTATTTCCTCTGAGTAGTTGTGAATTTGGAAGAAATAACTTGGGGGTGTTGGTGCCCATTTTTTAGAATCATTTGACAAAGAGTAAGGCTCTTATCACTCTAGGTATATGGTTTCCCAATCTATATACCACCAGTTTGATATATCAAACATTTCTATATACGCGCCCTTTCGATATACCCATCAGTACATGGAAGAAGCTCACCCTTTCTATATGCCTGATGGTACATGAAAGATGCGTTAACGTACATGAAAGAATTCAATACGTGGTACCAAGATAATACTGAAAGGGGTTTGCGTGATTATAGACACCAGCTCAAAGAAATATCCTCATACGCGTGCATAACTTCACTATATACTCAGATAACTTCTCAGTCTAGATTTTAGTTGAGGAATCATTCACAGACTGATGGGAGGGCTCAAAGTGTGTGCACGGTGTCCTTATTACTCCCATTCAATTTAAAGGGTTGATGCCCAGATAATGTTCTTACAACTATATTAGGAATTAAGTGTAGTAATAGTCACGATGACTTTACTCGTAAGTGCTTCCCAGAGGAATTGTTTATACCGAACGCTACGAATGAGGTAAAATATCTTGTGAGTGATTCAAAACTAATTTTTATAATTATTTTGGAGTATAAAACTCTGCCAGTTTTACAATAGTTACAATGTTTTGTAGTTGAATATGGAAACCTACAAATTAGTATAATACACTGAAGTATACAATTACATTCAAAATTATGAAAAAATTGAATGGCAGAGAAAGTTTTTTTTGTTTTTCGGGGCCTTGGTGGCCTCCGAAGCGCAATACAGCTCTCTGAGAAAAAACCCACAAAAATATGGCTCAAAATGTAGTTTTCAGATACCCCTCCTTTGGAAAAAAGTGTTCAGAATAAAAAATGCATAGTAGGAGAATTTTTTTCGACCCTTTGTAGGGTTTTCTCTACTAAGTTTAGTTGTGGCTTTAGTTATAACTAAGCAGTTTGGCAGGGTTTTAAGCCTCTAAGTTTGGCGATTTTTCCAATTTCACCGCTAAATCTCAATGTGAAAAATAAAAAAAACTAGGAGGTGGGTCAAACCCTAGACCTCACAACCCTAAGGATTTTTCACTTAGCGAAGATGACACCTTGTGCGCTTTGAATATGAAACAAAGGAAACTATATTTATATTATTAAAAAAAGGAACTAACCTTTTAAAACCCCACGTGACACCTATTGTAAGTGGCTGATCCACATGGCTTAGCTTGGGAGGAGGTCATATTTAGAGTTAGCTACACCAAAAACCCAAATCTCCACACCTTTTTCTTGTTTTGTTGGCTGCCTTTTGCTCGTTTATATTGTTTTCATCGTTTTCTTTATTTACTAGGATGGATCCTCTGTTTAGTGTGTAGAATACGGCCACCACTTGGCTTGGTATGCACTTTTGTTTTATGCAAATTTTGTGTTGGGGTGTTTCTCATGGCTCAGCCGACGAACATTGTAGAGGTAGGAGGGCTCATCAATAAACACGCCAATGTAACTCTAGTGTTAGTTTGGGAGTTGAAATTTGTTGAGGCTTTGTTGAAGCTCGTTGGATCGGTAGGGGGACATGGGCTCGAATCATCGTGTTTTAAAGGAGGGGATCATCCAAAACTTACACATCTGCTAATGTTTTACAGGGATAGGGGTGGTCGATCCATACATAGCTTGGCTTCCACGTTGTAAATGACCGCTTCAATGCTCTCTGCAACTCAGCCTCCAAAAAAGAGCACAGTCAAACAAGACTCGCCTCAACTTGCCCAAAATGCTTCCTATTTTCCTATCTACACTATGGATAACTCACCATTGTGACTCCGTGTGGGCTCGGTCATGTGCATGGGATCGGTGGATTCAATGCAAAGAAGGGCATGCCAATGTAGATTCAGCTCAGTTTGAGCTCAGTGGATAGCTCGATCAGGGAGATATGTAATCAGTAACTCGATCCCCCAAGTTCGATGATGCTTCCACTTTTAGCTGACTAACAGTGTCACTAAATTTTTGTGACAAAACCCCTAATGGGCATTTTAATTTTTTTTTCTATTCCTGTAACAAATTTTTCCTTGTGTAGGGTGCATCAGTGAAAAAAGAATTTTCATTCCAAACACCTGGAACATAACAAGGGGTTATGGGGATGCAGGGATTTCTGGGAAGCTGTTGGAGGCAACACAGGCTCTCTAGAGATGCATGTTTCTTCTCCATGACACTTTTACCACTACAACCTCTCTCCAACCTAACTAGGAGATTTAACCAGGAGCATAAAAATGGGAGGATCTCTAAGGTTTTTTACCTTAACCCTTGAGATAAAACTCCATAATAAGTCATGTTCCTTTCCTTAAAAACTCTAGATTAACCAATAATATAATATGACTAAAAATTGTACAATGTTAAGGAGAAAGAGTGTTGAAATTTGAAAAGAATGGTGATACACCAAAGTATGAAGGGATCAAAATTCATGAGTGTAGACACCTATAATTACGCCCAAGCAATTTAAATACTTAAATTGCACTAATTATCCCCTTTCTCGCAAATTGACGACATATCATCAAAAGAACTCATTTTCCCTCATATCATCATTAATTAATTACACTAAGCTAATTAATTAAGTTTCCTATCCAACAAATACCCTAATTAACGACCTTCCGTCAATAAATCACCCCTTCTACCTAGTCTAATTAATTATTATTAATTAATTAGTTTTTCCTTCCATTTAACCAATAAATCAATATTTAATTGATTTAATCCCCTTATAATAGCCTAAATCGTACTAATATTCTTCTAATTATCTCCTATAAGCTTACATCTACCTATTAGTTAATCACATTTGATTAATTAAAACACCCCCCAACTCCCATGACTTGCTAAGCATAAATTAAACCCTTCTAAAGTAAGGTTATTTTTAATAAAGCAACCTTATCCATTCCTAATCATGTTTTACCTTTATCCCAGATTCATGAGAATGTGTTGAATGCTTTATCCTTTGGGCTATATAAAGAGCCCTCCACCTACCTTTTTACTTACACCTAAACTCCTTAGAGAGCAAATGCAAAGCATATAACAAAGAGACTAAGAGCTTGCACCTTGTTTTCTTGAGAGTTCATCATCTTGAAGAGTTAAACCTCTTTCTTAAAGTGCTTGGGTCATATGGGAGGTGTCAAAAGGGTCTTGTAGCCCAACTTTGATTAGCCCCCATTCCTAAGTTCTTGGAACATTAAGGACAATTGTTTTTTATAGCCATGGAACCTACCTAGGTTCCTTATTTATATGTTGTTAGAGAATAGAGGATATTTAGGTGCTTAACATAGTTGATTTCATAGTTTTGTATTGATAAATGTTAGCATCTAACCCTTGATTAATTCTTATCATGATGGTGTTTATAATGTTGTTTAATTCTTGCTAATTAAGACTATTTAGGTGTTAGTATTTGTTTACATTAGCATTAGTTAAAAAAAAAACACTTGCACACATTTGGCACGCCCGGTGGGACTTACTCCATTGTCCTTTGCACTTAATTTCAATTTTTTGTAGTTAAGTTTCATTTTTGGTTACTAACCCTATTTTACACATGTTGATCTAACTTGTTTTTCTTAACTTGTTTTGTTGAGTTTGCATGTGTTGAGTCTTCCTTGTAGGTATAAAGGAGGTGAAGTGCTGTCAAAATTGGAATTGATGGGAAACTTTCAAGATTTCTTCATGTTTTCATTTTTAGAGCTTACTTTTTCAACATTCTACATGCTAGTTTTGTCAATTCTTGAGCATGTAGGTTAGTGTTTGATAGTGATAAGTCTTCTATTTACATATTAATGTGGTGGGTTGCTATCAAAATTTAATCTTGGTGAGAAAATTTCAAGATTTCATCATGTTTTTATTTTTAGAGCTTACTTTTTCATCATTTTACATGTTAGTTTTGTCAATTTCTTAAATTTTTTAAATTCTTGAGCATTTATATTAATGTTTGATAGTGTTGAGTCTTCTATTCATATATTGATGTGATGGGTTGTTGTCAAAATTGAATCTTGGTTGGAAAAATTTACCCATTTTACAGATTAAGAGATGTTTTTTTACATTTTTTGAGTGCATGTCAAGTGCATACCCATGAGCATAAGAGCATATGCGTAACCCATCTTCCGAAGGTCATAAATTTTTCTCCCAAACTTGAAATGACTCCATTTTTTTGCGTTGGAAAGGTATTGAAGTTAACTATGCATTGGAAACATAAATTTGGGATTTATACTTATAGAAATTGTAAGTTTTTCTGTTATTATAAAACTGGTCATTTTCTAACATGTCTAATGTTTTGATGAATGTTGTATTTCCATGCTTCCTTGATTTAGACCAAAGCGTGTGTATGCTCTTCTCTTGCACCTTTTTGTGATCTTGAGAATCAAAAACAACTTTGATCTATATCTTTTTAACATTAGGATTAAACTTGAAAATTTGATTATTCATTTTGCTTAAGGGAATGAACCTTTTACAAAGAATTTTTCAATGGTCCTTTGATTTTAAGTTTTCCATTTCTATATAGTTGGGATAAAGTTTGTGTATGCTCTTCTCTTGCACCTTAGGGTGATCTTGAGAATCAAAAGTAACTTTAGTCTTCATTTTATAACATTTGGTAAATTGGAAACTTCATCTTTCACTTTTGGTTTAAGGGAATGAACCTTTTACAAAGTATTTTTCAATAGTCATTTGATTTGAAGTTTTCTATTTCTATATATTTGGGATAAAGTTTGTGTATGCTCTTCTCTTGCACCTTAGGGTGATCTTGAGAATCAAAAACAACTTTAGTCTTCATTTTATGACATTTGGTAAATTGGAAACTTCATCTTTCACTTTTGGTTTAGGGGAATGAACATTTATTAAGAATTTTGTATGGTTCATTAATTGAAAAGATTTTATTTACTTTTCAGTTGGATTATTTGTTGTGTATGCTCTTCTCTTGCATCCTTGGATGATCTTGTGAATCACAAGCAACTCTTAATCCTCTTTTAAATAATGTGATTTTCTTGGAGAACTACTAACGCTTGAGTGCAGGACCTAAAAATACTTGTCAAAGAAAGGAGGAATCAAAACGAAATCAAAAACTACTAATACAGTTGTTATACAGGTTGTCAAAAGGTGTTCAAGCAAACCACACCTAATTAAACAAGATAAAAAGAAAAACATATTCAAAACACTGTATTGCAGGTTTTGGAAAAGGGTACGTCCCTCTTCGCTCAACTGGAACATAACCCCTTTGGTATAACACCTCAAGCTATAACAATGGGGGTGGTTCTAAGAACCCCAAAGTAGTCCACGTAAGAGGGAACCTTGTGGATGAAACGGGAAGTGCTCTGCACTACCTACTTGACTAGTGATTCCTTTGTGAGATAGGATTACAGGTTATCTATTGTGGTGACCCCAGTGATAGTACACATAGATGTACTAGTTGCCTACTATTCTTGAAGGGGGTAAAGTAAAGCCGAGATACTCCCAAAGTCAGTGTGACTTTTTGGGTAAATTGCGCTCGCTTGTGGCAACTTTGTAACACCTAGGGCAAGAGAACCACCTAGGAGAATATACTTTGGCTAGGAGCCCACTTTGACCATTTTAAAACAGTGTTGAGTTGTGAAATTTCTTTTTGAGAAACGTGTGACGTATTACTTTCACCTAGTTTTTACTTGCCTTAGGGCGAGGTGAAACTCTGTCAAAGTGAGGCTAGCATTTTTCATCATTTTTCTTGATTTATTTCCTTCATATTCTTTTGACACTTTGTTGATCAAAAGAGGTGTGATTACCTTTGTGTTGTCATTCGACTATTTCTCTTACTTGTCCGTTTATGACCATCCATGTTTGCAGCTGGGTTAGTTAAATGTCTAAAGTGAGCGGAGGTGTTTTCACATCATTTGGTAGCCATTGTGATATTGATACCCACGTTAAGATCGTCATTGTAGTTAGGCGTGGTTCATCACGCAGAATTTCATAGAGGAGTTAGCTTGTTTGTCTAGTATCATTACAATTTTGATATTTACGTCTTGTTTCCTGTAAACTCGACATAAATACCTATATTGTACGGTTACACTACACACATTTTTAACTATTCCTAGCTATACTTTGAGATATTTAGTTCGGTTCTATTTTTACCTTGATTTCAAAGAGTGCTAGGTGTTACCATTTGTGCGTGTTATATCAATAACACCTCGATATCAATACTTCACTTTCTAGCAAAGTGGGTTAACATATCTTGGTGATATTGTTGTGTCATTCGCAAATTGTAATTAGCACTTTTTGAGATACAGGTCTTAATCGAGTTTGAGCTCACTCATCGTATATCTTGATTGGGAGATCGCATTGACTTCTTGTATTTACTTACATTTTGTTCATTTCCTTGAACTTGGCATAAGTGACAACATCTTGTTGATCATCTTGCGACGTAAACTACTTTTTGAAACATAGTCTAGGAAGTACTTCCTTTGATCAAGTTTTAATACCAAACACTTGTATCACGGGTGATTTATCACTCTATCATATTGGTATTCTCACATTGTTGACATATTCATAATCTTAGCAATTTCATTTTGCATTTCACTTAGGGGTAGTCACTAAGATTTGCACATATCTACAACTCACCCTAGTGAAACTATCATGAAAACATGGCTCCCAAAACACGTCTAGGGTTGAAGAAACAGACATATGAGGAACAACAAGCACACACTTGGGAGACCTATAACAGATAAGGGTCAAACCCCTTCATTGGACATGACTTAGGGCCACTATTTTCTATAGAAAAGGAAACCAAAGAGATGGTCGATCATAGTGGAAATGAATTAGAATCACCACACGCAGACTTTGATTTTGACCCCACTCTACTAGATGAGTTTCTCCTTAGAAACAAAGATAGAGTTTTGGCATGGGTCGTGGAATTAGGGGCCAAATTGCCCACCGAGAATGAACCAATATTACCTACAAATGACACTACTAAGGAAGAACGCCCCCTCATCAATATGGAAGATATTTTAATAGGCGGGCATGCTTCCACTTCTTACACATAAAATGATAAAGTGGTAGGGCATAGAATACTCCTCATCAAAGTGCCATGAAGAAACAAGATAGAACATGAGACAGGGGAAGAACCTCCATAATACGAAGAGGAAGAACCTTTAGAAGAAGAACACATAAACCAAGTCACAATCCAACAACAACTTAGTAACCTAAGACAAAAAATAGCTTTGCTTACTTTCCAGGTACAAAATGACACAAATAAGAATGTTCAAAAGTCAAGGCCTAAGTTTAGGATCCACGAACTCCATCGATAAAACCAAGGAGAAGAAGACACGGGGTATCATCGTGTACACGTCCCTGCTTCTCCCACTAGAGAACAATTACTCACACAAGAAGCACAATCTATGAAAGCAACGCTTGCGAGCATACAAGAAAGCAATATAGGGAGTATTAGGAAATACCAATACGAATAACTATGCCCCTATCCTTTTGACAAGACAATGACCCTTCAACCCTTTCCAAAGAAATTTGATATGCCAAAGTTTGACAAATACAAAGGAAAGGGAGACCCAAGGGATCATGTTAAAGATTTCTACATGGCATTTTAAGAGGTATCTTATAGTGATAATTACCTCATCAGAATTTTTCCTAAGAGTCTCGGAGGTCAAGCATTAGAATGGTTTACGTGCTTACCACGAGGATCAATTTTCACCTGGCAAGAATTGGTGGAAATATTCATGTGTCATTTCTTGTATAACATAGAGAGTGATGTCACCATGGCAGACTTGTGTGGTGCAAAACAACGCCCAAATGAGACCTTCACCAGCTTCCTCCAATGATGGAGAGGGATAGCTAGTCACTTCCCTTGCACTTTCCCTGAGAAGCAGCTGGTCAGTATTTTCGTCCCTAATCTCAACCCAAATATAGATTTCCACCTCCAAATGCATTGTGTCCGCACCTTTGAGGAGGTTATCAACAAAGGGATTCAAATAGAAAAGGCTCTCATTGCCAAAGGCACCCTCAAAACCCAATCTAAAGAAAACCAAAGTGTCAAAACCGCTGAAAAGCCGAAGATCTTTAACAAAAACAAAAATGTGGTGGGAGATGGAATCACTGATTCCAAACGTGTTCAAACAGTCCAAACCAGTCAACCTTTTAAACTGACCAAGGGCCCAATTCAACCACCACCAAAGTGATAAACATTCACCTCCCTCAATGAACCGTTGTCTGTCATACTAAAATAGTTGGATGTGTCCCACATGATGACCTATCCTACAATGCAACCATTTGATAACAACGATCCTAAACCTTTATGGTATAAGGAGCATGAATACTATGAAATGCATCACGTTAAAGGTCATAAGACAGAAAAATTTCTGTGGCTTTGCCACTATATTCAGGACATCATTGATAATGGGGAGATAGAGGTGGATAACCCTGGCAAAATGAAAACACCTAACGTAAGGAACCATTCCCTAAGCATGATAAGTCAGAAAAGACAAAGCCAGATCAGGGAGACTCATCCCAAACCTATAAAGCCGTGAATTACTTGTATACCGAAAGAGATAACAATCATTACGATTCACTTATCGGATGTATTCACTCCCTTACTGACCATGTCAATACCATCCGGATCAAGGGAAAGGACTGTGTTGCAGTAACAAGGCATGCCTGCCTCGTGATTCTGGAACCCTCTCTGTTGACCCCGCAAACTGGTAAATATAACCTTTTAGAACAACTTGAGAGGACACCTGCTAAGATCTTGATCTTATATCTTCTCAAGATATCCAATGTGCATAAGGAAATTTTGTATCAAACTCTTCAGGGGTCGGAAGTGCCTTTAGAATTTAATCCTACGTACCTTCAAGCCACGGTGGCAAATATTGCACCAAGTGAGCATCTCGCTTTTAACCATAGGGAGGTCCCTACCGAGAATCCTAAACATAATCTTCCCTTATACATTGAAGTAGTTGTTACCCGTAGGAAAATCAAATGGGTTCTTATGGATAACAGATCTGGATTGAACATCTGCACGCTTAAATTAGTCAAATAATTAGGACATACGGAGGCAGATCTTGAGTCCCATATCATCACTATCACCACATACGACAACGCAAAAATATAGTCAGCAGGCACCATTACGCTGCCCATAGAGGTGGGCCCCACTTGCCATCAAACAAAGTTTCACATCCTAGACTTGAAACTTCCATATAATATGCTTCTATGCTGACCATGGATCCATGCCATGCAGGCCGTGCCATCAACATTTCATTAATGCATCAAGCTGAAGCATGAGGGACATACAGTAATAATACCTGGAGACTCAGAGACATTTTCTCATTGTAGAGCTCTCAATAGCTTTACACAAAATGGTACATATGCATGTCCCTCCGTGGATATGTCCATTCCTTTTCAGTTTGAGGCTATGGAATCTCAGCTAGATTCATATTCTCTTAGGTCTTGCACTCACGGGGTGTCCACTTCCACATCTCCATTTGATTCATGGGAGATGAAAATTCTGGAATATGGCTGTGGGGAGTATAATGTACAACAAGCACTCTTGGTTTCTGAACTCTCCTTGTTTCCCAAGACTAGAGGTCGACCCAACTACCACTTCAGGAGACCTAGAGAGGAACACACTATTGGGTTGTTCCTACCTGGAGGCTTGTTAGCTGAGGAAATTTTTTTTGATCCACCTACTACTGGGTCCCTGAGGACACTCAGCCATCTTGTTATCAAACCCCGGAATATGAAAAATCTAGCAAAATGATGTACTCCATGGGCTACAAAGGGCTAGGATGTGGGAGGAATGAACAAGGACAAAGAGAACCAGTCCCTCTTCCACATTTCAAAATAGAAAGATATGGCATTGGGATTCACCCTTATGGAGCACACCCCAACGATTAAGATGAGACTTGTTCTGAGCATGAGGATAGCTCTGAGTACTTAGACAGTGATACGGATTCCCATTGTAGCCTATATGAGGATCTGGCCTCCACAAACCTTTTCATGAAAAATTCTGTCCTGACCATAACCCTCACTGAACCGACCCTTGACCTTGTGTACCCTTCCCTTGTTGAATGGGACCAACAACGTCACGTGCCACTAGATTTATTCGAGAATGATGAGGCTATTGCAAAGTTCATGGGCATAAGGGATACAATTCCCATTGGAGATCACAAGAAGGGTTTATTTATCGATATAGACACCTGTGCCTACTTCGGTGAGGAGGCTGAACTTAGTGGTTAGGAAAATTTAAAGAAAAGTGAGGGAAAGAGTTCTAAAGAAAAGCCTCGGCAAAAATCAAAGTCCAAGTCTCACAGTGAAAACCCCTTTGAGGCACTAGCTGACAAACAAATAAGAAAATCAAAGGACAAAAAAAGTGACCATGCCAAGGATGAAAATCTCGTAGAGACATCCTTGGATGAAGATCTCAACCTACCTCCTGATCCTACGCGTATGGAGGATTTATCAAAATTATTAGTTGAAGAAACCATTAATGTCAACATTGGTACTGAAGAAGATCCCAAGATAGTAAAATTGGAGGCATCACTCTTAGCTAGAGAACAAAAGATGTTCACTATGTTGTTGTGAGAGTTCATTGATGTGTTTGTATGGTCTTACCAAGACATGCCCGACCTAGATCTGAATTTGGTCGTGCACAACCTAGTCATGCACGTAGATTCCAAGCCTATCAAATAGAAACTCTGAAAGATGCATCCAAGAGTGGCCTTGTTGATCAAGGAAGAGTTGGAAAGGTTGCTTGCAGCAGGATTCATTTGACCAATTGACTATTCTGAATGGATATCGAACATTGTTCCTGTCTAGAAGAAACCTATCGGTATTTGAATCTATACGGATTTTAGAGACATCAATAAGGCTTGCCCTAAAGATGACTTTCTGTTACCCAACATTGATATGATTGTTAACTCAACAATAGGATATGAAATGCTATCGCTCATGGATGGCTTTTCAAGTTATAATCAGATTAAAATCGCTGAGGAGGACTAACATAAAATAGCTTTCACAACTCCTTGGGGCACCTTCTGCTATCAGGTGATTCCATTTGGCCTTAAGAATGTGGTAGCAACTTATCAGCAGGCCATGACAATAATATTTCATGATATGATTCATGACATCATGGAAGACTATGTAGACGACATCATGGGAAATTCCAAAACAAGAGAGGATCATCCTATCATTTTGCGGCGTATCTTTGAATGCCTGCATGAATACAAAGCCAAGCTGAATCCAAAGAAGTGTTTCTTCAGTGTGCTATCTGGGAAACTATTAGGCTTCATCGTGTTAAGACGAGGTATTGAGGTAGACCCTGCTAAAGTGTCTGCCATCACAGAAATGCCTCCACCTGAGAATATCAAGCAACTGCATAGCTTGCAAGGGAAAATTCAAGCCATTCGCCGCTTTATCTCCCAGCTTGCAGATAAATGTCACTCATTCACTCATTTTCTTAAGAAGGACGCCACTTTCATCTGGGGACCTGAGCAACAACAAGCCTTTGCTTTGCTTAAATAGTACTTGGCTAATCCACCTGTCCTCATGCCTCCCACTCCAGGAGAACCACTTTTGCTCTATATTTCTGCTACGCAATATGCTATTGGTGCACTGCTCACCCAATACGACCTTAGCCATAAAGAGAAAGCAGTGTACTATCTGAGTTGCACCCTTATCGCCTATGAACTTAATTATCCTCAGATTGAAAAGGCTTGCTTGACCATTGTTTTTATCTTTCATAAACTTCGCCATTGCCTGCTAAATACTAAGATCAAGCTCATATACAAGGTCAACCCACTCAAGTATTTGTTGTCCAAACCTGCCCTCATAGGTAGAATGGCTAATTGGATCATACTACTCAGTGAGTTTGATATAGAATTTGTCCATAAAAAATCAGTTAAAGGACAAGTACTTGCCGACCAGCTAGCGGAAGCACCTTTGTAAAGCACAAAACCTTTGAGTCTGGATCTACTAGATGCATCTTTGCTCTACATTGAAGAATTTGTCATATGGTAGATACATTTTGATGGATCTTTTACGTTTCATGGTTTAGGTGTAGGAGTGGTCCTTATTACTCCTTTGGGTGATCCTATACCACAAGCTTTCCGCCTGTCCTTCCCTCGCACGAACAACATTACAGAATATGAAGCACTCATTGTAGCGATGAAGCTAGCCATCAAGTGGAATATTCAACATGTTAAGGTTGTAGGTGATTCATAGCTAATCATCAAATAGGTTAATGATGAGTATAAAGTTAAGGATGAAAAGCTCATACCTTACAAGAAGTTGGTGGAAACTCTGAAGGAGTATTTTGTGCGCATTACCTTTAAACAGATCCCAAGAGCATAGAACAGATCGGCAGATGCCATGGAAATGGTGGGATCTATGATTCGTATTCTGCTAGGGAACAATGATATGCCATTTTTATAGAAAATCTACACCATCCCATGTATGACGTGCTGGAATCTTTCCTGGCTTGTGAGGTTGTTGGTCTCTATTCCCTGTGGTATGAACCCATTTTCACCTATCTTAAGGATACTACTTTCCCTCCCAATATCTCATGTTTTGAAAAGCAAATCCTGGTTCACCAGATAGCCCATTACACCCTTTTAGGAGGTATAATTTATCATCATGGCTACGACAGGAATTTGTTACATTGTCTGGATGTAACAGAGTCAATCTAGGTAATTAAAGAAGTACACGAAGGAGTATGTGGAGCACATACAAACAAAATGGTGTTGGCTAAGAAACTGTTAAGAGTAGGTTACGATTGGCCCACCATGGAAACTGATTGTTGTAATTATGTTAGAAAATGTGTGCTTTGCCAAAAGTATGGAAATTTCATCCATGCTCCGTTGCAACCATTGCAACCAATCACTACCCCGTGTCCATTCTCCAAGTGGGGACTTGATCTAATAGGGAAGCTTACTCCTACCTCATCTGATGGTCATACACATATCATCATAGCTACAAAATAATTTACAAAATGGGTGGAGGCTATCCCTTGAACCTATGTCACAAGAGCAAAGATTTCTAAATTCATCATGAATCACATTATTTACCGATATGGTATCCCTGCAGCCATTGTCACAGATAATGAGAAGTCATTTAAGAAAAAAACTGTGAAAGGTCTTTGCCAATGGTTCCAAATCAGATTGAAATGGTCCACGTCATATTACCCTCAGGGTAATGGACAAGCTGAGGCTACAAACAAGACTTTGGTAAGGAGAATGGAGAAGATGGTTAGCAAAACCGGTCAAAACTGGCACCTACAAATCCACCCATCCCTCTAGGCCTACCGAACATCAATTTGCACTCCTACAGGTGTGACGCCATATTCCCTAGTGTTCGGGACATAATCTATCATCCATTTAGAGATCAAAGTCCCATCCCTATGAATTTTTCTTCGGGACTATTTGGATAAGGATGAAGATTATCGAGTGGCAAGATTGGCTAAGTTAGAGCTCCTGGATGAGAGGTGCATTCACGCTCTTAATCACCTGAAGGTATATCAACACAAAATCTCCTGTAACTACAACAAGAGAATCATCCCTCGTTAGTTTGAGGTGGGTGATTTAGTTATGAAGGAGAACTAGTTCAACACTAGAGCAGAGTGAGAAAATAAAGGGAAGTTCGAACCACACTAGTTAGGACCTTATGTCATAGTTGCCAAGTACAACACTGGGGCATACAAACTGGCTCACCCCAATGGTGACTTGCTCCGAGAGCCAATGAACGCCATACATCTTAAGAAGTTCTATGCTTGAACATGGCACAAAAATAAAAAAAATACAAAAACATCAAAAAACAAATAGAAAAAGAAAAAGAGAAAATAGGTCGCCCAGTAGTGAAAACCATGCAATTATGGTACTTTGGACAAGTCCTTGGGTGAAAACTGGTTTCCGGCACCTCGGGAGGATTCATTGTTCACAAGCATTCTGTATTAGAAGGGTAGTTATCTTTGGCCTAGACTTGGTTCTACCTTCAAGTTTTCTTGTGCGCACCATTTTTTCTAGCCTTGATCCAGCTTTGCCTTCTTCTATTCGTTTGTAAGGGACGTGGTCTTTCGTTATTTCCCATCTTACGTTGGGGGAAACTCAACGACTTCACCTTCTTGTTCATAAGCATGTGGCTTCTACCCTTGTATATTCCCCACCTAATGTTGGGGGCATCCATGCTTTCTTGGTTACTTGCACATAGCTTTAGAAAACTGTTAAAACCACAAAAACAATATAAAATTGTTTCGAGAAAAACACAAAAAACAATAGAAAATTGTTTCGAGAAAAACACAAAAACAATAGAACATTGTTTTGAGAAAACACAAAAACAATAGAAAATTGTTTCACAAAACAAAAAAACAATATAAAATTGTTTCACAAAAACCTAAACAATAGAAAATTGGTTTATGAAAACATATCTTACAAAAATATTTACTTGCATTGTCTTATTTTCTTGCTTTGCTTGTTGCTTGTATAGTGTTTTGCATGCTTGCTTTTGAGTTGTTTGTTGCTTGGGTGTACTTTGTCATAGTTTATCTTTTCTTTCTTAGAATAGATTCATTCTTTCTTGTGCATATTGTAGTGGGTTTCGACATGCTAGTGTGCTAATTCTTTATTTCATTCTTAATGCATTTGGTTGTGTTTTGTTACTTGTTAATAAGGCATGGTGATTCATGGTGTATTACATTAATTCCTAGTGTTATTTGTAGCATTTGGCTATTTTTCTTACATGTGCTCTATTTTTTTATCATTCACATCACATTACCATCATTATCATCACATATAGCATCATCTATAAACAAAAATGCTAAGTTTTACATCATGCATGTAAGCTAAGCTAATCATCACATATCATATGATCAATGGGGGCAAGAGGGATTGTGCATAATAAAAAATATATCCCCCCCCACACCAATATCATCATATCATCCCGTCCATATACATTAAAATAACACTTGAAAACAACATTTGATATTGTTTACAGATCTATCATCTACAATCTACAGCACGCCTCAAACGATCACGTGTGATCACCATCTCTCATGAGTGTTAAAGCCTCATGGTAAGTTTTCTAAACTGACCAGTTAAAATGAAATTATTGCGATGTTTTTACCCCCCTGGGGGGAGTATATTAACCTGTTTTCACCGTTCGGACGGCCGGGACACCCGTTTAGCTCACCGTTTTCTCCTCTGTTCGCTGTGGAATAATTATTTTTAATTAAATAATTATTTTTCTCTTATTTTTCACCGTATTGGGGAATTTTTTGTCCAATACCCCTTTCTTCTCCCCCAGACAATTTTATTGCTCCCTAGAAATTTTTATTCTTCTTCACACCCTCGTAAATAATTATTTTTTCTTAATTTTTCCACTAAACAAGGACATTATTTATCATTTGTTTCTCTTTTCTTCCACCTAGGGCACTTTTTGTTGCCCCTAGGCCCTTATTTTTATTCTTCTCCTTTCTTCTATTGTTTATCACGGTTCAGAAAGCCAAAACAATACAAACATTTACTATATCAAAAAAATTCAAAAACAAGGCAAATTTTTTCAAAAAATTCCTAAAAAGTAAAACACCCTACAAAATGGTAACTTGCTTCTTACGGCTGAAACTTGTTTCTTCTGCATGGTATTTTCTCCATATCCTGTTGGTTTGTCTCACATATTCCCCAATTAATATGACTCGTGGATCACCGGATTCACAACCATTTATAAAAGCTAGCTGCTTGCTTCGTCTGTACTTTGGGGCACTTTGGTTGCCTGGTGCTGTTTCGTTGCGCACAAACGCTTTTCATGGACCCCATGTCCATTTTCATTTCCCCTTGCATGTATCCTTGCTTGGGGAATCATTTTTAACCCTTGCCATCAATCATGAACTTGTGGATCTCTCCAGCATTGATAACAAAACATTTGTACAACTGTCTTGACCATTATTGGGTTGGATATGTGCGTTCGTACTTGTTTTCCCTGTTAGATGAGCTTATTTCCTTCTCGTATTGCATTGTATTTTTGTATGTTGCATGGAGTTGGTATTTTCAGAAATGGACAATTTTTCATATTATGGCTTTTCATGTCATTCTACCTTTGTTCTATGCTTATATTTTTCATAAGGACCGATGACGTAGTTCCTATGGCAATATGATGACATCCAAATTGTTTCAAACAAATAAGCGGCTAGAGGCTAAGCTCTTCTCCCCCCTCATCCATATTTCTTCTACACCCCTTCCCTTTCACCCCTAATTATCCCTCTCATCAAGGCATCCTGCCTCGTCCCCCTTCTTTTACCTATATCTCACCTTTTTCGATCGTCTATCGACTTCTTCCATCACCCCATCAACACTCAAGGGGGCATCTCTCCCTTCTACTAATTTTTCTTCTATCCATTCAAAATCTCTTCTGTCTACTATCTTTGAAGTGGCATCACTTACGCCACCCCAAAGAGGGGCAAATGTAGACACCTATAATTATGCCCAAGCAATTTAAATACTTAAATTGCACTAATTATCCCCTTTCTCGCAAATCGACGACATATCATCAAAAGAACTCATTTTCCCTCATATCATCATTAATTAATTACACTAAGCTAATTAATTAAGTTGCATATCCAGTAAATACCCTAATTAATGACCTTTCGTTAATAAATCACCCCTTCTATCTAGAATAATTAATTATTATTAATTAATTATCTTTCCCTTCTATTTAACCAATAAATCAATATTTAATTGATTTAATCCCCTTATAATAGCCTAAATCGTACTAATATTCCTCTAATTATCTTCTATAAGCTTACATCTACCTATTAGTTAATCACCTTTGATTAATTAAAACACCCCCCAACTCCCAAGACTTGCTAAGCATAAATTAAACCCTTCTAAAGTAAGGTTACCTTTAATAAAGCAACCTTATCCATTCCTAATCATGTTTTAACTTTATCCCACATTCATGAGAATGTGTTGAATGCTTTATCCTTTGGGCTATATAAAGAGCCCTCCACCTACCTTTTTACTTACACCTAAACTCCTTAGAGAGAAAATGCAAAGTATATAACAAAGAGACTAAGAGCTTGCACCTTGTTTTCTTGAGAGTTCATCATCTTGAAGAGTTAAGCCTCTTTCTTAAAGTGCTTGGGTCATATGGGAGGTGTCAAAAGGGTCTTGTAGCCCAACTTTGATTAGCCCCCATTCCTAGGTTCTTGGAACATTAAAGAAAACTATTTTTGATAGCCATGGAACCTACCTAGGTTCCTTCATTTATATGTTGTTAGAGAATAGATGATATTTAGGTGCTTAACATAGTTGATTTCATAGTTTTGTATTGATAAATGTTAGCATCTAACCCTTGATTAATTATTATCATGATGGTGTTTATAATGTTTTTTAATTCTTGCTAATTAAGACTATTTAGGTGTTAGTCTTTGTTTACATTAACATTATTTTAAAAACAACACTTGCCCACAATGAGATCAAGGAAAATGGGAAAAACATAGTGCCAAATGGGCATTTATAATCCACAATTCACACTATATTTTATCAACATGTAATCCTGTGTATAAAAGACACAATGGACTAAAATTATGTAAACATAAATCATATACATCATATAAAAATAGTAGAGAAAGGTAAGATGAAATAACACAATCTAAAGGATAGATATGAATTTAAATCAACCATACATTATTACTTAAAGAAATACATAATTTCTCACAGTCATTGAGAAGGCAGTGAATACATTATAAAATTCAACATAAGGGTCTGTACAAATTCAAAACACTCAGAAACTAATGAGGTGGAGTTTATTTACATTCAAGAAAGAATGGTTTCATTTATGAACTCATTAAATTTTTTTAATAGTAAAAATGAATAAGGGATCAAAATATATCATGGAAGACGCCTTTTGGAAGGATCTAGAATCCATAGAGATTCTAAGAAGAATAAATTCACCCAAAGCTGCCTCTGAGAGCATATTCCAGGTCTCATGATGATATCTAACAAGAAACATGCATTCCTTAGCAAGAAAAAGTATATATTTTCCTATAATATGAAAAATACTATGGATATCCATGAATTCCCACAATATCAAGAGAGATAGGTGAACATTGATTTGTCATTTTCTTAACAAAGCCATGATTGTGTTTTTGAGTCCATTGAAACTACTCCTTGATTATTTATAATTTTTAATAATATATCATAACTCATTTTATCTAGTGTTTTGTGTGCCAATAAAAGAATTTTTCAGTGATAAATTGTTGTGAGATCAAATAGACCCAAAGGGAAGGAAAAAAATTTATTTGGGCATCCTAGATTGAGAAAAGGCTTTAAAATAACTATTATTATTTTTTGTTAAGAATATGTCTTTGATCCCTTCACTATAACCTCTAAAATTGGTCTAAAAAAATCTCTCCTCATGGCCTTTCCATTGGCACAACATTCAAGTGAAAAGAGTCTCTAGATCAATAGATATGTGCAAAAGATAAGGCTAAGTTTGTGCTACAAAACTCAAATATAAAAATGGATGTGGTCCCTTGAATCAATTATTTGGTCATGAAATATGAATTTAAGGGACCTTAAACCACTATAATAATGTAGATATCATCAATATATTTCCAACAAGACCAATTTTATCTGATTTGGTGACATGGGACAAAAGTTATGGTTGATTGAAGATTTCTGGTCTGTTTAACACAACTGAAAGCCACAAGGTATCAAATTTAACCTCAAAATATATTTTGTCACATGTTTATTTCCGGTTAGATATCAAGGTATCCTATTTTTTCCATATCTTTAAATTTTGGTGCATATTTTTTCTTGGGCATATATTTTTTATTGGGTGTGATTTTTTCCTTTGGCATAACATTTTCCTTTGGTGTAGATTTTTCCTTTGGGTGTAGATTTATCCTTTGGTGCATAATTTTCCTTTGGGTGTATATTTTTACTTGGGGAAAATTTCTTGTTTAGTGTGGAATTTTCCTTTGGTTTGGAGTTTTCCTTTGGGTGTGGATTTTTATCTTGACACAAAATTTTCCTTTGGTGGGGATTTTTCCTTTGTTGTGGATTTTCCCTTCAGGTCAATTTTTCCTTAGGTGCAAAGTTTTGTTTTTGGTGTGGATTTTTCTTTTGGGTGAGGATTTTTCCTTTGGCTCTGAATTTTCCTTTGGAATTATTTTTCCTTTCATGTGGATTTTTCCTGTGGAATTTTCCTTGGGGAAGATTTTTCCTTTATGCTTTTTAATGCATAAATTGATGAAGAACCCTGGATCAAATAAATGTAAGAGATTATGAAAATTTTTAAAATATTGAGGTGTTTATGGTGGATTTAAGTCTATTAATCATATGAAAAAACACCAAAAACTTGGAGGGTGGCAGGGTTTAACAATACCTGCGCTGACAATACAATGTCAGGATGAATGGATTAATACGAGTGCAGGACTCCTGCTCCAATGAGTGAGAATAATATGTACAAAAAGAGATAACTAGACAAGATAGATATTAGATAAAAATATGATGAGTTTCTCATCTAAGGCAAATCCTAGGAACCAATGGGCTTTCGTGAAGGGTGTCAATTTGTTTTATAATCAAGTGATAATGATATCAAGATAATTGACAATGAAAGGATGACTAGAAGTCCAGAGGGATAAAGAGATCATGTTCTGCATGATAAATGACCTAGAATAGGGATAAGGCTAGCTCAAACTCCTTAAAGCATTTGATCCAATCCTATTCAACAACATATGGTATTTCTCAGATGATCTTAAGCTGATCTAGAACATACTTGATGTTTGGTGTTAAGATGATGGCACACATGATCAGCTCATGCATGATGTCAAACTGTTCTCAGATGAAGTGTTGTTGGATGATAAGAAGGTCATGTATGTTTAGAATTAGATGTGCATGACTTGGTATAACCATCTATAGAAATAAACAACTAAAAAACAAGCATATTAGAGTGAAAAAATTGATATATTGGTTATAAAGGATTAAAATGACCAATAGACAAGGATGACTAGTGATTTGAGGTAATCACTGACAATTACTATGGAAAATTTTGATTTCTAAATAAGATGCAAAATAGATGATTTACAAATTAATTTGAGTTTTAATATGATGTTGGGATAAATTGAATACAAAAATAGATGAAGATATATTACCTTTGATATGAAATGCTAGAAAAAAATGATGTGGGAGTCTTATAGAGATTCCAGAGCTTCCAAGGATGTGACAAGGATACTGGAGGTGCCAAGGTGTCTATAATGATGTCATATAAGTCACGAATGAGTTAGAGATTCGTTGTAATGCCTATGGATCACGTTCATGGAGGTTTGATGTTGCTTATATAATCATCAAGAATTCATTAGAGTCACTGGAGATCCACAAAAGGTGGGGAAACCCATTTAGAAGAGGTTTCAACCACTTCCAAATGGGTTAATTCAGGTATGAGACGAGTTAAAATGGTTATGAGTGTGTTGGGGGAGTTGAGAGTTTATAAGGTTAGGGTTAAAATGGGTTAGGGTGAGTTTTAGGTGGTTAAGGAGGTTTTAGTAACTTAAGATGGGTAGAATAGGTTTTTATTGCAAGATAAAATATGAATTAATTGAAGGCAGGAACAAAGTTTAGGATAATAAGATATATTTTAATATTTTGAATGAAAATGTGAGGGATGTGGGTGAACAATATATGGTATCGAATACGGGTGTCTACATTTTCCCCTTTTTGTCAAGTGGTTTTTGATGGACAAGCTGATGGAAAAAATGAGTGGAATGATTGGATTTGTATTTGATAGGTGACCCCCCCCTCAAACTAGGGGTCTTGCGATGATGTGCAATGATTATTGGTTTGAATAGGTTGGTGAATGAGATAGGATTTTTTGATATTATGTTTCAATTTAGGATGCCCTAAGACTAGGCATAAAGTATATTGCCACAATGGTGGGCTTGTGCGACCAGAAAGTCAAGTGATAGGGGAACCAATGGGTTCTTGACATATAGACGTACAATTTCTAGGTAATAGCTATGGGAAAAGGTTCTCGGAAGTGTATAAAATCCATAGTATATTGGGAAACACATGCGTGATATAAAAGATGTTGCCACAAAGGTAAGATTATGCGGCCAAGAAGTCAAGTGATAGGGGGACCAATGGGTTCTCTACCTATAGACATATGACTTAACGATGACAAGGAAATTTTTTCCCAAAAGGATGTGAAATATGAGAGGGATTTGATAAAGGTAGGATTCATATAAATTGATTAAATTTGGATTTTAAAAAGGTTTTTGGGGCCCAAAAAGGAAGCACATAGTTGGGAATGTGTAATTTTGGCAAGGAATGATGAAAAATGATGGTTTGATAAGGTTTTGAGACCAACTGATAATGTCTGGATTTAAAAGGCAACAGTCACTAGTGATTTGAAAAATCACTAGTGATTATGTTGATCATCGATGATTGGAAGGGTGGGATTTTTTTTATATAAAAGGTGATTGGGTGGTTCATTTGTTATTATTACGATTTAAGAGCTTAAGTAACCAAACAAACCCCAAATTTTTTTATAGATATTTTATACAAGATGGAGGTGACCATAGACGTCTAGAGGCGATGAAGGCTCACTCGTACTAAATTAGGTGATGTTTTTGAATTTTTTATTGATTTTGTTTTATTTTTTAATGTATTTTTTTGAAAATGTGGAATCTCTATTGATTCTAGGGGTCATGGGAAATTTTGATAGGTTCGTCAACGATTGGTGTGTTTTGATTAAAAGTTATGATTTTAAGGTTTATTTGATTGATTTGATTGACTTGTGATGGATTATTTCTGATAATGTGCTATTGGTTTCTTTTGGATGCAAACAAGAGAGATTGATAACAAAGGATAGGATCTCAAAGATCTTGGACAATGTTCGTGATCAGTTTTTGGATAATGATTGGACTCATTTGGAGGTGGTTGGATTAGGAGGGATACATCATTACTAACGTATCCCTAGAGACATGGGGTTATTATTAGATTTGTTTAAGAGGTGGGACCATGTCACATGAACATTTTGGTTGCATATTGGAGAGATGACCATTAATTTGGAGGTTGTACACAGGATCTTGCGCTTACCTACACAAGGTGAATAGGTGTATGTGATTAATGCGGTAGGTAGGGGTACTCTAATGTAGTGATTATATGGTGATGGTGCACAGGATGTTGTTTACTCATATGAAGGTTTTGTGTATAGTGTAATTTATAGCGAGGATGAGGAGGGTCAGGCTCCGGTCACGAAGATGATGATGATGGGTATCAACTACTACGCCCTACTAGATTCAACTAGAGGCATATTTTCATGGATGTTGACTGGTGTGGTAGTTGATATCATGGATTTCCATATAGATTTTTCTTGGTCCCTTGACCTATTGGCAAAAGTATACAGAGAGTTGTTGTCAGAGGATAGGACAGAGCTTTGGAGTTGATGTTTCATTTTTTTTGGAGTGTTGGGCCTATGAGCACATTGCAGTGGATCAATGAAGGGGAGTGTCTTGAATGAGATGGATTGAATTAGAATATTTGGTGGGATTCATGAGGTGGAGATAAGATCACACAACCATGGGGCATGTTTGAGTAAATGATCACTATATATAACTCCTAGCCGACCTATAGGGTGGAGATGTAGTTTGGAGGCCTTATACATGTTTTACAGTAAGGGCTAGTGTAGAGGGAGATTTGAGGGCCATCCAACAGGATAGGTGGGTGTGGGATCAAAGGGATAACCAATGGGAGCTTATTAGGTTTGGTCACATCATGAGATAATTCGAACTTGTTCAGGATGTGTTGGAGGAAGCAGTAGCCTATAGGTGGGATGATGAGGATATTGGTGTGGCACTGCCGTATGTACACAATCCTATTAAGATGGTAGATAAGGAGGGATCATTGGTGGGGTATGATGATGCCGGTGTGACAGAGGCTTACGTAACCTAGTGGCAAATACAACTATATATATTTGAGATGCAGGTGCGGGCTCATGTAGAGGTTGAACCAAAGGGTGGTGCTAAGGGAGGCGATGAGGATGATAGAGTGGATTTATTGGAGGCCACTATAGAGATTTTAGAGGTCAAGAAGTCCGCATGGTCAAGAAGTCAAGAAGTCTGCATGGTTATTTGAGTGGGCCACATTGGTTGGTGAGAGGGAAACTATGACTAGAGAGAGAGATGGCCTGAGCCAAAAAATTACTACTATACAGGTAGATGCCAGTGTGACTGATTTTCCACATCACATGGTGAGTCATCTCACTTAGGAAAGGTCATAGGTCTAGGTGTTACATGGGTCATCATTAAATTCCTTACGCATCATTATGTGTCAGTGCATCATATTGGAGCTACTTCCATTTCTAGAATGTAACTCCCCTTCTCCACTTGAGGAGTCATGATTGCTTGAAATGGGGGTTACACAACATATCCTATTTGTATCCCTTAATTTTTTCCGATCTATGTGGTGGATTAAGATGGATTGATATTTTCTCCTTTCAAATCAGTGCATGCACATTCATGGTTGATGCTTGCTCCTTCATGGAACCTCATCACACTACTGGAGTGCAACTCGATTGATTTTTGTGTTATTCCACATGATCCTTGTGCTTCAAATTTTTGAATTATTCTCTATCATGATATCAAAGCACACATGTTTTGGGATCCTATGCTACTCATCATCTATTGTTGATCTCACATTACTCTTGGATTGTGATTTTTGGGTTTCATGTGCAAGCTTTGTAATGGTTATTCCATTTGTGCTCTACTTGCATTGATTTGTGGTTTTCAAATCTTGTTCGGGTGTTTGGTTCATGTTTTTTTTGTGTTCATGGTTTTATGGGGTTTTCAACCTTTCCATGTAGTTCTGGAGTGTTTTACAGTTTCAGATTTGAGTTTTTAAAGTGTATGGTTTTAATGAGTTTTTTGTAAGGTGGTGGAGGTCTTCTTTTAACCCAACTCGGCCCCAAACTCAACTGAGATGGGAATCGAGTTGGCTCTGTCAGCTCACGCTCTCTACTCTACCTTCTAGCTCAACACTGCTTGTTGTCTAGACTCCACTCCTCTTCTTGTTGCGTTCTAGATTTGGACTTGACCTGCATTGCACCTCCATTGTTGTTGCTTCATTTGACCTTTTCTTGTGATTCTTTGACCGTTTGTGTTTGTCTTCAATGCTTGGAATTCCCACTCAGACATAGCTGCGTATCTATGGCTCATGTTCTCTGCTTCATTGCCTCTCGTGCATTGTAACACCCTAATCCACCCCTGTTTCAATTCCTTAACCGTCTCTATGCATACATTAGAATTTTTAACTCGACCTTCCACTGCATTGAATCTATTCTCATCCCGCTCTGCGTTGGTGTTAAATATTCCCCCATCTAGTTTGTGCTCCCATTAGCTATGCTTTGACCCCTACCGGTTCTATTCCTTTTCTATGCTCGAACCTACATCGGATGGTCCCCCTTGGTCCATTTCAACCACTACCTTATGTAGTGTTGACTCAGTGTGCCAACCTCTTGCTTACCACATATCTGCATCCTTTGAACTTTGGCCTTGCACCTAACAACTTGGTGCTTACAATGACTACCTACCTCGGTGACCTTGGACTCTGGCCCATGCATCTTTTTCCCTACCAGTCTAACAACCCAATTTGACGTTGCACTTTTCATCCTATTAACATGGCCCTACTGATCATGTGAAATCTAAGCTCATGACCCCATGCTCGGTGCACCTTATACATACAACTTAGACACTAAGACTTCCTAAACTCAGTGCTTCAAATCATCAATTGCCTCAACCACCCCTAACTTAGCTATTTAGACTCACCAATGCAACTTCACCTCAGCTTTCCCTATAGACCGAACTCACTCTTAGCTTTCCCACTTGAAATCGACCAGCTTGGCCGAGTTGAGCTACCAGGCTCACCCTCCTTCGGGTTTCAGGACTCCTTCTTCCCTTTTTGAATTTTTTGTCATTTTTTCTACCTTTTTATCCACATTAGTTCAAATTAGTTAAATCTAATTTAGGGAAAATTAATAAAATTCATCATTATGAAGGGGTGAGTATATTTTTTGGAGCCTCTGTATAGGGTTATTGGGATTTGCAGGACACTTTTTTATGGCTTGTTGCATTGTAGTGCTCTTCTTCTCCTGTGGCTAGTGAGCTGCTTCCAAAACAAACCTTGTGGACAAGAGAAGCTTATTCTTTTTTTGTGATGTGAGACATATTCTCTCACACTAGACATTGATTATACCCTTGTTTTTGCTTACGCTATTTTGTGCTTGTTTACGTGTTGTTCCTCTGCTTCCGACCAAAACTTATTGTGGCCTCCACTCTTACGTGATTCGTCACCTACTACAAGGTGAGTGGTCAATTGTCCCATGTCGCATGAACACACCTTATTGTAATCACACACTACTTATAAAGTTCCACAAATAGGGGGTTATAATTTTTATTATTTATTGTATTACACAGATATACATTCTTGGTTGAGTCCAACGTCTTGCCCCCTTACTTGTATCCAAACACCCTCTTCTAATGCACCTTTTAATTCTTGATTTTACATCATGGAGGATGATATTTCCAGACTTGAGCATCACAGGATCACTTTACAACCTCCATCACTTCTTCTTTGGAGAATGAACTATACATCATGGCGTGCTTCTACGGAACACTACTTTGCCTACGAGGGTCTTACACACTTTCTACATGGGACAATTCCTACACCCACTGAATTTAGTCATCTCGAGGAATATCTTGACACATGCAACCATGTTGTTGGTCACTTGATGTTGTATATCTCGAGACATATCTACCTTCATGTGGTAGAATCAGATCCTCTCCACATCATCTGGAGCATATTTTAGTCGTTGTTTGGAGACCCTTTACATATTGTATTATTTTTACTACTACAATTGTCTCATATTCTACTTCATGTGATAGACAATTCCATTGACACAAAATCACTTATTTCCATCCTCTAATGACGAGGATTTTGCTTCTAGTTTTGATGACAAGAGTGTTAATGAGGACTCCTTTCCTCCTTCTCTCACCTTTCTAGAGTATGTTGACACTCCTCCCTTCCCATCAGACATCAAAAATTCCCATTCGTAGCCTCATAAAATCATTGCATCCACCTCCTTTCCACTTCCAGTGTGCGAGGTCCTTTCCAATCCTCTTCCTTTATACATGGATGAACCATACCTGTCAGACATCACTCTTTATGTTTGTCAAGATTCATTTTTGGGACGAGTATCTTCTGACCTTCATTGTCATTCTTTGCATAGTGCCTACTTGTGATGCAGTACAAGAGAGTTCCTCATCCTTTTACAGGTGTTTCAGAGTAGTCCTTTATCTCCTTTATTGGGAGTGCCCCTTCTAGGAACTCTTATTAATTCCACTTTTTTAGGAGATCATCATTGATCCACTCTTGATAGTGGATCCTATTTCTAATGTGGGGGTTTTTACATTTCCTTCACTTCACTTGGACATCCTTTTGGTGGATGTTCCTCTCTCTCACTCTGACAACTCTACACTCTTGGTATTACCTTCAGTTCTTGTGCACTCATCTGCTAGACCTATGTCACATATTTATGTGGACTAGATTCATATTTATTCATACTTCTACCTTTTGATTCCTTCATGGAGTGGGAAGACTTCCAATACTCTATTTCTACCCTTCCTATGGGAAGGCACATAGTTCCGTGCAATTGGTTCTTTTTCAGTCCAGATGCTGAGCACCACGTCATTGACACTCTTCTTGGAGACTTATTATAGTTGCAGAGTTCAGATCCATCAATGTATTATTTTGTGTTCATCTTTTCTCCTTCTCCTTCTCTCTTCTTATTCTTCTAGAGAGATTTCCCTTTTGTACATGGGTACCTTATTAGGTTCCTTTTGTTTCTAGGATCCATTTGTGGAATATTTCTTAGATTAGAGAGTGTTTTTCATCACTTGTGGTGGATGTTTTTCCACTAGGTTTTCCTCCATTGATTTGGGGCCCATTTTTCATTTATGAATTTCCACCTTATCCTAAGTTACGATGAAGGGGGGTGTTGGTGTGAGTCATTTTGCACATTATGTAGTGAGTCATATCACTTAGGTGAGGTCATAGGTCTAGGTGTCACTTGGATCATCATTAGATTCCTCACGCGTCATTACACATCATTACGTTAGTGTGTCATATGGGAGTTACTTTCCATTCCGTAGAATGTAACTCCCCTCCTTCAATTGAGGAGTCATGATTGCATTACAGTGGGGGTTACACAACACCCCCTAATTGTATACCCATTAAATTTTTTAGATCTATGATATGAGTTTGAGATTTTACCTTTTCGAATCTTTGCATGCAAATTCATGGTTGATTTTATCTCCTTTATGGAACCTCTTCACACTACCAGAGTGCAACTCAGTTGATGTTCACGTTTTCCCGTATGATCCTTGTGCTTCACATTTTCACATTCTTTGACAAAAGATCTTACACGGGCTAAATATGATAGAGATAAATATAGGTGAGATAGATAGGCCTTGCGGAAGGCCTTTAGAGTGACAGGCTCGTTGATTGCAAGGGATGAGATAGAGGCATCCTAAGCTCAAAATAGTGGTCAGATGGGGCCACTTGGTGATGCGAGTGTGGATATATACAAGGATTTATGTGATGAGATTTGTTATTATGAGGACACAGTGAGGTGTAGGATTCCTGATGAGCCTAACTATACTGTGTTTTTGGCTCGATGATGGTAGATTCCATCTGGTAGTGCTACGAGCATGGTTCAACCACCTAAAGGTCTTGGCGAGGGACCCGTCAGATTCCCAGATGATGATCATGTTAGGAAAATATTATAGTGCTCACATTATTTACGTTATTAAGATATTTACTGTAGGGTAAATATAATTCATTATTTTTAATTAGTAATATTGTTAGTTGTATATATTGTTATAACAAACAATATATACGCTCATGATATTTGTTAGTATTTATTCCTAATTTGTAGGAAGTGGTTTAGCTTTTTTTATGTCTATATAATAGCCTGTGTAATATTTTCATACTACATAGAATATGTTATATTTTGTATCTTTCTTCTTTCTCTGCGTTAATTAGGTTTCCCAGTTGCAAAAACTATGACCAAATTTAAGATTTGGTATCAGAGCAAGGATAATCCAAGATGAGAGTCTTTAATTGATAGTTCCATCTGGTCATGAGTTCGTGATTTCATTGGATTGATCCTACATTAAAGCTCAGTTTCTACACATTTCGGTAATGGATGGGTGATATCCTAACATGATGAATTAGATCTTGAGTGGTGTTTGCTGAATTTGAGTTGAGTACATTTTTTCCAAGGTTAGCCTTAGCATCTACCTATATATTTGGAGAAAAGACTCTGTATTGTGCTGTGAGCTCTTCAAACATTCACAAATTCTGTGAGGAGTCTAGTATTTTAATTTAAACCTATATACTATGTTAAGAATTTACATCATTGATAACTTTTATCTTGCATGTGGTCAAGGTTGAGTAATTTGTATTTTGATTTCTTCATTCACACAAAGGTCGAGCAATCACCCAAGCTATATGATTGTAGTTTTGACAACCAACTGTTAGTAGTTGGCATGTTACAAAGGATATGATACAAATTTTGTATATGATGAGATCTGCAACTCCAACTTGATAATTATACAAGAGTTTGGGATCGCATAAAAGCACATACGTTTTACAAAAAATAACTAGGAGTGTACTTGTCATGCAAGAAAATATCTTGTTTTTACTTCAAATGGTGGCAGTCTCCAATAAGTCCATGTTTATGTGGCATTATAAAAAATCTTTAATTGCAAAATCTTGAAACATTCCTCAGTCTCACCACTCAAATGTTGTTTAATATCCATTTGAAGTTTGTTTCTCTCCCGTTCATCCCATCGAATCTGGGAAGTATTCAATCTCATTCTGCATATTTGTTTGATTTTCCAAAACCTACAGGTTTACGAGCAGTCATGAATTCCATTCACCGAAGGCGTACTTAAATCTGGTCATATTATCGTGTGATCTGTGTAGTTAAAGGGTATGCGCTATCGAGATTAGAGGCAGTTTCAAATTCTATAAAGTTACTATTATATATTTGAGTCTTTAGATAGGTTAAAGTGTCGTGAGTCTATTTTAGGTTTATAGGGCTAAATTTTGTGGTATTTATCTTTTACTACATGGTTTAGAATTCATTTATTTAAGTATAAGATTTTATATTACATTGACTTATTTTTGTATTTTACATGTAGGTGATTATGGTATAATTGTCTTTCATTATAGTCTTGTTGTCAAGATATAGAGTCATTTTGTCATTCCGTTGTTAAATAGTGCATGTCAATACAAGTGTAATGTAGCATAAAGTGTCATTTGTTATCATTGTCAAAGTTAAGTGTCTTAAAAGTAAAATTGGTGATTTTAGGTATTTTTATTGTCTTTAATGGTCATATGGTGGTGTTAAAAAGTTTGAAAAATAAAAAAAATTGTCTTACAGACGCATTTTCGATGTAGCCCGACGTCTAAATTGTAATTATGTTTCATGATCGAATTTTTATGTGTTAGCAGCACATCAATTGAAGGATGGAGGCAAACGGAGTTTGGAGGTCATTCAAAGACCTCTCATCAGCCACCAACGATGGGGCTGCACAGATGATTTTGTGGCATTTTTTTTAGTTGTATGCTTTCTTAAGTTTGCAGTGTTCCTGTTTTCAATAAAGTGGAAATATCACATTGAGGGGGGGAACATGATCCAATGTTCCATTTCCATCATGTTGGCTTTTTCTATGTATGTACGAGCAACAAAATTCAACATAATTTCCTATGTTATTCCCTACAGTGAGATGTCATGAGGGATGAGAATAGT
Source organism: Taxus chinensis (assembly GCA_019776745.2). NCBI lineage: Eukaryota > Viridiplantae > Streptophyta > Pinopsida > Cupressales > Taxaceae > Taxus > Taxus chinensis. The sequence goes on along the minus strand of CM034148.1, from coordinate 85,613,514 downwards.
ACTTGACATATCATGAAGTGGTTATAGGTAAACCACTTAAAAACCTTCATTTGTGGTTTGTGGTAAACCAATAGCAAAACCACCATTCTTGGTTGTTAATAATCGATTCGCAAAAAACATCACTTTGTGGTTTATGGTAAACCAATTACAAAACCACCATTCTCGGTTTTTGGTCAACCATTTGTAAAACCATCCTTGAGGTTTGTGATAATCTCGTGTCACCAGAGCACGAGCATGTGCAAGTACAAAGGCAGGTTTTCCCCATGTTCGCACTAAGGGGGGGAATGTTAGGAAAATATTATAGTGCTCACATTATTTATGTGATTAAGATATTTACCGTAGGGTAAATATAATTCATTATTTGTAATTAGTAATATTTTTAGTTGTATATATTTTTGTAACAAACAATATATACTCTCATGATATTTTTTAGTATTTCTTCCTATTTTGTAGGAAGTGGTTTATCTTTTGTTATGGCTATATAATAGACTATGTAATATTTTCATACTACGCTGAATCTATTATATTTTGTATCTTTATGCTTTCTCTGTGTTAATTAGGTTCCCCTGCTACAGAGACTTTGACCAAATTTAAGAGATCAAAGAAGCAACGCTCGAGGGAGTGTTCGATTGACAGATATTTGGTTCAATAGGTAGGTTTTTAGATAGATTTTGATGTATATAATTTTTATGTATGAGGCTATTTTTGAAGCCCTTGTTGATGATGTATAAATATCTTTATACATAAGGCTCTTGATGCCTTTGATGATGCATAAACACTTTTGATATATATATATATATATATATATATATATATATATATATAATATAATATATATATATATGGTTTTGAGTTTCATAATGTTTGCAAAGTGGCAAATATAAATGTATTTGTTGATGATTTAGTTAAGGAGTTGGTTTTGATTTTGATATGATGGATGCATGTGAAATGTATATTTTTAGATTAGAGATGTATGATGTGATTTTAAGGATCTTGGATATGTTTGTGACAAATAGTGACCTTATTGTTTGATTTTTGCACTATATAATGGATAAGAAAAGAATGTGGTATATTTTCTTCCTTACTATTCTTAGCATATATAGTGTATGATCGTAAAATGATTTAAACATATGATATTGCATATGTTAATTTGTAATTAATGTTAATATATGACTCATAATGGTTAGTCATACTAGGATCATAAATATATATGATATATTTGTATCTATCATTTTTTGACATGGTAAGGACTTGTATATAACAAGCATATGGAAACGAGTTCTTCTTGATAGTTCCCGAGTTTTTCCCCAACCCTTTATATTGCACAAGATGATCGATGTGGGAAGATTGTATTCTATGGGAAATATGTTCAATGCGAGAGGCTTTCCTGAGATGATTTATTTTTTTAATTTTGATATGAGGGTTGATCGATGCGGGAAGCCCTTTTTGATATGAGGATTAGTCAATGCGGGAAGTAATTTTTGTATATTTTGATTTGGCAGACATCCTTCGAGGTGTTGGTCTATGATTTTATTGAATTTTGGATTTCATGGTAGCCAGTCTTCGAGGGATTGGTCTACAACTTTATTTAACATAATTTGTTTTTTGATATCTATTCTTCGAGGGATCAGTCTATATTTTTGATTAGATCCATCCCATGGATATTTTAATTTTTCATATGATGGAAACCATGAGTACCTAATTTAGAAGGGGATAAGTAAATTTTTAAGCTATACTTATATCCTTGTCATGTCATGATTTAAGATAAGATAGGGATTGGTGAGAGTAATGATTACGAGGTTTCGTAGTTTGGGAGAAAGAAACTTATTCATGTGGAATATGCTATGAGCAGAGACGTGGTACCCATAGTCAAGTTCATGACAGGTATGCTAAAAAATACACATAATTCCCAATCATTAAGGGGATGATAAGATGTGTGTGTTGATGGATGGAGATCGTAGTTTTATTAAGGTCTTGTGAGTCAATTTTTTAATAGTAGAACAACCGCAAGTGTAGGGATTTAAGAGGCTCATTTCAATTTTAACATCAAGGGAGGCTAAATGATAATCCCAAAACCCATATTTATGAGTGATAATATACGGTCTAAGCCACTTTGGAGCAAATTTCCCATGTTTACTCTTTTTCATGTTAATGAAATGTTTATTTTCCTTGAGAAAAATATCACCAATGTTAAAATCATATTGTCTGAGATGTTTGTTATAGGCTCATTTGATTCATTATTGATATATTTTGATATGTTGAAGGGAAACTAGATGACATTCATCTAACAGTTCTGATTGTGATAGGCATTCTTGACGATAATTCTCACTTGGGAGGATATCTTTGAGAGAAATGCATAAGGAGGGGATCTAAACTTTGAGAGGAAGAAGATATTTAGTCCCATATACTAAGTAGAAGGGCATAACACCCATAGGTGTTTAAAATATGGTCTGATATGCCCATAGTGCAAATGGGATTTGAAGATGCCAATTTTTACTAGCTTGGTCAACAATTTTCATGAGGAATTTTGTTGAGTGTTTTATTGGATGCTTTGGATTGGACATTAGCTTATGGAAAATAAGGAGAGGAAAAGATGAGCTTGATGTTGTAAGTGTCATAAATTTTATGAAATTTATTATTTTTGAATGAATTTCCATTATCTATGATGATTTTATTAGGTACAAAAAATAATGTGGTGATGGATGAAGTTGACGAATTTATCTTATTTAGTGGAGATAAGAGGAATTTCTTCCACCCATTTTGTAAAATATTTTGTTTCTATGATGATGGAATTGTGTCGTTGTGATGAACTAGGGTTAATAAGGTTGATGAGGTCAAGCCCACATTGTGAAAAGGGCCATAGGTATTGAGTGGGTTAAAGAGCATAGCTGGGGATGTGTGTGAGGTTGGAATGTTGTTGAAATTTGACACATTTCTTGACATAGTCACAACACTCTTGGTTAAGTGCGGGCTAATAGTATCCATGCGTAGGATCTGTTTAGCAATAACTAAACTATTGAAGTGTCCACAACATATGCCATCATGGAATTCTTGGATAATTAGATGAGCCTCTAGAGTTTTAAGACACAGGAGGAGGAGGCTGTGAAATCCTCTTTTGTAAAGGATACCCCCTAGGATGATGTAGTGGGATGCACATTGTTGAAAATATCTTTTTCCATTTTTTGGATATATTTAGGGGTAATTTTCTAGTGGACAGGTACTCATATGTCTGAGTGTACTAGGTGTCAGATGAGCTATTTTCTATGTGATTGATGGTGGGAAGGTTAATGCTGGTGTAAGATGGTTAATCTAGTTTGTGTATGGTGATGAAGAGTTTGGAATCATCTAGTGATAAAGGAATGAGAGAGTCAAGTGACGCCACAATGTCTGTGAATTTTTTAGAAGAATGAGGGGTGGTTTGAATTTCATATTGGTCAAAAATTTGTAGTAAGTCTTTGACAACGGTGTTGTATTTTTATAGGATGTCATTTTTGGATTGATAGATCCCTTTGATTTTATTGATGACAAGTTATGAATCTTTATACATTTAAAGAATTTGTACACCAAGAAATGTAATGGTTTGAAGTCCTATGATGAGGGCCTCATATTCTTCCATGTTATTAGTGCATTCAAAATTCAGCTTGAAGGATAACATAATAGGGGTATCCCAAGGGGGAATTATGACTATTTCAGAACCCCCTTGTTTGCATTTGGACGTATAAAAAAAAGGTCAGTTTGAGAGGGGTATTTTTGTGCTCAAGAGTGTTGATACATTCATTAGGAAAGTGTTTAAAAGGTGGTTGATTAGTACAAAGGGGATCTTATGAGAGATGATCAACAATGACCCGTCCTTTAATGGATTTTTGAGAGATAAATTCTAGGTAAAATTTAGTCATGAGCATGAGCCATCTGATGATGTGATCATTTTGATAAGGCTTAGAATGCATATATTTGAGTGGATTTAATTTTGTGACAACATAGGTTTTGTGATTGAGAAGGTAGTGACAAAGTTTGGAAGTTTCAAGATATAAAGCACAACATAAATTTTTAACTTCAGAATAATAGGCTTCATAATTGTGGAGGGTAATAATTATGTAATAGATGGATTATTTGTTACCTTTTTCATCTTGATGTAAAAACATGGATCCCAAGGCATGGTAAGTCACAGAGATGTAAAGATAGATAGGTTCCCCCTCACGTGGAGGTGTAAGTACAGGTGGTGATAAAAGATATTGTTTGAGGGAATCGAAGGCTTGTTGGAAATTATCATCCCACTTAAAGTGGATGTCTTTTCTCAGAAGATGATGGAAAGGTTGACAACAGTATGATAATTGAGAGATGAATTGACAAATGGATTAGAGTTTTCCTTGAAGGCTACAAAGTTATTTGAGGTTTGATGCTCGAGGAATTTCAATGATGGCCTTGACTTTAGTAAGGTCAACTTCAATTCCCCTAATAAACATAATAAATTCTAGGAGTTTCAATGTGAGAACTCTGAATACACATTTAACTTGATTAAGGCTAAGAAAGAACTGTAATCAATGTGCAAAGATCACATCAAGAAAAACCAGATGGTCCCTTCATTTTTTGGAATTACCAAGGAGATCATCGGTGTAGTCTTCTACGGTTTTGTGGATGAGATCATGAAAGATGTAGGTCATGGTGCATTGATAAGTGGATCCTTCATTTTTTAGGCTAAAAGGAATTACTCTATAATAGAAGGCAACCCATAGGGTGATAAAGGATGTATTGTGTTGATCCTATGGTGCAAAGAGGATTTTATTGTAACAAGATAAACCATACATATGGGATAACATCTCATGTCCTATTGTTAGATTGATGAGATGTTAAATGTTTGGTAAGGGAAAGTCATCTTTTAGGTAAGTGAGGTTTAGGTTTCAAAAGTTTGTAAAAATGCACAAATTCTATTTGCTTTAGTGATAAACACGATGTTAGAAATCCATTGTGGATAATCAATAGGTAATATGAAGTTGGCAGAAAGAAGATGTTGAAGTTATTCAATGACTAGTAGGGAGATGTGAGGGTACATATGACAAAGTTTTTTCTTTATAGGGTTAACATCCATGATAGTGACAATGTTATGAATGATGATATTAGGGTCTATGCCAAGCATGTCACTATAGGACCATGTGAAGGCTTGACTATGTTTGGATAAGAAAGTGGCGCATTCTTGGATTTTGTGAGGGTCTAAGGCTTGACCGATCTTGACGATGTGTAGCTCTTGTGGTATGCCGATATTAAAATTGGTGGTTAATTCTTTGAAAATCATGGATGTATCAGTGGGTAAGGTTTTATTAAAAAATCGATCCTCAAAACCCATATAAGTTAATATAGTGTCATTGTCATGATAGTGGAGAATGTTGATGGTAGGGGAATCTTCCTCTATCATGTGTGGTAATGTTAGGAGAAGGGTTTCAATCTTACCATTAACGTGATAAGTTAATGGTCCAAGTGTATTATCATTGACTAAAAAAAAAGTCTAGAGGAATGGATACAATGTCATCATTATTAGAGGGTGAGTTTGATAATGGTGATAAGGGAACTTGAGATTCTAATGTTGATAATGATGGTTTAGAAGGAGACACTTTAAATCCAAGGTTATGTAATTTCGTGAGGTTTATTTCAGTTTTCAAAGGGCAAGTCATGTGGACCTTGTTCATACCAGCCAAGACCGAAGCCCTTCCACATGCAATGGTAGAGGTAAGTTTGAGCTTAGTGTGTGATTGATTGTCAATATGAGATGAAGGATGGTTGATCTCTCCACAAACAAGATATGTTAAGAGAAAATGGGGTCCAAAGTAGATTATATTTTCTACGGTAGGCTCACAGAGTGGTTTTTTGTCAAGTCTCATGTACACTTTTGGTGTAGGGAGTGCATTGAGTGTCAGGAGGTGATAATCCCCCAATGATAGGCATTGCATGAAATATTTGAAGGATAAATCATATGGTAGTTTGGATGGGGTAATGGAGGAGATTGTAGAATCTTTATTTGAAGACATGGAATTTTATAATAGAAACAACATGTCGTTGGTCTTGTAGATTGTATGACAGGATTTTAACATATTTGGATCAGTGAGAACTGTAAAGGTTTTACCCTCATGTTCATAATTTAGAAAACAATGCAATTTGGATGGGATATAACACATAATGCATATCTAGGGACAACCTAGTAGTATGTTATATTGGAATTCTCCTTCTACAAGATAGAAGAGCTTGTGGAGGCTTTTAACACCTATTTTAATAGGTAAGATGATTGTGCCTAATATGGGGGTGTCAAAGTTATTAAAGGTGTGGAACACAGTAGGTGACTGAGTAATTATGTTGTCAAGTAGCTGAAGTTGTTTAAAGGTGTGAAATGGTATTATGTTGATGCTTATGCCAATATTGATCATTACTCTCTTAACGAGAGTGTCATTGATTTGAGCGATGACAAAGAGAGGAAGGTCATGATCCCCAGGTTATAAGGAGGGGATTTCAGAGTCTTCAAATTTAATAGTGGCATACATTTTAAGTGTGCCAATGCTATTAAAAAATGGTTGGGGGTCATATGATGGTATTGAAATGGCCTGAAGGGATTCCATCATGGCTTTCTGACATTGTGAAGAGTTTTGAATGAGCTCATAAAGAGACATCTTAACAAGATATTGATGTAATTATTTAAGGATTGTGTTTTGTATGAATGTAGTAGATCGAGTTTGAAGTGTTGTGAGAATGGAAAACTTGGCTTTAGGAGATGAGGGGTTTGGTGATTTAGAAAGAGAAATAGAGATAAATAATTTAGGGCAGTTTTTCAAATCTTGTGCACATGCTCTTGTGGTTATAAATACGCCATCTATATGGAAGTGAAGGGATTTACTAGACCTTTTTTAATTTTTACTAGATATGATATTGAGTGTTGATTTATAATTTATATGTTTAGGGGCTTGTAGAGTCAGTTTGATTTGATGTTAGGAATTGGTTGTATTGATATTGATAAATGGATTAGGATAATTTATGTTTGATGGAAGAATTATTTTACTTGTGAGACTTAAGATTATGAGATGGAGGGATTTGCAGTCATCTATGTAGTGTCTTTGTATTTGATGATAAATACATAATGCCTCATAGTTATACTAGGAAGGTTTCCACCCCTGAGGATCAGAGGGCTTAATAGATGGCAGTGTTATGACGGATGATTAAATGATATTATGTTGATGCTTATGCCATTATTGATCATTACTCTCTTGATGAGAGTGTCATTGATTTGAGCGGTGACAAAGAGAGGAAGGTCATGATCCTCAGGTTATAAGGAGGGGATTTCAGAGTCTTCAAATTTAATAGTGGCATACATTTTAAGTGTGCCAATGATGTTAGAAAATGTTGGGGGTCATATGATGGTACTAAAATGGCCTGAAGGGATTCCATCATGGCTTTCTGATGTTGTGGAGAGTTTTGAATGAGATCATAAAGAGACATCTTAACAAGATATTGATGTAATTATTTAAGGATTGTGTTTTGTATGAATGTAGTAGATTGAATTTGAAGTGTTGTGAGAATGGAAAAATTGGCTTTAGGAGATGAGGGGTTTGGTGATTTAGAAAGAGAAATAGAGATAAAGAATTTAGGGCAGTTTTTCAAATCTTGTGCACATGCTCTCGTGGTTATAAATATGACATCTATATGGAAGCGAAGGGATTTACTAGAACTTTTTTTATTTTTACAAGATATAATATTGAGTGATGATTTAGAATTTATATGTTTAGGGCCTTGTAGAGTCAGTTTGATTTGATGTTGGGAATTGGTTGTATTGATACTGATAAACAGATTAGGATAATTTATGTTTGATGGAAGAATTATTTTACTCGTGAGACTTAAGATTATGAGATGGAGGGATTTGCAGTCATCTGTGTAGTGTCTTTGTATTTGATGATAAACACATAATGCCTCATAGTTATACTAGGAAGGTTTCCACCCCTGAGGATCAGAGGGTTTATAGATGGTAGTGTTATGACTGATGATTGAATGATATTATGTTGATGCTTATGCCATTATTGATCATTACTCTCTTGATGAGAGTGTCATTGATTTGAGCGGTGACAAAGAGAGGAAGGCCGTGATCCTCAGGTTATAAAGAGGGGATTTTAGAGTCTTCAAATTTAATAGTGGCATACATTTTTATTGTGCCAATGATGTTGGAAAATGGCTGGGGGTCATATGATGGTATTGAAATGGCCTGAAGGGATTCCATCATGGATTTCCGACGTTGTGGAGAGTTTTGAATGAGCTCATAAAGAGACATCTTAACAAGAGATTGATGTAATTATTTAAGGGTGTGTTTTGTATGAGTGTAGTAGATCGAGTTTGAAGTGTTGCGAGAATGGAAAACTTGGCTTTAAGAGCTGATGGGTTTGGTGATTCAGAAAGAGAAATAGAGATAAAGAATTTAGGGCAGTTTTTCAAATCTTGTGCACATGCTCTCGTGGTTATAAATATGACATCTATATGGAAGCGAGGGGATTTTATAGAATTTTTTTATTTTTACTAGATATGATATTGAGTGATGATTTAGAATTTATATGTTTGGGGGCTTGCAGAGTCAGTTTGATTTGATGTTGGGAATTGGTTGTATTGAGGCTAACAGAAGGATTAGGATAATTTATGTTTGATGGAAGAATTATTTTACTCGTGAGACTTAAGATTATGAGATGGAGGGATTTTCAGTCATCTGTGTAGTGTCTTTATGTTTGATGATAAACACATAATGCCTCGTAGTTATACCAGGAAGGTTTCCACCCTTGAGGATTAGAGGGATTAATAGATGGCAGTGTTATGACTGATGATTGAATGAGATTTTCAAGGATGTTAGCGTAATACCCTGATGATGGAGATGATGGATGGGGGATACTATTTGATGGTTTAGAAGCATGAAATGCTTGAAATGTGTCTTGTATGGCACATTTAGGTGTTATTCGCGGGAGGAGTTTGGATTATGTGATAGTGATTGAAAATTTGGATGAGGGATGTGGGCCCAGAATAGAAGGTACGAACATGGAATAATGTGGTGTATTTTGTATGGCAAGTGTCTTGTATAATTTCTATCTTTTTAGATGGGTGATTTTTATGTTTTTTTGTTGGATTACAAATAATTTCGGCTCAGTGTTGAGTATCACAGTCTTGGAAAGGGATATTTAATATTTCAACGATGATTTTCTTTTTTAGTGATTCTGAAGGGATAGTATGGGAAGTTTTTGTGTCATTGGATGTGGTATGGTTTGGATGTTGTGATGTGGACAAGCTTAGGATCTAAACAGTGATGAGATTTGAAGAACCATGTTTTTAAGTTGAGGTTTTTTTTGTGGAAACATTGGATGTTGTAGAAGTATATAATATTTCATTAACAATTTTGATAATATGATGAGACCCTATGGTGTTGGAATGAGGTTGACTACTAAATGAGGGACGATTTGGGAAGGGTTGTTTAAACATATCCAAATTTTGATTCAGACGTACACTCATATTATCAAGTTGTAATTCACTGTAGTCGATAAGGTCTTGGAGAACATTATATGAATGAATGAAATTTCTTGATGTCATTCCCTCATAGTAGATGGTATTTAAAATAATAATTTTCTCTATACCATGATGGTCTGGATGTGGATACATTAATGGTTCAAATAGGAGGGAGAGTAATAATATAAGTGGAAATAAGTTTATCAAATATAGTGCTATAGAATTCCCGTAAATGTGTGTATTTATGTTGAGGTTTGGATCATTCCAGATCTAAATGACCTTTGGATATAGGTTTTAAAACAATTATGTTTACCAAACCTTTAGATTCGTTGTTGTTGGAAGAATTTTTAAAGGAGGAATCAAGTTTTGGTTTATTGGATCATAGTTTAACCTTTCCATCTTCAAGGGCATGAAGTTCTATTTTCTAGGACATGGTAAAATCCTCATCAAATTTTTGGAATGAATGAATTTGAAGCATTGATGATATAAGCTTGGTGTAGGATTGAGAAAACAACTCTATCTGTTCAATTTGTGGAAGGGAGAAGGACAATCGATTGATGATTCCTCATCATATGGAGCCAAAATCAGCAATAGACTCATCCTTGAATTTTTTGATGACATATAGTTATGTGATGGATATTTTATGGGTGATATTGATAGAGAAGTGTTATAGGAATAATTGTGCCAATTGTGCAAATGAGAAAAGGGAGTGTTGTGGGATATTGTTATACTAGTTAAGGGTAAGACCAACCAAGGACATAGGGAATGTCCTCAACATGAGATCCTAGTCATGAGAGATAAGATAACATGTATGATGAATGACCATGTTATGTTGTTGTAGGTCCTCCTTATTATAGAATTTGATTAATTTTAGGAGTTATTAGCATGGAGTATAGACCTTGAGAGGCATGGATGGATTGATAGTTTCATTGTAAATTTGTTCATATGAAATGTATATTTTAGGTCCCATAGTGGTAGCTTCTAGGCTAACAATTCTTCTTAATAATGCTTGCATGGAATCAATCTGAGGTGGTTATGTGTTTGAAGAAGGAGTGGCTTGATTATAAGTGTAAGGGTTGGATTGTCGATATAAGTGATACAATAATGACATATTTTGAGAGAGGGGAATATTTCCTAGAATTTTGTAAGTGTATTGCGAGAATGATGGTTAAGAGGAGGATTGAATATATTGATATGGATGGGAAATATGAGTGAAAGTAGAAGGATGAAATTGCAGTGGATTTTGATGAATTGAGATGTATCTGTAGTATGTCATACCTATTGAGGAGAGAGGATGTGAAAGAGGGTGAGCATTGGTGGTAACACTCATGTTGATGGGTGGTAAGGATGTAGGGATAGAAATTACTAAGTTTTGAATTACAGATGTGGGTTGTTGTGATATTATAGGTTGTGTGATGCCAAAGGGGTTAGTGGAAATGGGTATGCTAGAAAAAATTGTCGGAGGAGGTAGAGTAGTAGACAATGTATGATTGATTATAAGAGTTGAAGTGCCAACAAAGTTTTTGGCACCCTATGGATTATCTAAGGATGTAAATGTTATAGGTCCTTGTTGACTAACCAAGGGTGGTATGGTAATTGCAAGGTTTTGAGAACATTGAGTGTTATCAAAAGATGTAGAAGGTGTGGGGCCTTGTTGGATAGTTCTATTTTGGATGATATGGTGTTAGTCTTGAAATCATAAATACTACTAGATGAGGTAGAAATAAACGTTTTTGAGTCACTACAGGTAGAATAAGGAACAATATTCTCTATAACTAGTTGATAGTTAGGGTCATAAAGTTTGGAATAGTTACAAGTGTCGATAGTGGAAGATGGAAAATATTCTAGATAAGGGTGGAAAATATGGATACCTTTTGCAACAAGGTAGCTACTAAGCGAAATTAGATTGGAATATAAGAGTTCTGCAAATATTGGGTGATCACTATGGAAAAAATGTGGAGGGTCGAGAAAAGGAGAATCGGATGTTTCATACCAAGTGCTGAGAGAATGTGGAGGTTTCTGAGTTGATTCGAGGGATTGTTGGTATGGATCTGTCATGCTTGAAATGTTTTGGATATGAGAGTGGATTGATTCTAAGGATTGGTGAAGTATGTCCATCATGTTTGAAATGTTTTGAATGTGAGATTGGATTGATTCCAGGGATTTCTTAAGTGTGCATGTCATGTTTGTAATGTTTTTAAGGTGAGATTGTTGTCTAGTCAAAACCACAAACTAATAAAACAATTTAGAAAAAGAGGGAAAACAGGTTGTTAATGAAATGAAAGTAAGATAATCTCAAGAAATCTTTCTTTTGATTATCTTGATTAATTTAAGAAAAGTGTAAAATGAAAAGATGGTTGAAAAGGAACTAGAGAAGATGATTTCTATAGCTAGATTTAGGTGTGTTAAGGATAGAGTCCTCAATATACCTGAAGGTAAGAGAGGACCTAATATGTTTTAGTGTCAGTAAGAGCCATGATATTGGGGCCTATCCCCTCACTTCACAATTCTGTGGTGATAAGGGTTTCAGGTGCTTAGTTAATATACCACCACCCATTATTTATACTTGGCCAGAACACCGAGTCAGCTTCCCCCTTGGTGATGAAATCCAAGTAGTTGAACCTAGAAGGAAGTGTTTAGATGAAAGTTTGATTTATGACGTGGTTTGATTGTGTGTGAGGGAAAATTCTGAATGTAATCATTTAACCCCTAATTAAACTATATGAGCAAACAAGAATGAAGGTTCATTTTAATACCAAAAAGGAAAGATTAATTTTGATGAAGGAAAAACACACAAAGAATGTGATACTGAAAGAAAAATGAAAGAAAAGAAGTGTACCAGTGTTTGATATCCCTTTTTAATTTTTCTTTTTATTTTATGCATTTTTGAGAAAGAAACACCAACACACTCCAAACTGAAAAATTATATGATTTTACAAGAATGAAAAACAAGAAGATAAAAAATCTAAATCAAAGAAAAGGGATTGAGCATCCCATTCGGTGTGTCAAAATATTTATGATGGATTTTGTTTTGTTAATCATGTGAAAAAACAAGATAAAATTAGAGGATGACATGGTTTAGCGATACCTACGCCGATAATACAATGTTTGGATGAATAAATTCAATATGGGTGCAAGACTTCTAGTCCAACGAGTGAAAAGAACTTGCACATAAAGAGATAATTGGAAAAGATAGATATTATATAAAGATATGACGAGTTGCTCGGATAAGGCGCTAAGGCTGATCCCATGAACCAATGGGATTACTTGAAGGGTTTAAACTCATTTTATAATCAAGTGATAATGATAGCAAGATAATTGACAATGAAAGGATGACTAGAAATCTAGAGGCATAGAGATATCTTATTGTGTGATAAGTGGCCCAGGCTAGGGATAAGTATAGCTCGAAATTCTCAAAGAATTCAATCCACTATTGTTCAGTAACATCTTGTATTCAAATATTTTATCTTCATATCGTAGGTTAAATGAAGAATGAAACTTATGGATTTACTATGTAGAGAGGATTAACACCAACGTTTCAGTTCCCGTATTGGAACCATCATCAGGTTGAACATTTGCTTCTTAAGATGATCTAGAACGTCCTCAACATTTGGTGTTAAGATGATGACATAAACACTCAGCCCATGCATGATGTTGAATTGTTCTTAGAAGAAGGGATGTTGGACAATAGGGAGGTTTTGTATGCTTGTAATCAGAAGTTATTGACCTGGTATAATCATCTACAAAAATAAAAAACTTGAAAACATACATATTAGAGTGAAAAAAGATTGATGTATTTGTTGCAAAGCATTAAAATAACTAATAGAAAAGGATCACTAGTGATTTGAGGTAATTGTTGGCAATTCTTATGAATCACTAGAAATTACAGTGGAAAAGGTTGATTTCCAAATAAGATGCAAATAGGATGTAAAATAGATTATTCACAGATTAATTTGAGTTTTAATAGGATGTGGGGATAAAATAAATACAACAATAGATGAACATATCTTACCTTTAATATGAAATACTAGAAAAAAAATGTTGTGGGACTCTTACAGATTTTTCGGAGCTTCCAAGGACATGACAAGGATGTTGGAGGTGTCAAGATGTTTGTACTGATGTTGTCTAATTCACCAATGAGTCAGAGCTTCACTGCAATACTTACAGATCCTATTCATGGAGGTTTAATGTTGCTTATATAACTGTCGGTGACTTTTTAGAATTGCTGGTGATCCTGAAAAAGTGGGGAAACTCTCTTGGATGTGGTTTCAACCACTTCCAAATGGGTTGATTTGGGTATTGGATGAGTTAAAATGGTTATGAGTGTGTTGGGGGAGTTGGGAGGATAGAAGGTTAGATTTAAAATGGGCTAGGGTGAGTTTTAGGTGGTTAAGGAGGTTTTAGTAACTTAGGATGGGTAGAATACATTTTTACTAAAATATAAAATGTGATTTAATGGGGGGTGGGGAAAAGGTTTAGGATAATAAGATAGATTTTAATAATTTGAATGAAATTTTGAGGGATGTGGGTGAATAATATAGGGTACCAAATATGACTGTCTACATAAGGTACAAAAATTGAATGAATAACATCGATCAATGCTCTTAAGTCTTTGTTTTTTGCAACTAGTGGCCTAAGATAAGTAGGCTTCTTATTTTAGGAACAATATATTATTTGATTATAAATATTATATGATAAATTGGACACATGTTATGGAAAATAAAGGTGCAACTTACATAGATGAAGTGTATATCATGGAATTATATCACCTTCATGAAACAAGATAGTTCAATGGCCCTTCTTTTTAAAAGTTATAAAATAAGGCCAATTCAAGGCCTATTGGGTTTAATCCTTGTAAGAATTATCTCCTTGATGTTGAATAAGATACTGTGATACCTCACCCCCCTATACATAGATAACTTCAAATATATGAAAAACATTCCAATAATTAAAAAATATACAAAAATCAAAATGTTTGAAAAAATATAAAATTAGGATCTATATATAACTTGATTGGCTAGATTATTATTTTACATAATTTTTTGACACATTGGTTCGATAACGAGCATATTTTTCTATATAATATTTACACACATGCATTCATGAGGCATATTGAGTTTGATGCATACACATTAACATGTTCTGGAATAGTCCATTCCTAGTGACCTTGATCGTTTAAGGGCATAACCTACACTTTACATGTGTTTTTGTTTCATTTAAGATATGTTATAATTCATCATTATGATTGATTACATTTCTTGTGCATATACTATATTTTGAGCTAACATGACTAACATATGTGTCTCGTGCAACGCTAACCTATCTTATTGTATGTTATTTTTCATTATTATTTTCTTTATTTGATTGTTACATTTCTTTCTTACTCAATTTCTTGAATAACCAATTTCTTATTGTATGCGGTATGTGTGCCTTTGGTAAATGTTTCTTACAACTCTATTGGTGTGCCATGTTTTTGAATCTATTCCTTGATATGAATCTTTTCCATGTTATTTATTATGTTCGAGTGATTGATTATTTCTCTACCTTTATAATTTTTCTATTATGTGTGTGTGTGTGTGTGTGTGTGTGTGTGTGTGTGTGTGTGTGTGTGTGTGTGTGTGTGTGTGTGTGTGTGTGTGTGTGTGTGTGTGTGTGTGTGTGTGTGTGTGTGTGTGTGTGTGTGTGTGTGTGTGTGTGCGTGTGTGTGTTGTTGCCACTATTTTTTATTTCTTGTTTTGTTGAGTGCCATGGTATCCCCCATGTGGAACCCTCTTACAAGAATGAGATTCCAATTTTGTCCACTGCTAAAACCTTCCATCTCATCCAAAATATGTTATTAGACATATCTAACATGGGTAGGAATATTTTCTTTTGATTCGCGTTCCTAAATGCTTTATCACATGCACCTAAAAGGTGGTGGTGTTCATGGAGGTATATTTTACGCCTATAACTAATACAAATAGATTATAGAGTACAAACATATAATTTATAGGGAAAATATTTTCATAAATGGTTACAAATATAGAAAATTGGTACGATTTACACTTGTTCATACACTTTAGGTTGAAACCATACTACGGTATAGATCCTAATGAACATTTCAAACCTCAGGAAAAATTCTTAGAAAAGTTCAATTATTTCATATTCTTATAGGAAGTTATATATTTTTGGTATAGACTCTAACATATATAAGATAGTTAAAAAATATATGGGGCATGAGTACTTAATTCCTTCTCCTTTGCACAACTTAGATAAAGTGATAAATACAATGTATAGGGGTATGGGCCTTATTTTCCTTGTAGACACCTAAATCCTGCTTTTGCAATCTTATTACCAAAACACAAACAAAACACTCTCATTCTTGCCTAATCCATTATAATTAGTGGTTTTCACTAATTAACTAACGTTCCTTACAAAATTATCCAATTAACACCATGTTGTTGATTTCCTAACCCATTTCGTATTCAAGATGCCACTTTACGATGAATCGTAAGTCAAAATCCTCTTTAAAACAGACAATTAGTGTTTATAGGCTAAATAAGCATATTTTGCCCTTGATTTGGCCAATATACCCTAGTATTGACTGAAACCCCTCTTCCAACCACAAAAATCACCCCATTCACCTCCACAACATCTTAGCAAGTTTCAAAAGCTTATCGTAGCCTCCTAGTTGACCCTAAGCAGTTGATTAAGGCTTCATACCTCTTAATCACTTGGTAATTCACTAATTGTGATTAATAAGGCCTAATAATGATTAGCAATTCTAATCTAGTTTGGGGATTTGAGTCCCACATGCACAAAAATACAAATTTCTCCCAAAAGGAAAACTATAAAAAGAGTGCACCTCATTCCTTTATACTTTACAACATGCTTTGATTTGCATCTCATATAATAAATATGATATATAGCCTTAAATGCGGTTAGTAGATGGATATCCAAATTGACCAAGTAGTCATTTGGAGAGGCTATTTCACCTTATCTATAGTAGCAACCACAACCATTTGATTTCCCTCTTAGGTTTAGTTAGGACCATGTGAGGTAATTCAAGCATATTAGTAGGCATGTCTAGTTAGATTTTGTATTGTTTTCATACTAGTTAAGCATTATTTTAAGCTTATATCTTAATGTTACATTCCTAGACTTAGAACCTTGGCTACATAGATAGAAATGGTGTTATCTTTCCTTGTTTAGTCATGCAATTTGATTTTTAGAGTTTAGGGTGCTTTCATTTGGCACACCTGGTGGGGGCATACCCCATTGCATTCAATTTTTAAAGCTTTTTAACTTAGTTTCAAATTTTTTAATTTTAATTGTTCAGATTAGTTTAAAATTTTCTAGATTAGTTTCAAGTTTTCTAGTTTAAATTCAAGATTTTTTAGATTACTTTCAAGTTTTTTTAGATTAGTTTCTCAAGCCTTTTAGATTAATTTCAAGTTTTAAGAGTAATTTTCAAAGTTTTTGTAGATCAATTTCCATTTTGATAGTTGTTTCAACTAGATTAGTGGTAGATTTTTTTTTTCATGTTCCTTTCAAGATATAATGAGGTGAAGCCCTGTCAAAATTCCCTCAAAATACCAAAGAATGGACCTTTTTCAAGAAATCTTCTAGAAACAACATTCATCAAAGCATTGAGATATGTTAGAAAGGAATAGTTTTCTAAAAATGAATACCCTAAATTCTTGGTAACATTTTACTCCAAATTTATGTTGGCATTGCATATTTAACTTCAATACCTTTCCAACGCAAAAAAAAAATGGAGTCATTTCGAGGTAAGGAGCAAAAGTTATGGCCTTCGGAAGATAGTCTGAGCATACAATAATTTATGGCCTAGTAATAATTTATTTGAAGGAACTAACGTTAGTCAAAGAAAGGAGGACCTAAACCAAATTATAACATTCACGTTTGTTATATGTTTTCAAAGGTGGTCTAAACCAAATTTATTAATCCAAAAGATAAAAACACACCAACACAAAAATTTAAAACAATGTATTGCGGGTTTTGGTTAAGAGCTATGGCTTGTCTGCTTAAAAATAAGACATAACCCATTTAGAATAAGCCTTAAGCTAAAATAATGGGGCTGGTCTTATGAACCCTAAATTAGTTTACCAAAGAGGGAACCTTGTGAATGAAATAGGAAAGTGCTCCACACTACCGACTTGATTAGTACGCCTTGGTGAGATTAGAGTCAAAGATATCCGTATCATGAGCCCAGTGAAAGTATAATTGAACACACTTTGGTGCTCATTATACTGAATGGGGTAAATTAAATCCGAGATACTCCATGGAAAACCTTGGTAAATCAAGCTCGCCATATATATCTTCTGACACCTAGAGAGAGAACCACCTAGGAAGTTTTCTGGCTTGGAGCCATTTTTTTTGTCTTACTTGTTATACTTGAGAGCTCTCACAAAGTGAAAACTTTCTTAGATTCACACTTTTGTTTCTCAAACAAGGCAAATAATATCTTAAAGTTGAAACCATGTGATTTTCATCACAAAATCTACTTAGTGTCATTTTTTCCTAGTTTTTCACTTGTCCTAAGACAAGGAGAAACTCTTCCAAAATAACACCAAGTTTATTTCAACACCACTTGTTCTACACCCTTGTTTTCTTGTTGCCCATTTTTGGACAAAAGGAAACAACATATACGGATATCACTAGATATCGCGTGTCCACCACTTTTTGTATTCTACTTACGCAACTAGGTTGCAATACCGGAACACAAGTGTTAAAAGTGTGCATGGTGCATACTCATGATCTAGTAGGCCCCCTTATTTGAAAACCCATATTTGAGACTTATTATCATCGTAGTTAGGTGATTTTATCCTTGTCTTCTTTTGATTTGTTACACTTCCACCATTGTAGCCATACACTTGAGATATTGAAGTCTTGTTTCCATTATGAAATTAGGCCTAAATCTCTATATTATAGGGTTATGCTAGTCACACACATAACAATTTATTGATATAATTAGACGTAGGTTTTACACCCTAGCTTTGTCTTGAGTTTTGTGAGTGTTTAGGTTACTTTATTTGCATCACTATAGTGTCATTTTGATACTAAAATATTTCTTTCTCATAAAGTTTGATTATGTGTCCAAATAGCATTGTTACGTTGATCACATTTATATCATCCATTTTACAAATCTTAGACTTTATTAGTGTTTATAAACCGGCTTTTAGTATATCTTGTTAGAGGATCACGTCAACATTTTCTTATCATTTATGCCTTGTTTGTTGTAAACTTGACCTAACTGGCGATATTATGTTGTCACTATTTGGTTGCAAACTTATCTAGACAAAATCTTAGAGAATAAACTATTTGGTGTAACTAAATTTTGAGCATTGTACGTCATTATATTATTCTAAGGAAAACTTTTGTCATATATTACCTTGCTAGGGTAGCTTGTTCATTATTCTTTAGTTCACATGTTTACTTTGATCTATCAATTTTTTGGCTATTCTATAGTCACCTTGTCTTGGCAAATTAACATCGTTACACTGCAATTATTTTTTACTAAGGTCCCTTTTTAGTAAACCTTAGTGGAAATTCTTCGCATCTATTTCCTATCTCGAGTATGCCTACTACGAGGAAGGGATCCCAAAAATTAGGAACTGATATATTTGGAGGTGACAACCATCTCTTAGAGGATAATATCATGGTTAGCCATAGTGGTAGAGAGGAAGATTCTCCTCGTATGAATATGGAGAATCCTCCCGCCAATTTTGACAATTACATTTATAAAAAAAACATGAGGTTCTTATGCATGTTATGGAACTAGGAGCTAAATTACCTCCCATAGTGGACCCTTCCCTCATTTCCAGAATGATTCATGGAGAAGAGGAAGTAGACCAACCTCTTTGTAATGTTAATGAAATTTTAAATCCAAGTCATGCCTCTACTTCAGCACGAAATAATAATGAGGAAGTTCCTTTCGAAAATTAAGAGGAGTATCATTTACCTACTATTAAAATTCATTGCGAAGACCATGAAGAACATGTTCATCATGCAAAACATCCCCCTAATGAAGATGGTAAATAAAAACCCATTCAATAGGTAATGTTATAACAACATATCCAAGCCCTCACTCGCCAATTAGCAAGTTTGGCTTCGCATATACAAAAAAACCAAAAGTTGTGAAACAAGCCATCCCAAATGCAAAACCTAAGGCTTCATTTCATGAGTTCCCAATAAAAACTCCTTGACGGGAGAATCGAAAGGATCCTTATGAGGACTTTTTCACTGGAAATAGGGGTAGGCATACACCTAGGCTTAATGCTTTATATAGACCCACTCCGCCACCCACGCAAGACCAACTCTTCCACCAAGAATGGTCTACTATGAAGAATTCCTTTCAAGTGTTATAAGAGGGCCAAACTGGTAACAATAACAAGAAATATTGGTTTGATGAGTTATGTCCCTACCCATTCAACAAATTCATGCTACAAGTACCTTTTCCAAGACACGTTGATTTTCTAAAATTATAAAAATATAAGGGAAAAGGTGATCATCGTGACCATATTAAATATTTTAATATGGCATGTCAAGAGGTGACATTTAGTGAAAATTCTCTTATGTGCCTCTTTCCATGAAGTTTAGGAGAAACAATGTTAGAATGGTTTATACACATCCTTAAGTGATCCATATCAACATGGAAAAATTCAAAAACCCAAATTTATCTTACCATTGTGTAGTTTTCTTCAATACCTTTCCATCACAAAAAAAAAGTCATTTTAAGGTTGGGAGAAAAAGTTATGGCCTCCGGAATATAGGTAGTGTATTCAGTGTTACAAAGGTGCCCAAGTGCCCATGCTGAACACTACCAACACAGGAACTCAGACGCCCATGCTGCATGTAAAAATCCAAAGCACAAGAACCCATGTTGCCTCACAAAATACAAAAAAATCAAAAGTAGGGCCAACATAGGCACCCATGTTGCCTAACAAAATGAAAAAAAATGGAGGGACAACATAAGCACCCAAACACTCATGTTGCCTCAAAAAATGCAAAAAACCACAAATAAGGCCAACACATGCGCTCTGGCACCCATGCTACCTAGCACAGGAGCTCCCCTGAGTGCATAGGTGCACCCAAAATTGTGCAGGCCATAAATTTTTCTCGCGACCTCTAAACGTCTCTATTTTTTTGTGTTAGAAAGGTATTGAAGCAAGCTACACAATGGTAACATTAATTTTGGATTTAGATTTACCAAAAATTTATGGTTTTTAATTTTTTAAATGGATTACATACAACTAAAGCCTGTATCACTTGCATTGTCCTCGAACATCGAAATTGGTCCTACAAAACCATATTTATGATGCTCTTGATTGTTCTTGTCTCAAACGACATGTAGATCATCGTGATCTACCTCCATTAATAAAATCTTGGCTGCATGATATGTCATTACTCCCATGATTTACCAGAGACTATTTCATAGTGCATGAAATATTTTCCATGAGACTACCTTTGTCCTCCGTTATTCCCCTCACATGTATCCTTTCTCAGGGAACCATTTTAAACATTTTTCGTTACAACATGAACATTGATGAACTACAAATTGATAACAAAAACATTGGTGCAACTGTCTTGAACATTATTTGTTTGAGTGCACGTGATTGTAGTATTTTCTCTGTTAGGTTCGTTGGTTTACTTACTCGTATTGCATTACATTGTGTATGTTGCATTGAGTCAAACATCGTTTTACTTACTCGTATTGTATTGCATTGTGTATGTTACATTGAGTTAAGCATCATTTTACTTACTCATATTACATTGCATTGTGTATGTTGCATTGAGTTAAACATCATTTAACTTACTTGTATTACATTCATTGTGTATGTTGCATTGAGTTAAGCATCATTTTACTTGCTCATATTGCATTGCATTTTGTATGTTGCATGGAGTTATGTATTTTTAGCAGTAATTTTTTTTTAGTAATTTAGCTTTTCATGTTATCTTACACTTTTGGTTATTTTAAATAAAGGCCAATGATGTAGACCTAGGGGTAAAATGATATAAATAGGTTGCTTATTGAAAGGTTGGATGCAAATATTGGGCTTTTCCTATATTCTATGTTAATCATTTCTTCTCCATTATCATTTATTACCACTATTAATTTTTCTTCCAAATCACCTGGGGCAGTAAACAACCACATTTATCCCTATCCTTGTTCATTCTCAACACCTAAGGGTTTCATGCCCGTTCTGACCCATTTTATTCTATCTATTTCAAATAATATTTTTGATCATCAATTGACTTCTCCTATCACCCCATCGACACTCGAGGGGGAATCCTTCATTCCACTAATTTTTCTTCAAAAATTTAGTTTTTTATGCTTGTCTACTATATTTGAATTGAATTCACTTACTTCACCTCAAATAGGGGCAAACGTAAACACCTTAAATTCCACTTTTTCAATCTTATTGCCAAAACACACACAAATCACTCTCATTCTTACCTAATATGTTATAATTATTGGTTTTCACTAATTAACTAATGTTCCTTACCAAATTATCCAATTAACACCAAATTTTTGATTGGATAACCCCTTTCACATTCAGGATGCTACTGTACAACGAATCATAAGTCAAAATCCTCTTCAAAACAAACAATTAGCATTTATAGGCTAAATAAGCATATTTTCCCCTTGATTTGGTCAATATACCCTAGTATTGACTCAACCCCCTCTTCCAACCACTAAAAATCACCCCATTCACCTCCATAATGTCTCAATAAGTTTCAAAAGCGTATCCTAGCCTCCTAGTTGACCCTAGGCAGTTGATTAAGGCTCCATACCTCTTAGTCACTTGGTAATTCAATAATTTTGATTAACAAGGTCTAATCATGATTAGAAATTCTAATCTAATTTGGGGATTTTAGTCCCATATGCACCAACATACAAGTTTCTCCCAAAAGGAAAACTATAAAAAGAGTGCACCTCATTCCTTTATACTTTACACCATGCTTTGATTTGCATCTCATATAATAAATATGATATATAGCCAAGTTCAATCCTTGCTTAAAGCCTTCAATGGGGTTAGTAGATGGATATACAAAATGACAAAGTAGTCATTCGTAGATTCCATTTCACCTTTTTTGGAGTAGCAACCATAACCATTTGATTTCTCTCTTAGGTTTATTTAGGCCCTGTTGTTGCAGACTCATAGCACCCCTAGATGCAAATCAGGCTTCTAGGTTGATGTTCAGGCATCCAGTGTGATTGCACAACATGGAATCCTTTCTCCAAGCGTGGGACTTGTAAAGATGAGAAAAGATTCTCCAGAGAAGGCTGGTTCCTATTCCTCTGTTCAGATGCACACAAAAAATGCAGAGGGTTTGCTAAAACCTAATCTAACTTGCCAAGGAGACAGGGTAAGAAAATGCATAGAATAAAACCTAAACTACAAAAGTGATGCACCGAGGAATGTTAGACACTCGTTTTACAAATTTAACACAGACCACATAGATGCAATACAAAAACCATGCACAGGTAACCAAAATACAATAAGAGATCAAAATGACAGCAATGAATACATGAGAGGGTCAAGAGTCAATCACAACACATATATTATTGCTCAAGAGTCGATACAATACATTGCAGTGGCCAAGAGGCAAAAAATACTGGCATTACAACCCATATGGGAGGTTTGAAAGCTCCACAATTTCTCTTGTAGGCGAGGGAAGAAGGGAGGATGCAAAACAAGAATGTCTGACCCCTTAAAGGAGCTCTTCTTTACAATATATATCAATAAATGAGAAAGGGAAGAGAGAGGAAATCTAGAATCTGCCCCAACCACTTCTTGGTAGCATTTAAAATAATCTCATTATGACAGAAGCGGCGGATCCTAGCAAAACGGCGGGCTGTCTAACAGGAGCGGCGAGCTATCTGCTGTATTAAAGTTGGTTGTTGAAGCATTACTTCTGTCTATCACCACGCGTCAGAGACGTTTTCTTAATTTTCTCCCTTCAAACTACACAAAAATGTGAGATTGATCCCAGAATCATGTAGAGAACTTCAACAAATTTCCATTGATATAAAGAACATGCAAATCCAAGCTCTAGATCAAAAGATATGATGATCTGAAGATTTAGGGCACAAAACAGGCGAAAACAAATTTTAAAATTTCTTTTCCCGCACTCTGCCATCTGGACGACACGTGGTAGGCTCTGGTTCACTGAGCAATTTTCTCTCTCCACCTTTTAATGGGATTTTCTTATGGGCCCCTTAAACTTGGACACATGGCACTATTTCATTGGTTCAGATCGGTGCTCGAAAACTCGCCCCTTTGACCTTTTGGACCCTTTTCCTTGGTGACACGTGTCATGCTGTGATTTGTCCACAGGCCTGCTGGATTTTCACGTTCACCGCGTCTTTTTGTCCCTGATGTCCCAGTGCTTCGTGGGACAGAATCCTCTGATCCGCCGAAATGGGCTTCCTCATCCCTTTTCTGCCGGTGACACGTGGTATGATCTGATTGGCTTTCGGCTCCTTCGGCTATCCGCATCCCGTGCGCCCCTTTGTCCCACTTGTCCTTGTGCTGAAGTTTCCTGTTTCAGCCGATTCGGCCGGTTCACGTCCTTCGCGTCCATTTGTCCCAAATGTCCCAGTGTTTTCTGGGAAAAATTCTTCCAGTTCACCCGATTTGTCCGGTTCGCATCCTCCGCACACTCTTGTCCCGCTTGCTCCCAGTAAAGGACTTGGACAAATTTTCTTTCTTTCGGCCGATCCGGGCATTTCGCGTCCATTTGTCCCAGATGTTCCTTTTCTGTTTGGGCTTCCTAGAGGCTTTTCGGCTGATCCGTGCCTTCCACATATAATTGTTCCAACTATCCCAAAGGTGGCCTTGAGTAGGACTTAGCCAATTTTACGATTTTCCCCTGAATCAATCTACTTGCTTGGAACTAAAAAAAATCTGATGCATGTTATCAAATTAACTCTGGGGGGTGAAAATTGGATAACAATTTGGTGAATTTTCGGGGTCACTTGGCTGCTAGGTAGAAGATCAGTGGCCTTTTAGCGATCCGTTGGGCATGGAGTCATAAGCAATAACCTGAAATGAGCCTGATGCTACAACTCCCTCTACGAGAGCACGCTGAACTGTAAAAAACTCAATCCAGGAGCAACAAAACCTGTGCCAAAGCACTTAGGAAAATTGAAACCTAACTACAACAAGACAATGTGCATATGCACTTAGAGGAATTGAAATCTAGGCTAATATTTACAAGGGTAAAACTTTTTCTTTTCAGTAGCAATGTTTAAGATAGATTTCGTTGAACGGAATCGGGAGTCCTTCTCCATCCAATGTAGACAATTGGAAGGCATTGCTATTCTTACATTCCATGACCATGTAGGGGCCACTCCAAATGGCATCAAACTTGGAATGCCTTCCTAGTTTTGCCCGATCTGCATCCCATTTCAGAACTAGGTCCCCTTCCTGGAAGGTCCTTGCTCTTGCTTTCTTATCAAACCATCTTTTCACTAAGGCCTGATCTTTCTCAATTGTTTGAACTGCACGTTCTCTAATTTCTTCCAATTCCATCAACTCTGCATACCTGGCCTCCATTAGTTCGAACTCAGCCAACTCCAACTACTTTAAGAACTCCAATGCAGGTAGTTCTAATGATATAGGCAATACTGCCTCTTTTCCATAGACCAACTTGTAAGGGGAATTACCTGTAGACCTCTTTGGTGTTATTCTGTCAGCCCATAATGCTGATTTTAGCTTGGTATGACATGTTCTTTGATTTTCATCTAGAGTCCTCCTGATGATTCTTAGCAAATTTTTGTTCGTGGACTCGGCCTGTCCATTACCCTGTGGGTAATAATTGGAAGAGGTGCTCAAGTAGATTCCATTCTCGACAGCCCATTCTGTAATCTTGGAACCTACGAATGCCAATGCATTGTCTGATATGATAGTGGTCGGCACACCGAACCTGGTCACTATTCCTTCATAAAATTATAGTATATTAGACTCATTTGCCTCTTTGAGCGCTACTGCTTCAGTCCACTTGGTGAAGTAGTCCGTTGCCGTGAGAATCCACTTGTGGCCTTGGCTTGAGTTTGGGTTGATGACCCCGATGAAGTCCAATCCCCATTGCAGAAATGGTTGGTCAACCAAGATTGGGTGCAATGGAAGCGCTGCTAGTCTTTCTTTTCATGTGAAGAGTGCACATTTCTTACACTTTCTTATCCATGTATAGCAGTCATTGAACACCGTGGGCCAATAATACCCTACCTTTATTATCTTGAGAGCTTTTACTCGTGGGGAAAAATGTCCTCCAGAATCTCCATCGTGAAAATCTCGTAACACCCTCTCAATTTGACCAGTCTCAATGCACCTCAATAGAACCCCATTGATGTCTTTCTTAAACAAAACACCATCAACAAGCACATATGGAATGGCTTGTAATCTGAAGTATCTCCTCTTTACTTTGCTCATTTCCGGAGGGCATAGTCCTGTCTGTAGGAAGTGTATCATATTCTGAGTCCAACAAGGAGTCGGCACATCATCATTTTCATGTTCTTGGCCATCCTGTAGTACCAAGACGGTCTCTTTTTCATCACTTGCTTAACCCTGTTGACTCAAGGCTAGCTGTTCACATAGTCCCTTTCCACGTACTAGTTTGGTGACCTTGATCTCGATGTCATATTCCATGACACAAGTTATCCACCTTACATGCTTCTCATTCAGATCCTTGTTTAGAAGGAAGTCCTTGACTCCTGCATGAGAGACTAATAATTGGATCTTGTTGTTTGAGACTAGGTGCTTGAATTTCTTTAAACTCCTGATTACTGCAAGTACATGCTTTTCAATGAAAGAGTATCTAGTTTCGTATTCCTCCAAGCCTTGACTGAAGAAAGCAACTGGTTGTTCTAATCCTTCTTTGTTTTGTTGTGCCAGGATTGTGGAAATTATGTCTCCACCACCGAAGGCATATAGCACGAAGTCCTTGGAGAAGTCTGGATTGACGAGAGTTGGGGCTTGAGATATAGCCTCTTTTATTGCCTCAAAACTTTCCTTGCCTTCAGATGTCCAATTAAATGCCATGCTCTTCTTTAACATCAACGTTATTGGCTTTACGAGAGCTGCAAAGTTTGGAACAAACCTGCAGACAAAATTGATCCTTCCCAAGAAGCTTTGAAGAGCCTTCTTGTGACTTGGCAATGGCAATGCTTGAATTACTTTAACCCGTTCTGGGTCAATCGTCAACCCTTCCTTTGAAACAATATGGCCTAGAAGTTTTCCCTCATGAGCCAAGAATATGCACTTTTTGGGATTCAATGATACCCCAAATCTTCTACATCTCTGAAATACTTGCCTCAAATGACAGAGGTGATCCGCTGCATTTTTTGAGAATACAGTGATGTCATCAAGATATATCAGAACTATTTTGTTGATCAACCCCTTAAATGCCATATTCATTTCCCTTTGGAAGGTGGCTCCAACATTTGATAGTCCAAATGGCATCTTCTTATAGGCATAGGTCCCCCATTTGGTGGTGAAATTCATCTTGAATTGGTCATCTTCTTTCACCATCACCTGATTATACCCTGAGTAGCCATCTAGGAGAGAGAATCTCTCTGAACTGGATACTACTTGCAATATTTGTTCCATTGAAGGAAGTGGGTAATGGTCTTTGAGAGATGCCCTATTGAGGTCCCAAAAATCTACACACAACCTGATTTCTCCACTCTTCTTCCTGACCGGAACCAAGTTTGCAACCCAGCTTGAGTGCTTGATCGGGAATATAATGCTTGCCTCTATTAGCTTGTTAAGCTCTTTCTTCATTAGAGGCTCAATGTGAGGGTTAACAGGTATCTGCTTCTGCCTGATGGGTTTAGCATCTGGATCCAATTCTATGGTATGTTGTGCCAACTTCGGATTGAATCCTCTAAAGTCTTCATAGCTCCAAGCGAAGACATCTGGAAATTCTTGGCAAAGCTGTATGAAATCTGATTTCTCTTGCTCAGTGGCCACTTTACCAATTTGAAGTATTTTGCCTTCCTTAACCAGAATTGGCTCTGAATCTTCTCTCTTGACCTGTATGTTAGCCTTTTCCTTACAGAACTGGTCGTTAGGGTTGAAGATAGAATCCAACGTTACTAAACCCTTAGGAAGCTTGTTTGTCCACAGCTACACTACTTGATCCCCATACTGCTACTCTAATCTGTCCTGATTTCTAGCTAAGAATTCAGCCTCTTCCTATGGAAAATTGATGATCTGTTGATCGTTCTCAAACACCTGCCAGCTTGTGTTATTGTCTTGAACTACTGGCCTCACAATCACATGGATATGTGGCTGTGTTTTTTCCCTTTTGATGTTGTCAACCACATCAAACGTTGCTCCAACTGCTGCGATCCTATCCACGGCTTCATTTTTCTTCCTAGGTATGGACACAATGTTGAAAGCTTCGAAATCCTCAATGAGGTCCCATACCCTATTCTTGTAGCTCCTTAGCAAGTTGTTCTTCGTAGCATGTTGTCCTCTAACTTGGTTGATGATTAGCTCGCTATCCCTGAACACCTGCAAGTTATTTATCCCTTTTTTCCTAGCCCAATGAAGTCCATGAATCAAGGCCTCATATTTAGCTGTGTTGTTTGAACAAGAAAACTGGAAACGAAAAGCTGAATAATATTTGATGCCTTGAGGTGAAACAAGCATGTCTCCACCTCCTGCACCTTGCCTACTCCTTGATCCGTCAAAAAATAGCTGCCATACCTCATTGTCATCATTATGGCTTAGCTTTTAGTGATGCTAGGAACAGGTTGATTTTCTTCGTGTATACAATAGACTCCCAGCTCAGATTCTTCCACTTCTTGATAGGGATCAAAAGCATGTATCTTGTTTTCCCATTCATCTAGAGTTAGGTCTGGGATACTTCCAACCTTGGTGTCAAGCTCCTCAGTACTAGGGTGATCTTCTTGATCAAATGCTGAGCAAGTGGCATTAATTTGACTAGGAGTGTAAGGCTCAATATGGAAGTTTGCAAAAGGTTCAAACCTAATAGTATCCTTAGTTCCATACCTTGTTCTAAACAGCATGTGAGACCAATCAGCAGACAAATACCCCCCAATCTTGGCTGTGAAGTCCCTTGACAAGCAAAGGGAAAAGAGTGGTGGAAGGTCTATGATTGATATATCTTGTAAGACAACAACATTTGGACATGCATGCAAGGTAAGACTCAAGTTTTTAATCACTCCAACTATTGCTATTGCTGTCCCATCCAATTGCACTACCCCTTTAGACATTACTTCGTATTGGAGACCCAGCTGATCAGCTATTTGCTTGGGCATCACTGAGCTACTTTCCCCAGAATCAATCATGCAATTGTGTACTAGTTTATCCCCAATGATTAATGAAACATAGAAAGGAGGGGGCTTCAACATTTTACCTTGTTGCCCTCCATGGCTTCCTTCAGGCTAGACAACATTTGTAAGCACTTTGTCTTGCATCTGAACCTGCTGATTCGAAGTTGTCCAATCCTTCATGGCAGCTTGTAGCAGATCTCTTTTGTCCTGGGATGGATAGGGGATTCCCACATTGATATATTGACGTTAGTCTTCTTCATACTGTTAATGATACTGAACGGGGAATGAAGTATCCTTTGTTGTCCCTTGGTTTGTACATTTACTCCTTGTACGTGGGCAGCAACAGCTGGGCATTTGAGTTGGCCTAGGGGCTGTTCTTGGCTGCCCTTGGTGTATTTGAAACTGGACTCTACTTGCCAATCATTTGTGGAGCCATGGAAGGTGGTGGGATTGGCTGGGGCTAATGGCTGTTCTTCACCCAAATTTCTCCTCTTTGACCTTGTGTGTGGCTGCGACACCTTGAGAAACTGCTTGATTCATGCCACAGAAATCTTCTGCTTTCTAGATTCACCAACGTGGTGTCATTTGGGGCTGATATCTATTGGGATGTTCTTGTTGTTGTCTGTTTCCTTGACTGCCCTCGCCCTCCACACCAGTAGTTGTCACCATCAATGCTTGATTGAGAGCACCATTAAAACACATGGATTGGTTATGAGGCTCATTGCATGGAAAGCACCAGTCATATTCCTAAGCAATGTTGTTTTGTGTTGGCACTAATGCCTTTAGAGGCAGACATAGCATTTAGATTATAGGGCTGGAATGGTCTATTAGAGGGAGGCCCTTGTTTGATTCACATTTGCAACTGGATTAGGGGTCTTTGTGGTTGGTATGACTGCATATTAGGCTGAGCTTGAGGTTGATGGGAAGGTCTGAAACCTTGGGCTTGTTGCCTCTTAATAGTAACCAGCTCATTTCCCAATTTTGCAACTGTTTCATGACCTCTTGGAGTTCATTTGAAGCACTTGGAGATGAAGTGGAAGCTTCATTTGAACTCTGATTTCTAGGAGTGGGAACATGAGCCAAAGTGGGTGCTTGACTAGTGTTTGGATTTTCTAAGTTGGATACAAGGGCATGGGAGGCCTAGGAGCCAGTTTACCAGCTTGAATAAGATATTTTTTTCGCTCTAATGGTAATGTTATAAGCCATAGGGATTGTTGTGCCTCCCATGGACTGAATTAACATAGAAATATCAGAATTCAAAGCTTTAAGGTAATATAGAAAAGCACCTTCTGCTGTTGGCCTGATTGCCACTGGAATCCTATCCCAAGACCTTTGAAATCTGAAGTTGAAGTCAGTCAGCTGCTCGTTGGGGGCTCTCTTGATAGTTGTCAGCTTCTCCAAAAGAGACAAGTTGTTTGTCCCTTCTCTCCAAATTGCTCGTGAAGTGTAATACACAGCTGATTCCAGTTTGTGATAGAACCATCTCCAAGGCTCCTAAACCATTTGTAATGCTTTACCCTTGAAGGAAGATGCCAGTAACTTGACAACCACTTGCATTCATTGATTTCATGGATTACACAAAAGGTTAGCAATATCTTTAACATGATCACCTGGAGTAGTCTGATTTTCTCCGGTGAAGTAGGGAATGTTCTTCAAGGTTGCAATAGGAACTGGATGCTGTGCATTGAGAGCAAGTGGGCTGTTTCCTGTGAAGTTGACGTAGGGATTGTTTTGAGCCATTCTAATCGGTATTAAAACCCTAGTATACTGAATGAAAGGCTTGTCAGGTGGAGGAGTTGAGAGGGTTCTGTTTGGTGGAGATGGAGACCTCTTAATCCTTCTTCTCCTCTTTGCCTTCTTCTTGGAGATAACTGCAGGTATTCAAACAACACTTATTCTTCTCCAACTCTTGACCTTGTGGTGATTCTTCTCATGAGTTTTCAGGCTAACTATTGAAACCAGTTGATTCTTTCCCCTTGGAGTCACCAAATATGTAGATAATATAGCGCTTATAAAGAGAAAAAATGTAGCAGATGCATATCAACTTTGCTGGGCAATAAAAATGAGCCCTCTAGGTCCCACCGGGGTGCCAAAACTGTTGTTGCAGACTCACAGCACCCCTGGATGCAAATCAGGCTTCTAGGTTGATGTTCAGGCATCCAGTGTGATTGCACAACATGGAATCCTTTCTCCAAGTCCAAGTGGGACTTGTAAAGATGAGAAAAGATTCTCCAGAGAAGGCTGGTTCCTATTCCTCTGTTCAGATGCACACAAAAAATGCAGAGGGTTTGCTAAAACCTAATCTAACTTGCCAAGGAGACAGGGTAAGAAAATGCATAGAATAAAACCTAAACTACAAAGGTGATGCACCGAGGAATGTTAGACACTCGTTTTTGCAAATTTAACACAGACCACATAGATGCAATACAAACACCATGCACAGGTAACCAAACTGCAATAAGAGATCAAAATGACAGCAATGAATACATGAGAGGGTCGAGAGTCAATCACAACACATATATTATTGCTCAAGAGTCGATACAGTACATTGCAGTGGCCAAGAGGCAAAAAGACTGGCATTACAACCCATATGGGAGGTTTGAAAGCTCCACACAATTCTCTTGCAAGCGAGGGAAGAAGGGAGGATGCAAAACAAGAATGTCCGACCCCTTAAAAAAGCTCCTCTTTACAATATATATCAAGAAATGAGAGAGGGAGAGAGAGGAAAGTTGTTTCAGGTTTAACAGATTAGTGGAGATTTTTTTTTCATGTTTCCTTTCAAGAGATAATGAGGTGAAGCCCGTCAAAATTCCCTCAAATACCAACGAATGGACCTTTTTCAAGAAATCTTCTAGAACACCATTCAATCAAGCATTGAGATATGTTTAGAAGGAATAGTTTTTTCTAAAAATGAATACCCTAATTCGTCTTGGTAACATTTTACACCTCCAAATTTATGTTTGCAATGCATATTGTAACTTAATCCGCTTTCCAACGCAAAAAAAAAAATGGAGGTCATTCATTTTTCGAGGTAAGGAGCAAAAGTTATGGCCTTCGGAAGATAGTCTTAGCATCAAATAATTATTGCCTAGTAATAATTTTATTTGAAGGAACTAACGTTAGTCCAAGAAAGGAGGACCTACCAAAATTATAACATTCACGTTTGTTATATGTTTCAAAAGGTGTCTAAACCAAATTTATATTATCCAAAGATAAACAACAACCAACACAAAAATTTAAAACAATGTATTTGCGGGTTTTTGGTGTGTAGAGCTTGGCTATGTCTGCTTAAATAAGCATAACCCAGTTTAGAATAGAATAAGCCTTTAAGCTAAAATAATGGGGTCTGGTCTTATGAAACCCTAAATTATTTACCAAATAGGGAACCTTGGTGAATGAAATAGGAAAGTGCGCCACCCTACCGACTTGATTAGTACGCCTTGGGAGATTAGAGTCAAAGATATTCCGTATCATGAGCCCAGTGAAAGTATAATGAACCACCTTTGGTGCTCATTATACTGATGGGGTAAATTAATCCAGAGATACTCCATGTGAAACCTTGGTCATCAAGCTCGCCATATATATCTTATGACACCTAGAGAGAGAACCACCTATTAAAGTTTTCTGCTTGGAGCGCATTTTTTTTTGTCTTACTTGTATACTTGAGAGCTCTCACAAAGTGAAAAACTTTCTTAGATTCACAACTTTTGTTTCTCAACAAGGCAATAATCTTAAAGTTGAACACCATGTTGATTTTCATCACAAAATCTAACTTATTGGTCATTTTTCCTAGGTTTTTTTCCCTTGTCCTAAGACAAGGAGAGAAACTCTTTCCAAAATTAACACCAGTTTATTTCAACACACTTGTTCACAATACATACAACCCTGTTTTTTCTTGTTGCCCTTTTTTGGACAAAAGAAACAACATATACGGATATCACTAGATATCCGCGTGTCCACCACTTTTGTATTCTACTTACGCACTAGGTTTCAATAACCGAACACAGTGTTTAAAGTGTGCATGGTGCATACTCAGATCTAGTAGGCCCCCTTTATTTGAAACCCATATTTTGAGAGCTTATTATCATCGTAGTTAGGGTTGATTTTATCCTTGTCTTTCTTTTGATTTGTTCCTTCCAACCATTGTAGCCCATACCCTTGAATATTGAAGTCTTGGTTCCTCCATTAAGGAAATTAGGTATGCCTAAATCTCTATATTATAGGGTTATGCTAGTCACGACACATAGACAATTTATGATTAATTAGACGTAGGTTTTACCCCAGCTTGGTCTGAGTTTTGTGAGTGTTTAGCGAGAAAAAAAAATTCCTTTATTTGCAATCACGTATAAGTGTCAAAGAGATTTGATACAAAAAAAATATTTCTTTCGCATAAAGTTTTGATTATGTGTCCAAATAGCATTGTTACGTGATCATCATTTATATCAATCCATTTTACAAATCTTAGACTTTATTAGTGTTTATAACCGGCTTTTATAGATCTTTTAGAGGATCACTCACATTTTCTTAATCACTTTATGCCTTGTTTGTTGTAAAACTTGCCTAACTGGCGATATTTGTTGTCACTATTTTGTTTGCAAACTTATCTAACCAATCTTAGAGAATACACTATTTTGGTGGTACTAATTTTTGAGCATTGTACGTCATTATATTATTCTAAGGAAAACTTTTGCAGTATTACCTGCTAGGGTAGCTTGTTCATTATTCTTTAGTTTCACATGTTTACTTTTGATCTATCAATTTTTTGGCTATTCTTAGTCCCTTGTCCTTGGCAAATTAACATCGTTTACACTGCAATTATTTTTCTAAGTGTCCCTTTTTAGTAAACCTTTGTGAAATTCTTCCGCATTCTATTTTTCCCTAATCTCGAAGTACCTACTACGAAAGGGATCCAAAATTTAGGACTGATATTTTGGCGGTGACAACCATCTCTTAGATGATAAAATCATGAGAGTTGCCATAAGTGGTATAGAAGAAGATTCTCCTCGTATGAATATGGATAATCCTCTCCCGCCAAATTTTTTTTGTTTTTTTGACAATTACATTTTAAAAAAACATGAGGTTCTTATGCATGTTTTTGGAACTAGGAGCTAATTACCGCCCGATATGGACTCCTTCCCTCATTTTTTTCCAGAATTGATTCATGGAGAGGGAAGTAGAACCAACCTCTGTGTAATTTATAAAAGTTAGAGAAATTACATAAATCCATCCTGACTTAAATACAACCTCTTAAACTTCAGAGCACAAATATATGAGGAGTTCCTTTCGAAAATTAAGGAGGATTATCATTTAAACCTACTATTACAATTCATTTCGAAACCCTTAAGAACATGTTCATCATGCGAAAACAATCCCTAATGAAGATTGGTAATAAAAAAAACCCATTCAATAGGTAATGTTATAACAACATATCCAAGCCCTCACGTCGGCTCATTAGCAAGTTTGGCTTGGCTTCAGCATATACAAAAAAAACACCAAACGTTGTGAACAACCATCCCAAATGCAAAACCAAGGCTTCATTTCATGATTCTCCAATAAAAACTCCTTGCCGGGAGAATCGAAAGATCCTTAAGAGACTTTTTCACTCTGGAAATAGGGGTAGGCATACACCTGGCTTATGCTTATAATATAGGACCCCCCCATCCGCCACCCACGCAAGACCAACTCTTCCACCAAGAATGGTCTACTACCTATGAAGAATTCCTTTCAAGTGTTATAAGAGGGCCAAACTGGTAACAATAACAAGAAATATTGGTTTGATGATGAGTTATTGTCCCTTACACATGCAACAAATTCATGCTACAAGTACCTTTTCCAAGACCACGTTATTTTCTAAAATTATAAAAAATATAAGGGAAAAGGTGATCATCGTGACCATATTAAATATTTTAATATGGCATGTCAAGAGGTGACATTTAGTTGAAAATTCTCTTATGTGCCTCTTTCCATGAAGTTAGGAGAAACAATGTTAGAATGGTTTATACACATCCTTAAGTGATCCATATCAACATGGAAAAATTCAAAAACCCAAATTATCTTACCATTGTGTAGTTTTCTTCAATACCTTTCCATCACAAAAAAAAAGTCATTTTAAGGTTGGGAGAAAAAGTTATGGCCTCGGAATATAGGTAGTGTATTCAGTGTTACAAAGGTGCCCAAGTGCCCATGATGAACACTACCAACACAGGAACTCAGACGCCCATCAGCTGCATTACAAATCCAACGAAGCACAAGAACCCATGTTGCGCGGTGGTCCCCAATACAACACTCAAAAAGTATTGCCACATAGCACCACCCCCATGTTGCCTACAAAATGAAAAAAAAATGGAGGGACAACATAAGCCCCAAACACTCATGTTTCCTCAAAAAATGCAAAACACCACAACTAAGCCAACACACCAAAACATGCGCTTGGCACCTCATGCTATACCAGCACAGGAGCTCTCCCCTGAGTGGCAAGGTGCACCCAAAATTGTGCAGGCCATAAATTTTTCTCGCGACCTCTAACCGTCTCTATTTTTTTGTGTTAGAAGGTTTGAAGCAAGCTACACAATGGTAACATTAATTTTGGATTTAGATTTACCAAAAATTTATGGTTTTTAATTTTTTTGTTAAATTGATTACTATACAACTTTAAGCCTGTATCACTTGCATTGTCCCTCGAACATCGAAATTGGTTCCTACAAAACCATATTTTTTTATGATGCTCTGATTGTTCTTGGCCTCAAACTAAACGACTGTAAGAATCATCGTGATCTACCTCCATTAATAAAATCTTGGCTGCATGATATGTCATTACTCTACTTTACTCCCATGATTTACCAGAGACTATTTCATAGTGCATGAAATATTTTCCATGAGACTACCTTTTGTCCTCCGTTATTCCCCCTCAATGTATCCTTTCTCCAGGGACCATTTTAAACATTTTTCGTTACAAACATTAACATTGATGAACTACAAATTGATAACAAAAACAATTGGTGCAACTGTCGTTGAACATTTATTTGGTTTGAGTTCACGTGATTGTAGTATTTCTCCTTTTAGGTTCGTTGGTTTCCTTACCCTCGTATTGCATTACATTATGTATGTTGCATGGAGTTAAATATCATTTTACTTACTCGTATTGTATTACATTGTGTATGTTGCATTGAGTCAAACATCGTTTTACTTACTCGTATTGTATTGCATTGTGTATGTTGCATTGAGTTAAGCATCATTTCCTTGCTCATATGCGCATGGCCATTTTGTATGGTGCATGGAGGTTGGAGTTAGTTCGTATTTTTAGCAGTTTACTTTTTTTTAGTAATTTAAAGCTTTTCATGTTATCTTACACTTTTGGTTATTTTAAATAAAGGCCAATCTTTAACTAGGGTAAAATGTATAAATAGGTTGCTTATTGAAAGGTTGGATGCAAATATTGGCTTTTCCTATATTCTATGTTAATCATTTCTATTTCTTCTCCATTATCATTTATTAACCCTATTAATTTTTCTTCCACTCACCTGGGGCAGTAACAACCACATTTAAATCCCTATCGCTGTTCATAATATTCTTCCTCCCCCCCTCAGTGTTTCATGCCCGTTCTTCCCGCCTTTTTCTTCTCTCTCTTCTTCCCATAATCTTTTGATCATCATTTGACTTTCCTATCACCGCCTCGACACTCGATGGGGAATCCTTCATTCCACTAATTTTCTTCAAAAATTTAGTTTTTTAATGCTTGTCTACTATATTTGAATTGAATTCACTTACTTCACCTCAAATAGGGGCAAACGTAAACACCTTAAATTCCAATTTTTCAATCTTATTGCAAAACACACACAAATCCTCTCATTCTTACCTAATATGTTATAATTATTGGTTTCATTCCCACTAATTAAACTAATGTTCCTTACCAAATTATCCATAACACCAAATTTTTTGATTGGATAACCCCTTTCAACATTCAGGATTCCTACTGTAACAACGAATCATAAGGCAAACTCTCAAAACAAACACTTAGCATTTTACTTAGGCTAAATAAGCATATTTTCCCCTTGATGTGGTTCATATACCTAGTTTGCTCAACCCCACCCCCTCTTCCAACCACTTGAAAAATCAAACCCCATTCACCTCCCTAATGTCTCAATAGTTTCAAAAGCGTATCCTAGCCTCTCCCTAGTTTTGACCCGTTGCATGTTTGATTCAGGCTCCATACCCTCTTAGTCACTTGGTAATTCATAATTTTGATTAACAAGGTCTAATCATGATTAAAATTCTAATCTAATTTGGGGATTTTGAGTCCCATATGCACCAACATAAACAAGTTTTCTCCCCAAAAGGAAACTATAACAAGAGTGTCACCTCAAATTCCTTTATATACTTTTATCAAACCATGCTTGATTGCATCTCATAAAATAAATAAGATATCCTAGCCAAGTTCAAAATCCTTGCTTAAAGGCCTTCAATGGGGTTATTATATGATGACAAATGACAAAGTAGTCATTCTGATATTCATTTCACCTTTTTTGGAGTAGCAAACCATAACCATTTGATTTCCTCTAGGTTTATTTAGGGGCCCTGTTGTTGCAGACTCTAGCACCCCTAGATGCAAATCAGGATTCTAGGTTGATGTTCAGGCATCCAGGGTGATTGCACAAACCTGGAATCCTTTCTCCAAGCGTGGGACTTGTTAAAGATGGAGAAAAGATTCTCCAGAGAAGGCTGGTTTTTTTTCCATTCCTTGTTCGATGCCAACACAAAAAAATGCGAGGTTTGCTTAAAACCTAATTCGAACTTCCAGGAGACAGGGTAATAAAAATGCATAGAATAAAAACCTCTAAACTACAAAGTAGATGCAAGAGGAATGTTGACAATCGTTTTACAAATTTACACAGACCAATAGATGCAATACAAAAACCATGCAACAGGTGGAACCAAAAAAAATAAGAGATCAAAATGACAGCAATGAATACATGAGAGGGTCAAGAGTCAATCACACAACATTATAGTATGCTCAAGAGTGATACAAGAACATGCCGTGCCAAGAGGCAAAAAATACTGGCATACCAACCCATATGGAGGTTTGAAAGCTCACAATTTCTCTTAGTAGGCGAGGGAAGAAGGGAGGATGACAAAACAAGAAGTCTGACCCCTTAAAGGAGGGAGCTTTCTTTACAATTATAATCAAGAAATGAGAAAGGGGGAAAGAGAGAGGAAATCTCGAATCGCCCCAACCACTTCTTGGTAGCATTTAAAATAATCTCATTATGATCAGAAGCGGCGGATCCTAGCAAAACGGCGGGCTGATCTAACAGGAGCGCGAGCTATCTGCTGTATTTAAAGTTGTTGTGAAGATTACTTCTGTCTATCAACACACGCTGTCAGAGACGTTTTCTTATATTTCCCCTTTCATAACTACACCCCAAAAATGGAGATATAATCCCAGACATCATTGTAG
Source organism: Taxus chinensis (assembly GCA_019776745.2). NCBI lineage: Eukaryota > Viridiplantae > Streptophyta > Pinopsida > Cupressales > Taxaceae > Taxus > Taxus chinensis. Next base: position 85,575,241 of record CM034148.1, on the reverse strand, counting down.
AGAACTTCAACAAATTTCCATTGATATAAAGAACATGCCAAAATCCAGATCAATAGATCAAAAGATATGATCGACTCTTGAAAGATATTAGGGCACAAAACAGCGCGAAAACAAGATTTAAAATTTCTTTTCCCGCCCACTCTTCCATCTGGAGCGACACTTGGTAGGCTCCTGTTCACTGAAGCAATTTTCTCTCTCCACCTTTTAATGGGATTTCTTATGGTCCCCTTAAACTTGGACACATGGCACCTATTTCATTGGTCAGATCGGTGCTCGACAACTCGCCCCTATTGACCTTTTGGACCCTTTTCTTGGTGAACAGTGTCAGTGCTGTGATTTTGTCCACGGCCTGCTGGAATTTTCACGTTTCACCGCGTTGCTTTTGTCCCGATGTCCCAGTGCTCTTGCGTACAGAATCCTCTTGATCGCCGCAATGGCGCTTTCCTTCATCGCCTTTTCTTGCCGTGGTGACAGCGTGCGTATGATCTGATTGGCTTTCGGCTCCTCTCGGCCTATCCGCATCCCGTGCGCCCCTTTGTTCCCACTTGTCCTTAGTGCTGAACGTTTCCATGTTTTCAGCCGACTTCGGCCGCTGTTCACGTCCTTCGCGTCCATTCGTGTCCCAAAATGTCCCAGTGCTGTTTCTGGGAAAAATTCTTCCAGTTCACACGATTTGTCCGGTTCGCATCCCTCGCACAATCTCTGTCCCGCTGCTCCAGCTAAAGAGACCTTGGACAAATTTTCTTCTTTCGCCGACCGGGCATTTCGCGTCCATTTGTCCCAGATGTCCTTTTCTTGTTTGGGCTTCCTAGGAGCTATTTCGGCTGATCCGTAGCCTTCCACATATAATTTCCAAACTATCCCAAAGGTGGCCTTGCAGATAGAACTTAGCCAATTTCTCGATTTTCCTCTGAATCAAATCTACTGTGCTTGGAACTAAAAAAATCTGATGCATGCTTAATCAAATTCAAACTCTGGGGGGTAGGATGAAAATTGACGATAACATTTGTGTGGAATTTTCAGGGGTTCACCTCTGGCTGCTAGGTAGAAGATCAGTGGCCTTTACAGCGATCCGAATTGGGCATGGAGTCATAAGCAATAACCGAAAATTGGCCTGATGCTACAACTCCCTACTACGAAGAGCCACGACTCAACTGCTAAAAACTCAATCTAGGAGCAACAAACCTGTGCCAAAGCGACTTAGGAAAATTGAAACCTAACTACAACAAGAGACAATTGGCATCAATGCACTTAGAGGATTGAATCTAGGCTCAATATTTACAAGGGTAAACTTTTTCTTTTCGTAGCAATGTTTAGATAATTCGTTGAACCGGAATCGGGAGTCTTCTTCCATCCAATGTAGACAATTGGAAGGCATTGCTATTCTTACATTCCATGACCATGTAGGGGCCACTCCAAATGGCATCAAACTTGGAATGCCTTCCTAGTTTTGCGCCGATCTGCATCCCATTTCAGAACTAGGTCCCCTTCCCTGGAAGGTCCTTGCTCTTTCTTTCTTATCAAACCATCTTTTCACTAAGGCCTGATCTTATCTCAATTGTTTGAACTGCACGTTCCTCTAATTTCTTCCAATTCCATAAACTCTGCATACCTGGCCTCCATTAGTTCGAACTCAGCCAACTCCAACTACTTTAAGAACTCCAATGCAGGTAGTTCTAATGATATAGGCAATACTGCCTCTTTTCCATAGACCAACTTGTAAGGGGGAATTACCTTTAGACCTCTTTGGTGTTATTCTGTCAGCCCATAATGCTGATTTTAGCTTGGTATGCCATGTTCTTTGATTTTCATCTAGAGTCCTCCTGATGATTCTTAGCAAATTTTTGTTCGTGGACTCGGCCTGTCCATTACCCTGTGGGTAATAATTGGAAGAGGTGCTCAAGTAGATTCCATTCTCGACAGCCCATTCTGTAATCTTGGAACCTACGAATGCCAATGCATTGTCTGATATGATAGTGGCCGGCACACCGAACCTGGTCACTATTCCTTCATAAAATTCTAGTATATTAGACTCATTTGCCTCTTTGAGCGCTACTGCTTCAGTCCACTTGGTGAAGTAGTCCGTGTGCCGTGAGAATCCACTTGTGGCCTTGGCTTGAGTTTGGGTTGATGACCCCGATGAAGTCCAATCCCCATTGCAGAAATGGTTGGTCAACCAAGATTGGGGTGCAATGGAAGCGCTGCTTAGTCTTTCTTTTCATGTGAAGAGTGCACATTTCTTACACTTTCTTATCCATGTATAGCAGTCATTGAACACCGTGGGCCAATAATACCCTACCTTTATTATCTTGAGAGCTTTTACTCGTGGGGCAAAATGTCCTCCAGAATCTCCATCGTGAAAATCTCGTAACACCCTCTCAATTTGACCAGTCTCAATGCACCTCAATAGAACCCCATTGATGTCTTTCTTAAAACAAAACACCATCAACAAGCACATATGGAATGGCTTGTAATCTGAAGTATCTCCTCTTTACTTTGCTCATTTTCGGAGGGCATAGTCCTGTCTGTAGGAAGTGTATCATATTCTGAGTCCAACAAGGAGTCGGCACATCATCATTTTCATGTTCTTGGACATCCTGTAGTACCAAGACGGTCTCTTTTTCATCACTTGCTTCAACCCTGTTTGACTCAAGGCTAGCTGTTCACATAGTCCCCTTTCCACGTACTAGTTTGGTGACCTTGATCTCGATGTCATATTCCATGACACAAGTTATCCACCTTACATGCTTCTCATTCAGATCCTTGTTTAGAAGGAAGTCCTTGACTCCTGCATGAGAGACTAATAATTGGATCTTGTTGTTTGAGACTAGGTGCTTGAATTTCTTTAAACTCCTGATCACTGCAAGTACATGCTTTTCAATGAAAGAGTATCTAGTTTTCGTATTCCTCCAAGCCTTGACTGAAGAAAGCAACTGGTTGTTCTAATCCTTCTTTGTTTGTGTTGTGCCAGGATTGCAGAAATTATGTCTCCACCACCGAAGGCATATAGCACGAAGTCCTTGGAGAGAGTCTGGATTGACGAGAGTTGGGGCTTGAGATATAGCCTCTTTTATTGCCTCAAAACTTGCCTTGCCTTCAGATGTCCAATTAAATGCCATGCTCTTCTTTAACATCAACGTTATTGGCTTTACGAGAGCTGCAAAGTTTGGAACAAACCTGCAGACAAAATTGATCCTTCCCAAGAAGCTTTGAAGAGCCTTCTTGTGACTTGGCAATGGCAATGCTTGAATTACTTCAACCCGTTCTGGGTCAATCGTCAACCCTTCCTTTGAAACAATATGGCCTAGAAGTTTTCCCTCATGAGCCAAGAATATGCACTTTTTGGGATTCAATGATACCCCAAATCTTCTACATCTCTGAAATACTTGCCTCAAATGACAGAGGTGATCCGCTGCATTTTTTGAGGAATACAGTGATGTCGTCAAGATATATCAGAACTATTTTGTTGATCAACCCCTTAAATGCCATAATTCATTGCCCTTTGGAAGGTGGGCTCCAGCATTTGATAGTCCAAATGGCATCTTCTTATAGGCATAGGTCCCCCATTTGGTGGTGAAATTCATCTTGAATTGGTCATCTTCTTTCACCATCACCTGATTATACCCTGAGTAGCCATCTAGGAGAGAGAATCTCTCTGAACTGGATACTACTTGCAATATTTGTTCCATTGAAGGAAGTGGGTAATGGTCTTTGAGAGATGCCCTATTGAGGGTCCCAAAAATCTACACACAACCTGATTTCTTCCACTCTTCTTCCTGACCGGAACCAAGTTTGCAACCCAGCTTGAGTGCTTGATCGGGAATATAATGCTTGCCTCTATTAGCTTGTTAAGCTCTTTCTTTATTAGAGGCTCAATGTGAGGGTTAACAGGTATCTGCTTCTGCCTGATGGGTTTAGCATCTAGATCCAATTCTATGGTATGTTGTGCCAACTTCGGATTGAATCCTCTAAAGTCTTCATAGCTCCAAGCGAAGACATCTGGAAATTCTTGGCAAAGCTGTATGAAATCTGATTTCCTCTTGCTCAGTGGCCACTTTACCAATTTGAAGTATTTTGCCTTCCTTAACCAGAATTGGGCTCTGAATCTTCTCTCTTGACCTGTATGTTAGCCTTTTCCTTACAGAACTGGTCGTTAGGGTTGAAGATAGAATCCAACGTTACTAAACCCTTAGGAAGCTTGTTTGTCCACAGCTACACTACTTGATCCCCATACTGCTACTCTAATCTGTCCTGATTTCTAGCTAAGAATTCAGCCTCTTCCTATGGAAAAATTGACGATCTGTTGATCGTTCTCAAACACCTGCCAGCTTGTGTTATTGTCTTGAACTACTGGCCTCACAATCACATGGATATGTGGCTGTGTTTTTTTCCCTTTTGATGTTGTCAACCACATCAAACGTTGCTCCAACTGCTGCGATCCTATCCACGGGCTTCATTTTTCTTCCTATGGTATGGACACAATGTTGAAAGCTTCGAAATCATCAATGAGGTCCCATACCCCTATTCTTGTAGCTCCTTAGCAAGTTGTTCTTCGTAGCATGTTGTCCTCTAACTTGGTTGATGATTAGCTCGCTATCCCTGAACACCTGCAAGCTATTTATCCCTTTTTTCCTAGCCCAATGAAGTCCATGAATCAAGGCCTCATATTTAGGCTGTGTTGTTTGAACAAGAAAACTGGAAATGAAAATATGAATAATATTTGATGCCTTGAGGTGAAACAAGCATGTCTCCACCTCCTGCACCTTGCCTACTCCTTGATCCGTCAAAAAAATAGCTGCCATACCTCATTGTCATCATTATGGCTTAGCTTTTAGTGATGCTAGGAACAGGTTGATTTTCTTCGTGTATACAATAGACTCCCAGCTCAGATTCTTCCACTTCTTGATAGGGATCAAAAGCATGTATCTTGTTTTCCCATTCATCTAGAGTTAGGTCTGGGGATACTTCCAACCTTGGTGTCAGGGCTCCTCAGTACTAGGGTGATCTTCTTGATCAAATGCTGAGCAAGTGGCATTAATTTGACTAGGAGTGTAAGGCTCAATATGGAAGTTTGCAAAAGGTTCAAACCTAATAGTATCCTTAGTTCCATACCTTGTTCTAAACAGCATGTGAGACCAAATCAGCAGACAAATACCCCCCAATCTTGGCTGTGAAGTCCCTTGACAAGCAAAGGGAAAAGAGTGGTGGAAGGGTCTATGATTGATATATCTTGTAAGACAACAACATTTTGGACATGCATGCAAGGTAAGACTCAAGTTTTTAATCACTCCAACTATTGCTATTGCTGTCCCATCCAATTGCACTACCCCTTTAGACATTACTTCGTATTGGAGACCCAGCTGATCAGCTATTTGCTTGGGCATCACTGAGCTACTTTCCCCAGAATCAATCATGCAATTGTGTACTAGTTTATCCCCAATGATTAATGAAACATAGAAAGGAGGGGGCTTCAACATTTTACCTTGTTGCCCTCCATGGCTTCCTTCAGGCTAGACAACATTTGTAAGCACTTTGTCTTGCATCTGAACCTGCTGATTCGAAGTTGTCCAATCCTTCATGGCAGCTTGTAGCAGATCTCTTTGTCCTGGGATGGATAGGGATTCCCACATTGATATATTGACGTTAGTCTTCTTCATCTGTTCAATGATACTGAACGGGGATGAAGTATCCTTTTGTTGTCCCTTGGTTTGTACATTTACTCCTTGTACGTGGGCAGCAACAGCTGGCATTTGAGTTGGCCTAGGGGCTGTTCTTGGCTGCCCTTGTGTATTTGAAACTGGACTCTACTTGCCAATCATTTGTGGAGCCATGGAAGGTGGTGGATTGGCTGGGGCTAATGGCTGTTCTTCACCCAAATTTCTCCTCTTTGACCTTGTGTTGGCTGCGACACCTTGAGAAACTGCTTGATTCATGCCACAGAAATCTTCTGCTTTCTAGTTCACCAACGTGGTGTCATTTGGGGCTGATATCTATTGGGATGTTTCTTGTTGTTGTCTGTTTCCTTGACTGCCCTCGCCCTCCACACCAGTAGTTGTCACCATCAATGCTTGATTGAGAGCACCATTAAAACACATGGATTGGTTATGAGGCTCATTGCATGGAAAGCACCAGTCATATTCCTAAGCAATGTTGTTTTGTGTTGGCACTAATGCCTTAGAGGCAGACATAGCATTTAGATTATAGGGCTGGAATGGTCTATTAGAGGGAGGCCTTGTTTGATTCACATTTGCAACTGGATTAGGTGGTCTTTGTGGTTGGTATGGCTGCCTATTAGGCTGAGCTTGAGGTTGATAGGAAGGTCTGAAACCTTGGGCTTGTTGCCTCTTAATAGTAACCAGCTCATTTCCCAAATTTTTGCAACTGTTTCATGACCTCTTGGAGTTCATTTGAAGCACTTGGAGATGAAGTGGAAGCTTCATTTGAACTCTGATTTCTAGGAGTGGGAACATGAGCCAAAGTGGGTGCTTGACTAGTGTTTGGATTTTCTAAGTTTGGATACAAGGGCATGGGAGGCCTAGGAGCCAGTTTACCAGCTTGAATAAGATATTTTTTCGCTCTAATGGTAATGTTATAAGCCATAGGGATTGTTGTGCCTCCCATGGACTGAATTAACATAGAAATATCAGAATTCAAAGCTTTAAGGTAATATAGAAAAGCACCTTCTGCTGTTGGCCTGATTGCCACTGGAATCCTATCCCAAGACCTTTGAAATCTGAAGTTGAAGTCAGTCAGCTGCTCGTTGGGGGCTCTCTTGATAGTTGTCAGCTTCTCCAAAAGAGACAAGTTGTTTCCCTTCTCTCCAAATTGCTCGTGAAGTGTAATACACAGCTGATTCCAGTTTGTGATAGAACCATCTCCAAGGCTCCTAAACCATTGTAATGCTTTACCCTTGAAGGAAGATGCCAGTAACTTGACAACCACTTGCATTTCATTGATTTCATGGATTACACAAAAGGTTAGCAATATCTTTAACATGATCACCTGGAGTAGTCTGATTTTCTCCGGTGAAGTAGGGAATGTTCTTCAAGGTTGCAATAGGAACTGGATGCTGTGCATTGAGAGCAAGTGGGCTGTTTCCTGTGAAGTTGACGTAGGGATTGTTTTGAGCCATTCTAATCGGTATTAAAACCCTAGTATACTGAATGAAAGGCTTGTCAGGTGGAGGAGTTGAGAGGGTTCTGTTTGGTGGAGATGGAGACCTCTTAATCCTTCTTCCTCTTTGCCTTCTTCTTGGAGATAACTGCAGGTATTCAAACAACACTTATTCTTCTCCAACTCTTGACCTTGTGGTGATTCTTCTCATGAGTTTTCAGGCCTGAACTATTGAAACCAGTTGATTCTTCCCCTTGGAGTCACCAAATATGTAGATAATAGCTCTTATAAGAGAGAAAAATGTAGCAGATGCATATCAACTTTGCTGCAATAAAAATGAGACCTCTAGGTCCCACTGGGGGTGCCAAAATTGTTGTTGCAGACTCACAGCACCCCTGGATGCAAATTAGGCTTCTAGGTTGATGTTCAGGCATCCAGTGTGATTGCACAACATGGAATCCTTTCTCTAAGCATGGGACTTGCTGGTTCCTATTCCTCTGTTCAGATGCACACAAAAAATGCAGAGGGTTTGATAAAACCTAATCTAACTTGCCAAGGAGACAGGATAAGAAAATGCATAGAATAAAACCTAAACTACAAAAGTGATGCACCGAGGAATGTTAGACACTCGTTTTGCAAATTTAACATAGACCACATAGATGCAATACAAAAACCATGCACATGTAACCAAACTGCAATAAGAGATCAAAATGACAGCAATGAATACATGAGCGGGTCGAGAGTCAATCACAACACATATATTATTGCTCAAGAGTCGATACAGTACATTGCAGTGGCCAAGAGGCAAAAAAGACTGGCATTACAACCCATATGGGAGGTTTGAAAGCTCCACAATTTCTCTTGTAGGCGAGGGAAGAAGGGAGGATGCAAAACAAGAATGTCTGACCCCTTAAAGGATCTCTTCTTTACAATATATATCAAGAAATGAGAGAGGGAAGAGAGAGGAAATCTAGAATCTGCCCCAACCACTTCTTGGTAGCATTTAAAATCATCTCATTATGACAGAAGCGGTGGATCCTAGCAAAATGGTGGGCTGTCTAACAGGAGCGGCGAGCTGTCTGCTGCATTAAAGTTGGTTGTTGAAGCATTACTTCTGTCTATCACCACACGTCAGAGAATTTTTCTTAATATTCTCCCTCCAAACTACACCAAAATGTGAGATTGATCCCAAAATCATGTAGAGAACTTCAACAACTTTCCGTTGATATAAAGAACGTGCAAATCTGAGCTCTGGATCGAAAGATATGATGATCTGAAGATTTAGGGCACAAAACAGGCGAAAACGGATTTTTAAATTTCTTTTCCCGTGCTCTGCCATCTAGACAACACGTGGTAGGCTCTGGTTCACTGAGAAATTTTCTCTCTCCACCTTTTCACAGGCTTTTCTTATGGGCCCCTTAAACTTGGACACGTGGCACTATTTCATTGGTTCGGATCGGTGCTCGAAAACTCGCCCCTTTGACCTTTTGGACCCTTTTCCTTGGTGACACGTGTCATGCTGTGATTTGTCCATGGGCCTGCCAGATTTTCACATCCACCATGTTTTTTTGTCCCGGATGTCCTAGTACTTCGTGGGACAGAATCCTCCGATCCGCCTGAAATGGGCTTCCTCGTCCCTTTTCTGCTGGTGACACGTGGCGTGATCTGATTGGCTTTCGACTCCTTCGGCTATCTGCGTCCCGCGCGCCCCTTTGTCCCACTTGTCCTTGTGCTGAAGTTTCCTGTTTCGGCCGATCCAGCCAGTTCGCATCCTTCACGTCCATTTGTCCTAAATGTCCCAGTGCTGTCTGGGACAAATTCTTCCGGTTCGCGTCCTCCGCGCACTCTTGTCCCGCTTGCTCCCAGTAAAGGACTTGGACAAATTTTCTTTCTTTCAGCTGATCTGGGCATTTCGCGTCCATTTGACCCAGATGTCCCTTTTCTGTTTGGGCCGCCTGGAGGCTTTTTGGCCGATCCGCGCCTTCCACATATAATTGTTCCAACTGTCCCAAAGGTGGCCTTGAGCAAGACTTAGCAAATTTTACTATTTTCCCCTGAATCAATCTACTTGCTTGGAACTAAAAAAACTCTGATGCATGTTATCAAATTAACTCTGGGGGGTGAAAATTGTAACAGGCCCATGTTAGGTAATTCAAGCATATTAGTAGGCATGTTTAGTTAGATTTTGTATTGTTTTCATACTAGTTAAGCATTCTTTTAAGATTTTATCTTAATGTTACATTCCTAGACTTAGAACCTTGGTTAGATGGATGGAAATGGTGTTAGCTTTCCTTTTTTAGTCATGCAAATTACTTTGTAGAGTTTAGGGTGCTTTCAGTCCTTTATATTAATCAATATTTACATAATCATACCTAGTTTCACAACACATTATTAGGGAATTGTGAATCCATTTCCTTTCATCCTTGTGGTTTATTTACAAAATTAAGCCTGGATCCATTTGTAGTGGTGTGGTCTATAGGGTTGAAAGGTATTGAAGTAGATAATTTATTTGTATATTGCACTTCATTTCCACTTTCTAGTTATGTGGGGAAATATCATGGCTACTAAATATCGTAAACACTACTCTTATCTCTTAATGGGGTTCTTCAATACCTATGATCCTCAGGTTTAGTTGATATGTACTCAACCAAATATCCTACTTTAGTTTCTTCTTTAGTAAAATTTGTGAATGATCACCCAAGACCTTTGGAAAATAAGAAAAAACATTGAATCTCTAAAATATAACAATAACATGAGCTCCTCCCTCCAAAAAATTAACACGTGTTTTCCTTCAATGTTTTACATCTTGTTGGTTAAATAATTTTTTGCATAGCAGATTATTAGTTTTCACCAATGTTGATGGGGCTAAGCCCCTCCTTCTTGGGTATGGCGAGGCTCCCAGTTATTTATTGTAAACTAAATAAAACTGTGGGGTGCTTGTTAGGCCAAGGATCACACAGGAACACTCCATTAAATCTATGGGAAAATGCTTGTATAATGTACAAGTGAGGAATTTTATTTGAAGAGAGGTAAAGAGGAGATGGAGAAATAAAGAGAGGGGGTTAATGTTGTGAGTAGACTTACATACTTCACACACATTAACCAAAGTAGGTCCACATTCAATAGGAAGAAATCAAACACGTAAGCAATAGTAAGACTAATAAATTAGAGACAAAAATTTATATATATATCAATTATTCAAAGACACGAAGTTCCTTCTTGGTTGTACAAGATTACAATGCTTGCAAAGTTAGAAAGTAGAGAGGATGGAAGAACACAAAAAAGGAGATGGAAGAATGCAACTTTATTTCTTGAAGTAGTAGTGAAATCTAACCACTTACAAAAATCAACAATTGCTAACCCTTTGGAATGGAGAAACCATTCCAAGTTATAGCTTATAAATGTCTCTTCCTCTCCCCCATGTGACTTTTCATCTCACCATCACTTATGACCTTTCACATTCCTTAGGAATGGAATTAAGTCCTTTTTTTTAATTTTTGAAAAGGGACTTCTACAACACAACATTAAGTCACTTAAGAAAATAAGATAAAAGAGTGAAAAAGTGCATTCCCAATGAAGAAATAGAATTTTAGAGAGAGATGGTAGGGGAGAGAGAAGAAGAGAGAGAATAAAAATATGGAGACAAAAAATCCTTTTGTTGATGAAGAATATACTTCTGATGGACCATGAATGAAGTTCCTTCCCTTGACCATCTATTGAATTGGAGCACTGAGATTGACACTTCCTCCTTTCATGAGATGTGGACACACTCTGGGAAATGAATATGTGTTCAAAAATACTAATATGAGATTTTCACTGAAATTATTTCCTAGGCTTGCACGCATAACGATCCTCTTTGAACACAAGGTTGGAGTTAGGATATGAAGATCACAACCTTACTTATCTTAACTTCAAAACTAACCTATGTGTCAAATAGATTTCCTTTTTGAATAGAATCAACCTCAGGATTCTCAAAAACCTTCTTGATCATTTGTTATACATTAAAAGAGGCATTTTTCTCCAAATAGGGGAATTTCTCTCACATTCAAATGAAAGTGTATAATATGAAATATTAAATTTCTTAAGTCACTATGATGTTCTTTACTATTTCAAACACATACAGGTTCCCTTCTGTTAATATGTGTGACTCAACATCCCTATTTTATGACCAATATTCTGACACTTACTATTTTTTAGTGAGCCTTATTTTTAGAATTCCATTTTTTAATTATCAGTTTCTCAATTTGACACATTTGCATTTTCCTGAAGTTCACGAAGAAATGGAAACTCTGAAAATAAATTGTTTACAATACTTATTATTTATAGACTATGATGCTTATAAAGAATTACTATTTTTAGAAGTGGGTCTTCCCAGTGTTAGAATGGAATGATATTGGTCTCATTTTTTTATTTCATAAGGATGCTTTGCTCCAAATGTTAGAGGATTTCAATTGTCAGAATTTCGTAGATCTAAAAAATGAACTTTTATTTTGGGAAATTTTTCTGGCCATTGAAAATAATACAGACCACTATTAGATGCAAGATTGGATTCATTTGAAATGAATTTTTGAGAAAGAGTAGTTGATAGAACCTTACGGGGATAAGACAAGGGGTTTGGGAGATATGAGAAACTTTCCATTTTTAGTAAATGAGATTCCATGCACATTTTTAACAACATATCAATAATGGGAGTGAGCTTTGGGATGGAAAAATGTAACTTTAAAACTTAAAAATGGTGAAGTGTTTTAAAATGAAGCCTTTTGATCTCACTTACATACCTTAAATCCATCTTGACTCAAAAAGACTTAACTGAGGTTAGATGGGATTTGATGTGGAGTTACACCCTAAAAAATAGGGGACAAAGGGGGGATACGAGTGCATTTTGTATCAAATCCTGCATGTGTTTGAGGTTTAGCTGAGACAGAGGGAGTAAAATTTTGTGTCCCTCATGTCCCTTTTCACCTTGAGGACACTGTGAGGGGAAAACAAGGGTGAAAAAATGTGTCATGGGTGCATGCAACATGAGGTGGGTCAAGTAGTTAAGAAAACATGCAAGCTTGTAACTTCCTAGGTGTAAAAGTGAAGACCTGAAAGTTGACGAGGGAAAGGCCTCATGGGGAAGAAAAATGTTGTGTCCCCCATGTACCTTTGCATGTTGGGGACAATCTAAAGGAGAAATACATGCTCAAACATGTGTCAAGGGGAGTTCATCATGAGAAAGTGGTCTATTTTTGCATTGTGCTCACCGAACACTTTAAGTTACAAATTTTAAGTGATGAAAACATAACATGTATAGGGGAGCATAATTTTGTGTCCCCCATGTCCCTTTTCACTGTGGGGAAAAGTTAAAGGGGAAACACAACCTTAAAGTTTTTTCTCAAGCCTTTATGTGATGTTGACATCGTCATCCCAACATGAAATTAGAATGTGCAACTTGCCTTTTCTACCCTGAGAGTGAAAGTTGGAGTTTGGAGGTGAAATATTATATGATTTTGAATCCAAATCATATAATTATTTAATTACCACAACATTAATTCACTTAAGTGAATAGGAAAAAAGAGTGAAAAAGTACATTCCCAATGAACAAATAGAACATTAGAGAGAGATGGAGGGGGAGAGAAAAGAGAGAATATTAAATTTAGAGATGGGAAATCCTCTTGTTGATGAAGAATTTTATTTTGATGGACCATGAATGAAATTAATTTCCCTCAACCATATTTTTAATTGGAACAATGAAACTAGCTTCCTCCTTCCATGAGATGTGGATAGTCCAGGGCGTTAAATAAGAGTTTGAAAACACTACTATGATATTTACACTGAGATGACTGCCTAGTCTTACAATCATGGTGAACCTCTTTGAACAAAATGTTAGGTTTAGGATATGAATATCATCACCATACTTCTCTTAACTTCAACATTCACCTTTGTGACAAAGATGTTTCCTTTTTGAATGAAATTAACGTTAGGATGCTCAAACATGATGCATGGACATCATCAAAAGAAAAAAAATGTAAACATTCATCCAAATAGGGTCATGGAGGTCAATTTAAACATGTCATATGGTTTTAAGTCATGAGAAGAGGTTCAGTGGGGATTTCAAAGTTCAAAAGTTCAAATTTTAGTTTACCTCCTTTTTGGCAATTCAAAGTGCAAAACATGAAAAAGAGATCGTTTAAGGGTTTAAGGATTTTAAATGGTCTAGGTGTGTGGATAGGCATGGTTTAGGGGGGTCATAGGGTATGAAAAGTAATGAAATGGTTTAAAATAATTTAAAATTCCCATAATGTGTTAAATGGCAGGTGAAGAGGCATATAGGGAGTTGAAGAGTCACAAAATGTCAGTTATGAGCCATTATAAGAATATAGGTTGAGTAAGAAGTGCAAGTAGGAGTTACATGAATGTGTGAATTTGAATATGTGAGGAATAGGAGTGAGTAGATCATTCATTCCTCATGTAGGAGGAGGATGAGGAGAAGATTGGAGAGAAGAAGAATTAAAAATGTTGAAGAAATACAATCACATATGAATGTAAAACTCAGTTTTTGGTGTTTTTTTATAATCTTGTATTCTCAAGGTATATATGTGGTTTGTGTTAAGAAATTATGGTTCCTTTTTATAATTATAATATTAATCCATTATATGATTGGTGATAAGTATTTTCATGTGTTACTCTGAGATTGATGGATAAACTAATGCTTTGTTTTGGTGATACATGACTGTTATAGCTCAAGTAAGACTGTGACTGTTTGAACAAATATAAAATTCCTTAAAACCTGAAAACTGTGTATGGAAAATGTGTTGGTTTTGTGCAATCTTCAGATGATTATAGAGGGGGATCATGATGTAATGAACAAGGACTCAATATATAAAAGAAACTGTGAAGAAGACATGGAAACTTGAAGTTGTGCAGACACATACAGGTAGGCCAACAAAGAACTTGAGAAAATAAGGATTTGCACTTGATTTCAAGATATAATGGTAATTTTATCTCTTGTAAATCATTATAACATACCTATTATCAAAATATTGAGATTTGAATCGAATTTTAAAGATTTTTATGCTAAAATAACCTCTACCAGGTTTTTAGGAGGGTTTAATTATGACAATGCTAGGGATTGATGTTTCAAGGCCAAGATCATTGGATTTTTCCATGAAAATTTGTAGGAATAATATTGAGGGAGTCCTTTATGAGATTAGAAATTTGGAGTTTCACTAGTTAAAAATGAATATATTATTACCAGTTCCTTCTAGGACATTTTACACATTCTAAAGGCTTAGTTTAGAGGGTTGGTTTTCAAAGGAAGTAGTAGTTTGGATTAGAGTTTGATGATGAAATTTCTCATGCACCTAGAAAGTGGAAATGAGTGATCAAAAATATCTAGATTGAGTCTTGAATTAATTTTCATCAAAAGTTATTCTAGTTGCAATATTTTCCCAAACCTAAGGGAGGGTCTGTGAGTCAAAAGAGTAAAATTGAAGTAGAGGGAGAAAATCAAAGAGTGATGTTCTATAACTTTGCAACAACCTTAAGGATGTGAAAAGAGGTCCATGGAATCTTAATTTTTTTTTTAGGAAGCCTTATAAGTCTCTTGGCATGATTGTTGCAAGAATACATGCTCTTAATGGTATAAGAGAACAATCTGACAAAGGAGATGAATAGTGGAGTATTTATTGCTTTGAGTTCATTTATTTAGTAGATATAACATGTATGTTTAGTGATGAAATAGGGGATAAGGCCTATGAATCATTAAAGAATCCAAAGGTTCAACAATTGCATTCTTAAGTAATAGCTAGTGAAGACAAGAAATTAAGCAAGGAGTGAAAGGTGAGTGTCTTGAGAGGTTGCATGAAATATGATGCTTTGATGATTGAAGTAACAATGTTTGAATTTTATAGATAGGGCATGGTGCTAAGGAGGTCATTTCAAATATTTTTTTTTAGGTTTTTTTAAAATTTAAGCCTTTTTAGGCTTGGTTTGGTCCTCTTGGGCATAACTAGGGGGAAGGCAATTGTTTAAAACCTTCTTACTGATTAAATATATGCATGATATTACATTTTATCGGCATAAAAACACCTTATTACTCATCTTTTACCCGTTGAAAGAGGTCTTCTTCTCTAGATAGGGAATTTTTTCTCACATTCAACTAAAAGTGTATACTATGAAATATTGAATTTGTCAAGTCGTTATGATGTTCAAACACATCCAAGTGCCCTTCCATCAGCATGGGTGACTTAACATCCTTGTTTATTGATGAATATTCCAACACTTACTATTTTTAGTAAGCCTTATTTTGAGAAGTCTATTTTTAGTTACCAGTTACTCAATTTGACACTTTTGAGTTTTTGTGATGTGCACATATCAATGAAAACTCTGAAAATGAACTATTTATAACACTTAATATTTATATACTACAATGCTTATAAAGGATTACTATTTTTAGAAGTGGGTCTTCTTGGTGTCAAAATAGAATGAGAGTGGTCTCAAAAGTTTTGTTATTTCGTAAGGATGTTTTGCTCTAATTTTTAGAGGATTTCAATTTTTAGAACTCCATAGATTTGAAAAATGAATTTGTATTTTGGAAAAATCTATTTGGCCATTGAAAATAATACAGACCACCATTAGATGTAAGGTTGGATTCATTTGGAATGATTTTTTGAGAAATAATTATTAAAATCTCATGGAGATGAAACAAGGGGTTTGGGAGATATGAGAAAATTTCCATTTTTAGTATATGAGGTTCCAAACACATTTTTAACAATAGACTAGTAATGGGAGTTAGTTTTGGGAGGTTATTTAACAAACATAGAATTATTAAATCTAACTTTAGAGTCACTAAGGTGATAATATATAATGAAATAAAAATTCTAAATACTCTAATGATACAATATTGCAAGAAAATAGGGGAGACATATGACTTATCTGATTTACGCTTATCTATGAACATATCTGAACTGGAACAACTAATGAACAAACTAGGAAGAGTATCACAAATGCTCGATATTAATTCTGCATTGTATGGAAAGAGATAGACATGGGTGCCTGGTTTAGGGCGAGGGTGTTAAAGACCTCTTATGGGCATCAATGACTACATAAATACTCATAACTTGGTTTTTCCTATGTTGCAAGGGTTTTGTTGTCATTTCCTATTGATTTCCTGATATTCACACTTGGATCACTGAGACTACCTGTAACTTGCAACACAAAACCTAACTACATACAAAATCTAACAAACACATAAAATCAGAATGAAAATGCAATATGTGAAGTTAGACTGACCTCGGTGGTCATCCAAAGGATGAACTTATGACCGATCGCTACACTACATTCTAGACTCGATGTAGTTATTTGTGCTTGTGTTTGAAATAGCGTCCCCATGTTGCCCTCACATCAATGACGTTGTTAGGTTAATTTATGCATCACATTACCTTTAATTATTTAATTATTTAATAAGGTAATTAGTTGATATATTGTTATATAGTTTTATAACAATATTTGTTTTATTATTGCATAGGTTATATTGTTACATCAATTATTATTTGTTTTTATTTAATTATTGTTGTTTCCTAGATGTATTTTGGAAGTTGTTGTGATTATGGTTGTACCTGTGCAACCCATTTATTTGTCTGCACATGGGTATTCAATTCCTATAAGAGTTGTAGCACTTCATTGTAATTTTAATTGATTGATTTTAATAAAGTTAATCAGGCTTCCACCCCTTTTGCTCAATCTACATTTGGTACCAAAGTGAATTGAAGCTTCTAGCAAGGTTGGAGAAGGTTGCAGAGGAAGAATTCGTTGAGAAAAAATCTGCAACAATGGAGAGCTAGTGCTGCCTCCAGCAGCTTCCCACATTTCCCTGCAGACCCACAACCTCCTGTGTGTTCTCCAGGTAAACGGAAAGAATTTTTTTTTCCTTGGTGCTCTCTGCACTAGGAAAATTTACTTCTGGAGCATTTTTATGGTTTATAGCAATGAGGTTATAAAAAAAATCATTTATCCCCATTAGGGGTTTTGTCTCTAATTTGGAAGGTTGATATAGTATCTGCATAACTCAATAGCTTGAGGTGCATTCATTGGTTGGACATTGTACTCTTAGCCATTATTGTAGTTCGTGCTACTTTTTTTGGAGCCGGTATTCAGACACACCCACTAAGTTATATTGGCACATTCAAGCCATGTTCAAAATAGTGTTTACATTGGCAAGCTTCGAGCTCAGAGATCAAGCCCTCTAGCAGTGAACACATCCAATACAAGTTGGATCGACTTTGTATTCAGGAGATTTGGTGCAACCATTAAACTGTACAACCCACCGAGTTCTTGTGACACTACCTATGAACGACTTGTCAAAATGCATTGGAAGTCTGAGCTACAGTCCAAACTGACTTGTCATCCCCTGGATCTCTTCCACAAGCCATTCCCCAACATGAACTACAACTCCACGGACCAAAAAGGAGCCAATACACAGTGGAT
This sequence comes from Taxus chinensis, assembly GCA_019776745.2. NCBI lineage: Eukaryota > Viridiplantae > Streptophyta > Pinopsida > Cupressales > Taxaceae > Taxus > Taxus chinensis. The sequence continues at coordinate 85,557,658 of CM034148.1, read as the reverse complement.
AAAACAAAATAGCGGCAATTGTACAAAACCAAGGCATTTCACAAAAATATCCACAGTGTAATCTCTAAAGCTTGACAAAACAAGTCTTGCACATGACCTACCCTGTGCAAAATAATACACAATTTGAAGCATCAATAACAAAAAAATGTAAGCTCAAATGTTGGACCTTTAAAAAAACATAGTGCAAGATTAAAAAAAATGAGGAAATAACAATAAGCGACTGTAGTTAAATGCAAAGGAGGGTAGAACGCAACAAGGAAATGTAAAGGAGATTCCAGATCTAGTTTTTGGCATTGGAGAATACCTAATTCACATTTCTCACACTCGCAATCCACGTGGAGACTCATCCAAGTCAGTTGTTTTTTAAAAGGTGAGTCAAATTTTATTTAATTAAATATAAGTTTGCTTCATACTTTCTATATCACAAGTGCACTAAGACTTGTGCCAAGGCAGTTAGAGAGAAAGATTTGGGTGTGGGAGGTTTGGATTTCAACCCCCACCCCTAACATAAATTATTACACAATTTGAATTTTGCGGTAAAAATAGTAAAACTGCCAAGTTTGGAGGGCCATTTAGTGGAAAAACCACCTCTAAATAGCTAGTTACAACTAAACAGGCCTCCAAATTCTTTAGCGAGAAAAACCCTAATTTAGGGTAAAAAAATTTCTCCTATTAAGCCTATTTTTTCATTTCAAGCAAACATTTGCAAAAGGATTACTATCCAAAAACTTCATTTTCAGCCATTTTTTGTAATTTTTTGGCGTAGTGGGTCATTCTGGGCTCCGGAGGCCACCAGGGCCCGTAAAACAAAAAAAAATTACCTGTCATTCAATTTTTCCTAACTTTTTGAATGTAATTACATGCTTCAATATATTGTACTAATTTTCAGGTTGCCATCGTCAATCACAAATATTGTAATTTCTCAGAAACTGACAGTGAATTGTAATAAAAAACAGTAAAAAAATTGGTTCTATAACACTCACGAGATCCTAGATCTCATTCGCAGCATTCGGTATATACAATGCCTCTAGGAAGCGCTTATGGGTAAAGCCATCATGACTACTACTACACTTAACACCTAATATAGCTACAACAATGTCATCTGGGCATCGACCCTTTAAATCGATGGGGAGTAATAAGGTCATAGTGCACACACTATGAGCCATCCCATCCATCTGTGAACGATTACATGACATAAATCTGGACTGAGAAATTATCTGAGTATATAGTGAAGTTACGCGTGCGTATGAGGATATTTCTTTGAGTCGGTGTCAATAATCACACAGACCCCTTTCAGTATTGTCTTGGTACCACGTATTGAATTCTTTCACGTATGTTAATGCCTCATTCACGTACCGTCAAGTATATAGAAAGGGTGAGCTTCTTCCACGTACCGCCAGGTATATTGGAAGGGTGCATATATAGAAAGGTTCAGTATATCAGACTGACGGTATATAGATTGGGAGACCTTATACCTGGAGTGATAAGAGCCAAACCCTGTCAGTGACTTTCTGTAAAATGGGCACCAATGCCCCCAAATTTTTTCTTCTAGATTCACAACTACTCAGAGGAAACAACTATGCTGCATGGAAGAAAAAAATCAAGACACAACTTGATTTTGAAGAGATCTGGGCTATTGTGATTGGTACTCTGACCAGATCAACTAGTGATACAACACAACAGAGGTAGTTTGATAGAGCAGATCATAAAGCCAAACTCATCATCTTGTTTGGAGTGTCTGACGATGTGGAACCCCACATTCATGATGCCACAATAGACTAAAGAAGCATGGGATAAGTTAAGCACAATATATGAGGCCAAAAATAAGAATGTTATTACAAATTTGCAGAGTCAGTTACACACACTGAAGTTCAAACAAAATGAGAAAATCAAAGCTTTCTTAAGAAGAGTTATAGAATTGAGGGCTTCACTTCTAGCCCTAGGAGAAGTGGTCAAAGATGATGCTCTCATTCCCATTATTCTGAGAGCACTCCCTTCTTCATACCGTATTTTTTTAACAACACTAAAATTTTCAAATACGACAGTTAGTTTTGACAAATTGGTAAACCTAGTACAACAAGAGGAAGCAATGCACAATAAGGATGATGAAGAGGAGCAGGACACTTTCTTCACATCAAAAATGGAAAGGAAAAGGTAAAGGAAAACCTAATTCCTATCAAAAGTCCCAACATCAAAATCAGTATCATGGGGAAAAACAATAGAAGAAGCAATGTCCAATTTGTAAAAGAGGACATGACTTACAAGATTGTTGGTATAATACTTACAAGAAAGGTTCATCCAGTAACTCTGGACCTCCACAACAAAAATCTCACAAGGGACATCTAACTACAATCAAGGGTAGAAAAAGGGGAACTGGAAAAGAAGACCCCATCAGCAAGGAAATATTGTTGAGCAAGAAGAACATTCAGATAATGAAGACTTCTTGTACACTTCTCGATCAAGTGAACCATCCACGTCATCTAGTGATGTCTGGTATGTTGATTTGGGAGCCACTTGACACATGACCGGACATAGAGACTGGTTTACTTCAATGAGGGACATGCCATCAAAAAATCATGTTTCATTGGGAGATGATTCTTCATATACAGTTTAGGGGATTGGGAACATTTCTCTACCCCTTGGTTCATGTAACTGCAGACTATCAGATGTCTTATATGTCCCTAGGTTGACAAAGAATCTACTTTCAGTCAATCAACTCCTAGATCATAACTTGAAAATTGACTTTGATAGTCATTCCGGCAAGAAAATGTGTTGATTCGAGATAAATCACGAGGCTCAAAAATAGTTGTAAAAGCCTCCAATGTGGGATGCATGTTCCAACTTGATTTTTTTTCACAGAGATGATCAAGCACTTGTGGCTAAGAACTCTACCTCAGCACAGTTGTGGCATCGAAGACTTGGTCATGTTAGTTTCAAGTATCTCGAGACACTACACCAACGTAATATGGTACATGGGCTACCATCTCTTCAAAAGGATACAGACAAGTGTCCTCACTACCTAGCAGGAAAACAACACAGAGCTTCATTCCAAAAGAGTACATATCAAGCTCATGGTAAGCTTGATCTGGTTCATACCAATCTTTGTGTTCTAATGCAACCAAGTCATTCTAGATTTCATTACTTCATGCTATGTGTTGATGACTATTCAAGAAAAATGTGGATTTTTTGTCTTCGCAAGAAAAGTGAAGCTTTTGAAACTTTCAAGAAGTTCAAAGTAGCAGTTGAGAATGAAATTGGTTGTCACATCAGAACTCTCCACTCAGATCGAGGGGGGAATTCACTAGTAATGAGTTCAAATACTACCTACAAACTCATGGGATTCGTTGACAAATGCCTCCTCCACACACACCACAAAAAATGGTGTTGTTGAGAGAAGAAATCGTACTATCATGGAAATGGTGTGATGCATGATCAATGATTTTGGACTTGCAAAGACATTCTGGGTAGAAGCAACAAAGACAACAGTGTATTTGTTGAATAGAGTGCCCACAGTTTCTCTTGATGGAGTAACACCACAAGAAGCATGGTCAAAATGGAAACCATATATTGCACACCTCAGAGTATTTGGGTGCAAAGCAAGTATACACATACCCAAGTAGAATAGAAATAAATTGGACATGAAGTCACAAAAACTCATCTTCATTGGGTACAGTGAAGAGACTCTTGGGTACATATTGATGGATCCAAAGACCAAAAAAGTATACACCAATAGAGATGTTGAGTTTTTTTAGAAGAAGGAAGCAGAGACTCCTCCTCCAGACTCACCAGATGTAGATTTTTCACCAATTGTAAAAATTGAAGCTGATGTTCCCTCAGATGATGAAAGTGAGGATGGGGATGATGGTGTTGATATGATAGAACCACGACCCATGTGAACAGTTCAGTGTATGCCCAAGTGGTGTAATAGCACATTACAAGATGCAAGAATGGATGCTCCACCAGATACATCCATCCTTGGACCATAGACTCGCAGTAAAGCAAGAGAAGAAGTTAAATTTTCTTTAATGAGTAGAGTAATTGAATTTGATGAGCCCTCTACAGTCTAGGAAGCCCTACAGTCAAAATCTTGGAAAGATGCCATGGATTTTGAATATCAATCAATGATGAAAAATAACACTTGGTAGCTTGTCGATCTTCCACCAGGGAAGAAACCCATTGGATGTAGATGGATATTCAAAATGAAGTACAAAGTATATGGGACAATGGACAAGTATAAAGAAAGACTTGTAGTAAAGGGGTATGCATAAAAAGAAGGCATTGACTATGAGGAGACATTTTCTCCCATAGCTAAGATCAAAATGATCAGGATGATCTTTTCTCTAGCTGCACAGTTTGGATGGAAAGTCCATCAGATGGACGTAAAAAGTTCCTTCCTGAATGGATATTTACAAGAAGAAGTCTATATGACTCAACCTGAGGGATATGTTTTACCTGGTCAAGAAGCAAAGGTATGAAGACTCAGGAAATCTTTGTATGGCCTCAAACAGGCACCCCAGGCATGGTACATCAAGATTGATGAGCATCTCGTACAACATGGATTTGTTAGAAATCCATATGATCCCAATCTTTACCTCAAAAATAGCAAGGGGGAAGATTGTGATTTTCGTTGTCTATGTCGATGATCTAGTCATCAATGGAATTTTAGTGAGGATGATCAATGCAATGAAGAAAGATCTTAATCGATCGTTCGACATGACCAGATCTCAGGCTGATGCATTATTGTCTTGGATTGGAAGTATGGCAGAAAGAGAATCACATCTTTATTTCTCAGATGAAATATACCAAGAAAACTCTCGATAAATTCAGGATGATGGATTCCACACCAATTGCTACACCTATGGAGAATAGATTGTAGTTATCTTGTTCAGATCCATCTCCTGAGGTAAGTGCCACTCTCTATCGGCATAGTTGATTGGGAGTCTCATTTACCTGACCTACACTAGACTAGATATCAACTTTGCAGTAAGCTATCTATCTAGGTTCATGCAGGAACCCAAAGTTTGTCATTGGAAAGCAGCAAGGTGCATTTTGAGATATCTCAAAGGATCAGTGGATCTTGGTCTAGAATACAAGAAGAATGACAACTTCTTATTAGAATATTCGGATTCAGATCATGCAAGAAACATTGATGACAGAAAATCCACTTCAGAATTCATATTCTTTATGGGATTTGGACCAATATCATGGGGAAGCAAGAAACAACACTTTGTTTCTCGTTCTTCCACAGAAGCTGAGTATCGTTCTACAGGAGAAGTTTTCTGTGAAGTGATTTGGCTACGTCGCATACTCGAAGGACTTGGAATACCACAAGACAAACCAACCACCATGTATGTTAACAATGAAGGTGTTCTCAAACTTGTTTGCAATCTAGTGTTTCATGAAAGAACAAAGCACATTGAGGTACAGGTTCATTTCATACGCAAGCATGTGTTGAAGCACAACATCTAACTTCAATTTTTTCCAACCATTGAACAAAAAGTAGACATTTTCACAAAGTCACTTGCACGTGATAAGTTCGAGTTGTTCAGAGAGTTACTCTCCTCATCCCTTGAGGCAATGAAAAATTAAGGGGGGAATGTTAGGTTAATTTATGCATCATATTACCTTAAATTATTTAATTATTTAATAAGGTAATTAGTTGATATATTGTTATATAGTTTTATAACAATATTTGTTTTATTATTGCATAGGTTATATTGTTACAAAAATTATTATTTGTTTGTATTTAATTATTGTTGCTTCCCGAATGTATTTTGGAAGTTGATGTGATTATGGTTGTACCTATGCAACCCATTTATTTGTCTATACATGGTTGTTCAATTCCTATAAGAATTGTAGCACTTCATTTTAATTTTGATTGATTGAGTTTAATAAAGTTAATCAGGCTTCTGCCCCTATTTCTCAATCTACAGACACCAATGTGAGATGGAATTAAAAACTTCCCCTTTCTATGCAGTGTATGTAGAGTAAGAAACCTAAACTATAGTCCCTTTGATAGTATATAGATATTATTGCCCTTTAGAATTTCCAGCCCTTATAATAGTATGTATGTTGTGTATATATATGGATCTATTATTTTAATTTTGACACTAAAGAGAACACATGCTGACTAATACCTTGGGATAAGGATAAGAAAACTAAAAAAGGCCAACCACAAATGTCAGAAATGTAAACAAGAACAAAGAGAACATAAGTGCCCAGAATGGATAGGAGCGCCTAAGCACTAGTGTCTAGAATGGGCACTGGTGTCCTAGGATAAACGGTGACAAATGTGAAGAGACTGATAGACAGGGATCCTTGTGACCTGAGAAAAATAAGTGTAGAAGTGATAGATGTGGAAGAACAATATAATATAAGTCAATGAAAACAAGTGGATGGACAAGGGATTGTGTCACCAGTGAATAATTTTCTCACTTAAGATCTATGCATATAACAACATACTTGATGACATAGTAAAATAGTAATATGTGTGTGATTTTGTGTCTACATTTCCCCCCTTTATGCTATTTTAATGAAATTCAAGTAGTGTAAAGGAAGTAAGGAAAATACCTGTGAGAAGTTTGGAGAATCCCTGGCGCATAAATATGTGTAGAATATAAGAACATGTAACATGGAAAAACATGGATCAACGTGTCGATACATGTAGCGTAAATAGAGATAGTGAACTATCACGAGGAGTACTTGGAGAAACTTTGAGATGATTTGTAGAATTTAGATATTTTTATTATTGCCAATAGAGGTTGAAGGGGTAGGGAGTGATCAGTTCCCAGCCCAATTTTGTACATTTAAAAAATAGAAGGATTTGGGCATCTTGCGACCAGAGGAAGAGTGTTAGGGAGAGAGGTATAGTTTTTCTCTCCATCTATGAATACATCCCTAAAAGCTCCAACTGGTGCAGATGGATAAAGACCAAATTTAGTTCCAATTTAGTTATGTATTGAATAGATTCCAAGTTAGGTCATCTAGAAGTGATAATGATGTAATGCAACTCCCAAGTTAGGTCATTTAGGAGAGATAGTAAAGTACTAAAACTACCAAGTTAGGTAATCTAGGAGGAATAGTAGAATATTCTTGTTGTACCGATGGATTGATTTGATTCGAGTGATAGAAGATATATTTACAATAATTTGTGCCTAGTAGATCACTCATGGAGAATTTTTTCCTTTCACCTCTAGATTAGGTCATTAGGGGGAATATATTTGAAATAGTAGAAAATGTTGAATGTTGAATGAGATGATTTGTACCTTTTTTTAAATATGACCGGGGAAAAATTGTGATAATGATGTTTTAGGAGTATCGATTGATTTATTAAAACCAGAGAAGGATTGTAAGGTGAGGGGTGGAGAGATGAGTAATGAGACAAAAATAATGTAGTAAAGGTGTGTAATAGTGAATGAAAAATAGTGTATATAATATAGTAAGAGTGTGTGTATGCTAATTATCATATGTTCCAGATGTGGAGATAACATTGAGAAATGTGTATAGTATGGTGCTAGGAGAAAGTTTGAACCGAATGGTATAAACGAGAAAGAAAACCAAGTAATAAGGCTCAAGATATGAGTGAAACTGTATGTCGTGTATTAGTTGGAAGAATGAGTGCAAATGGTAACTATAGTAAATGAAAAATTGAAAATTGTTAGATATAGTAATAGTGAAAAGTGAATAGTATTTTCATTTGTACCGTGATTGAGTAAAAATTAGAGCTATGAGATTTTGAGGATGATGCGTATTAGAGTAGTAATTTTGATTAGGTTTAATAGAGTAGTGGCGTCCATGGATTTGCAGATGACCGATGAGTTGGTAAGTATGATCATTTTTGGAAATTTTGGTGAAATTTGCTCATTTTTGTCAGTTTTTGTAAAATTTGAATTTTTTTATTTTTGGGTTTTTCTAACCTGGGTGGGAACAACCAGGGCATTGACATATTTTGGGACACCAGTGCCCAATTCTAGGCACTGGTGACTTGTGTCTATGAATTTATGACCTGATCCTGGGCGCTGACAACCCAGGATAGGGATTTGATAGTGCAATGTGAAATATTAGTATTGTGATTAGTTTTTGTACTATGATTAGTTGGTTTTTAATATATATGATGTGATAATGTCAAAATTTTGGTGGTGTTTTTGATGCACAAAGAAATATATACTTGAGAGAATTCTGTGGGGTATGTATTTTAGCACATTGTTTACTTTGGGGTTATTGGATGCTGAGTGGGACATACCTAGACCATGCTAGCATGTGACACATAGTGAAATGGCGAAAGTTTCCCCATAATATGCCTATGGTGACTACATTATGTGAGAGTTGGGGTACTGATACATGTACTTTTTGGTTGCCTACTGGGGAGATGACAATGAACTTAGAGGATGTATATCGAATATTTCGACTACCAATACTTGGAGAGAGAGTACATGTGATGACCATAGTGGATGCCCAGAGGAAGATGAGAGAAGTGAGATGATATTTACTGGGACATGGGTACAAACAAAGACCCATATTAGTCTAGATGCTATATTGAGATCAAGTATTTTGCAGTTGTGGAAGCTTATTGCAGTGGTTATAACTTCATCAGTGGCAGTAGATGGTGGTGGAGTGGGTATGTTGTATAATATGTTTGGTATTTGTCATTGCATAGAGGATCATGGGATGATATTTACATGGGTGCGATGTGTGTTGGCCCATTTATGCACAGATTTATATAGATTCACACAAGAGGACCATGGGGGTGTCCTAGGAGCCATGAATTTGCTATATGTACAGACATACGAGCACATGGCAATGTTGAGGCCATTTAGTGGGCCACGTGTTGATTATGCAAGGCCCGATGTATTTATAATGAGGTAGGTAGGAACATTTAGTAAGAGATTAGACATGACCAATTATATGTTTATGCTTGATTAGATGGGGCTAGGGCCATCATATGGAGGCCATAAAGAGACTATGGTGGGTGGGTAGAGGATGGAGTAGAGTTGCAGTGCATTCGACATATCATATGGTTGGAGGACCAGTTTCCAGGAGTGACTAATATTTTTTAGGTGGATCATGTATTGAGACATTTTGGCATGGTCCATGATGTGCCCCCAGAGCCATATGTATGGGTGAGAGCTATTAGACTACTAAGGCAGCCATGGCCTATATGAGAAAAGCTAGTGCCTCCAAGTCTAGACGAGGTGGATGCGGCCATAGAGTGGATACATGTGTAAGATGTGGGGTGTACCCAAGATTATAAAGAGTGGTGGGAAGCATACCGATGGGTGGACCACCAGTTAGAGGATTAGAGGGACATGTACTTACCCTTGATGGAGATGGCCTAACAGTAGCACTATAAGAGGGTAAGTATTTTTTGTTGGTATTGTGAGTTGTCACTTTATTGTTGTATATTTTTCAATGTATGTTATAAATAATGTGTTGTTGCATGGTTACAGGTGATGTTTATAGGTCATTTATTGTGGATTTTTTGATTCACACATTGACACAGAATGTTCCTCCAAATGTGCTTGTGAGAGGTGGGATGCTAGAGTGATTGGATGCTTTTACGGGTGAACACTCTTGTTTATTTAAGCCAGTGGTTATAATGTGTTGGTGAGAAAATTTTTCTTGCAGAAATATTGATGGGTTTCAATCCAACGCTATGGGAATCTAAGTCCCTCTACTTGAATGGTGTAGCTTCCGTATGTGCATGCATGAAAAAGTGGATTTCAATGGTGGCCTTTTGATCAGAGATCCAACAGGGGCACTCCACTGACCTTGTGGAAAAGTTAGAAATTTCTCACTAGAGAAGACCTTTTTTTAAGAAGGGGAAAGGGAGTGAGAATGAAGGTAGGAGAAACTAATGTTGCGAGTAGAATATTATATGCCCACACACATTAATTAGAAATTTCATTTACATGCATTTATAGTTAGAAGGAAAAAAAATATGCAGGAGAAGCATGAAACTCATTGGTCGCAAAGTACCAATTAATTTCTCAATCAAAGAGGAAAAAATACCTTCTTTTTATTACTGAATCTTGAGCAAATTTTGTAGATAGCTTGAGAATGGAAGAATTTCGAGGAAGAAGAGAAAAATAGAAGAATGGTGTTTTCTATCTTTTCCAGGTATAGAGCTCTCTGGTATTTTTTGAAATCAATCGCCAAACTTTTGGAATGGCTCAAGAATCCATTATATTCTTCACAAGAAACTGTTACAACTTCACAAATCCTCAACACCATTTCAAATTACTTTGTTGTGAAGAAAATGCTCATGGCGGGTTAAAAACCAGATCTTGCAAAGCAACCATTAAATTCAATTTTCCAGTTTAAATATAGACCATTTGATTTGCTCCTCTAACTCTGAAATCAAGCCATTCATGTGGCAGGAAAGGATTGGAGTGGTTACAGGGGAAGCCCTTTACATTTTGTGATTTTTTAGAGATGTGGCAATTTGGAACAAATTGGCCCGTATCCCCACTTTGACTTTTCAACTTAGACACGTGGCACCCTCTGATTGGAAATGGGGTCGCGGCCCTTTCCTCAACATTTTAACCCTTTTTGGAAAAAGGCTCAAAAACTCAATTTCCTCCACCGGCCCACTCTTCCGCTTTGACTTTTCAACGGCGGCCCCAAGACCTTGGCGGAGCCGCGGAACATTCTAGAACTTTTACTTCACTTTTGGAAATTTGGTTAAATTTCCAAAAGTGCCTTGATGGCCTGCTCATCTTCTTTGAACTTTTCAAAGGTGGGCTTAACCTTTGAATTTTTCCCTGCAGGCTCAAGATTTGAATTTTTCCTTGATAGCCTATTCGGGGCTGCAGGTTACTTTTTAACTTTTCACCTTTTTTACAGAGAGGCTCAAAATATCAAATCCCTTTGATGACCCGCTCTTCCACTTTGACTTTTCAATGGTGGGCTTTGCCTTTCCAATGACTCCGACCATGTGGCAATCTGGTGCTGATTTGGTAATTGACCCTTTCTGCCCCACCCTGGAGTTGCATCATTGTGACACGTGGAGCCATCCACTGAGCCTTCCATACTTAGCTAATTTTACCTTTATTTTATACCTGGGACACATGGAAAGCCCATGCTTAATTGAAGACTTTCCCTTGGAGTCTACCCATAGAGTTACGTCATTGCGACACGTGGAGCCATCCACTGAGGTTAGACTTATCAACGATGACACGGATTTTTGGGTCCGTAGGGCAAATTTACATTTTTCGTCAAAAGTGACCAAAGTGTTAAGTTCACCAAAAATACCATTCCTCCCCATCCAATAGGATCTAAACATGTACTTACTCTCATTAGGTCCAAAATTTGATAGGGAAAAGATACCTGTCATCCCGACTACAGGAAAAATGCACAGAGGAAGAGAACTTCATCATTTTGAGTCCAAATTTTGAAGTTCCTTCATAGACCAGATGCATGGAGGCAAAACAAAGATTTGATGACCCAGGCCATAGAATAAGTGAACAATTTTGATCACAAAGGATATTGTAAAGAGGATATTTCATGCACAGACCGGGAGATGGAGAATTTATTAAAATGAGCACAACAGAGGTTTAAATAGCTCTAGGGCACTACTTTTGCTAATTTCTTGAATCTCTAACTTGGCTTAAACACTAACGAAGGGCATGAGCTCAAAAAATTTGAATTTGGCTATGGAAACAAAGAGCAGTTTTCAGGAGACAACAACTGGCTCTAGCTTGGGGACATGGCGTGAACTGGGCATGGCTAGGGCACAACATGAGGATCTAGAATCTCAAGTTTCAAAACATATTACGTTGACCAGTGCCTTATCCATGGGCCTTGTAGAGTCATGTACAATTCTAAGAAAGAATGGAAGAAGGAAACAAACAAGTCAAACCACACACAATAAAAAGCAAAAAAACGGAACCAAAACCACACCTATGAAAACACCTACGGTATGTCATCACCAATCCGGCACTATGATAATTCTTCACCGGGAACTCCTCGTGCTATGATTATTTACTAATGCATAGCCTTTAGTTTGGTGGATGTAATATGGAAACAAAACAACAACATAACACAAGAATACCATCGATTATGATAAGACAGAATGATGAAAAATCTGAAATATCAAAATAAATTATAATATTAACATGAAACTGTTACAATCTCACCCATGAGGTACTTCAAGTGTTATTGACTTCACTTGCCTTTCACCAAGACTATGGGAGAAACTTTACAATTACACCTCTTAATGGCTTCTTCAACACACCTTTAAACTGATGGCTTCCTTCGCACACTTCCTACAATATTTCTCACTACTTCCTTCTATGCTAAATGAGGGGGGTAGCCTCTTTATTTATAGAACTTCCAGGCTTATCCATCTTATCTCTAAGATAGGATAAGAAATCCACTCTGACGAATCATATTCCATACCTTAACTCTTATCTGTACATGTAAGCTTATCTTCTAAGATAAGATAAACCTTATCATTTTACATGGGTTCCACATTTTTAGACTTTTTTACAAATAAAATACACAAAATATTTATGACCTCACTCCTTGTCCTTATTACCAATATATTATTTCTAATTCCTAATCACGTAGACCCTACTTCTCTAATTACCCAAACTTTGACATTTTAACATTACCGGACCACTTACGACAAATATTTACTTTTTACAACATTCCTATTGTACTTTGACTGTTACTGTACTCCACATTATTGGCGGCACCGTACTGATGGCGCCGTTATCTTCTATCAGACGCTACTACTAATTATACTTAACAACATCATATTCCTAATACATACATTAATGAAATAGAAATTATGGAGGAAAATTTTAGTGTCGACATCTTCCCTCTTCCTAGCTTCTACTCCGTCCTCAGAGTAGACTATTCTGGTGCTTGGAAAATTTTCAACTTGTCATGGTTGACCCATTTTGTAATGGGAGTGCCATCCAATTCCTCCAGTCGGTACGTACCATTTTCATGCACAGCTGCTATTTTGTAGGGCCCCATCCATTTTGGAAGAAATTTTCTGTCTTCTTTTTTTGTATCTGGAATCATATACTAGAACCAAGTCATTCACATGAAATGGAGACCATCGGATCTTTTGATCAAAGTATTCCTTCTGCTTCATTTTCTTCTTATGGCTTGTATCCTTTGTTATTTCTCTCATTTCCTCTAGCAAATGAAGATGTACCAACCTTTCTTTTACTGAATCACTTTCATCCATCCTTTCATTTTTCATAACTCTCACAGTGGGAATATCAAACTCAATAGGAAGAACTGGATCAATGCCATAGGCCAATTGAAATGGGGAGTATCCTGTTGCTGACTTTGATGTTGCCCTATATGCCCACAATGCTGCATGAATCCTTTTATCCCATTTATGTACCTGCAAGGCTGCATCTTTTGCTAGAATTTGACACAACACAAAATTTGTTCGTTCCACCTGTCCATTTGTGCTTGGCTTGTATGTTGTTGCCTTCCTGTGCTTAATAGAAAACTTATTGACTAGGGCTTCTACCACCTCATTAATGAAGTGGCTTCCTTGATCTGTTACAATTTCTAATGGGCAACCAAATCTGGTGATAATGCGTTCATACATGAACCTTGCCACTTCATCCATGGAAGCTGTTTTCAATGGCCTAGCTTCAACCCACTTGGTTAAATAATCTGTGGCAACTACAATATACTTATTTTGGTGTGATGTAGTTGGAAGTGGACCTACAATGTCTATTCCCCACTTTTCAAAGGGACCAAGGGGAAGAATAGGACATAATGGAGCTGATGAAGTCTTACGGTTACCATGTGTTTGACAAATATCACATGTCTTAGAATAATTATAACAATCTTTAAAAAGAGTGGGCCAGTGATAACCTGCATCCAAGATCCTTCTTGCTGTAAGTTGTCCAGAGAAGTGCCCTCCACATGTACCATTGTGGAATTCTTCTAGCAGTTCCTTCCCTTGATCACGTCCAACTGCCCTCTTGTACTGTCCATCAGGTCCTATTCGAAATAATACTCCATGCAGAATAGAATATGGACGACTGGCTTGAGTAATATTTCTCTTAGTCTTTGCATTGGCACCATCAGGAAACTTGAATTCATTCAGATAATTCCAAATATCTATGTATTCACTAGGGATTGTGTCAAGGGATAACAATACTGCATCAGGGAAATCATCATCATCACAAGATGATCCTAAACCATCATAGGCTCGAGAGAGTGCATCTGCATTGACATGCTTCTTTCCTGGCCTATCTATAATATCAAATTCAAACTCTTGTAGCAAAATTATCCATCTTGCTATCCTCCCTGATGGGTTAGGCTTATTTACAATATATTTTAGAGCCTGATGATCTGTTACAACTAGAAATTTTTGCCCTAGCAAGTAATTTCTAAACTTCTTTACAACAAAAATGATAGCCAGAGCCTCTTTTTCAGTTACAGTATAATTTACCTCAGCACTGCTCATTTGTCTGCTCCCAAAGTAAATTGGATGTTCATTCCCATTTTCATCCTTTTGGCTCAAAGTACTTCCTAGTGCTGCATCTGAGGCATCAGTGTACACAATGAATGGCTTGCTCCAATCTGGATTCTTCAAAATAGGTGAAGACACCAGGGCTTCCTTCAATTGTCCAAAAGCTTCATGCGCCTTATTTCCTGGTTCATAAGTAACATCCTTCTTCAAGAACTGGGTTAGTGGCTGTGCAATCTTTGAGAAATTCTTGATGAACCTTCTATAGTAACCCACATGGCCTAAAAATGATCTCAACTTACTTCTATTAAGAGGAAATGGTAAATCTTTGATTTTTGAAACTTTATCAGGATCAGTACCAATACCATCTCTGGATACAACATGCCCTAACAAAACGCCTTTAGAACATCCAAAGACACACTTTGTAGGGTTTAGTGAGGCTTGTGCTTCATCTAACCTTTGAAATGTTGTCTCCATTTGGTGCAGGTGGTCCAACTTGCTCCCATAGATGCAAAAATCATCCAGAAATACTCTGATGAAGGTCCCAATGTAGGGTTCGAACACCCTATTCATCAAACGCTGGAATGTTGTTGGAGCATTACACAACCCAAAAGACATAACTCTATAAGCAAACGTTCCCCAAGGAGTGGTGAACGTGGTCTTCAGCTGATCTTTCTCTGCTATACGAACTTGGTTGTAGCCACTATATCCATCAGCAAAACTATAGCACTCCTGGCCAGCTACTTCGTCCAAGATCTGATCTAAAAATGGAAGAGGGTAATGATCCTTCTTTGTTGCCTTATTGAGCTTCCTGTAATCAACACAAATGCGTAGCTTCCCATTCTTTTTTATTGAGATCACAATGGGAGAAACCCATTCTGAATTCTCCACAGCAAATATGAATCCTGCATCAAGCAACTTATCTATTTCTTCTTTTACAGTCTTGGAAAAATTAGGATTCATTCTATATGGCATTTTCTTTATGGGCTTAGCACCATCTACCAGCTCAATACAATGTTCTACCCAACTTACTTGACGGAGTTCCTTGTAATCAAAAGTGAATAGGTGTATGTACCTTCGAAAGAGCTGGAGGTAGGATTCCTTCTCACTCTCCATCACAGCATCACCAATCTTTATTTGTTGGAGACGATCATCAACTTCTTCTTCAGATAATTTTATGGGGTCATGAGTTGGTGTGACTGGAAGGATATCCATGACTGAAACATCCACCTCGCTTTCTTCATCTTCAGTGTCCACTTCACTGGTACTAGAGTAATCAGAGGATGTCCAATCATCAGTTTCATCACTTGAATCCATAGGTTTTGCTTTATGATGTTGAGGGATCATGTTTATCTTCACCCTCTCTCTACCACATCCAAGTGTCATGAAACCTTCATTCTAGTAGTTTCTTGCATGAACTCTCCTTAGCCATGGTCTTCCTAGCAGCATTGGGTACGCAACAGTACCATTTTTCATCACCTGAAAGTCTACCACACATACAACACCCATAACAGATATTGCCACATTTGAAACTACACCTTCTGGTTTAGTTTTTCCCTTATTTAATGACCTTAACATAAGTGTTGAAGGGTGATCAATTTTTAAACCCAACATATTCATTACAGACTCGGTCATTACATTAACTGCAGCACCTCCATCAACTAAGACATCATGAATTGAAATACCATTACATAATACCTCAGCTTGTGGAGCATAGGGATCCGCCTCTGCCTCCAAAACAGGGACCTCAACCTCCTTCCTTCGTCGAGCATTGAGTCCACTTCGCAACTCCCGCCTCTTCTCAGAAGACATAGCCAAGAGTTGACCATATGTAATATTTGCAGGCCTTTTGGACAGATCTTCCAAGATGGAGTATGGTCCTTGCCCCTGTGAAATCAGAAAATCCTGCACACCCAACTTTCTTCTCCTATGTTTCTTACTAGTTTCTTCTTTCATCTTCTTAGGATCATTTCCATCTTGATTATCTTTTTCTTTCTTTCTTTTTGTTACAAACACATCTACTTTATTATTTCTGCTCTTATCTACTACATCAAAAGAATTCACAGGTGCTTTTCCTTTATCATTATCTCCTTTACCAGATGTAGAAGCTCTATCTGGACAATTATACTTATAATGACCCTTTTTATAACAACCATAACATACAACTTCAGAAATATTTCTTTTTGGACCTCTATCTCCTCCCTAAGAACTAAATTCTTTTCCTTGAAGAAGATTAATAGTTAACTGACCCATCTTTTTGAGCAGATCTTCATACTCAGTAGATGTACTAGGAGAAATATTTGTGCTCACCGGGAGTGGTTGTGGATTCTGGACCAAAGGCGCTGGTGTAGGCTCTACTTTAGCCACAATTTCTTTGGGCTCCTCTTCTATGCTTTCTTCTTGCCTTCTTGTAATCTCCTTTGCTTGTTCAATGGTAGCTGGGCGGTCATACTTCACTCATTGTCTGATCTCTAGCTTCATCCCAAGAATGAAGTGCTTACAGAGGAGATTATCCATGCCATTCATCAACCCATCCACTAATCCTTCCTTCCGGATCTGGGCATCGAGCTTCCTCCTTAGCTCTAGAACACGAGCATGATAATCCCTTATCTTCTCCTTCTCTCCTTGGGATAGCTTTGTGATCTCGATCATGAGATCTGCATATTTTTGTTGTTCACCAAATTCTTCAAGAAAACTTTCAGTTAATAAATCCCATGAATTTTTCACATTATCACCTAGTGTTCCAAACCACCTAAGTGTTGAACCATCCAAAAAGGTAGGAAAAAATTCAGTCCATTGTTCCCTTCTTATAAGGCCATTACAAATACAAGATCGTTTAAACTCTTGAATGAAAGAAGAAGCATCTTCATTAGATTGAGCTGAAAAAACAGGAATCTTTCCCATTTTCAAAAGTAACCACCGTGAAATACCAACCCACAAGTACAATTAACAAGACTTATGTGCACAAATAATTGGAATCACTATACTAGAAAGTGACTTTACACCTTTCTACAGTAAAATAGAAATGACCACAGTAAACTATGGTAAAACTTGACTTACTGCGGTAAAAACTGACTTTACTGTGGTAAACACTATTCACGGTAAAAAGTGAAGTTACTGCGGTAAATACTATTCACGGTAAAAAGTGACTTTACTGCGGTAAATACTATTCCAGCAAAAATGACTTTACCATAGGTAACTACTATTCATGGAAAAAATGACTTTACCATGGTAACTACTATGCACAGTAAAAACAAGGTTACCCTCTAATTGATTTTTGACTAAGTGGGAATATCTCTCCAGAAAATCCACCAACGAGGAATGGTCCCGACAATGGAACCAAAATGTCATCACCAATCCGGCACTATGATAATTCTTCACCGGGAACTCCTCGTGCTATGATTATTTACTAATGCACAGCCTTTAGTTTGGTGGATGTAATCTGGAAACAAAACAACAACATAACACAAGAATACCATCGACTATGATAAGACAGAATGATGACAAATCTGAAATATCAAAGTAAATTATAATATTAACATGAAACTGTTACAATCTCACCCATGAGGTACTTCAAGTGTTATTGACTTCACTTGCCTTTCACCAAGACTATGGGAGAAACTTTACAATTACACCTCTTAATGGCTTCTTCAACACACCTTTAAACTGATGGCTTCCTTCGCACACTTCCTACAATATTTCTCACTACTTCCTTCTATGCTAAATGAGGGGGGTAACCTCTCTATTTATAGAACTTCCAGGCTTATCCATCTTATCTCTAAGATAGGATAAGAAATCCACTCTGACGAATCATATTCCATACCTTAACTCTTATCTGTACATGTAAGCTTATCTTCTAAGATAAGATAAACCTTATCATTTTACATGGGTTCCACATTTTTAGACTTTTTACAAATAAAATGCACAAAATATTTATGACCTCACTCCTTGTCCTTATTACCAATATAATATTTCTAATTCCTAATCACGTAGACCCTACTTCTCTAATTACCCAAACTTTGACATTTTAACAGTACCGGACCACTTACGTCAAATATTTACTTTTTACAACATTCCTATTGTACTTTGACTGTTACCGTACTCCACATTATTGGCAGCACCGTACTGACGATGTCGTTATCTCCTATCAAACGCTACTACTAATTATACTTAACAACATCATATTCCTAATACATACATTAATGAAATAGAAATTACGGAGGAAAATTTTACTGTCGACAGGTACAAGGTGGGGGACAACTCGCTTTCACTTATGATATAGTTTCAAGTATTTCCTACTTCGAGGAAATTCCAATGGCATTCCATCTAAGTATGAGAGAAGAAAAACATTCTCACCACAAGCTCCATGAATTTGGAATGGGCCCAACCACAATTAATCAAACTTTTCATGACTTCCCTTTAGTTCTCTTCTCTTGTCCTAAAGCAGGAAAAAATCTCCAGCCTTGAATTCTCTTGCTTTTGCCCTCTTTTCAAAGATCTTCTTCACTTTCAATTGGTTTTCTTCAATTCTATCCACCACTTGGCATCTGCTTTCCTCTAGCTTCTACAGGAAAAATAATATCTTATCAATGGAGTCTTTGTATTGACCATCTTCTATTTCTTGCAACAACTTGAGATCTGGCATCTCAATTGTGAGAGGAATCTCTGCCTTAACTCCATATAACATTTGGAAATGTGACATACCTATTGCCTTCTTAGGAGTGATCCTATCAGCCTACAATGCATCGTATAACTTCTTGTGCCAGTTCTTTTGATTATCATCTACAGCTTGTAGATAATGGTCACAATGTTCTTGTTGCTTGACTTAGCTTACCCATTTCCTTGTGGGTAGTAGTCATAAGAGTGAGATAGGGAGATTCCAAAGCCATAACAAAACTCTGTGAGCTCCTTAGAAGATAAATAGGTGGCATTGTCTACAAAAATTTTCTGTGGTATTCCAAAATGAACAATGATATTCTCCTTGATGAAGTTACAGACTATTTTAGAGTTGACTTGCTTGGCTGGGATGGCTTCCACCCATTTAGTGAAGTAACCAGTTGCAGTGAGTGCAGAAGTATGCCCTGCACTAGAATGAGGATTCAGAACACTAATAAAATCTAGCCCCCATTTCTGAAATGGCTCTTCAATCACCATAGGCCTGAGTGGCAATGTAGCTAGTTGTGGCTTTCCAACAAATTGTTGACTTGATTTGCATTTGGAAACCCAATCCTGAGTGTCTGCAAAGATGGAGGGACAATAATATCTCCCTCTGAGGATCTTATGTGTGGTGACCATTGCTGAGAAATGTCCACCACAAGCTTGATCATGATATGCCCTGAGTAACTTTTCTTGTTGTTCCTTATCTACACACCTAAGGGAACAACCATCTAGGCCTCTCTTGTAAAGTGCATGATTCCAGATCACAAACTTGGCTGCCTTTAGCTTGAGTTTCCTTCTTTGTTTGTAATCAAGATGAGGAGGGCATTCTCCATAAGTGAGATAGTAAGCAATGTCAGCATACCACTCATCAGCAGTGGTGACAAAGAGGGCATATGGACTGTCTCCTGAATAGGTTGAGCAAACACCATATTTTTCTACCTGTTGAGCTTTGAGAGCTTCATATTCAAAAATAAGCTTACAAAATCCATTTCCTCTTACCAAATTAGAGGGTCTAATCTCCAAGTCATAGTCTTGGGTCTTTGTAATCCAACTTCCTCTCTTAGCCCCAGGATCTTGTTGAGTCAAAATGGACTTGATTGCACTTCCAGGGACCATCACCACTATATGGGAATTGAGAATGCAGAATCTGAAACTTCTAACAACTTTGACCACTGTGTAGGCATGTTTCTCCAATTGGATGTACTTTATCTCATGATTTTTCAAAGGAAATCTCATGAAAGCAATGGGTGCTTCCAGAAATTCATCATTTTTTTAGACAAGGACAATAGAGAGTATATGTTCTGAAGCATAGAAATACATGATGAAATCCTTGTGAAATCTAGAGATACAAGAGTTGGAGCTTTGGCAATGGCTTTCTTGATCTCCTCAAATGTTGTTTTTCCTTCCTTATTCCACTTGAAACTTTCTTAAGGCTTCATCATGGAAGTTATATGCTTAGCCAGTTCAGAAAACTCAGGCACAAAATGACAAAGAAAGTTTACCTTTCCAAAGAATGAATGAACTCCCTTCTTACTGGTTGGTAAGGCTAGTGCTTGGATAGCTATGACCCTATCAGGATCAATGTGTGCTCCATGTTTTTTCACAATGTGTCCCAGTAACTTACCTTCTGTGACTCCAAAAATGCACTTCTTTGGATTTAGAGAAATTCCATGTTTCCTACACCTCGCAAGGACTTGCTCTAAATGAATGATATGATCTCCCTTCCTATTTGAAAAAACATGAGGTCATCAAGGTAAATGACAATGCAGTGTTTCAAATTTTTGAAGGCCAAGTCCATTGCTCTCTGGAAAGTGCCTCCAACATTGATCAAGCCAAAAGGCATTCTACTGTAGGAAAAAGTGCCCCAAGGTGTTGTGAAGTCTATTTTGTTGCAATCCTCTTCTACCACCTTGATTTGGTTGTACCCTGAGAATCCATCAAGCAAAGAGAGAATTTTAGATCCACTAATTACTTGCAAAATATGATCCATGATTGGAAGAGGGTAGTTGTCCTTGAGAGATGCCTGATTCAGATTTTGGAAGTCTACACAAATCCTTATTTCCCCATTCTTCTTCCTTACTAAAACAATGTTAGCCACCCATGTTGAATGGTGGATGGGGAAGATGATTCTAGCATTGAGCATCTTTTTCACCTCTTCCTTGATAACATCAACAATATTTGGATTATAGGGCCTTTATTTTTACCTAAAGGACTTGGCTCCTTGCTTCAAAGGAATGGAGTGATGCATTTCCTTTGGATGAAAAGATTTGAGTTCATCATAGGAGTAGGCCAGAACATCAAGTACTTTTTTAGCAGAGAAAAAAAATTTCTCTTCTCTTCTAGCGAGCAACATTTACCAATGTTAATCATCCTTGGATTATCTGAAGTGCCAATGTTTTCTTGATCAAAATCAGATGGACACTGAGAAGACTAATTTTATTTCTCTTGATGAACCTGTCATGCTTGTCAAAGAGGTCTTCCAAAGAAACTAGGCCTTTGGGAAATTTGTTTCCTTTCAGTTTGATTACTCCCTCTTCATCAATTCCCTCAATTCCTTCCTTCTCTTCTTTGGGGAATGATTCACGGTGTGGGTTTTTACTTCCTTCAAAGAAAAAAATATTGAAGTTATCCCTTTGTTCTAAGAAGGCTAGGATCTGATTATCATCATTGAATACCTACCAATGATTTTCATTGTTTAGTGCACTGGGTCTAAAAACCATCTCAATGGTCACTTTATCCTTGCCAAAAGAAGGATGAGGTGTCACTAAGGAAGTTGACACTACTAGAGAATCAGCCTTTTCATTTTTCTCCCTAGGGATGGCTTCAATGGAGAATGCATCAAAGAATTCAATGCAGTCCCACACTCTGTTTCTATAGTGCTTGAGCCTTGGATTTTTCACATGGTATTGTTGGCATACATGCTTCTCCAAAATCTCTACATCACCTTTGGATATAAAATTCTTGATTCCCATGTCCTCTGCTACATTCATGCCTAAGAGTAATGCTTCATAATCTGATGTATTATTTGTATTTTCAAATTACAGCTTGTAGGTAAAAGGATATACCTCATTGGAGGGAGAGTATAATACTACACCAGCTCCTCAACCTACTTTGGAATGACTGCCATCAAACTCCATTGTCCAAATCTAATCTTCATCTTCCTCCATGAGGAGTGAAAAGTTCTCTTCCTTTTGTGATGTAAGGAAGTATTTTCCTAGCCCACAATCTTGAAAGAGGATGTTAGCTCTTGGATCATCATATTTCCTTACTGTGAATTTCATTGTCCTAACAGGTAGCAGCTTCTTCATTTATCCTTTCACTGGGATAGTTGTAAATGACCAATCCATTTTTTTTTCTCCACCTAGATCTCTGCAAAAATTTCTACTCAACAACATACCAAAATATGTTGGGATGTCTACCACCAAAATGGTTAAGAGTATCTTCTTATTAGGGTAATTAGCTAGTGCAACTTGAGCATCTCTAATCCTTCCTACCAATGGAACTTGTTTGGATTCCATTGAGTAGCATGTGCCATTTACCTGGGTCAAAGTGATGCCAAGAGCATTTGTAACTTTTCCTGGCATCACATTATCTGAGGCTCCAGAATCTATAATGCAATTGTTTAGTTGGAAGCCTTTGATGAGGAGTGACAGGAAAAAAGAATCAACTTTGTTGAAAGTTGAGGCACTGAGGGCTAACATGTTTTGGGAAGGTGGTATGAATGGTGTGGGTAATAGGCCTTTAAATATTGGGCTTGAAGAAAAAGAGTTACTACCACGAATTGCCTTGATGAATTTTTCAAGTTGGGTAAGATGTGTTTGTAGGTATTCAATCTCAGAGAGCTGAAATTTGGTTTTACTTGCATGTTCCACAAAGTCAAATGGAGCTATGGTAGATGAGGAAGAGGTTCTAGCAGTGGGAGAGGATTTAAATGAGAGGGGTTTTGTTACTTTTGGTGTTGGGTTCTCTTTTTCAAATGTAGAAATTGGCTTGGAAGGAGGTAAGGGTATAGCCTTTGATTGAAATTTAGATGTTTTTACAAAACCAACATTTAGAAGAGAATTACTCTTAACAACTTTTGAGTTGGGAGAAGAATCAGATAACTTATTTAGCACAACAGTGTGATCCTTGACAATTAGTGAATCTGATTTATCTCTAGCTTATTCCATGGAAGGTGGTAATGGTGATCCCCCGCTGATGATCTTGTTTAGTGGAGGCTTTGGAGAGCTATCTTATTTGTTCTTCCTACTCCCAGTTGTAATTGTTGATGCTGAAACACCATTCTTGGATTGTGCACGAGTGAAAACAATACATGAAAAACTTAGAGCTTCTTCATCACCTTCCTCTTCATCAGTAATGTATTCAATCAGAGCATTGTGCATGCCAACCTCTTTAATTTCAAGATAGTTTTCATACTCATCCATGCTTTCTTCTTCAGTTTCCTCAATGTTTGTTCCTTCTTCTGATTCCCTAGTGTTACAAATGGCATTGACTAGTGGTGCTTCAAGAGCAAGCCTACAAGGAGGTGGAGCAATCATTTTTCTATTAGGAGGATTTGGTCTCCTTGGAGCATTCCTCATTGTGATTTGTGACAGCTAATTTTTCAAAGTGACTAGGTCATTTTCCATTTTTTGGAACATTGGATCAGTGGTGACTGAATTTGAACTCTGACCTTTTTGCTTCCCATTTGGAGTCTTTCTATTTCTTCAAGTTGAGCCCTTATCTCCTCTTCAACAACTACCTCTCTTTCAATCTCTTCAAATGTGGGATCAATTTTTCCTCCTTACCTTAGTTGTCGGGTGTATCTTCTATCCGCCAGCTTGAAATTTCATGCTCTTCTCTCGGGTGCTAGAATTTGTCTTTGCCTTTCCAATTCGACAACACGTTCCTTTTCAAGTCCATAATCCTTATGGAAATGAAGTATTGATTGACACTTTGTCTATTATGCCAAATATCTTCTCTCAGATCAGAAACAATGTCTTATTAGATGTGAAAGAGTAAATTAGGTCTCTCTATAGGAGGATTTCACAGAATAGACATGATTTACATCCATGAAGTTTGTGTGATTATTCAATCTCCAGAAACTTTCTTCTATATTTTTTTTTGTATTTTATGACCTTGAGGTCGTTTTTAGGTGCAGATGCTAAAAAATATGCCCAAAAGTGGGTGCGAAAAAATGTTGGTGATAAAATTTGTCTTACGGAAAAATTGATGGGTTTCAAGCCAAAGTTATGGGAATATAAGTCCCTCTACTTAAATGGTGCAGCTTCTGTATGTGTATGCATGAAAAAGTGAATTTCAATGGTTTCCTTTCGACCAAAGATTCAATAGGGGCACTCCACTGATCTTGTGGCAAAGCTAGCAATTTCTCACTAGAGAAGAACTTTGTCTGAGAAGGGGAAAGGGAGTGAGAATGAAGGTAGGAGAAACTAATGTTGCGAGTAGAATATCAGATGCCCACACACATTAATTAGAAATTTTGTTTACATGCATTTATAGTCAGAAAAAAAACAAATCCACAGGAGAAGCTACAAGACCGAATGAAACTCATTGGTCACAAAGTACCAATTAATTCCTCAATCAAAGAGGAGAAAATTCCTTCTTTTTATTATTGAAGCTCGAGTAGAGTTTATACATAGCTTGAGAATGGAAGAATTTTGAGGAAGAAGAGAAAAATAGAAGAATGGCGTTTTCTGTCTTTTCCAAGTACAGAGCACTCTGGTCTTTTTTGAAATCAATCGTCAACATTTTGGAATGGCTCAAGAAGCCATTATATTCTTCACAAGAAACTGTTACAACTTCAAAAATCCTCAACGTTTTTTCAAATTCCTAAGTTGTGAAGAAAACGCTCATGGCGGGTTAAAAACTAGATCTTGCAAAGAAACCGTTAAATTCAATTTACTAGTTTAAATATAGACCATTTGATTTGCTCCTCTAACTCTAAAATTGGGTCGTCCATGTGGCAGGAAAGGATTGGAGCAGTTACAGGGGAAGCCCTTTGCATTTTGTAAATTTTTAGAGATTTGGCAATTTGGAACAAATTGGCCTGTAGCCCCACTTTGATTTTTCAACTTAGACACGTGGCACCCTCTGATTGGAAATGGGGTTGCAGCCCTTTCCTCATCATTTTAACCTTTTTTGGAACAAGGCTCAAAAAATCAATTTCCTCCGTCAGCCCGCTCTTCCACTTTGACTTTTCAACGGTGGGCCCAAGACCTTGGCAGAGCCACAGAGCATTCTAGAAATTTTACTTCACTTTTGGAAATTTGGTTAAATTTCCAAAAGTGCCCCGATGGCCCACTCAGCCACTTTGAACTTTTCAAAGGTGGGATTCACCTTTGAATTTTTCCTTGCAGGATCAAGATTTGACTTTTTCCCTGATAGCCTATTCGGGGCTATGGGTTAATTTTTAACATTTCACTTTTTTACAAAGAGGCTCAAAATCTAAAATCCCTCCGATGACCTGCTGCTTCCAATTTGACTAGAAAACAGTGGACATTTGCCTGGTTGGAGATGGGGTTGCAGCTCTTTCTAAACGATTTTAACCTTGATTTGGAAAAAGGCTCAAAAACTCAATTTCCTCTGTCGGCCCACTCTCGCACTTTTGAATCGTTTTTGCGTCGTTCATGGAGCTTTTCGTTGAGTCTTCCATAGTGTCCCTAATTGAACCTTTATTTTATACCTAGGACACATGGAAAGCTCACACTTAATTGAAGATTGTCCCTTGGAGTTTTCCCTTGGAGTTGCCTCGTTGCGACACTTGTGAGCCGTGGGACTAAAAACTTAGACTTTTTCCGTAATGAACCAAAATCAGAAAACTTCAAACTTTCCAGGTGCGCATGGGGGAAAATTTACCATTATTTTCCAAAAGTGACCAAAAGTGTTAAGTTCGCCAAAAATCCCATTCCTCCCCATCCAATAGGATCTAACCACGTACCTGCATTCATTGGGGTCCAAAATTTGACGGGGAAAAGACGCCCATCATCCCGACTGTGGGAAAAATACATAGAGGAAGATAAACTTCATCATTTTGAGTCCAATTTTTGAATTTCCTTCACGAACCAGAGGCATGGAGGCAAAACAATGATTTGACAACCCAGGCCATAGAACAAGTTAACAATTTTGATAACAAAATGGAGGTTGCAAAGAGGATATCACGTGGATAGACCAGGAAATGGAGAATTTCTAAAAATGAGCAGAACAGAGGTTTAAACAGCTCCAGGGCACTACTTTTGCTAATTTCTTGAATCTCTAACTTGGCTTAAACACCAACAAAGGGCATGAGCTCAAAAAGATTGAATTTGGCTATGGAAACGTAGAGCAGTTTTCAAGAGACAACATGATGGAAACCACATGTATTGTAATATTGAGTGAGCATGATGAGGCTCATGTAGAAACTGAGTGAGCAAGAGAGTTCGTAGGAAGAGAATCCCTAGCTTAGGATATATTCATGAGATATGTGGAGCTTTAGGGCCGATTCGCGGAATAGTCAGCCGAGGTTACTATATTATGGAGGTAGATGGAGAGATATAGAGGCCATGACCAGCAACATAGATTGAGTTGTGAAGCATCTAGTTCTAGATCTCCCACAATTATATATAGTGATATTGAGGATGAAATATGATGTGGTGTAGATATTTTTATCAAGGCATGGGGGATTGCCCCTAACGATTGCATTTTGAAAGGATGATTTTTGATTATATATATATGGATTATTGGTATCATTATGTTGTGTTGATGTGCATTGTTACATGATGTGATGATTGTATTGTGATTTGTAAAATTTTATGTCTAATGCATAAATGGTTATTTTTTTGTAAAATCAATAGGTAAGTAATGTGTGAAAATAGGATTGTGTAACTAAATGATAATGAAGCATAGAATCTATGATGAATATGATGAGATGTAATGTAATGAATAATGTAAGATAACAATGTGATTAAGATATATGAAATAGTAGGGGATGATTCTTTGTTAGGTATAGGATGAAAATGATGTATGTAATCGCGTGTGATGATGATGAAGAGGGAGGTAAGAAGAGCGATGCCCCCAACACATGTGTAGGAAAATGAGGTTCATTTATATAAAACCCCTTGACAATTAAGAATGAACCATATAACAAGATACATCATTGAGAAATGGTTTGCGAACATATGTTAGAAAGATAGAGCATGAAGCACAAAGTGTGAAGAGTACGTGAGGAGAGGTTCATTTTGTAACAGATCCCACAAAAAACATTTAAGAACCTTGAGAACATGAGTGTGTCATTGGGTAATGAGGTTGTCACATGGAAATGACCTACCAAATATGGAGATTCTTGTGAGGGATGGTGGAAGCATGTGAGGCGGTAGCAACATGAGTGTAAGAGCCAAACTAATGTCAAATGAAATGGTGACAATTATGGGAGATGTAGTTGTAGGAAGCACAAGTACCAACGGCTTAGGAAGTCAATGAGAAGTAGTAGAAATATGAGGAGGGTAGGATGATGCAACAATATATGAGCTAGATGGAGGGCGTGAATGGATAATGATATTACGGGTTGGATGAATGACAACCTTAGAATAGGGTGGAGGAGACAAGTGAACAAAGGTGGAGGAAAACTTATTCAGAATGGGAGAAAGAGACCACTTGTGAGAGTGAGAGCCAAACGAATTGATTCCCTGATATTCTAATTTTTATAATTTGTCATGTAAGTCACAACAATAATTATCCTGATGGCCATTGATGTGGTGGAAATCAAAATAAGGATGATCGCGCTGGCGATGCAAGTGGTGAGGAGAATGATGTTGATTAGAAGGAAAGATGATTAAGTCCTTATCAAGAAAAGCATAAAAAACATCACGAGGCTTAGAAACATGTGGAAAATGCAATGGATTGTGATTAGGATATGGAGAAGACTTAGGTGGAGACCAATATGGTGGAGGGGAAGGAAGATGCTTGCACAGAGGGGGAGATGGAGATTGTGGAGGATGCTCAATCGATGGAAAAGGAGAATAAGTAGTAGGTAATGTAGTAGTAGAAGAAGTAGAAGGAGATGGAATAACATGTTATGTAATTAAATCTTGTTCTACATCAATGAATTTATAACACAGAAGTCTAAAATATTCACATGTATCATATGATAAATTTTCTTTCAATACATGATTCAAAGCATAGATGAAATAATAACTTATGCATGTAAGAATTGAAATGTAAAATGTAATTTAAAATTAGATCTATGTTTCCTTGATGAAAATCAGGCAAGTGATCATGTGTAACTATAGGACCATTGTTAAATATAAACCATCTAAGAAAATCATCCTCCATGTCAGAGTATGTACTAATAGATCCATAAGGAAAATGATTGTACCATTGAAGAGCATCATTAACAAGACTACGAAAAAAATCTTTTAGTAACAATCAATCATTAGAATAAGAATTCATAGGTAAACGATAATGCTTAAGATGCAAATAAGGATTGTCATTAGCATTAAAAAATAGAAAGGTAGGCATTGTAAAACCCTTAAGAAAAGATGAATTGTGAATTTTCTTAGGGATAGGGTTTCCATGGAGATAATTATTGCAAATGAATGCATAGTAAGCTTTGCTTTCAATAGTAAGAGCATGAACTTGAGACTACAAATTGCCAACAATGTGCATGAGTGATAAGATATCATGTGCAAGAGTGTTATAAGAAGTGAGAGGGACATTGAGGGGTTGAATCTTTCCATTATGAGTGATCATAGGGACTTGTGAAGGAGGAGTGGACTTGAAAGGAGGAGAAGGAGGTGAAGAACATGTAGGATCCATAGGAATGCTAGATGGAGACTCATGAGTCACAATAAGAGGAGTACTAGTGGAAGGGGTGTAATAATCATGAATGACATTGGAAACAACATCAAAAGTAGAGGAAGGATGTGTAGAAAATTCAACTTAACCTGTCTTAAGAGAAGTATAATCCACATTCACTAACATGTTCATGGTTAGAAGTATAATCCACATCACTATTAGTCAATTTTTTGCAAGCAACTAACTCTTCAAGACTATCATAAACATATAAAGAAGTAGTAGGAGAACTAACATGAGATATGTCATTGCAATCATTGGAAATATTTTCAGAAATAGAAGCAGCATGAGATATAGCCTTATATCCATCTTGACTATTATTGGAAACAAAATCATGCACATGTACATTTGTATCTAGAGCAATTTTTTTTTTTTGCACCTATAGAAGTAAAAATATCACCAAACAAAGGATCTATAATAATATTATCATAGAATTTTCCCTGAGGAAGAAGAGAAAATTTTGGCTGCTTGGAATATTGGCACTGTCTTGAATAAGAATAATAATGGTATTGATAGATCCACTGTCCGATGGATTAAGCCTCCCAATGCTTGGCATAAATTGAATTTTGACGGGGCCTCAAAAGGAAATCCTGGAGATTCTCGAGGTGGGGGAGTCATTAGAGATCACAGAGGCTGTTTTGTTGCTACTTTTTTTAGAAAGATGGGAAGGCAAACTAACCATTACTCTGAATTTCTTGTTGCTCTTTGGGGAATAAGGCTAGCCAGGGATTGTAATATTCCAAATATTATAATTGAGGGTGATTCGCTGAACATCATCAATCTCTTGAACCAAAAACAACCCCCGAGCTAGTCAATCAAAGATTTTATTGCTGAAGCTACTGATATTTGCAAGAGTTTTGAAAATTTTGAAATTAAACATACCTACCGGGAAGGAAATAGGGTCGCGGATAGTTTGGAAAATTTTGGGGTTAATAATACTTTTCAAACTTAGCTAAGGGGTGACATTATTCCCACTCAAGTTAATGAAGACATCATCAATGATCTACATGACTTGGCAAGTAATCATTAATTGTTGTAATGTTGATGCAAATGAGCGGCTTTTTAAGTACAAAATGATGACATCTCCTAAGATTTGTGCGACCTGGAGTGAAATCATTACTAGTCATAGGGTGGATGCTAAGGAGTGGGTCACTAGTTACAAAGTAAGGTCTAATAATTATATCTTTTTGCACGATTGGGAGAGATTCAAAAACAAAGTTGAGGCTGGGTCGCATAGTTCTAAAATTTTTACCATTGCGGGCAAAGCCACTAGAAAAATGGGGGCACCGCCTTGCAAGATAGAGCCCACCCATAATCCATCTTGGAAAGATGATACGGTTCTTTGGAACCATCTTCAAATAGGGGGTCTTGCGAACTTTATTGAAAAAATCCAAGGTTTTGCTCA
Organism: Taxus chinensis; assembly: GCA_019776745.2. Classification (NCBI taxonomy): domain Eukaryota; kingdom Viridiplantae; phylum Streptophyta; class Pinopsida; order Cupressales; family Taxaceae; genus Taxus; species Taxus chinensis. Next base: position 85,527,323 of record CM034148.1, on the reverse strand, counting down.
GGATATCTCTATTAAATTTACTCAGGGATGGAGGAATCACGTGGTAAAATAAAACAACATTGAGGTTGAGATTACAGAGGAGCTTATTGCTCAAGTCACTGGACTCAGTCTTGAAAGCTCCAAATTATTTAACAAGTGGGTGGTCAGAGAGGTGGAGATAAATAAATTCCTGGATGAAGGGGAAGATCTTGAATTTGTGACGGCCGACATCAAGCTAGCTTCGATTCCTGAGCCTTTTGTTGAGATTGCTAGAATGGTAGTAAGGTATGTAACTCTTGAGGGGAGATTTTTCACTATTCCTCTAAAAAATTTGATCTTTCTCAATCACTTTCATAGAAAAATCATTATCAAATTCCCTCATTACTTGATAAACTCGCTAGAGAAATTCATTCTGGAAGTGCAAAATCATACTAGGGTAGTTCCCCTGCATCAAGGGTTAATACTACTTATTCACTGCCACTGTTCATCCTGTCCCCATTTGGATTTTGCTCCTCCCTCTACCTTCATTCCTCCCCTTTCCCCCATTGCCTCCATTCCTCCCCTACTCGAAAGGAAGATTGACATTGCTTCATCTAGCAAGAAAAGGAAGGGGATGAAAACTAAGGTCCCTGCTTCACAGAGGGTTCTTAGAAGTCATAAAGACCTGGAGCTTGCCGAGAATCTCCTGCACATTAGCCATCTAGTGAAGGAGCCTTAGGATGAGGACTTGTTGATCAGAGTGGGAAAGATGGAAAAGGAAATTCAAGAGCTTAAGAGTGTTATTAGAGATATGGAAAAAGCTAAGGGGAAAAGGAAACTGTAAAATGATGAAGAAGAGGATGTCACTGCTGATATTTTTAGAAGCTTCAATCTCTGGATGGCAGACTTGGAAACGCAAAAGGACATAATGACTGTATCCTCTTTTCCCTTAAAAGTATTTACAATTTCATCGAACAACAAGTTTGTAGTATCTGCAGTCTCAGCAGGATTACTGAGGACATTTGGGGCTCCAAGGAGAAAAGAGATATTGCAATTGCTCATACGGATCTGAAAGACCCTTCCCAGGCCACTGCCATTGCATTCTTTATCTCGCTTCAAATGATCAAATCAAAGATTGACCGGGATAACAAGTGAAGTGGCGCTCTATTGTTGTGTACTGGCTGTGAAGTTGTTGTTAACTGGCAGTTTTGGTGTTGTTTTTGGGCTGAGAGGACGAGTCTCTTGTTATTTTTTTGTCTCTTCTGCTACTTTTCGGATCACTGTACGTCTTGATCCTATTTTATTACTATGTTGTCTTATCTGGCTGTTGAGCCCTTTGGTGTTGGTTGTTTTTCTCTTTTTGGGTTGTTTCTACCTATTTTGATATCTGGCTTTTGAGCCTTTCTGTATACAGGGTATAGTCCCTTCAAAACTATTTTCCCTTAATAAAAAATAAAATAAAATAAAAATAAAAAAATATTATCATGCGTGACAATATAAGGAGAAGAAGCTATAACAACATGGGTGGCCATGGAAGATGAGTGAAAACATGCATCATAGCTTTGGTCATGAGAGAGCATAAAAATATCATGGTTATCAGTGCTAAGAGGAATGGTGCCTAGGTGAGAAAGAAGTTGTTTTGGACTTTGTTATCAAATTGAGCATTTTGATAAAGGGTACTAAGTTTATCTTTAACAATATCATCAAGGATAGGATTCACACTAACATGATGCATAATTTTCATAGGGAAGGATGATCTATTTTTATCCATGAGGGTTTTTAGGATCTTAGGGCAAGGATTTTTACTAAGGATGGGGTTCACCAAATGATTTAACAAAAATAGAATTATTAAATCTAATTTCAGAGTCAGTAATTTGATAATATATAATGAAATACAAATGCTCAGCACTCTAATGATACAAATGCTTAACAATCTATGTAGTTCTTTATTCTTGTGTGTGAAATAGTGTCCTTAGGATTCCCTTGCATCAATGACAACAAGATAGTGGGATATGGCTGGATAAAATGCAAATATGTGAGATTGAATTTAGAACTTCCCCTTTCTATGAAATGTATGAAAATTAAGCAACCCAAAAATGTATTCCCTTTCATAGTATATAGATATAATTTCCCTTTATAATTTACAGCCCTTATAATAGTATGTATGTTGTGTATATATATGGATCTCTTGTTTGAATTTCAACACTAGTGACCTAAAAGGCCGACTATGAGCTCGGGATAAGGATAAGAAAACTAGAAATGCCAGACCACAAATGTTAAAATATGTAAAAAAGAACAAAGAGGACACAAGCACCCAAAATGGACAGGAGCGCCTAGGTGCTAGTGTCTAGAATGGGCATGGTTTCTTGGGATAAATGACATTAAATGTGAAAAGATACAGACATACAGGGATCCTTGTGACTGACCAAAACTGGGTGTAGTAAATGACAGATGTGGAAGAACAACATAATAGAAGCTAATGAAAACAAGTGGTTGGATAAGGGATTGTGTCACCGGTGAATCAATTTCTCTCTTAAGATCCATGCATATAAAAGCATACTTGATGACATAGTAAAATATTAATATGTGCGTGATTTTGTGTCTACAAGAGGGAAAAATCGCATCATCTCTAACTTTAACCATCATATTTGTCATGAATACAATGATAATCATAAATCATTTTGAATCTAAGTCCACACCTTATCAATCATCACATCAAACACATGTCATATCCGGTCAATAGCGATGTCGAGTTGATCAAAGTATCCACCCTATCAAATTTAGATGCAAAGTGACAAAGTGTGGATAACTAGTGTAACATCAAATAATGACCCTAGGGGTCAAGAGTATGCATTTCCATATATCATGAACACATAGTAAATGGAATTAGGCAAATTCCATTGTATATGGTTCTTCATGTGTCTAGGGGCTATATTTATAGAGATCCAGATAGGCCTACACAGGGATCGATCTCAATGTGTATTACATCAATTCAAGTATGAAAAAATTTTCCAAATGGTGCATGCAAAATGTTGGGGGGTAAGTAGTTAAGAAAACATGTAAATTTGTAACTTCATAAGTGCAAACATGATGTCATGCAAGTTTCTAAGAGAAAATCATCATGGGGAGTGAAATTTTGTGTCCCCCATGTCCCTTTACATGTTGAAGGAAATCCAAGGGGACACCACATGCTCAAAAATGTGCTAAGGGGGATTTCATCATGAGAAAGTGGTATATTTTTGTATTATGCTCACCTAACACATCAAGTGCACACTTTTGTGTCCTTCCATGTCTATTTTAACCTTGGGGATAAGTGCAAGGGGACACACAACCTTGAAAATTACGCTCAAGCCTTTGAGTAATGTTGACATCATCATCTTAATACGAAATTAGAATGTGTAGCTTACCTTTTCTATCCTGAGAGTGAAAGTTGGAGTTTGGGTGAAATATTATATTCTTTTAACTCTAAACCATATAATGAGTTCATTACCACCACTTTAAAGAATTGAATCATCCTAAAATTTGTGTTGTGGCACCATTCACCCTTTTAGCATGAAATTAAAAAAAACAATGACTTGAGCTATCATAGGAGAGTTTGAAGTATTGGACCAAAATTGATGTTTCCATTATGCAGAGGATTCCAAGATATTTCCATTATGTATTTTGTGAGCTTCCAAATACTCTCATAACTCCTATAATCTTCTAAAAAATTCAAATTCCTCTGTTAGAGCCTTCATTCCCTATGCCCAAAATGACCCAATTCTACTTAGCTTGTTCCTGACATCAATTATCTCCATATATTTTCCCTATATTAAACTAGATAACATCATTACTCTCCTACACAACTTACATATGGGTTGTGTCTTCCCTATCATCTTCCAGAGGATGCATATGGCTAAAAATAGCCAATTTAGTACTTTGGAGAGCATTATTCTACCTCAGAACTTGATCTCATCGTGAAATAAAATTAGATTCATTAGTCTACACAAGAAACACACTTGAAAACCATGTTATCACTTTCCTTTTGACTATAATGAGGGCTACATAGACCTGAAGGGATTGTGTGAGCTGATAGGTTTGTCAGAGGAAGGGTTCAAAGTGATCGGGAAAATATTTTCTTAGGGTGGGCTTAGTTGTCATGGTCAAAATTTTCAATTTTACATGCTATAAAATTTTCATAACAAAATTTGGCTCTATCTTGGGGATATTAGACCATAAGGGTTAGTGAATAACCTCATATATCTCATGGAGTAGCAGACCAAAGCCTTATCTGTTGGGCCATAGAGTCACCATACTAAACAACTAGCAAAGGTACTAACATAAGAAAGAGAAAAACAACACGAATACACATCAGAAAGGGAAAAATACAACATAAGGGAAACCACACAACAAAAATGGAAACATGATACAACATACCTGCATCACCTATGGTACATGAGAGGGACAACCTCCTTTCATTGTAGCACTGATTCTTTACTAAATGTTTACCTATGCACGAGTATCACCAAATGCCTTTGTTCTACAAATCCATTGATTGGATCACCAAAATATGAGCCCTTTCTTAATTTCTTAAGAAATTTTGCATGATTATTCTTATAAGTGAGGGTCCACTTAGAAAACTCATTACCTTTATTGATTTTATATCATGTTTCCATCCACTTATCCATTTAAAAATTCATCACAATTTCTGATCTTTTTTTGCTACTACAAGGATGAGTTCTGATCATACCAAGCTTGCAATTTTCACACCAAGGCTTATGGTTTTTGTTGGGAATTTTACCTTTGTTTGTTATCTAATTCATGACCATCGTCTCTACGAGCTATTTCTTGACAAATATTTTGATATTTTGAATGTTGTCACAAGCCTCTTGATGCTTGCTCTAAATTATATTTCACAAAAATTATCTCACATTTCATCTAATTCTCATTATGATGTGATGTGCATAGTGCTTCATCATCTTTTAAAGAAAATGAGCACAAGGTCAGGCATGAGATATTAAAATCATCATTTCCCCCATCTTGACCATTTTGAGCCTAAAAAATCCATCTCCATGATGAAGACATCCTTTTCTGGAGTATAGTCAAATTTAAAAGATTCAAGCATCTTCGTATTCATACATTTCTCATTAAGAGGATATTTGTCTCCCAATGGGAAAGAGAAGGCCTCATATTCACAATCATCTTCACTGAATAAATATTCATGCTTGGATTTGAGAACATATTTGGAAACACGGGGTTCATATGTTAAGAAGTCATTTGATATCACTCTCCTGTCATGGTTTGCACCACTCAATACCTCAATATTTCTTCATTGTAAGAAAATATTTCCATGAACTTCATCACCAATAAGTAGAGAACTTGCATCTATATTCACATCTAATGGGAAGTACATACTTTCAAATTCTAGTTCTATCAGATCATCATGATGCTTTTCAATTGGCTTTGTCACACCTGGATAATCTTTCGTCAACATGGGAAGCTCAACATATTCCTCTGATTTTATGAAAAATGTGCCATAACTTAAATCTTGAAGTAAGATGTCTACCCTTGGGTCATCCAATTTTTGAACCATGTATTTAATTTTACTTATAGAAAGGAGATTCTTCATTTTTCCATTGACTGATATGGTGGCATATGACCAATTCATCTATATATCTATGCAAATATCCCAATAGAAACTCAAGCTTAGCAATATACCATATGAAGATGACATTTCTGCCATCAACATTTTCATCATAATCTTCTTATCATGAAAATATACAAATGATACTTGGACATCTTTCACTTGGCCAATGAGAGGCACTTCTTTAGTTTCCATGGAGTAACAATGGCTAGTATCGGGAGTGAGAGTAATACCAATATCTTGAGCAACTTTTGTGGGCATGACATTGTCAAAGGCACCAAAGTCAATAATACACTTATTCATGTTATACCCATTGACCCACAAGGTAAGATAAGGAGGTTATACTTTCCTAGAATAGTAATATGTTGAGGTAAGAAGATTACTATAAGGAATGGTGTTGGGAGTGGAAATTGGTTCTTTGATGTTGACATTTTTGGGACATGGATTTGAAATAATTTTTTTAATAAACCAGACAAACCTATCAAATTACTTGGGATGGGTTTTGAAGTAATTTGACTCATATATTTTTATTTTATCTTTCTTGACATGGTCAATGATGTTGAGTTGTGGAGATTAATTGCTTCACATTAACATTCTTAACAAACTTGTTGGAATACATAGTAATTGGTGTCAGTCATCTGACTAACATTGGTCACCTGGGGACTAGTATTGGTCAAGGCAAGGAGGATCCAACATCGGTTAGGTAACCGGCTTCAGTTTCATGTGCATGAATGTTTATATTTAACTCACGGGAATTATATCTAATATTTGTTATAAATTTTATCTAATCGTTGTAAACGCATAGCTAAGGTTCCCTAATTTGGTATATGTATAAAGACATGAGAATTAGGGTTTAGAAGGTGGTGAATTGTATTTGTTGAATGTAAGTTTCCTTGGAGAGCAAGAAAGAGTAGTTGGTGAGGAGAAAGCATTGTATATCTAGTGAGGTGTGGAAGACCATATATCTTCATTGTATTTCCTTTGTAAAGCACTGAATAATAAGATTGGTCGTTTCCTTGTGGACGTGGCCCACACTGAGTGAACCACGTTATATCTAGTCTTATCTTTCTCTTGTTTATTTTATCTTCTGGTTAAAATTTATGTTTATTGTTGGCATGCTTTAATTGATTATAGATTTGTACAACAATGGTTTATGGTTTAATCCCAACAAATGGTATCAGAGATTTGTTTGAAGGTTTTGTGTGTTGACGGGACTTACCCTCAGAGGGTTTTTTTGATTGAGTGGGAGCACAAAAATGACAAAAGATAACAAATATAGAGTAGAGAAATTTAACGGTCGTAATTATCAATTATGGAAGATGCGGGTGGAGGATTATCTGTATAAGATAGATTTATATTTATCGTTGGATGAGAATGCAAGGCATGTACAGATGAATGATGGAGAATGGAATATTCTTTACAGAAAGGCTTTGGGATCTATAAGATTTATCTTGACATCATCTGTAGCTTCAAATATAACAAAAGTAGTAACCACAGTAGATTTAATGAAAGCTTTAGAAAAATTATATGAAAAACCAAGTGCATTGAATAAAGTTTATTTGATGAAGAAATTATTTAATTCTAAAATGCAAGAAGGTGGATCTGTGTCAAAGAATTTGAATGATTTCTGTTATATTGTTAATCAATTAAAATTGGTTAATATTTCGTTTGATGATGAAGTGAAAGAAATTTTATTCTTATGCTCTTTACCAGATAGTTGGAATAATTTGGTAATGGCTGTTAGTAATACAACATATGCTTCTAATATTTTAAAGTTTGATGATGTGGTTAGTATAATCCTAAATGAAGAAATATGCAGGAAAAGTATAAGAGAATCATCATCTAGGAATGCTTTGAATGTTGAAAATAGGGGAAGATCTAAAGAGAGATCCAAGAGCAAGAAGAATGGTAGAATAAAGAATGAAAGATCTAGATTCAAAGTTAGAGATATAATCTGTTGTAATTGTTGAAAGAGAGGACATGCAAAGGAGTGTTGGTTCAAGGAAAATAAAGAGAATATACCAGAAAAAGGTAAAGAGGCAAACATTACAAGTGAGGTAATGCAAGATGCTCTTATTCTCTCCTTGGATAATAAAGTAGAATCATGGGTTTTAGATTCTGGAGCTTCTTTCCATGCTACCCCTAATAAGGGTTATTTCAGAAATTATAATCAGGGTAATGTCAGACATGTTTATTTAGGAGCTGATGAACCATGCATGATTATTGGTAAAGGTGATGTTCATCTTAAATTATAGAATGGAAATACATGGGTATTGAAAGATGTGACGCATGTGCCAAGCCTTAAGTGAAATTTTATGTCTACAGGGAAATTAGGAGAATCTGGATGCATGGTTACATTCACAGCTGATTCTTTGAAATTTTCCAAGGGAGACCTTGTTGTAGTAAGAGGAAAGAAGGTAGGAACATTGTATTTGTCTACATGTGTTACTGATTCCTTTTTTGTGTTATCTACTTCACATTCAGATGCAAGCATGTGGTATTATTGGCTAGGCCATATGAGTGAAAAAGGAATGCAGATCTTAAAGGAAAAGGGTAAGTTATCATATTTGAAACATGTAGATCTTGATATCAGTGAGCATTGTATATTTGGAAAGTAGAAGAAATTGAGATTTCTTAAGGTTGGGGCCACAAAGAAGGAGCAGAAGTTGGAGCTTGTTCATTTAGATGTTTGGGTACTAACTCAAGTTGTTTCTCTTAGAGGATCCCAATATTATGTGACTTTCATTGATGATGCCACAAGAAAGGTATGTGTTTATTATATTAATCAAAAATTTGATGTTTTTTAGAATTTTAAAAGATGGAAAGATCTTGTGGAAAATGAAACAAATTTAAAGTTAAAGTGCCTTAGATTTGACAATGGTGGTGAGTACTACAACAAGGTTTTCAATGATTACTATTTAGTGAATGGAATACACAAAGAAATAATGGTTCCTAGAACTCGACACGAGAATGGAGTTACTGAAAGAATGAAGAGAACAATCATGGAACATGCTAAAAGTATGAGACTACATGTTGGTTTGCCTTTAAATTTTTTGGCAGAAGATGTAGATATGGTGGGATATTTAATTAACAACGGTCCTTCAAGTACACTAGATGGTGGAATACCAGAAGAAGCATGGACTAGAAAAGAGGTAGATCTTTATTTTATTAGAGTATTTGGTTTAGAAGTTTTCGTACATATTGATAAGGAAAATAGGAAGAAATTAGATGCTAAATCAAAAATATGCACTTTCATTGGCCATGGTTATGGTGATTTTGGATCCCAGTTTTGGGATTTAGAAGATAATAAGATTTTCAGGATCTGTAACATTGATTGGAATGAAAAGAGAATGTAAAAGGATCAGGTTTTGGTACCCAATAATGAACTAGGAGAAGAGTTTGTTGAGAAAGATGTATTCTCATATTTAAAATCAAAATCCACAGACACCGGCGTTGGTCAGGGTGACCGGTGTTGGTCAGAGTAGGACTGACATCCATTGGGTGAACCGACATCAGCTACACAGGACCAACATCAGTTAGGTGAACCAATGTTTGCTACAAAGTAACTGATGTTGGTTATAGGAGATCGACGTCAGTCACTATCAAAGATTGACACGAATGTGCAACAGAAAAAAAAGAGCCCCAAGCACCCAAAATCTCAGTGAGAAGGTCATAAAGGGTAAGTAGACCTCCAAAAATGTTTACTCCTTCATTATATTATTTATTATTGACTGATAATGGTGAACCCGAGTGTTTTGAAGAAACAATGTAGCAGGTTACCCACATGCAATGGGAGCATGTAATGAATAAGGAGATGGACTCCTTGGAAAAGAATCAAACATGGGATCTAATCAAGTTGCCAATAGTTAAGAGGAAATTACAGAATAAGTGGGTTTACAGGATCAAGGAGGAAGAGGGTGGAAAGAAGAGATACAAAGTAAGTCTTATGGTAAAAGAATTTACACAGAAAGCATGTATTGACTTTGGTGAAATATTTTCTATTGTTGTTAAAATGAATTCCACTCGTACTATTCTTAGTTTGGTTGTAATAGAAGATTTACATTTAGAACAACTTGATGTTAAGACAATTTTCCTTCATGGTGATTAGGAGGAAGATATCTATATGAATCAACCACTTGGTTATGAATTCAAGGGTAAGGAGAAACTTGTGTGTAGATTGAAAAAGAGCTTGTATGGGATCAAGAAAGCTCCATTGCAATGGTATATGAGGTTTGATAGTTTCATGCATGAGTATGGTTATATGAGATGTGAATCTGACCATTGTGTTTATTTCAAGAAGCTTAAAAATGGGAGCTATATTATTTTTTTACTATGTGAATGATATGCTTATTGTAGGATCTTGTATGCAAGACATTGGCGAGCTTAAAAAAAGGTTAACTCACACATTTGTAATGAAGGATTCAGGAGTTGCAAAGAAAATCCTTTGCATGAAAATTCACAAAGATAGGAAGAACATGACGTTGTATCTGTCTCAATAGGATTATATCAATAAGGTGTTGAAAATATTTAAAATATAGGATGAAAAACCTGTAAGTATACCTATGGCTCGACACTTTAAATTGAGAAAATATCAGTGTCCTACATCACATGAGGAGGTTGAGTACATGTCACGAGTTCCACATGCTTCAGTAGTTGGAAGTCTTATATATGATATGGTTTGTACCAGACTAGACATTGCGCAGGAAATGGGAGTTGTGAGCAAATTTATGCCCAATCTAGGTAAAGAGAATTAGAAAGTAGTCCAATGGATTCTAAGCTATTTGAGAGGGACATCCATCATGCAATTATGCTATGGAGGGTCAGATACATTTTTATGTGGCTATGTTGATTTAGATATGGTTGGAGATTTGGATGGTAGGAGAAGCACCACCGGATATGCATTTATAGTAGGTGGGATGACAATTAGCTAGACTTTGAGGTTGCAAAAGGTTGTGTATTTTTCTACTACAGAGGTTGAGTATGTTGTAGCTACAGAGGGTAGTAAAGAGATGATATGGATGAGAAAGTTCATGGAAGAGTTAGGAATGAAGCAAGAGGATTGTAGGTTGTAAAGTGATAGTCAAAGTGTGATTCATTTGGAAAATAACTCAACATTTCATTCAAGAACAAAACACATTAAGTTGAGATATCACTTCATATGGTAGGTGTTGGAGGATGCGCAACTGAAGTTAGAGAAAATTCATACAAATGAGAAGCATGCGGATATGCTAATGAAGCCGTTGACAAAGGAGAAGTTGGAGCTTCACTCCACTTCTGTTGGTCTTCAATTTTGAAACTTGAAGAGGGAGAAACAGGCCAAGGAAAATGATTCAAGGATGGATTTTTACATTTAGTGCAACAATTTATCTCCAAGTGGGAGATTATTAAGTTGTGGAGCTTAATTGCTTCACATTAGCATGTTTTAAAAACTTGCTAGAATACATAGTAACCGGTGCCAGTCACCTGGGGACCAGTATCAGTCAAGGCAAGGAGGAGCCGACATCGGTTAGGTAACCAATGTTGATTGCATGTGCATGAATGTTTATATTTAACTCATGGGAATTAGATCTAATCTTTGTTGTAAAGTTGATCTAATGGTTGTAAACGTATAGCCAAGGTGCCTTAATTTGGTATATGTATAAAGGCATGAGAATTAGGGTTTAGAAGGTGGTGAATTACATTTATTGAATGTAAGTTTCCTTAGAGAGAAAGAGGAGAAATCATTGTACATCCTGTGAGGTATGAAAGATCATAGATCTTCATTATATTTCCTCTATAAATCACTGAATAATAAGATTGGCCGTTTCTTGGTGGACATAGCCCACATTGGGTGAACCACGTTATATCTGGTGTTATCTTTCTCTTGTTTATTTAATCTTCTGGTTAAATTCCATGTTTATTGTTGGTATGATTTAATTGATTATAGATTTGTACAACACTGGTTTATGGTTTAACCCTAACAAATGATGTCAAAAGGTGAATAAGTTGTAGGTATGTCGGGAACTATGACAACCTTTACATGATTATTATTTTCATTGTTAGGAACAATAGAAGAGAAAATTGATTTGTCAAGAGGATATGAAAAATACTTGTTTGAGGAGGTAGATGGATTCTTGGATGAGGTAGTCTAAATATTCTTCTTGGATTAACCCATGGAAGTGGGAAATAATGACCCTCCCCTTTTTTATTTTTCATAGATTCACCATTTGATAATTCAAATACTTTTCTTGGGAAATGGAAGAAGAGGCTTATTTATTCATTTGTGAGCGAGTGAACACTGCAGAAGAGTAGTTATCCATGGATTCTTTAAAAGAATTGTCAAGTGAATATTCAAAATTCCCAATATTTACATATCCATCTTATTCTTCTCTTTCAATTTCTAATTTAATAAATTCACCTCCTTCATCTTCATAGGTTCCACATACCGCATTAATTGGTGGGGATTGTAAGGTGAGCCTTCAAGGTACGTCTACAATGTGATTCATGTTCTAGTTTTGGTATGAGGCATGTTGAGAAATTTCCTTCTTTAATGCAGTCAAATCATTGAGAAATTTTTGTAGCAAAATATCATCACTTTCATTTTTGAAAATTTGGACCTTATTCCTTGCTAAATGGTTATTGATTTTCCCTAACATGATGAGGTCATCTTACAAATCAATGGAAAATCACTGAGCATTATCCAAAGTATTTGATTGAGCTCTCCATAATATGAACCCAAATTTAGGAAATTTATAATTTATGAAGAACCTCTTTTATTGTCTATAATAAGACGAACAACTGTAGGAATTTTATTGACCAAATTGTTGAATTTTTCTACAAATTATCTCATGGGATCTTTCTTCATCTCAAATAATTGATAAAGGAGGGCATGAACATCTTACATATTCTTTAATCTTGGCTCAAACCTAGTTTTCATGTCATTCCAAATAGTAATTGATCATGGTGGAAAGTAGTAAAAACATTCCAAAATGAAACATTGTAATGACTCCACGAATAACCACATAGAAACATTTTCATGTTCCACTCTAAGAATACCACATGCTGTGATAAATTTTTTGATATGATCATCTGGATGTTGCTTTTAATCTCTATAGAATTTGAGAAAATTATTTCTTAATCCTTTTGGTAATTCATACAATGGAGGAGCCAATTCTAGTGGACCGATGTTTCGACCCCAAGGTACAAGTACAAAAATTTCTTCTTCTTCTTCTGGAGGAATGATCTCCAATGGTTCTATAATTGGTTCTTCAATAGGATCTTCAAGAGTAAAGTTAGGATCAAATTCACAAGAGGAATTTTGTCTAACTTGCATTGCTACCTAGACAATAGGAAGTCTGAATTCAGCGTGTTGTTACTCTTTGAATGTGGGATCAACAATGTCACTCGCATGATTAGCTCAAGTGTATATTTTTCTTCCAGTTTTCTCAAAGTGTTAGATAACAATGAAACTAGAAAAATTTAGATTTTTATATAGAATTATAAGGTTCTTGAAAAATCAGATAATATTTTTGGTATTTTTAGTTTTCAAAATTTTATGGGTTTTAGATTTTTCTTGGATTTTAGAGATCTTTACTTGTGCTCAAAGGGAAAACCTTCCCTAACAAAGTCACCAAAAACTATTGGTGATATTATGTTTTGCAGGGCATATTATTGGTTTTTACCAATAGTGATGTAGCCTAGAATTCATTGTAAATAACCCAAGGTGCACTAACACATCATTTAGACTGAACTGAGTGCGCACTCGAAGCGTGCAAGGGTACCAGGTCCCTTTTTAGAGCTGCTTGTCCATAATGTTATTCAGATCCATAACATATTATTAACCATTCCACAATGCATAAACCAGATGTAGATCTAAACCATATGAAATATTGACTTAAACAATGATTATAATGAGATTTACCATGCAAGAACCATATTCAGTCACATCTAACACCATTATCCAGCCAATATGATCCATTATATTAAATACTACAAAAACATAATATTTATACATCATAGTAATGTCATCATGGTCATGAGCGCTAACAAATCTGCAACATAAATCAATAATAATCAGTCTCTCCAAACTATGCAAATACATACATACATACATACATACATACATACATACATACATACATACATACATACATACATACATACATACATATATATATATATATATATAGGGGTGGGGACTTTCCCTTCACCGCCCATGCATCTTCCAAAAATAGATTACATGCTAATAATAGTCATGTACCCTTACATCAATCTACAAAAGCATACAACTGCTAATAATAGATATTTTTTTAGTTAAATCTAAGAATATATCCTATTATTAGAGTAAGACTTTGCATGGTGCTCGAACTGCTGCAAATCCCAAAATAACCTTGCATGAACTGCAAGTTTCCATTTCATCGTGTGCTCAACACTCCACCTCCAAAAATAGCATAGATCTGTAAAAAGTGGCTAAATCCTATGTACACTTGTCCTAGGCATGTGTTTCTCTGCTATATTTTCACATCCTTCTATGTGCCATATGTCTGAGAACCCAATCCCTATGCGCTTTCATACTTGAACTATCTTTTATCTGCTCAACAAATAGTCACGGGGATAAACCCATCCTTTTTGGGTATGGGGTGGCTCCCATTTATTGAATGCAAACTCACTAGAAATGTGGGGTGGCTGTTAGGCCAGGGATCACACATGAATACTCCAATAAACAGGTGGAAAAATTCTTCTACATTGCACAAGGGAGGAATTTTCTTTGAAGAGAGGTAAAGAAGAGACAGAGAAATAAAAAGATAGGGTTAATGTTATGAGTAGACTTACAAATTTCACACACATTAACCAAATTAGGTCCACATTAAAAATGGAAAAAATAAACCATGTAAGTAATAGTAAGACTAATAAATCAAACACACAAAGTTCTATAGATTCATTAGTCAAAGACACAAATTTCCTTCTTGGTTGTACAATATTACAATGCTTATAAAATTGGAAAGTAGAGAGGATGGAAGAACTAAGACAAGGAGATGAAAGAATGTAGCTTTATTGCTTGGAATAGTATTGAAATCCAATGACATACAATAATAAAAAAATGCTAACCCTTTGGAATGGACAAGCCATCCTAATTTATAGTTTAAAAATTTCTCTTCCTCTCCCCCCATGTGACTTTTCATCTCACAACCACTTTTGATCTTTCACATTCCTTAGGAATAGAATCAAGCCCTTTTCTTATTTTTGAAAAGGGACTTTTACAATATAACATTAATTCACTTAAGTGAATAAGACAAAAAATTGAAAAATTACATTCCTAAGGAATACATATAATGTTAGAGAGAGATGGAGGGGGAGAGAGAATGAAAAATCTAGAGATGAAAAAGCTTCTTGTTGATGAAGAATCCACTTCTGATGGACCATGAATGAAGTTCCTTTCCCTCTACCATTTGTTGAGTTAGAATGCTGAGACTTCAAATTCCTCCTTCCATGAGATGTGGACACACTTTGGGGCATTGAATAAGTGTTCAAAAACAATACTATGAGATTTTCACTGAGATAACTTCTTGGTATTGCGCACATGATGATCCTCTTTGAACACAAGGATGGAGTTAGGATATGAATATCATCACCTTATTTCTCTTAGCTTTAAAATTCACCTTGGTAATAAATATGTTTCCTTTTTGAATGGAATCAACCTCTAGATGCTCAAATACCTTCTTTCTCATCTGTTACCCATTGAAAGATGTCTTATTTTCTAGATAGAGAAATTCATCCCACATTTAACAAAAGTGTATACCATGAAATCTTGAATATGTCAAGTCATTATGATGTTATACACCATTTCAAACACATCCAGGTGACCCTCCATCAATATGGGTGATCCCTGTTTCTTGAAAAATATTCTAGCACATAATATTTTTAGCAAACCTTAATTTGAGAAGTCCATTTTTAGCCACTAGTTTCTCAATTCGACACTTTTGAGTTTTCCTAATGTGCATGGAGCAATGACAACTCTACAAATTAGTTAGTTGGAACACTTAATATTTACATAATGTGATGATTAGGAAGGCTTACTTTATCTAGAAGTGGGTCTTCCCCTATTAGAATGGAATAAGAGTGTCGTTTTTTTTTTAATTTCATAAGCACACTTTGCTTCAATTTTTAGAGGATTTGAATTTTTAGAACTCTATAGATCTAAGAAACGAGTTTTTATTTTAGGAAACTTTGTGTGGCCTTTGGAAATAATGCATACCACTATTGGATGAAAGGTTAGATTCATTTGAAATGAATTTTTGAGAAAGAGATGCTATTAAAATCTCATGGGGATTGGGAGATATGAAAAACTTTCCATTTTTAGTATATGAGGTTCCAAGAACATTTTTAACAACATACCAACAATGGGAGTGAGATTTGGGAGGGTAAAATGCAACTTTGAAACTTAAAAATGGTGAAGTTTTTTAACATGAATCCTTTTGATCTTTCTTAGAAACACCCAAGAAACTCAAAATATTGAAACACCACAATGAGGAAGCAAAGAAAACATAAATTTTTTTGATAAAAATTACCCCCAAAACCTAAATATTGAAAGCATGAACTCGAAAATGTTGAAACCATGAAATACTAGAAAACTGTGAAACTTGAAAGACCTAAACCTAAAAACATTAAAAATATTGATACTCGAATCTTAAAACTCAGAAACCCCAAACCCAACATTTTCAAAAATACAAAACATTAATTGATAAAAATCACCCTTGAAACCTAAAATGTAAAAGTAGAAACCAAAAATTCAAAACCAGAAGACCCCAAAACCCAAAACTCGGAAGGCCCTAACCTAAAAAATCTCAAAAAATATTAAATATCTTAAACGTATCTATCTAAAATATATATTGTGATGTCAATGTCAAGGCACCTTGTAGACACCAAATTTGTGTCTTACGACACCCTGTGCCCCGCATCTCATTTCACAACCTAACCTCACCACTTAAACCTAGCACAATTATTTATTAATTACCTTATAATTAATAAATCCACATCTCCAAACCTACCACCTCATTTTGCCACCTCATCATGACTTAGCCCTAACCCTAAACTAACCTAATTAAGACCTATAACTTGGTCTACATAATTACTCCTCACCTGCACCAAAACCAACCTAATAATGACTTGACCAAGCCCACAACTAATCCCTCGGGAGAAAAGGAGGGAAAGTTGGCTATTTTACTAAAAATAGCCCACTTTGACTTAACCGACATCGGTTCCTACTCGACCGCCGTCGGTTACGTAACCGCCATCGGTTCCCTGTAAATGACCTCCCCCAACCAAAAACAAAGGATCTAGAATTCATTTGAAGGATCCGAAATTCACTTGGCATAGTAGAGACAAGTGAAGAAAAGAGAAGAGTTTGTAGAGAAGGACATCAAGCCTAAGACTGCAACTGAGTAACCAGAGCCCAGTGACACTCATCCAAGCATTGGGAGAGAAGATAGCTCACTTTTGATTGTCAGATCATCTCACCTGAGCCCTGTCTTTGTCATCACAGTCCTTGGACCTGTATCTTCATCAAGAACTAGCAAGTAGTGTCTTGTACGTTTCTAAATAACATTTCTTGAACTTTTGAATCACAGTAATTACAAGTTCACTCATAGATCTACTACCCGGTAGCCCCTACATCTAACTATCATTCCTCTACCCTTACATTGCCCCAAGAACAGCCCCCACACTCTCTAAGTCTTATCCATCACCCAATTGCCTATCCCTAATCATTTTCCAACCTTATAAACACCATAGCTGCCTTATAGCCAACCTTTATTAAAAGCCCCTAAATCACTGCCCCTACCGATATCGGTTATCAGCAACCGGTACCGGTTATACAGTGACCGGCATCGGTCACTGTGACTCAAACCAAAACCAGCCTTTCCTCTAGTGCTTTTTAATGAGGTAACTAAATTGTAATTTTGTAATAATTTCTTTGTTAGAATTTGTGTTAATTCGCATTAAGAGGGGAACTGACCACCTTTGAAAGGAAGTCCAATATTTCCTGGGCCTAAGGTAGTTCCCTCATTTATTGTCTAACTAAAATCCGATGGTCTTATATTCTTACTTGCAGGTAGTCCTTCCTAGACAAAAAGGAGTTATTCGCAATCGATCTGATATCTCTCTATGGTACGCGTGCACCCTCTCAACATTCAACAGGTATTCCTCCTAGCCCTAACCCTTATATGTTTCTCAAGAGAATGAAAGCATAGAAGCAACTCTATTCTAGGAATGGAAACATTTTGTGTGAAACATTTTGGCACACCTGGTGGGACCCATTTCGGGTTTCTTTCTTTCTTGCTTGCTTTCATATAGGGAGCATACTTGCTGTTTGTTTCTACTAAATATTCACAAAATATTTTGTCATTTTGGTAAAAGAATTTTTCTTGCTTTCACATCTTTGCATTAGTGAAAGTCATCTCCTTTGCTTCATCGAATATCATTTTCGATTTGGGTTTAAAACACGTGCATCACATCCTTGCTTGCTGTTTTCAATTCTAGTGAACATAGGTTAAGTAACAGGTCGTACATGTGGGGGTGATATCCATGGTATTGACAAGAAATTAATCTTACTTTCACTGCACAACACATACCGAATCACATCATAATCAACACAACAGCTCAAACATCAACCCTTTTTTCCACGGTATTCCTCCACCCGATTGAGGTAACCTTATAAGCCAAAACAAACTTGACATCTCCCTTAGGTCTTTTGTTTAGGATTGACATCATCTTACATCTAATGCATAAGCCCACAATAATTAAAAATAATCCTAGGATTAGTCTCTTGATTTGCCTATGCATCTTGCTTGTTTTTAGTTTTGTTTCTCTGTCATACACTGTTTCAGTAATCACTTCAGAACAGTTTGGTAGGTATACTAAGCATTGTTAACCCCAAATCAGCAACTTCTTACAGCTTCTTACACCGTTCCTATTCTACCGACATCGGTTAACTTACCGACACCGGCTACAGTCTGACCGACATCGGTTAACTGACTGATATCGGTTACTGTCTTTCACAGTTCCCGACAAACCATCAACCTACCAATTCCAACATTTTGTGGTTGTTTCTGTCCTTGATAGATTGAATCCCTGCTATGCACTCTTTTCCATGGTTGTTATCACTCAGAAATAAGCTGCAGCCATGGTTTCACATGCTTGTTCTGTGCCTTTTCCTGAATCACCCCCTTCACATCCTATGGGGAATCCTATGGACACCAGTGAGGTTCCCAAAATCCTTGTAGGAGATACGGAATTTGTGAAATTTTTGGATGCTAATCCTAGCATTGTACAGTACTATTTGTCTCATACCCTTGACCGTACACCCAATGGTCAACTCCTTGTTGGTATGCCTATTAGTATAGTGGCTCACTTAGCTCCTTCCCCACCTAATAACTCCACCTTACCCTCTTCATCCTTAGCTCCGCCTCCCGACTCAGTGACTTCAGAGGTTCATACAGCATAGATTGGATTTCCTTTTGTTAATCTGGGGCCCCACATATCATTACCGCCGGCTCCTCCTACCTCATCTCTCTTGCAGACTGCCCCTTTCATAACTTGCTCTCTACCACCTATCCACACGAGTTTTCCTTCTCAAGCTCCGCCAACTTTTTCATTTCCACACACTTATCCGGTGGCTTCAACATCTTATATAGGACATCCTTATTTGGTCACCTCAACATATTCATCCTCAATACCTTATCAAAATTTAACCCCACCATTGTCTAGTGGTGGCCCTTGGCCCAATCCTCCTCCGTTTACGAAAACCGCACCATCATCTCATCCAACCACTAATTTAATCAAACAAATGATGGACAAGATGCAAAATCTGGAGGCTTCTGTTTCAGGAAGCCGTAGCACCCTGACATACGAGCAAGTTTGTCGGTAGCCTATTCATCCTTCTATCCCCCTTCATTCATATCCTCCTCAATGGGAATTGCCAAAATTTACTCATTTTAATAGTAAGAAGGATCCTCAACAACACTTGCGATCATTTAGACATGCCTGCTATCTGATTGCTCATGATGATGCTTTACTACTCTGCACCTTTCCCATGTCCTTATCAGGACCCACCTTGGAGTGGTACAGTGCTTTAACCCAGCACTCAATCTTCTCTTTTAACCAATTAGCCCAATCTTTCTTGCATCATTTCTCTATTAACATTGCCAAGAAAGTATCTATCACCGAACTCTATGCCATCCGATAATTTGAAGATGAATCTATTGCAGATTTCGTTGGACGATGGCGGGGCCTTATCAACCAACTTACTTATGCCTTGCCTCAGGCCAAACTTACCAAACTCTTTATGCGGGCCTACACTAAGCACATTTCTCCTACCCTCTAAATTCAAACTTTCCACACCTTTTATGAGGCCTTTACTATGGCTCAGAAACTAGAGATTCGAGCCTTAGAGGAAGAGAAATTGCAGTTGCGCAACAAAAACCCCAATTTCTGAACCCAAGACTCCACCAACAAACCCAACACCACCAATTCTCACGCATCGACTGCTTCGAAATCAAAAGGAGCTGTACACGCGGTGATGGTCAAATCCCAAGCACCATCTAATACCCCGCCAAAAACCACCTATAAGTATAAAGTCGAGCCCATCAATTACACTCCCTTGGGAGAAACTTATGGTGTCATTTTGGAAAAATTGCTCAAAGCAGGAGCTATCACCTTACCTCCTGTTAAACCTCACTCCGGGTTTGATTCCACCCGCGCTATACCTTCTTGGTACAAAGAAAATGACTTCTGTAACTTCCACCACGTGAAGGGACACAGTCACGAAAACTGCAAGATGTTGAAAAACATAGTGCAGGAAATGGTTGATGCAGGGGATATAACCCTCGATAATCCTAATGCCCCTGCTAACCAAAATTTGAAAATCTTCAACAAACCATTCCCAAACCACTCATCTAACAGTAACATAAACCAAGATATCTTAGCCGAGGAGAGTGTTCATGAAATCCATGCGGTCTTCGACTCCCAACCAAAAGCTCCTATCGAGGAAATTCTGAATCGAGCCTCTTCACTAACGCAGGGATCCGAACCCCCTCCACCCCCATCAAGACAAAACGATAACCTTACCATTCCTTTACCCATAAAGGAATTAACCACCTAGAGTTCTATTCTCACAGATGAGCCTTCTTACACCACATCCCTGCAAGACTGTGAGCGGATGTTATCTAACTTATCTATTTCCCAAACATCTCCTTCTATCACTCTTGCTATACAAGAGGAAGGCTCGTCACTTTTTCTATCATCCTTAGAAGAGACACCTCTCGAACCAACATCACCAAATTCTTTAATCATGACGGATCCTCTCAAACATGCCCTCCTACCTATTAGTTCTTCATCGCCTAAATCTTTTCAGCGACCGGTTGACCTCTTAACGCCCATCAATACAGTGACTCATTTACCCCCTGTATCACACCCACAGTGGACCGGAATCACAACCCACCTCTCTTCCATACAAAAGTTCCTATTCACACGTGAAGATTGTCATCCCTCAGAAGATAGACGAGTCCTATGGGAGCGTTTGAGTACACCATGCTCTACTCAAATGCAGATGACCGATCTAGACACCTCTACCATATACCCGAAGTGTTTACAAAAGCTCAAAACGCCTATGTCCTCATCCTCACCCCCCTCATCTCTACCAGATACCTCATCCACCTCTATTAACCTAACCAAACCTCCCCCTACGCTTGGGACTTCACCAATACCCAGCTTAACACACCCACCTAAACGCTTAGATTTATCCAAAAATAAAGCCGTCCATCCACCTAGGAGACAAACCCAATCTCCTCAAGTCTAATCTATGCATCTGTCACAACTAAAACCCTCGCCATCACACCTACCTTCTATATTGGGACCTCACCCCTCCACCTTGCCTCAATACATCATACCTCCTGCGTTTTCTTTAAAATGACTTGCGCCTTCTACAACCATACAGAGATCCATGGGTGTATCAACACCGTCACCCCAAGTATCCTGTCCACCTATCAACCCTAAACAAACTCCATCATCAAAGGATTTGTTTGCTGTCACTCCTCTTTCTCCGTGGTTGTTTTCTACTACCACGTCATCTGACCAGCTAAACATAACTTCTGCGCCGAAGAAGCCACGTTTAGTTAAATCCAATTATCAAAACCCCTTGTCTAAGCCACCACCCGTACGAACCAACCATACCCAAACATTACCAAAACCCACCCAATCAATAGCCTCATCTTCCTCTGACTTTGACCCACTCAAAGGATCTTACGCCAAGATCCTTGATATGTTGGTGGAGAATGCGACCATTTCCCTACCCCCACTTAGACCCTATGATCCATCTAAACCTCGACCTATAGGTTATGATGAGTCTAAAATCTATGCTTACCACCACACACCAGGACATGATGTAGAGGGATGCAAAGCTTTGAAAGCCATCCTTCGTCAATCACCTCTCTTGGATAGAAAGGTTAAGAAAGACAACTTACGAAGGGAGAAACCTTTAGCTTCAATCCCCTCTCCTATACCGCCTGTCCTCACCTCACCAAGAAATATCATTATTGCAACCCCACCTCTTGAAGACAATGACTGGTCCCTACCATCTTCTTCCTCTCATGTTCATGAGATCAACATGATTAGCATTGTTACTCGAGGGCATAAAACCAATGGGAAAGCTAAAGAAAGCACACCTGTGGCCTCTCTTTCTCCGTCCACCATCCCGATCGCACCACCACCTAAAGTGGTTATTCTTGGACCTACCTACCCCATCTCTGATGGAGTTTCCCACCGTACCATGATCAAACAGCTTCACCAATCACCTGTAAAAATGACATTGTATGATCTCATTCAAACCTCTGAATCTCATCGACAAGCTCTTGTTGAGATCCTTCAAGGTATAAAAGTTCTACCTAACGAAACCTTGCCCGTTGCCTCCATTTTAACACCCAATCATGTTGCTTCACTCACCAAACAACCTATCTCCCCAACCACTTCTGTCTCTATACAGCAAGCCGCTGCTGTCAGTTTCTCCGAAGATGAAATTGTTGACTTTGGTGCAGAAGATCCTGACCCCGCTCTTTTCATCTCAGCTTACGTCCGGGACATCTGAGTACGTCGTGTTATGATTGATGGGGGCGCTAGCCTAAATATCATCTCTTCCAAATCCTTCCAACAAATGAATATCCCTTCTAGTTGCATGTGTGCCAACCCCACTATGTTGCGTTCATTCAACGATGCTATTACTTCTACCTTAGGCACTGTGATCCTTAACATTTGTGTAGAGCCACTTACCTTACCCAAACTCTTCTATGTCCTTGAGGGAGAATTCCAATACAACATGTTGTTAGGCTGCCCTTGGATCCAGGCTATGGGATGTGTTCCCTCTACCCTACATAGATGCATAAAATTCGAGTATGAGGGGAAGTCCTACACCGTAAAAGCTGACGCTCCCCCCTTCAAAACCTGTAATATGTTATATCGCCCTAATGATGTGCTTGTACCAGTCAAGACACCCATTCATCCAACCCAACCATCCACTTC
Organism: Taxus chinensis; assembly: GCA_019776745.2. Classification (NCBI taxonomy): domain Eukaryota; kingdom Viridiplantae; phylum Streptophyta; class Pinopsida; order Cupressales; family Taxaceae; genus Taxus; species Taxus chinensis. The sequence continues at coordinate 85,504,195 of CM034148.1, read as the reverse complement.
AACCACACCTCAACCATCCATCTCAACCGCACCTACACCTTCAACCAATGAAACCGCCGCCGCAAATACCACTTCCTTTTTCTCAGACAACATCCCCACCTCAGATCCCTTAGTAGATGTTTTTCAACGCCTTACGTTGGGGGAGTATCACCTATATAATGTTAGCACTTTCCATACCCCACAGGAGTACGGACAGTTACATGTGCATCCTACCTATGACCGTCGTGTGGGGGAAGTAATCTCCTACGGACCACCTAATTGCCGCACCAACCTAACATATGGGGGTGTCGATACATCCTCTATCACCCCTAAACCTCCCCTTGGTGTGGTTCCCTTCCAATCTGATTTTCAATATCTAACTAATCGTCGCTTCGCCCTCACCTTCTTGACGCGCTGTGCTTGGAAGGGCTTCAGTTTCGGTCTTTATGAACAAGGCCGACATACGATCATTCCTGTAACTACACGCAAACACAAAGATTGTCGTGGTCTTGGATTCTCTAAACCACCTACACCAAAGACACCGCATATCCATTGTATCCAAGAAGACGACGAAGTCACTCCTTCCGAACCATCATCACCCATTTTGCCATCGTCACCCACAGAGTCGATAGACCCTGAATCCATCCCTCCTAACTTTTTTTTTTCATAAACGCTATCTTCCTGGGTCCTCTCACTTATCAATGCGATAATGAAGACCCATCTTCTCTTCCCCTTCTATATCCAGACATGATCGAAGAGGACTCACCTTCAATTAATGTTGTTGAGTGCCAGGATGACAAATCCATTCTCACTTACCTTGGTGCGGACGACTCTTATATTCAACGCGCCTTACCATCTGAAACTCAAACCATGTTGAATGAGTCGACTATAGAAATCAACATCCACATAGAGGATGATCCTCACATTGTGAAGATCAGACAATCTCTTAATGCATCAGAACAAACTGCCTTCACTACCTTCCTCCGTGCCCGCAACCAAGCTTTCGCTTGGTCCTACGCTGACATGCCAGGAAATGATCCTGACATTGTTGTCCATAACATTACCCTGAAACCCGATTCCAAACCAGTTAAATAGAAACTGAGAAAAATGCATCCACGCATTGCCCTCTTGGTCAAAGAATAGCTTCAACGACTCCTTTCTGTTTCCTTCATCTTACCTATTGACTATCCTCAATGGATTTCTAACATCGTACCTATTACTAAAGCAACGGGGGGACTTTGGATATGTACAGATTTCCAGGACCTTAACCTCACTTGCCCAAAGGATGACTTCCCCCTACCAAGTATTGATCAACTTGTTGATCTCACTGCAGGCCATGAGATGCTTTCTCTCATGGATGGCTTCTCAGGATACAATCAAATTTTGGTAGCCCCATCCGATCAACATAAAACCACCTTCATAACTCCTTGGGGAACCTTTTGCTACCGTGTCATTCCATTCGGCCTTAAGAATGCTGGTGCGACCTATCAGCGGGCTATGACTTACATTTTTCATGACATTATGCACACTATCCTTGAGGATTATGTCGATGATCTTCTTGGCAAATCTAAACATCGCAGTGAACATCTTGATGTTTTAACCATTATTTTCGATCGCCTGTTACAATACTGTGTTCGTCTTCAACCAAAGAAATGTGTCTTTGGTGTCCTTTCAGGAAAACTCCTTGGTTTTATTGTCTCTTTGCGTGGCATCGAGGTCGATCCAGCTAAAGTCAAAGCTATCCTAAAAATGCCCCCCACCCACTAACCTCAAACAATTACGTAGTTTGCAGGGAAAACTCCAATCTATCCGGCGTTTCATCTCACAACTCTCGGATCGATGTCAACCTTTCCATCATCTCCTTAAAAAGGACATTGTCTTTCAATGGAGCGAAGAGTGCCACCAAGCCTTTGAGGCTCTTAAAGCCTATCTCTTGCAGCCACCCGTGCTTATCCCACCTCAGGACAATCGCCCTTTCTACCTTTACCTTTCCACCACCGACCATGTTGTAGGAGCCATGCTCACACATCGTGACTCCGAGCATCGAGAACAAGCCGTTTATTACATAAGTCATACTCTGGTGGATTACGAGACTAGGTATACACATGCAGAAAAGTTGTGCCTAGCCCTATCATTCGTGGCCACCAAACTCCGACACTACCTCCTGAATCACAAAACTTTTTTCATCACCAACGCGGACCCCATTCATTATATGTACACCAAACCTCATCTAAACCAACACATCACCCGATGGCTTATGCTCCTCACTGATATCGACCTTGAGTTTGTACACCAGAAATCAATCAAAGGACAAACTATCGCAGACCAACTCGCAGAAGCCCCTTTACTTGGGGAGTAGTTTACTAATTTTACTTTCCCTGACAAACTCATTGCCACTCTTTCACTCAGTGAGGAGTCGTATCCAATGACCCTCTTCTTCGATGGATCCAAATGCCAGCACGGCGGAGGGGTCGGTGTTGTTCTCATTCCTCTGGATGCTGAACCTATGCCTCTTTCATTCCGGCTCGATTTCCCCTGCACTAATAATACAGCGGAATACGAGGCCCTTGTTTTGGGTCTCCAGGTTGTGTTACACTTAGGTGTAAAATATATTAACATTTTTGACGACTCTCAACTAGTTGTCAATCAAGTTATGGGAATTTACCAATGTAAAAATGAGGAACTTCAAAGTACAAACATTACGTGGATTCACTTTTGACCTTATTTACTCATTATTCTATCCAAACCATTCCCCGCTCTACTAATAAATTTGTAGATACTATGGATTTCTTAGCCTCACAAATTCCTGCCTCACCAACCGAATCTGACATATTTTTCTTGGTCCAACAACTCTTTGCCCCATCTTACTCAGCCCCGGATGTTTGTATGATAAATAATGTGTCTGCTAATTCGCAGGATACCTGGTATCACCAATTTCACGACTACCTTACAACCTCTATTCTCCCACCTGACCTTACTAGTAACGGAAAACATGATTTTCTTAAAAGTGTTTCTCGTTATGTCGTCATGGGGGGACTCCTCTATAAACGTGGCTTTGATGGCATCCTCCTTCGATGTCTAACCGGTGCGGAGGTTACCTATACCATCCAACAAGTCCATGATGGTATTTGTGGTGGACATTTTAGTGGCCTTGCCGTGGCCAAACGGATCCTTCGCCTAGGCTATTATTGGCCTACTCTTAATAACGACTGCTACGAATATGTTAAGCTGTTGTGTTATGTGTCAACAACATGCCAACCTTCAACATACTCCTAGCCATCCGCTACAGGTCGCACGAGATCTTTGGCCTTTCTCACAATGGGGTTTAGACCTTATTGGTGAGATTCACCCGCCCTCTTCGCAACGTCACCGTTGGATAATCACAGAAACCGAATATTACACTAAATGAGTGGAGGCCATTCCACTCATTTCAACCAAAAAATAAAAAATTGTAGAATTCATTAACCATCACATTATCTGTCGTTTTGGTGTTCCTCATCGCCTGATAACAGATAATGGAAAATCTTTCAAAAATAAGTTGTTACAAGACCTTTGTGACAACTTTGGTATCAAACTTAGCTTCTCATCACCTTACTATCCACAAGCAAATGGTCAAGCCAAATCTTCTAACAAAACCCTGACCAAAATTCTCATGAAAGTCGTTAACGATTCTGGAAAAAATTGGCCTGATCACATCCCCTTTGCCCTTTGGGCTTATCGTACCAACATTCGTACCTCCACTAATGCCACCCCATTTTCTTTGGTATATGGTACCGAGGCTGTCTTGCCTCTCGAAATACAAATACCCTCCCTAAGAATATCTCTTCAGGATATTCTCACCAATGATGATTTCCGCCAAGAGCGGTTAGCCCAATTGGAGCTTCTTGACAAGCGTCGTCTTACAGCTCTTGACCACCTTCAAATCTATCAAAAGCGCATCAAGCGTGCTTATGATAAGCGACTTCATGAGCGTACCTTTAAGGTTGGTGATCTTGTCCTCAAAGAGAATCAACATGTAACCAAACTAGAAAAGAGCAAACGTGGCAAATTTGCTCCAAATTGGATTGGGCCTTACATTATCACTCACACTTACGGATCAGGCACTTATCGTTTAGCTTCGCTTAATGGTAAACCTGAGCCTGAACCCCTTAATGCCTTGCATCTTCGGCCATTCTACTGTTGAATTTAGTGTTATATCACTTCTTATCTACCTTGCGCTCGTCCCTTGAGCTCGTTTACCACCTCATACACTTTGTTTCATGCATCTCAAAATAGAATCAAGCTCACGTGGTTTGGTCATCACCTCTTCTTACAGATGCCTTCCCCTTTTTAGTCTGGTCCATGACTTAAAAGTATCAAAATAACATGTTCTCAATTATACACTTATGGGATATTCTTGAGTCAAACTTCCTACAAAACTAGATGCTTCATGCCAAACGGACATCTAAGACCTCTAAGTTATACATAGACTGCTCCCTCGAAGGACAGCTATGTGCAAAGCCACTTCTGCTATTATAAATAGACTGCTCCCCCGAAGGACAGCTATACACAAAAGCCACTTCTGCTATTATAAATAAACTACTATAAAAAAGCTGCAGACTACTCCCCTTGAAGGACAACTATACAAAGTCAGCCTTTATCAGAAGCTTCTCGCATTGATCAGCTTCGTGAAGACCTCAAGAACAACAAAATACATATCCCATGTAGACTTCCCACATCGATCAGTCTATATCCAGAAAAATAAAAGTAGTATTCAAAAGCACTTTTGAGTCATGGACTTGTCTATTTAGGTTTGGTTCTCTTTTGTCAGCATAATCACCTTATAACAAATTCTCTGCACCCCAGCTCTACCAGCCACCTCACCTCACCATTCGTCAAAGCAACAAAACCCAAGGGACGTGACGTATATCCGATATATTGTGATTATACAACTCTTTTCACCTATCGACTTCTCGCATATGCAAGGTACCTAGGGATTCAAGCTCATCCTACGTTAATATGTGGTTTGTTTAGCTCTTCTCAACTACGGGACACTTTTGCCTCTTTTTACTCAAATCTAGGATTATGTGTTGACCTTAATTAGGACACGGTTCCCTACTACTTGGGTAAGCGAACTTTCACTTCACCTATACCTACACCAACAATGTCAATCCCTTACCAACACCAACAACATTACCCTACCAATATCAATATTTTTACCAACCAACAAATTGCCTAACCACAACCAAATTGCCTGAATTCACCTCTCCCTGGTCCTAAGGGAGAACTACATCGGTCTGAGGCCCCTCCTTGCTTTGTGTAATGGGCTATGTAGGTAGCACTTAGGAGACATGGGGTCTCCCAAGGTTAGCTCGACCATCCCCTACCATAACCTATCATGTGTTGTAAATATAAATATTTTTTGTGTATTTCTATTTGATCACATTCATCTTAATCCTTTTTCAAAACAAAACATTCAAAACACAACCATTCTTATTATTATCATAACTCAAATCAACATACATATTCAGTTTTATTTAGATGTTAAACAAATACATCTTCTCTATCATCGACGCACAGGTCAGCATCCTTATTTATTCTTCTACCCCTATGAAATTCACTTAGACCCTTGCGCCTCATCCTGAACTAGATCATCGACGTTGCTCGCCTGGCCTCTCCATCCTCAAAGGTGCCACTGCTATTGGTTCCTCCCACTGATCTGCCAATCTCTCCTGTAGCATATGAATACGCCCTCTCGCACGGAGGAGTCTCTCCTCTAGTCTCTCCACTCGTGACTCTGCAACCACTACCAACCCCGTTGTCTCATTCACTCATGTTTGAAGCTGGTGCACTAAACCCTGCAGGTGATCTCTCTCCTGTGTAATCACAGCTATGTTAGGCTGATCAGCCCTCTCACGTGAACCTCACAGCTCTGCTACCCACCATAATCTATAAGCCTCTGTCGCTCCTGCATCCATTACCCTACGATAGGCTGCTATCTCTTCTGGTCCTTCTGGAGGTGTCGGCCGGGGAGGTGAGAATGATGCCTCGGCGTCGATCCTCATGTATGGTCTACAAGCCATGGGTATATCCTGAACAAATCCAAATTGTCACCACACGCGATCTAGAGGAATCCTCTTGTACTCACCTGGCCTGTGCCCCGCGATCCACCTCAATCACTCTACACCCCTCAAATCCTCAGCTATGTTTTCTGTCACCATATAGTTTCCGTAAGGCCTCCAATGGATATCCGCAATCATCACCATCTCCCACACCTGCCTATAATACTCGATGTCATCTGTCACGGCCTGGGATCTCGCCTCTTATTCGGTCTAGACCCATCATCTGAATCCCAACCTCTACACTCCTGTCTCTCTTTCCTGGATTGGTCGGTCTATTGGTCGCACACACATAATGTGCTCATAGGCCCAACAATGTAATAAGTATGCACAATCTAGTGTCATCCTATGATTTCGCCTGCAGACCCATAAACCCCTGTATAGCTCTGCCAGATATGCGGGTGCCCATGCGAAAGTCACGCTCTTTTCTATCATTTCCCAAATAATACACATCAATGTTTTTGGAAATCTTCCCCCATCCACCCTCGGTAATGCATAATACCCCACCGCTATCATTAATACCACTGCCAACCTTGTTGCCTCAGGGTGTGCTGCATACATTATACCATAAGTGAATGTCAAACCTCGCTGTGTCAAATCTCATGTAGCTAAACCAAATACTATTGTTATCGCTCCCCATGCCGCGTTAGGCCCCACCTGATACACTGGTCTTCCTGTAATTGGGAGCCTCAAAATTCTAAACACATCTTCCAACGTCACTGTCATCTCCCATGTTGGTAGATAGAAGGTATTCTTTTCTAGATTCCATCTCTCAATCAATGCCTGCAACATAGCATGATTGTGTGTGATTCGTGAATAATCATGGATTCCACTTAACCCCACATGGTTTATCAATGCCCATTCAGCTAGTGTTACATCCGCTCGGACTTGTGACAACAAAGGTGGCACACTATCATTCATCCTCAGCCCTGCCTCTGCCTGCATACATCAAAACAACACACAATCATTCAATAAATCAAATCCCCAAGTGTTTTTTCTCACATTTTAGAATTTCATACAGTAACTGATATCGGTTATAGATAACTGATAGCGGTTACCTAACTGATACTGGTTATCTCTAAATGATATCGGTCACTGTCAATCCTATACAGCCTGCTTGCAAACACAACTTATGATAATTATTTGCTCATTTACCCCTCTCTGTACCTACAAACATACCCAAAATCCCTGCTTACTTACCCCATAACACTCACCCCATCCCAAACCCTTGCCTATCACCTTTTTTTTTTTTAATCTCTACCCACTTACCTTCTCTCATCCTATCCATAAAACATGCAAGAATTGAATTACAACCAAAAATTATACCTCTGGGGATGCAGTAGCTTGAGGTGGAACCTGTCTTCCCTCTCGTCTCTGCCTGCTGGATGCTTCTCCTTGTTCAGCCATGTTCACCACCCTCTTCAATATAACTTGCCTTTCTGCCTTCTTACTCTCAGCCCATAATCACTTTACCTGTCTCTTTTCTCCTTATCACTCAATTCTCCCATGCAATTACCTGTATCAGTCGTCAAACAGCGTCGCATCCTCGTATTTAACTTGTTTCATGACTCTAAAAATAAGAACTTAAGTTACCTCCCAAGATTTTCTATTTTTAGAAAAGCTCATTTTAGCATAACCGATATCGGTCATATGTCTACCGACATCGGTTAGCTAAACTGATATCGGTCACACGTCTCCTTTTGCTTAAACCTAGGCCTTTTCTCTAGTTTTTGCAAATTTTTGGTGGCGCCCGCCTCTTTTCCCTGCATAACAACATCGTCATCAATATTTGGTCATCAGAATCCCATCAACACATATACATATCATCAAAATTTCATCAACATCATCTATATACATTAAATTTCAAAAACCATTGACAAAACACATGAGACATTTGAATATATACATCAACCCAATCATTATACACACCATGTGGATCAAAATCATCATCTATATATATATCAATGTCAAAATAAACAATTTTCCCTGCATGGGGCCTCTGTGATCTAAAAAATACAAAACTGGCACGCAGGCCACTGTCTCTGTCAAAATCTCGACTCGGCTCGTAGGCCGGTCTCTCATATCAAAATATAACTCGGCTCGCAGGCCGGTATCAACTATACAAAATGTACTCAACTTGCATGCCAGTATATACAACAAAAATACATAAATAAATCATATGTGGGCATGCAGGCCTCTATATACATACCCGGTTTGTAGACCGGTGTCTATATCCAATATCAAAAACTCATCTCCGCTCCCAGGATGTCTCAGCTCTCTCCACCACACCCTCGGGCCCCTCCCCCTGCTAGTCTCTACACTGGCTCTCCGCCTCCTCCCTGTCCACCGACCCACCGGCTGTGGCTACGGTCCCCTGGGATCTCTGGCTCTGGGATGTCTCGGCTCTGTGCGCGGCATATAGCTGATAGTCAGCCCCGGTACCATTGAGCACGTCTTGATAGTATCGGGCCTCCGCTCTCGCCTCCATATAGTGGGACCGTGCCACCATGGCTACTGGGGCCGGTCCCCCGACTCCTAATAGCAGTGGCCCCTGCCTTGCTGGTACATACCCTGTGCCTATGGCGGTACCTGTACCTGCGCCTGTGCCTGTGGTGGTGCCTATGCCTATGGCAGTGCCTGTGGCTGTACCGATGCCTGCAGCTGTGCCTGAGCTTGTGCCTAGGCTAACTACCCCTATAGCACCCCAATCTGTGCCTGTGCAGCAGCAAGCTACCCCTGTAATAACTACACCTGTCCTAAGAGCCAGTCCCTCTCCACTATCACAGTCACCAAATCTGGTTGTGCAGGCTGTGCTCTCATAGCTACTCTCTGACCTGCCCACCAAACCAAAAAGGCATCTGTCACTCTAGCATCATCCACTGTACCATCAGCCGGTCTCTTTGCTACCCAATCTGGGTCAACGGGTTGCAGTGCAGGTAGTGGGGCCTCTACATCATCCCTCTGGTACTGTGGGAAAGGGAGGTGGCTCGCCTGTCGCAAGCCCAACTGCCGTCGTCCCTCTCTAGGGGTTCCTCTCATACTCCCTAGCCTGTCCGTCATCTATCCGAAACTATACGGGATCCGCGCAATCTGTGCTCGGCTCCTCCTCGGGGCTGCTGGCCCTCTGTAGGGCTCCATTATAATGTCCATGTGTGTCAAGCCCTCTAACATATGACGGAGTAGGCCACATCTTCTCGTCCTGCCGAGCACCGCTCCGGGGCTGGGTGCCCATGACCCCCCAACCACCTCGGACATCCATATCTATATACTATCTTGGCCCTGGCTACTGGGGCAAGCCCTACGGTCGTCTAGAGGATGATTACGCTCGTAGGCCCATCAGTGTAACAAAATGTCGACAAATACCAAATCGCCTCATACGGCGATAAACCCCATCGCTCTCCTGTATAGCTGCATCCGATACACTGGTGCCCCTGCATAGCATGTATGCTCCTCTACATATCGTGTAACAATCGTGTAAAACTTCCCATCAAAGAAAGCCGTGGGAAGCCGCCTCCCTCTGAGTCCGGGGGGGCGAGCAAGGGATACCGATCATCATCAACTGCAGCCGTGTTTTCCTGTCTGTGTGCGTCGATACACATGCGCCATAGGCAATGCTCGCGCTGTTGATAGGTACTCAATGGGGCGGCATCTCGAATACATGCAGGATGCTGTCCATCACTGTCTCCGCATCCACCTGGAACCAACTGCCCTCCCCTACGATTGGCAGTCTCATGATGCAATACACATCTCCTAATGTAATCGTCATCTCTCCATAGGGAGATGGAAGACATTTGTTTTGTCCGGATCCCATCTCTCGCTGAGGCACCTCATGTTGTGGGTCCCTATCCACATCCTATACTACCCTGCTGGACTTCTCCGAGTTCCACCTCTCACAAAACAACCCACTCATCAGGCCTACCCTTTACAATAACACACTACCGTAACTCTCTAATACCACTTACCCACCTCACCACACCCGACTCTACAACACACATCTACACCCACCTAGCCGTACCCTATACATCTACAGATCCTCCTTTACTTTCTCACACCCATACAACCACCATGATCTACTCTCGCCATCCCTAATTATACCCCCCCACTTTAGCACCTCTCTACTCATCATACCCAACACCTATCTATCCTACCTTAAACCAGCCCCCCAACAACCCCATTCCCCTCCCTTTCCCCCCACCCCAAATCCTGGTTTCCTATAAACTCTAACCCCCTCCCCCTTCACACCCCCAAACAAAACAGAACAAAACAAACAGGACAAAAATTCTAACAACAAACAAAAAACCACAACTCCTTACCCCCATGTTGACCGGTCCCGTCACCCTCGATCGCCATTGGTCCTCCCGATTAACATTATATGTGCTGACGCTGGTCGATTACCGACACCGATCTGTAACCAAACAATGTTATACAAACTATTTTCTTCTCTATTATCGACGCACAGGTCAGCATCCTTATTTATTCTTCTACCCCTATGAAATTCACTTAGACCCTTGCGCCTCATCCTGAACTAGATCATCGACGTTGCTCGCCTGGCCTCTCCATCCTCAAAGGTGCCACTGCTATTGGTTCCTCCCACTGATCTGCCAATCTCTCCTGTAGCATATGAATACGCCCTCTCGCACGGAGGAGTCTCTCCTCTAGTCTCTCCACTCGTGACTCTGCAACCACTACCAACCCCGTTGTCTCATTCACTATGTTGAAGCTGGTGCACTAAACCCTGCAGGTGATCTCTCTCCTGTGTAATCACAGCTATGTTAGGCTGATCAGCCCTCTCACGTGAACCTCACAGCTCTGCTACCCACCATAATCTATAAGCCTCTGTCGCTCCTGCATCCATTACCCTATGATAGGCTGCTATCTCTTCTGGTCCTTCTGGAGGTGTCGGCCGGGGAGGTGAGAATGATGCCTCGGCGTCGATCCTCATGTATGGTCTACAAGCCATGGGTATATCCTGAACAAATCCAAATTGTCGCCACACGCGATCTAGAGGAATCCTCTTGTACTCACCTGGCCTGTGCCCCGCGATCCACCTCAATCACTCTACACCCCTCAAATCCTCAGCTATGTTTTCTGTCACCATATAGTTTCCGTAAGGCCTCCAATGGATATCCGCAATCATCACCATCTCCCACACCTGCCTATAATACTCGATGTCATCTGTCACGGCTTGGGATCTCGCCTCTTGTTTGGTCTGGACCCATCATCTGAATCCCAACCTCTACACTCCTATCTCTCTTTCCTGGATTGGTCGGTCTATTGGTCGCACACACATAATGTGCTCATAGGCCCAACAATGTAATAAGTATGCACAATCTAGTGTCATCCTATGATTTCGCCTGCAGACCCATAAACCCCTGTATAGCTCTGCCAGATATGCGGGTGCCCATGCGAAAGTCACGCTCTTTTCTATCATTTCCAAATAATACACATCAATGTGTTTGGAAATCTTCCCACATCCACCCTCTGGTAATGCATAATACACCCACCGCTATCATTAATACCCACTGCCAACCTTGTTGCCTCAGGGTGTGCTGCATACATTATACCATAAGTGAATGTCAAACCTCGCTGTGTCAAATCTCATGTAGCTAAACCAAATACTATTGTTATCGCTCCCCATGCCGCGTTAGGCCCCACCTGATACACTGGTCTTCCTGTAATTGGGAGCCTCAAAATTCTAAACACATCTTCCAACGTCACTGTCATCTCCCATGTTGGTAGATAGAAGGTATTCTTTTCTAGATTCCATCTCTCAATCAATGCCTGCAACATAGCATGATTGTGTGTGATTCGTGAATAATCATGGATTCCACTTAACCCCACATGGTTTATCAATGCCCATTCAGCTAGTGTTACATCCGCTCGGACTTGTGACAACAAAGGTGGCACACTATCATTCATCCTCAGCCCTGCCTCTGCCTGCATACATCAAAACAACACACAATCATTCAATAAATCAAATCCCCAAGTGTTTTTTCTCACATTTTAGAATTTCATACAGTAACTGATATCGGTTATAGATAACTGATAGCGGTTACCTAACTGATACTGGTTATCTCTAAATGATATCGGTCACTGTCAATCCTATACAGCCTGCTTGCAAACACAACTTATGATAATTATTTGCTCATTTACCCCTCTCTGTACCTACAAACATACCCAAAATCCCTGCTTACTTACCCCATAACACTCACCCCATCCCAAACCCTTGCCTATCACCTTTTTTTTTTTAATCTCTACCCACTTACCTTCTCTCATCCTATCCATAAAACATGCAAGAATTGAATTACAACCAAAAATTATACCTCTGGGGATGCAGTAGCTTGAGGTGGAACCTGTCTTCCCTCTCGTCTCTGCCTGCTGGATGCTTCTCCTTGTTCAGCCATGTTCACCACCCTCTTCAATATAACTTGCCTTTCTGCCTTCTTACTCTCAGCCCATAATCACTTTACCTGTCTCTTTTCTCCTTATCACTCAATTCTCCCATGCAATTACCTGTATCAGTCGTCAAACAGCGTCGCATCCTCGTATTTAACTTGTTTCATGACTCTAAAAATAAGAACTTAAGTTACCTCCCAAGATTTTCTATTTTTAGAAAAGCTCATTTTAGCATAACCGATATCGGTCATATGTCTACCGACATCGGTTAGCTAACTGATATCGGTCACACGTCTCCTTTTGCTTAAACCTAGGCCTTTTCTCTAGTTTTTGCAAATTTTTGGTGGCGCCCGCCTCTTTTCCCTGCATAACAACATCGTCATCAATATTTGTCATCAGAATCCCATCAACACATATACATATCATCAAAATTTCATCAACATCATCTATATACATTAAATTTCAAAAACCATTGACAAAACACATGAGACATTTGAATATATACATCAACCCAATCATTATACACACCATGTGGATCAAAATCATCATCTATATATATATCAATGTCAAAATAAACAATTTTCCCTGCATGGGGCCTCTGTGATCTAAAAAATACAAAACTGGCACGCAGGCCACTGTCTCTGTCAAAATCTCGACTCGGCTCGTAGGCCGGTCTCTCATATCAAAATATACTCGGCTCGCAGGCCGGTATCAACTATACAAAATGTACTCAACTTGCATGCCAGTATATACAACAAAAATACATAAATAAATCATATGTGGGCATGCAGGCCTCTATATACATACCCGGTTTGTAGACCGGTGTCTATATCCAATATCAAAAACTCATCTCCGCTCCCAGGATGTCTCAGCTCTCTCCACCACCCTCGGCCCCTCCCCCTGCTAGTCTCTACACTGGCTCTCGCCTCCTCCCTGTCACCGACCCACCGGCTGTGGCTACGGTCCCCTGGGATCTCTGGCTCTGGGATGTCTCGGCTCTGTGCGCGGCATATAGCTGATAGTCAGCCCCGGTACCATTGAGCACGTCTTGATAGTATCGGGCCTCCGCTCTCGCCTCCATATAGTGGGACCGTGCCACCATGGCTACTGGGGCCGGTCCCCCGACTCCTAATAGCAGTGGCCCCTGCCTTGCTGGTACACCCTGTGCCTATGGCGGTACCTGTACCTGCGCCTGTGCCTGTGGTGGTGCCTATGCCTATGGCAGTGCCTGTGGCTGTACCGATGCCTGCAGCTGTGCCTGAGCTTGTGCCTAGGCTAACTACCCCTATAGCACCCCAATCTGTGCCTGTGCAGCAGCAAGCTACCCCTGTAATAACTACACCTGTCCTAAGAGCCAGTCCCTCTCCACTATCACAGTCACCAAATCTGGTTGTGCAGGCTGTGCTCTCATAGCTACTCTCTGACCTGCCCACCAAACCAAAAAGGCATCTGTCACTCTAGCATCATCCACTGTACCATCAGCCGGTCTCTTTGCTACCCAATCTGGGTCAACGGGTTGCAGTGCAGGTAGTGGGGCCTCTACATCATCCCTCTGGTACTGTGGGAAGGGAGGTGGCTCATCCTGTCGCAAGCCCAACTGCCGTCGTACCCTCTCTAGGGGTATCCTCTCATACTCCCTAGGCCTCCGTCCAGCTATCCAGAAACTATACTGGATCCAGCGCATCTGTGCTCGGGCTCCTCCTCGGGGCTGATGGCCTCTGTAGGGCCTCCATATAATGTCCAGTGTGGTCAAGCCCTCTAACATATGACGGTAGTAGGCCACATCTCGTCCTGCGAGCACCGCTCGTGGCTGGCCCATGACCCCCAACCACCTCTGAAATCCATATCTATATACTATCTGTGGCCCTGGCTACTGGGGCAGCCCTACTGGTCGTATAGAGATGATATACTCGTATGCCCATCAGTGTAACAAAAATGTCGAACAAATACCAAATCGCCTCATACGGCGATAACCCCATAGCTCTCTGTATAGCTGCACCAGATACACTGGTGCCCAGGCATAGCATGTATGCTCCTCTACCATATCGTGTAAAACTCCCATCAAAGCCCGTGGGAAGCAGCCTCCCTCTGAGTCAGGGAGGGCGAAGCAAGTGATACCGATCATCATCAACATGGCAAGCCGTGTTTCCTGTCGGTGTGCGCGATACATGTCGCCATAGGCAATGCTCGCGCTGTGATAGGTAATCAATGGGGCTGCATCCTCGAATACATGCAGGATGCTGTCCATCACTGTCTCCGCATCCACCTGGAACACTGCCTCACCTACGATTGGCAGTCTCAGGATGCAATACACATCCTCTAATGTAATCGTCATCTCTCCAGTAGGGAGATGGAAGACATTGGTTGCCGGATCCCATCTCTCGATGAGGGCAACCATCAGGTTGTGGTCCCTATCCACATCCCTATACTGCTGGACTCTGCCGAGTCCAACCTCTCACAAAAACAACCCACTTCATCAGGCCTACCCTTTACAATAACAACTACCTTAACTCTCTATACCCACTTACCCACCTAACCACAACCCGACTCTACAACACACATCTACACCCACCTATCTTACCCTATACATCTACGATATCCCCTTTACTTATCTCACACCATACCAACCACCCTGATCTACTCTCGCCATCTAATTATACCCCCGCCACTTTAGCACCTCCTACTTCATACCCAACACCTAATCTATCCTACCTGAACCAGCCCCCCAACAACCCCATTTCCCCCCACCCCAATCATGTTTCCTATAAACTCTACCCCCTCCCCCTTCACCCCCAAACAAACAAACAAAACAACATGACAAAATTCTAACAACAAACAAAAACCACAACTCCTACCCATGTTGACCGGTACCGGTCACCCTCGATCGCCATTGGTCCTCCCGAGTAAATTATATGTGCTGACGCTGGTCGACCTATGACCGACACCGATCTGTAACCAAACAATGTATACAAACTATTTTCTGTGACCGATGTCGGTCGCCTAGTGACCGACATCGGTCATTGTCCAATTGCGGGGCCGAACCCAAAACGGCCCGCAAAACACCTTTTTACCTATTTCTCCCTATTTACCCACAAGAAAACCCTAAAAACCTACCCACCCTACCGTTTTGACCTAACTAGCCTACCTACCCACTCCATTTTACAAATTACTTCCATTCATTCATTATTTTATTAAAATTAAGATTCCTACCAAAACCCACATCTAAGTTAAACTCATTAAATTCACATAGGTAGGAGTTCAGAGCCTACCGGTACAACTACACGTCATCGTGGTGGGATAGGTGGTAGTGGTCCAGCACCTCCTGCTCCTCCTGGTTGTGCCATGGCTCCAAATCTCCTCAGCTGGGTCCTCAACCAGGCAAACTCTGCCTCCTGCTCGCTGGGGTCTACTAATCACTCACTCCTCCACTTAACTGGTGCCAACTCAGCCCACAAACTCAACAAACTCACTTCACACCTCAGACAGCTAAAATTGGGCGCTCAAATTCACAAAGTGACAATGACATGCCGTATTTTTCTTTTTATAGGTTTTGACCTATAACTGATACCGGTTATTTCACGCCCTAGAATACCGGTATCGGTCTTCTAATCAATATCGGTGACACATAACCGATATCGGTTACCTACTTCCTTCCCCTAACTCCCACCCTTATCCACCAATCTCCACTTTTTCCCACATCACCTACCCCTGGCTTTGCTGACTAGCCTTATTTTGACTTCAATCGGCCCGACCCACGGCTGCAATCAACCATTTGGCTCGACCCATGGCCGCAACCAACCATTAGGCCCGACCCAAGGCCGCAACCAACCATTTGGCTCGACCCACGGCCGCAACCAACCATTTGGCCCGACCCACGGCCGCAACCAACCATTTGGCCCGACCCAAGGCCGCAACCAACCATTAGGCCTGACCCAAGGCCGCAACCACCCAATCAGGCTCGACCCACGGCCGCAACCAACCAATCAGGCCCGACCCAAGGCCGCAACCAACCAATCAGGTCGGACCCACGGCCACAACTAATCAATCGGCCCGACCCAAGGCCACACCCAACCAATCAAGCCCGACCCAAGGCCCTCACCAATCAGTCGGCCTGACCCAAGGCTGCACCAATTAAGTACCTTGACCAAGACCTGCAAATTACGATTTTATCCACCCATCATGTAGCTTTTTGTTCAATCGCGCTCACCTGTTCGTGTTTTTAGCATGATTAGGATACTTGAATTGATCAGCTGACCAATTTTTCCTAGACCGAGACCGTGACGTTTATCTCAACCAAACCAACCATTTGGTACTGCCAAACATGCCTAAATGTTCCTATACCTTACCCGTTATATCCCCTGGAGCTACTTCCTATGCCTTGGATACCAGGATTATATCACCCTTGTTTGGATAAACTATCAACCTTTGCCTATGAATTGCTTGTTTGCTCTTGAAATCATGTGCCCTGGTCGCACTACTGCATTTCAACGTGCGTCTGCTTCCTTGAACTTACCCCACAATCTTACCATCATCTCAACACCATTCACCCTTTATCAACCCTATCCCTGATTTCACGTCACCTCAATCTGTGATAGATTTGAGGGGGATTACCTATACCCTTAACAGGAGTAACCACTTCTTATTATTGTCAGTGCAGCTTTACAAGACAAGCTACACGACAACAAGGGGCTAATGTAGACACCAAATTTGTGTCTTACGACACCCTGTACCCCGCATCTCATTTCGCAACCTAACCTCACCACCTAAACCTTGCACAATTATTTATTAATTACCTTATAATTAATAAATCCACATCTCCAAACCTACCACCTCATTTCGCCACCTCATCATGACTTAGCCCTAACCCTAAACTAACCTAATTAAGACCTATAACTTGGTCTACATCCACACCCATGACTAATTACTACTCACCCGCACCAAAACCAACCTAATAATGACTTGACCAAGCCCACAACTAATCCCTCGGGAGAAAAGGAGGGAAAGTTGGCTATTTTACTAAAAATAGCCCACTTTTACTTAACCGACATCGGTTCCTACTCCATGGCTTGCGCCGTCGGTTACGTAACCGCCATTGGTTCCCTGTAAATGACCTCCCCCAACCAAAAATAAATTGGATTTCTTGAATTGTTCTACTATGCTAAAGGGACTTGCTCCAAATTTGATGACACTTTTTTGGTATTGAGGTCCTCCTTTGAGACAATGTTTGAAGGGTACCGTGATGCCTGGAGAACCATCTTTGCATGCGAAGTGACTAGCCGGTGTTTCAAGTGATTTCTTTCCCGCAATTTTAGTCAATTGCCATTTGAAGCCCAGGTTGACAAGTGGATCCAAGATCAGCTTCAAGAGGTTGAGGCTCCATTGCTCTTTTTTTGGAACAAGTTTTTGCTGCCACTGATGAAGAATTTATATTTAATCCGTAAAAATCTTCTGCTTGCCAGTTTAGCAAAGCGGATTCTTCAGGTGCCTGCGGTTGATCTACTGCTTCTTGCATACCTGAATTGTCTGTCAACTCCGAAGGGGCAGATACACTTTGAACCATAAGTGTCTTGCTAAGAACCCCATTTTTACAATAGATTTTGATTGTGAGGTTGAGAGCAAGGATAACACCATTCGAAGTCTTGAACTAGATAATTTTGAATAAGTTCTATAGCTCATAGATGAGCTAGCTACCAGAGGGTTCCGAAAGTCCAAGGGCCTGACATCTGCAACTTGACTTGTAGTTTGATTTTGACCCATACATTTTTTCCTTGAAAATGAGGACGGTTAGCCTGATACTGCTGATTTTGTGGCTGATACGAATGATTGTCTTGAAATTGTTGCCTTTTGAGTCCATCGAGCTCATTTCCAAAATTTTGCAGTAGTGAATTGACTTCAAATAGGTCATTTGAAGAGGCAGGGGAAGATTGAGATGGTTTCTTGGAGCCTACTATAATAGGACCAATGATAGGTTGATGATTCGTAAGATCTGGAGAAAAGGGCATTGGTGGTCGTGGAGCTATCTTTCCAGCTTAAATCAAAGAATTCTCTGCACTTATGGCAACTTCGTAAACATCAGGCAGTGTAGTCCCTACCGATGGAATGGTTATCAGCAACTGGTACATCAGTATTCAAGGCTCACAAATAGTACAAGAATGCATTATGTGCAGAAGGCTGTACGAGCTCCGGAATCCAAAACCAAGTCCTTTGGAATCAGAAGTTGAAATCACTCATGTATTAACTTGAGGTAAGCTCTCTTTATGGTAGTAAGTTGTTGCAATAGTGATAGGTGATCACTTTTGTCTTCAGAATTTGTGTTACATAGCTTTTCGTCCCAACTCATCCCAAGAGGTTATAGTGCCAACACCTAACCCGCGAAACCATTGAAGCGCTTTTCCCTTGAAAGAGGTAGCAATAATTCTAACTGCAACGTTGTCTTCGGTGATATTATGTACTGCACAGTTCCTGGCTACATTTAAGATATGCTCTAACTGGAGTAACGTGAGTTTCCCCCGTGTAGAAGGGTAAACTTTTGAGTGCCGCAACAGGTATTGGGTCACGTTGAGCCAACATAAGTAGGATTGCTTCCATAGACAGGGGGAAAAACTTGAGTTCCTCGCCATAGCAACGAAAGGTCGATTATTCCTGGGTGGAGGAAATCTCTCTCGTACGGAGGACGTTGAATGACACCCTACTAGGTAACATCTGCAACAGGGGATGTGGAAGTGCCTCTTCTTCTTCTTTTTGGAGGAGACAAAGAAAGTTCGATATGCTGATACTTTCCTTTCTTTGAAGAAGCTCTTGTCTGAATTCTTCGCATAAGTTACTGCACTGAGATTTGGAATCTAGAGATAGAGAGTCGCCAGGTACTCTGACTTCTGTAAGTGAGACGAGAAGTACCAACTCTGTCCCACCGGGCGAGACAAAAACTGTTGTCGCCAAATCACTGCACCCTCCGAATGGCCAGGATTTGTCACATACGACGTTTGGAGTGATTGGGACACATGGGATCACCTCTCAAGCTGTGGGACTTGGGCTGAAGGTGAACTTCTGTAGAAGGCCAGCTTCCTCTTCCTAAACTGAAGTCATGTACTACTCCTAGTGTAACCTCTATGATTAGTCTAGCACCTATGCTAACATTTTCATGGGGTTTTAGGGAAATAGATTTACAGAAATGAAACTATACTAGGGATGGTGATGCACCAAATAAAGGGTGTTTCCAGACTCAGGAAGGGTTAATATGAAGAGGGTGTGTGCACCACAGGTCAACTTAACCTACTGCAACTTAGAGAGGGTACAGGATACCACAAACTAAGAGACACGCTTTCCCTTTGTTAAACTCTATCAGACCGAGAAATATACCAGTTTCCTAGTAAAGACGGATGACACTCAAGAAGGGGTGAACAGTCTCCACAACTCAACTGCATGCAATACTTCACCACTCGATAAGCACAAAACTCCAAGAACCTGCAATAGATACTGTAAAATTGCACAGTGTACCTGCAAGTACGAGAAAGGCACATTTAAGCACAGATGGATGGAAGGACCGAGATTAGTCACAAACACACACTTTTATTGCTTCAATAACATGCACAATGCATCATACATTCAGAAGAGGCAATAGTTGCCATTACAATCTTGAAGAGGAGGCTTGAAAGTTCTCTCGATACATAAGGACAACTTGTAGAAGAGAGAGGATTCTTGAAAAGTATACACTGGCCTGAGATATCTAACTAGTCTAATTTGTAAGAAATGTTGGAACCCTTTGAAATGAGCTTTCAACTTACATTCATAGAAGAATATGTGAGAAAGAATAGGAAATGGTCATAATTGACATTCCTAAAATGAAGGCCCATGATGTATTTAATACAGTTAGTTGAACCACTTGAGAAGGTTCCATCATAGGTCATTAATTTCCTGTATTGACCTAGTCTTGTCAATTTGATTAAAAGAATATTTAAATAATAATGATAAATATTATTATTAAAATATTTGAATAAGAATATGGATTTAATTAACATAATGTCGGGACCCCCCCGTTGACCTGTTTGACTTGAAGAGGAGGGGGGTCCATGTGGATAGAATCTGCACATAGCCAAACTCGATGAGCTTCGAATCCTCTAACTCGGTGTTGCACTCGATTTTGAACCCCACACTAACTCTTTCCTCACTTTGGCAATCAGATTCTTTTGCATTGAGTCCTTCGGCATTTTGGCAGTGCACTCTGCAATCTCGGCTCCAATAGACAATTATGCCACTATTGAGATCTTAGTATGGCATAGGTAGCTGTGAGCTACACAATATACTGCATTTTTCCAGAAACTACAAAAGATCCTTTATGTTACAATTTGCAAGACATAATAGAAGCCCTTCAAAAAATACATTGAACCACTGGGGCAACCAAGAGGGTGGTGGGAGAGTACACTAGTCTATGTTGTCAATAAAAATGACCTACCTTAAATTTGGTACAATGGTGAACCTCAAATAAGCTAGATAATTTGTTAGCTCGAAACTGCAGTATAATGTGTCCATCGTGTAAAATAACTAAGATTCTATGAACTTGGTATAATGTAATTAGATTTTATTTTATTGATTGGATCATACATAATATGAAGAGTGTTAAATATTAGCCTGACTGCCCATAGAACAATCTCAAAAAGACCAATTACAAGTGACCAGGATGTGGCATACAAAACGGGTCCGACCAGGTACATTTCAGAGTTGACCTTCACATTCAATTCGTTTCTTAGGAGAAGAAGTGCTGAGCATTTAAGACTCGTTTCATTCTGCACCGTAATAAACCTTCATCTCCTGATTCAGGAAAGTTTTATGAAGCATTGAATGGTGTGGCTCCAATCCATCGTACACGGTAGTGAGTATTTGTTTCCTGCACTTGTTATTCGATCTGAGTTCAGAAGTAAGGATAAGCATGCATTCGATACTGAACAGATAACAACACAGTTGGACTACCTGCTTGTTGGAAATTGCTCAAAAGAAATGCCTCTACTATACTGCAACATGCCTGCTACCTGTGCGTGGGAGCTTGTCTCGCGACCACATCAAGTTTAAAAATCATTGTACAAAGGATGAGGAGAAGGTCGTGGCAACTATAAAAGCTGATTCAAAGTCTGAACAGTTCAGTGGAATCCTAACAAGGGCGGATCTGTATGAAAGCAGACACTTTCTTCGTATGATCTATGGAACCCAATGTGACAGTCTATGCAACACGCATCCTTTCCATCTGGACGAGTTTTCAACATTGATTTCCCGTCAAAATCTTCACATATGAGCCACGAATGAGCCATTAACGCATCGCCTTCGTTGGGTGAGATACGAAGACCTTCACTGAAATTGGTATCACGTCACGTTATTATTTTAACCCATGACCCGTTCTAATTCAAAACTTGTCCTATTAATCCTCCTGGTAATTCGCACAAAGACTCGGACCACTCCAAGTTGCGTGAAATTTTGTTTACATGGCCCGTGCAGAACATCTCATGATGGATAGCCATCGTAATATTTTTGCGCTTGGCAGTTTGATCATATTTCTCCCATTACGTGAAGTTTGATCATGGTTTACCAACCCAATATTTCCACTTGGCGATGCTTTCCTGAATCTCCCCTACGCGGAGTGAACATCTTGGACTGCCATCGTCAAATCTCCGACCTCGACATACTAGCTAAAAATCCCCGCGTAACGGCTTGGACACATTAATCCACGGGCCTCGGCCTCATCTTCGTCATGCAACCTTGGAAAGTTCATTCCTTATCTCCACAATTCCCCCTAGCGTGTGGGATCACCATGATTTTTTCTCCTGCCGAGTTTTCCTTCATCAGATTTGAGGATAACTTTAAGACTTTCAGAGCTAACATTTTAGCTGTAGCTTGTAAGGTGTGATAATTTCAACAGAAACCTTTATGCTTGCCAACCTAGTGACTCGTTGAAGATGCTCATATAATTGCAAAGCAAATTGTGCTTCATGAATATTCTGATATGAAACAGTTCCACCTCTATGAGATTCGCTTCCATGAGTTGCATCATAAAACAAGTAAGATCTTGATAGAGAATCTTTGTAATAAATGTTCATCAGGTATTCATGGTAACACTCTCATTGTCACTTAATCGATTTTCATAAAAATATCTTGAAGGAAAATCCCGAATATTGAGTATGCGTTCGATGCTGAACAGATAATAAACATAGTTGGACGACCTGCTTGCTGTAAGTGCTCAATAAGAACTTTTGCTAAACTGCAACATGTCAACTGCCTGTGCACCAAATGCTCGGCCGAGGAAGGTCTGAACAACGTCAGCGAAAATATATATACTGTATTCACTAATACCCTGGCTCGACATTCTTGCTGCCTCTGCGAGCTTACCATTGTAAAATTATTTCGAGTAGGCCTCCCAGTTTTGCATTAATCAATGAGCCCTGGAATTGTATCCTAGAAACCATCTTTAATGCATCCACACGAAACGAGTTTCCTTGAATTATCCATCATGCTTGATGAGTCCCATTGATAGGGCTCTATCACGTATCTCTGTTTATGCAACGATCTCCATTCATTTTATGACACTCTTGATGCCTTGGCTTGCGTTTGAATCACCCTAGCTCTTGCAGAATGTGTCCTAAAAGAAGCTCACCACATGATCTCCAAAATGAACGAGTCACGAAGATGAGTCGAACTCCTTATCTCTGCCTTCGCTTCCGCCTGTGCTTGAACCTTTCCAATTCATTAAGACTTTATTGATAGCTCGAACTTTGACTCTCCCTGACTCAGCTTTCACTTCTTTTTGCATCAATCTCTACCGATATCCTTATAGAGTTCCCTTCATTCATCAATTTCCAACGAGCTATATGATGTATTAAGAAGACCTCGTAAAGCTCTTACAACTGATAGTCTCCATTGAGATGATTATCAATTTGACACCGGGTTCTTTATCAACTCGACCCTGAACTCTTCATTGATTTGAGATCAGCCGTGTGCCTTTCGATGCTAGGTGATCTCTTCATATGCAACTTAGGAATTATATTAAATTATTGCATCTCGATAATAACCGAAGGTGGGTTCCTGGGACTATTTTTTTCATTTTGAACGTCATAGGACTCAATTCATCCAATCTTGCCATGTGTGCAAAATTGGATAACACATGCCATAACTCATGATGAAGTTAGAAGAAAGAAAAATCTAGGCAGGAGGCATGGCATTTAGAGGCACATCAAGGATAAGAAGCTTGAGGTTGGGAAAATGGTACTTCTATATGACTCAAAAAAGTTTGTGCCAATCCTGGAAAGCTTAAGGTGCATTGGCTGAGACCGTATGTTATCACTTCATATACTCTGATTCAGGCACTTTTTAGTTAAAGGTGTTGGATGGAACATAGTTGCACCAGTTATTTCAACAAGAGTAGGATGAATCCCTACTATAAATAAGTCTTCTTGGTGTTTGTAATAAGGAAGTATTTCCACTTAGATTATATTTCCTTAATACATTCCGTTTATACGTGTTTCCTTCATCTTTGTTATGCTTTGTCAAATTAGTTTAGTGTTTAGTGTATCAAGCACCCTTGCGTGCCAGAAGTTGACTACTAATAAAAGTGTTTTCATATCTTAGAGGACCATGCATACCCTCAATGTGGGATGGTTTATGTACATAGGTTCATTGCAAAGTTGGAATATTACTTAAAGACGGGTATGCATAGAAGACAGTCTATGCAAGTGCTCAAAGGAAAGGTGCTATTAGGAATAATCAGAAAAAATTCTCACCAATAAAGACCACAGATGAAAAAATAGACTCACAACTAGAATGTGAGGTAGGATGCAGTAGGGGACCATACTTAGTGAGAGGTGCAGTGGAAAGGTTCTTAGGCGCATGAGGGCACAAGTAGCAAGATGTATGTGATCGATAAGTAGGAGGTGCACTAGAACCGTTATGACTGTGGCATGGAGATGCAGCAATGTAGAATCATTGATGAAACCCATGCATTAATGCTGGGAACCGTTGTTGGTGGAGAGCAAGTAAATGTCATTTAAAAAAAATCTATGGAAGGACGTGATTATAAGGTGAACTAAAGGCGAGTGAACTAGCGAGACAGTTGTGAAGTTCCAAAAGCTAAAATCAATTTTATTATGTTTGATTTATGTATGGGATAGTCATATGCTCCATTTAGTGTAGTGTTTGAGTGAACAAAGATGTGCAAAGAATAAGATTGATAGTTAGCAGGTTGGTTTCGAGCTACGACACGTGAAGTTGAATTGCAGAGCTCAAAAGAGGTAAATATTAAACACCTTTTTAGTTGATATAGCAACTGATAAAGATCACCTAGAACGGGTACAAGGGGAAAGAAGTAAAAGGTAAGCTGAGATTGAAATGGAAGATGTACCTGAAAGTAAATTTTATCATCGAGTGCAGGCTACCCAAAGGGTGTTTTACTGGTCCATGACTATGGGTTTGTCACATTCACTCCTATAAAGTTGGCAACTACACCCATAGGAACAACGATACCAAGGAATAATCTGAGAAATTACTTGTGGTGAAGACCTTAAAGAGAATAATGGATGACATGGTGGTTTACGATGCATCCGGGCAAGAACATCTAGGGTGAGGTAGGAGTTTTACAATTGTATGAGCTCTCATATTAAGGAGATCCTCAGAAGTTATACCAGTGGCTCATGAGAAGATTTCATGAGGACTTCTTTTAATTTTTTGGGCACCAAATAAGGATCACCACACCTTTGATTGGAAGTTTGAGTAGGCTAGAAGAGTAAATGTATTGAGCTGAATAGGGATTTCACTGACAAGGAGGCCATTTAAAAAGATGCAAGAAAGAGCTTGGATGATGCAAAAATAGGCTGCGAGATGGACATCCCTATACTCTAGAAGTATCTAGTCATTTAGGCAACATCCCATCTCTTGACAAAACTAAAAAATCAAGAGCATTGGTCTCAGGAAAATAAGGCTTGGCTTCAGGGCCATGTGGAAAATGAAAGAAAGGGTTAGATAAAACTTATCGAATTTCATAGCTGATATGGTTATTGGGGAAACACAAGAAGGTGAGAAGATCGGATTTAGTGCTATACTTCTGTCATTAGTTTTTGTTGAAATTGAGGTGTCTGATTTCATTAAAAGCTAATGCAGTGGGAGTCTCCTGACATGAGAACGAAGTCCATTGGTAGAAATGATTTTCCAATTATACTTGTCAGGGCCATCAATGAGTGGACCCTTTAAGGAAAGGGCATGAAATTCTGGTATGTGCGCTTCCACACCGCATTTGAGGAAGAGTGGAGAATACCCAAGGAGTTATCTTCAGTATTGGATAAACAAGTAGAGTTTTCCATGTACCAACACTTTTGTCATTGGGCACTTTGGGATGAAGCTTGGAAAATGGAGCCCCTAGTGCAATCTACCATATGCCTTCACAGAGCTCTATTGATCAAGCATCTATGACATAGGTTTTCAGATGCGTGTCAGTTTTTGTTCAATGCTGACAAGGTAGATTGCGACTACCACACGCTAAGGAAGTCATATGTTCATCTAGGTAATATTTCTTCACATTGAAAGATTAATGTTAGCCCTTATTAACATTCAGGTTTTCTGGTATATATATACTTGAAGCCTAAACGTACAAAATGGGAAGTCTTTGGAGAATGAATTCAAGCTCCCTAGTCCACCCAAGGGAAAACATACTATGGGAAATTTAGAGGAAGATGATAATTTTCCCATTGAAGAGGAATAAGAAGAAGAAATTCATGAAGATATTGGTGGGTCTGGAGCATAAGCGTAGAAGACACCCTACAGTTGGAGAGAAGAGAGAGCATGAGGTGACTCCTCCGTTACAGAAACAAGAAGATGAAGTGTTGGGGATGGGTGTAATGTGCCCTTAGATGCAGATCAGACTATCGAGGAGCCATAATTTAAAATGGTGTTGCCCAAGAATAAGAGCTCAGAGCTCAGGGACATCACAACCTTCTAAGGAGATCACCTAAGTACTTTGCCTCAGACATCTAGATCCTGAGAAGAAGAAAAGGTGCAAGTTCGAGCCCAAGGTGGAAGAGGAGGATGAATCCAGGGAAAGCATGCCAGGTACTCTAGTACAACCTGAGAATATCCAGGAGCCTCGTGTTGAAGCCATGTAGAAGGATGAGGATGAGATGATGGAGATAGGGATAGAAGCAGATAAGGGCAAGCCTTCAGGTGCACCTTATACTACACAAGAAGGTGAAGGCCCAATTCTTGATTCAGGTGCTTGAGTCCCAAAAGGAAAGTGAACAAGGAAGGAGAAGGGGAGTGAAGACTCTGAGACTCCTGCAGTAGTATATGTTGGGATGACACCCAAGTACGGAATCGGAGAAGGACATTACGTGGTTGTCAGAGCACTGTGGAGCATAAGGATTTGTATGGTTGGGAGCTAATGGAATCAGAAATGGTGAAGGCGCCCACATAAAAGCAATTGTCACGGTCTATGTAGAATCATATGCATGAGTGTGATTTTGACATGTGTGAAGAGTCATGAGTTTTGCACATGATGAAGAAAGTTCCCCATGTCAAGCATGTAAATGTCAAGGGCCACTGTCATGTCAGATGAATATGTGAGTAATGGTTTAGTGAAGGTATCTGTAGAGGTTACTGATGCATGGACATAGATAAAGTGGTAACCCATAGGGCATTTTTAAGGATGCACCAACGGTTTTTAGTGAAGAATTGCATATTGGGTTTTGTTAAATGTACAATTCAGGGTCATCATCAATAGTCGTTACATGTACCAGGGCATGCAAGCAATGAGATGACCCTGAATTGTACATTTAACAAAACCCAATATGCAATTCTTCACTAAAAACCGTGTGCCCTTAAAAATTCAGTTTTTTTTCTATGCCCGTACATCAGTAATTTCTTCTCCGTCTCTAATTCGCGTGCCCTTAAAAATTCAGTTTTTTTTTCTATGCCCATACATCAGTAATTCCTAAACCGTCCCTAATTCATGTGCCCTTAAAAATTCAGTTTTTTTCTGTGCCCAGACATCAGTAATTCCTTCTCCGTCCGTAATTTCCCAACATCTGCGTCAAGAAAGGCTTTACCCAAAACAAATATCTTGTTCGGCCTGACACAAAATCCAATTCTGTTCGCCAAGGAGAATTGGATTTGGTAATCGCTCCATTGGCCTTTGTAGCAGAGATGAGGAAATTGTCATACTACTTCATCGGTAGTAAGATTGTTGCAAGAAGACATGTCAGTTTTCAACCAAATTGTTCCGGAATGAGTGAGGTAGCCCACTGCAACGTCGTGTTAAAACCAGAATCTTATTTAGGGAAATTGAATTGTCGAAACAACTTTCTCATCTACTGTGATTTTCTGAGAGAACTGTGGGCTGGGTACCCCTCCATAATCTCTCATATTATCTATCAGCCTGCATTTTTCTAGCTAAATCTAATCAGATGAAAGCTCTCTTGATATTTGACCACCTGGCTTATTTGGAACAAGATGATGAATGCCTGCATATTTAAGATCCAACCTTTGTACCTTTAGAGGTTCCTTATCAAATTGGAAGTAGCAATCTCGGAATTTTTTCTTCCACGGTCACTTATACTGAGCATGCTTCCACACTTGTGCTGACCCCCTCCTCCCTCCTGCTACCCTCTGCGTTCTTCCCCCACTCTCCCTTGCTGCTAGTGGGTCTCATGCCGATCGCATCTCCAGGGATGATGTTAGATGGATTGCAGCTTTGTCAGGGTAGAGTCAAATTGAATTTTAGCAGGGCTAATGGGAATCCAGGGCAAGCTGGTGTGGGAGGTATCTATAGCAATCATAGGGATAAAGGTGCAGCTTCTGCTTCAAACAAAGAAGCATAAGCTATGGCTTTAGCTCCTGGACTGAAGTTGACCTTTTGAAACAAGAATGAAAACAAAGTAGCATGAGTCTATTTATTTTAAAGGTTTTATCTTTCAGCTGGAAACCAGACTGAAGTGTGCTTTTATTTTTCTTTCATTTGGCATGTTAGCAGCAATAGGGTTTTGATACTGTTAGCCCTAGGGTTTTAGTTTTTACTTGTTCATGTAGAAGATCACGATTTCATATATATGAATTTTCAAGGCGACTTATTTTAATCATGATTTATATTGGGTGTTGCAGATTTAATCCCAGAACTTCCAAATGAGATCACTCTGGGACCTCTAATAGCCTGCATGCGCTGGTACATGAAACCATTGTTGATGAGCTTGAATCGAACATGGGCTGATGCCCTCCACAATCCCCAGTTCTCAACTCCTCAATACCAGCCAAATGCCCTAAAAAATTCAGTTATCTTGTATGCCAATACCTCAACAATAGGCGATGGCAACAACGTTGCACTGCGTATATATCAAGATGGCCTTCTGAGAAGGGTTCCTCTTCCTCCTGACACTACTGCTGGATTTGTCAGGTTTTTTGTGACTGACCAATGCATATATGCTCTCACTCCTCATTCTACTGATCAAGAATATATGTACATTATCAACATGCTTGATTTAGGGGGAGGAATGTTTAACTGGCAAAGCCTACCACCGTTGCCATATATGGGAGAGTGTATTTCCATTTCAAGCATAATCAGCGAGGATGGAAATTCTATACATGACTATATATGGATGCGAGCTAATGGTTTTGGTATAGAAGAACACATATATTTTAGAACAGGACAAAGACTTATCATGGCTGATTCAGATGACTGGTCTGCCTGGAAGCTGCATACAACATCACGAGATGGCCAATGTCAGAGCATTCCTCCACATCTTGCTCCTGCTCAGCCTGTAAAAAAAGTTGAAAACCATCCTCCTGAATATCTCGACATATATACCATGGATAAGTTAAGGCCAAGGCATCTCTACAAGCTCTTTACTGTCTATGAATATTCTCTGGAGCTCAACAATGAGAACATCATGCAGTCTACAGCTGAGCCTGGATTTCTTTTGGTATTCAAAGATGACTATGCTAAGAGTGTCATAACAGGAGTCCATTGTATTCGTAAGGTCAACATTGATGAGAGTATCAAACTTCTCTTATACAAAAAAGACCTTAAAAAAGCACAGGCACTTGAGGGGAAGGAATTGATTGAAGCTTTTAAGTCCTGGAGAAATTTTCTCTCAAATTGGAGAATTGACCTTCCAGAGGAAATAAGTGCATTGAAATTCACAGCAGATTTGTCGCCAAGGATGGATGGATGGCAGAAACAGTGGAGCTTGCCTTCAAGCAAGAGAGATGGCTATGTATTGGATGAGCGGTCTATCATAAAATTGGCACAAGAAGGCACCATGTATGTCTATGCCTACATTGCAACAATATGTACAAATATGTATTTACAGGGAGGACCAAATACCAATATCTTAGCATCACAACTCCCAAGATTTTTTAACTAAATATTGACTCTGATTTTGATTCAGATCACTATTTTGCAAACAAAATCTCCATTTTACTAAGAATCTATACCTAGAATTGAATTTAATCTGGTCAAATATTTTATCTTAAGAGTTTGATATGACGTATCATGCTGACGATAAATCTCAAAGTGTGATCCGAAACATTGATGTTCAGAATTTTATAACAGGTTTTTCAAGAAGCATGTTCTAATAATCATGCACCATGGAAGCCTCAAATCACTTGAACCTATTTATTTCTTGTAAATTTGGAAAATCTGAAAATAGGTAAAACCTTTTGTTATAGACAAACTCCCTATGATGCTTAGAATGGTCTAAAGTTTTTTCTTATTGTGTCTACTTCTTGTTTTTATCAGTACAGAAATATTCTGCCACAATCAAATCTCTATGGGGTCAATTGTAATACACATTTTTTTGTTCTTTTGATTAATATATAATGTTCTTAAACATTCAGCAGAACATCATTCAACTGATAATTGACAGTAAAATATAGTTAACCAATGAACAAAATCAGCAAATTACAATTTAAAACATTGTCCAACTTGTTAAGTTTCCTTGGCAGCTATGTTCTACCTCCATATATTATGCCTCCAGGAACTAGATGCTACTGATCATGTGTAGAAATGTATTCCAAGGCTTGAGGCAGTGGCAGTTTTCAAATGGCCAACCATTTCTTTTGGCCAAATTGGAGTAGAGCAATAAGGACTTTGATGGTAAATTGGAAGGTTTTCATACAGAGAAGCGAGTTTCAATTCTTCTTTTCAGACAACCAGTTTCAATCCTTTTGCCCTTACCATGTCATAGTCTTGAGCTTTGACAAAGGCATAGTATCCGAGTGAACTCTAGCTCAGACACCACATGTCATCCATACATATCACTCTCGCATGGGAGCTTTTGGTCCCTTTGACTCTTTAGTCACGTGGACGTCATTAAAATCTTTCATTTCATTTCATTTCATGGGAATATATCTTTTTTGCATAACTCTTGCAAAAATAAAACTCAAAAGTTATATTTATAATGCCCATTCTTCATTTTTGTTTAGAGAAGATTGTTTCAATTCTTGTATTGGGTCAACCAATTTCAATCATTTTGTCCTTGCCATGTCATAGTCTCGAGCTTTGACAAAGGCATAGTATCCGAGGGAACTCTAGCTCAGACACCATATGTTCTTCATACATATCACTCTTGCATGTGAGCTTTTGCCCGTATGTGAGTATATTTTGTTGCATAACTCTTACAAAATAAAACTCAAAGTTATCCTTATAATGTCCTTTCTTCATTTTCACACAAATCTAAACTAGTTTCAATTTTGGTTTTGAGACTAGTTTCAAGCCTTTTGCTCTTGCCAAGTCATAGTCTCGAGCTTTAAGGAGCACTAGTGTTTGAGAGAATTCTAGCTCGGACACCATGTGTCCATCATACACATCACCCTTGCATGTAATCTATTTTTCCTTTGTGCGAACATATGTTGTTGCATAAATCTTGCAACATATAAGTAGAAGTTATCCTTACTAATTACCTTGCAGTATTGCCAATGTCTTCATCCCAAATATCCTTAATTGTGTTAATGCCTTTTATTGCAAAGGATTTAACATTGAAGTCTGGATGGAGGCTACAAGAAGGCCATCAAATTGAATAACCTAGTTCCACTCAAGATTGGAGTTGGGGGTACTCAATCCATGCTAAAGGGAATGGTGGCATCATTGGAGAAGAGAGGTCGTTTCTTGCTAGGTTTCCCAATTACGTTTGGGAGGAAGAGGGCCATAAATATCAAAGAAAGATGCATTAAGGGTGTTTTCTTCCCAAGGAGTAGAGATCCAAAAGCCTTTATGCGATGCACATTGAACATGTTCTCTAACAGGCTTAGAACCTTGGGTAGCTCTTGCAAGCTATTTAGTGGCAAGGCATTACCCTTGTTATAGTGGATTGATGATTCCCATCCCACCCGCAATTTTAAGTTGATTGCAAAGCTCCCATGAAATGGCTACCTTTCTTACTTGAGTTGTTACTTCAAAGGAAGTTATGAAGCAACTATATAAGTTTACCGTAAGTTGATTTCAAAGTGAACCACCAAGATGAGTATTATGCATCGCTGGTGACCTTAAAATTCAACTGAGAACTATAAATTTTGGCTATAATAGTAAAAAAAATTCAAGCCAAATATTCCACTTTTTATGAATTTTGTCGAGGACCCCCTCCCACATCTTGAGGGGAAAGATTTATACCAAATGGAATGCCCAGGTAATGAGTAATCTTCCCATGGGGGTTGACATTGCAAGCTGGGGGGGGGGGGGGGGATCCAAGCCAAATTTGGAACATTTATTATGAAGATGGCTTCCGTGTATGGTTGTACAACTTGGATCTAGCTAAATCACAATAAACATCAACAATTGATTGAGCATTAACGATTTCTTTCTCGATATTATGTAGAAAAATAAGAGAATCATCAACCAAATGGGAGTTACGAGCATAAGAACCATGTGGAAGAGTGATTCCTTTCAAGTCCCCTTGGTAATAATCTCACTGGAGCATATAACCAAGAGCATCAACAACCAAAATAGACAAAAAAGGGGCAAGTGGACAACCTTGATGAGTGGAACGCTGAAGGTCAAATGATGATGTGAGGCTATCAGTGACCATGACATGAACCTACACATTGGAAAGAGCACTTGAAAGTAATGTGTAAAACAAGGACTGAATCCCAACCACTCAAGCATGTTGAGAATAAATTGCCTATGAATCCAATCATATGCTTTGTCGAAATCAATTTTGACCAAAACCACATGTTGATAAGTATCTTAAACCCATTGAGTTATTTCCGATGTATAGAGGAGATTGTTTGTCATGTATCTACTTTTTAGGATTCATGTTTCTTAAGGGAGAACAATGTCCTAAATGATAGGTTTAAGTTTCATAGCAATCACCTTTGTAATAATTTTGTAGGACACATTAAGAAGAGTAATGGGACGCCACCAATTTATCATATTTTTGTTTCCAACCTTAAGAATTAAATTGAT
This sequence comes from Taxus chinensis, assembly GCA_019776745.2. NCBI lineage: Eukaryota > Viridiplantae > Streptophyta > Pinopsida > Cupressales > Taxaceae > Taxus > Taxus chinensis. The sequence goes on along the minus strand of CM034148.1, from coordinate 85,471,306 downwards.
CAGGCCATGGTTGATGGTAGCCCCTACAGATCCTTTGGCCTCCACCTCCTTATAAACATTAAACAAGTCCATCTTGAAGGTAGGCCATAGAGCTTGGAAGAATTCAATCGGGAGCTCATCCAAGCTAGGGGCCTTCTCGGTCTTCATTACCAAAAGAGCTTCTTGAAGATTTCCTACACTGAGATGTTGTTCAAGGAGGCAGTTGGTTAGGTGATCCACAATTTGAGGATTACCTTCATGCATCCATTCTTTAAACAAAGATTCATTTTTGTCAAAATTAGTGCTCTTCCTAATGCTGGAAGAAAGTATCTGTTCATCCTTACCATTTCATATTGGTTCAAACTTATATTGGCCCCATACAATAAAATATGATATATATGTTAGAATTTGAGGGAATTAATCTAAAATGAAGGGGAGTCAATTGAAATTGTTTGATGTGGTCAATGGTGGAGCATTTTGTAGTAGGCACTCTTGTTTTCTAAATCACAAGTCATTGTAAAAGGGTCAGAGAGTGAAGAATGTGCACAAAAATATAGAACTACGCCCCAAAGGAATCAAAGGTGTTACAAATTGTTGTAAACCTCTGAAAAAGAAATGATGAGTGTGAGTAACTAGTCTAAGTCCATATCTTAATTGGGAAAAATATGAAACCTTAATATAGAAGGAAAACCCTAAGGTTTTATGTCCAATTAATTGTGGGGTTCACCAAAATGTTTTGCGTATTTTGTATACAATGTTACGAAATGTAATAAATCTTGAGCTAATTTAGATTATATGAATAAATAGAATTAAACACATGAAGTTTTGAATTTTAAAGGTGTGATAAATGTGCAATTAATTGATTTAATCTAATGTGAATTAAATCTAATTTCAGAGTAAATTTATTGTAACTAATGATGTACAAATGATAGTATATAGTAATGGACAAGCAACAAGCATTCAATGATATGAAACCCTAAGCAAATGAAAGAGGAGGATGACTTAGCTACTTTTCATACAATCTAGAGATGATTTGGACTGGATATCTGCTGGAACATGCTAGGAACAATATCATCAAGACTCACCGAGGGTTTTGTAACTTATAACAACACATGACATAAGCGCCCATGGGAGGACAGGAGCGCTTGGGTGATAGTGACTGAACTGGGCGCTAGTGTCCACTCAGATGCTCAATTTTTGTCCTTTTTCTGAGTTGGAGGAGCTTCGTTGTTAATCCTCTTTTTTTGCTCTGTTTTTGCTCTGCTGTCGTTGGTCATGCCTGTAACCTACAAAATAGATAACTAGCTGGACATGCCCACACACCACATCAAACCTAATAAAGAAGATGAAGAATGGGGAGTCAAATTAACCCCGACGGTCACCCAAAGAGTGATCTTACGATTGGGAGTTTTTCTACATCTCAAACTCCATGTGGTTATGTGTGTGCAATGATGCCCTATAATACCCTTGTGCAAGTTGCACTATGATATCAAGCTAGGTCTAGATTGCTCTAAGTGTGCAAATGTGTGTAATGGAATAAAATGAACTTCCCCTCCTATGTTGTATATGTAGATTGATGCAGTTGATGTCCCTTATATGAGTGTGCTAGATGGATGCCTTGTAATGCTCTTGTGCATTTGAATGTAAACTTAGGTGATGATAGATAATGCTTATGATATTTGGCCCCTTATTTGAGAGAAATAACTATGTATATATATATGATTCCCTTGTTTGAATTTCGTAATTGACAACTAAAAGGCTGACCCAAAGTTCTAAAAGGTGATAAAAAAGTAAAAGAGAGAAAAAAGAATAAGAAGAAGATAAAGAAGGTCAGGGGCGCCCAAGAGGGATAGGAGTTCTTAAGAGGGACATGAGCGCTTGGACGCTTGTGTCCTAACTGGGTGCTAGTGTCTGAGGCCATAAAAGATAAATCAATCAAGTATCAGAAAGGTTGTAAGATGTGTAAGAGCAATAAGAATACAAGAGATGAAGCAAAAGGCCTAAAAGAAATTATCAACCACTAGTTTTCTTGCTTAGGAATCATGTATATATTAGTATGCTTTAGGACCTTGAAATGTACCCAAGTGCATAGATTTTGTGTCTACATTAATTTGCATGAGAAAGACAATAAAAATGGATATGATACTTAGCTTTTAAGCGTGTTTTTGCATCTTAGACATTGGTATAGAGCCTAGAACAAATCAAGAATGTATCATCAGGGACTTAAGTGAAAATCATGGGAAACTATCTTTCTAGACACTATCATTAAATTTTTATGCCTCCATCTAATGACATAGTCTGAGTTTGTCAACAATATTTGGAAGTGTTACATTGTGAATCCAATTTGAGTCCTTTTCCTAAGTCTGTAATCTAGTTTTTGATGTTTTTCAGACCCTTTGATTTAATGCAACAAGTCTTGTATGATATATCCTTTGTTTAAACCCTACTATGTACACTCGATAACAAAACACTTTAAAAATGGGTTGGCATGTTAGGTTGGACTGACCTTAACACACGTCTATGATGGTTGAACATTTCCTACATACCACTACTCCAAAGATGGCCCTATCTACATGTAGTTTTTTCACCTATGTGAATGTATGAAAAATCATGTGCAATCTAGATGTGATCCTTCCTTTGAACTTTAACACTTGGCACCAGGCAACTTTGACCTCTTTGTATTCAAATTTTTCTCATTGGACTACTATAGGGCTTCTTTTTTAGGGTTTTAGACATGTTTATTCTTTTTTAGTAATGATATTTGAGATGTGTAAAAGTCCCTTATGTGATAGGGGTGTTCCAGGGGAGATAAGAGGTGTGCGAGGAAATGAATGACCTTAGGGTTCATTTGTATATATAGGTGACTCTTCATTAATTTTTCCCCATAGTTGAACCATGAAATGTGTCATAGCCAACCTGATGAATATTTCCACATTTGAAAAATAACAATTTCCCACCTAGGACATTGTTGACAAAATAGGACATTTCCTATAGATTACAATGTATGAGGTTTCTAGTACTATATGGAGGTAGAGAGCGAGGATTTTATGATTGAAAAAATGTTTGTCTAGGATTTCTAAGGTGTTCTTGTATAGAGTGAGTATGTCCCGAATGAAGAAGATTGACAGATAGAAGTGTCTAACATAGTGTATGGGTAAATAAATAAGGGGAAAGTGTTCTCAAGATTCAAATATATGCAAATTGTCTAAGTGTACTAAAGAATGCCAAAAATGATTTTGCCAAGTGTCAAATATTAAATTTTGGTGTATACATTATTTTTTCTCTGCTAAAATTAGTGGAATCAACCCCATATTTGAGCATGTTGGCATCTAAAATCTTGACCTCTACATTCTTAGTTGTGTGACAATGTCCATAAAATGATTGGAAAATGTTGATTATTACTTTTTCCTTGATAAGTTGTAGTAAGCTTTGAGAAAATAGAATGATGATTCGCTTTCATGCAACTTGTGTATCATCTTTGTGAATGTTGTCAAATAAGAACTCATGTTTATCTAGACAAATTACATAAAATTCTAGACTTATGTGGCTTCAGGTAAAAATCCGTAGAAAAGTAAGTTGAAAGAGTCGTGGAAGGAAGAAGTAGAAATTGTGGATCAAAGAGACAATGTACCGCGTAAAACACAAAATATGTGGAGCAAAGGGAAAATTGTAGAGGTTTGGTGGCAGGATAATGTGAAATCCACAAATAATATACACTGTGGAAAAGGTTTTGATTAACTAAAAATGGAGATAATGTATGCTAGTTAATCTAATCTAGGAGAACATAAAAAACGCAGTAAAGAAGCATATAAATAAATTAAGCAACTAATATAATAAAAGTAAAACCCTAATGTGTAAGAGAGAAGAGGAAATAAATCATCTAAATAATAAATGCTCACGAGATGATGTCATAGATGTGTAGGAGCTCTGAAAAGGATGGATCTGGAGTATCTAGCTAGACTAGATCACCTAGAGAGGGACTGGGGCACCTAGTGCGCTCTAGTCTATAAACCGGGCACCTTGATCTGTGTAAAAGCTCTGGAATCGATCTTCACTAGTTCAACAGATGGTCTGAAACACTCACTATTTGTCACATCAGATTCACTGTCCTATATTGAGTGGCGTCACTAATCCGAGATGATGTAAAAACCTGCAAAAGACTAAGAAGAAGTATCAAAACCCTAAAAAAGAAAGATGTAAATGAATGGTTCGGACTGACCTTGGCTGCCACAACACTGGGCTTACTAACTAAGCGTTGCACTACATTTCAAAAACCAAATGTAGTTTTGGTGAGTGTGTGCATAATGTTCCCTAAGTGCTCTTGTGCAAGTCACACTTTGTGAAGTAACAAGCAATAACTAAATGTAGAAAATGTAATAGATTGTGTGCATGGAATAAAATAGAATCCCTCCCCCTATGAAGTGTGATGCAGATGTCCTAGCCTTATGCCTTGCGATGGAGCTATGTGGATACAAGTGATCTCTAATGTAATAGATGGATGCATCTCTAGATGGATGATAATAGTGAATGATGCTAGGTCCCTCATTATGGTCTCATAACTTTATATTTCTAGGGTTTTCTTGATCTAATTTTGTAATTAACCCCGAAATGGCCAACCACCAAAAAACTAAGAAGGAGAAACAGATAGAAAGAGCCCAAAAATTAGTGAGAAAATGTGAAAAGGACTGGGGCGCCCCTGGTGGGACCAGGGTGCCCACGGGCGTCCCATTCAAGGCTAAAATAACAAAAATGAATGAAACAGACTGGGCATATGGATGTAAAATATTGAGAATGATGAAATAAAATAAAACAAGATGGAAAAAAGATGAGTGTTAATTAGTACTTTCTTCACTCAAGAACCTTCTAAATAGTAGTATGAGACCGAGACTAAATAATTTCTAAAGTGCATGATTTTGTGACTACATTTTTCCCCCACTTTATGTTGGTGAGTGGAAATCTCAGTAACATAAAGTAGATAGAGATGTGTACTTGATGTCCATGAAGAGTGTAGTAAAAATGTGCTGAAGGACTAGACAAAGTGTGGAATGATAAAAATATGATGGAGCTTGCAAACTAAAGATAAAAAAATGTAAAAAAAGTGATGAGAGCGAACCTAGGTTGGAAGCGTGGGTGTAGCTATTGCTGTGTACCTGCATGGTTAGTATGCAAGGTGTGCCACTGCGAGGTGTTGTTTTTGTTGTAGTAGTTGTTTTTGTTTTCCCAAATTTAACTTCTTGTTTCTCATACAACTAGACCTGTAAGGAGAAAATGATCAAGTAGTCAAATATATGTGTGTGTGTGTGTGTAATTTTAAAAATTCTATGTAAAAGATGCATGTGTATGTATGTAAAAATGCATGTAAATGTAAAGTATGCAAAATGATAAGTGTAAATGGAACATATGCACTTGATCCACGTCGAGAGAAAGGGTGTAGAAGGATATTATATACCATCAGGGTTTTTTGGGCGATCTGATGCCATAAGCTGAAGAAGTGTAGGGAGGAAATGATTTGTTTCCTCCAACCTTTAACTGCTTCCCTAAACTGTGTGTGAAGAGATCTCTATATTGTCTTGGTTTTTTGGGAGATCCGACGCTAGAAGTGGAAGAAGTATTGTGAAGAATTCCGATGTATCCTCCAACTATTAACTATTCCTCCGAATGTTAAGGACACCATGTCTTATAAAGGCCATTGTGCATGGAGTTCGTAGATTGGTCTGAACTCATCTGTTGTATGTAAACCCACATTGCCAGGGGCGAAAAGTGTACTGAACTGAACATGTGTAAAAGTTTTGTGTAGATTGTAAAACCCCAAATGATGCCCCTCCTCATTGTGGGTGCATGCGACATCATTGATAGGAGAATACTGCCCCAAAAGAGGACCAACCACATGTACTCTATAACTCTTCTCTGTAGGGGGAGGCGAATGCACTTTATAGAAACCAAGGCACACACAAATAAGGATGGATAGCTAAAGACAAGTGTTAGTACAAAAAAGCATGCATGTGTAAGATAATGTGTAATCTATGCAAACAATGTAAAAACTACCAAGAAAAAGTAGTAAACTCGCAAGAAGACAAGTAAGCCTCATAAAGTGGGTTGTAAACATGGGACATCACTCACGATGTCGCAAGACACACAAGGCCATCATGGTAGCATACAAAAAAAAAAGTGTGCACACCAAACATAGGGCCAAGTCTGCAGACAAGAGAAAACAATAGCAGACAATGCAACAAACAAGTATGGAAGCAAATCTCCCTACACAACCAATTGTGCACACGAAGCACCCATTAACATGTTAGAAATATAATTGGTATGTCAAAAGCATGTAAAACCAATTAATGTAAAGTGATAAGTACAAAATGAAACAATAACACCTGGAAGAGACAAATGTGGATACCCCCAGTGACCAGTGTAGGAAGGGTAGAAGGTGGCCATCCATGCTGCATGTAATATACCTGTATATGTGATCACAACTAGAAAAAAAGTGTGAACATGCATGTGTGGATGAGATAGATAAATGACATACAAGTAAGATAACTAGCATGTGTAATAAAGTTACCACAAACAAACACACATAAGCAAGAGTAAAAGCAACCATAATATGCAGTATGTTGTGGATGGATGGAATGGAATGGAAAATGGAGTGATAGGAGTGGCGTGCTCCTCGAGTGAATGGAAATGTATGTAGTGAGGTTCATTTGGTTTTCCCCCTCAGTAATCAAGAATGAACCGTAAACGAAAGTGTGTCATTAGGAAATGGTTGAAGTGTGTGTTGTTTCTAATGTGTTGTGATGAATGTGTATGTGTATTGATGAGATGCAACCTAGTGACGATGTGTGCGTGAACCCTATAGTCGAAGCATATATCATGACCAGATGAACATATAAGTGATGCTTTAACCTAAGTGCATATCACTATGAGATGAATGGATGAGTGATGATTTATCCCTAAACGTATATCACTACAAGATGAAAAGAGGGAGTGGTGATGTAACTTAAGGTGTATACCACTACAAAATGATAGAATAAGTGACGATTTAGCCTAAAGCGTATGTCATTAGGCTGGAAATGTTGCATGATGAAAGGTTGAATAGTAAATGTGTGATGAGTGTAAGGTCCATTTGGTTTATAAACCCTCGGCAACCAAGTATGGATCGAGGAACTAAAGTACATCATAGGGTATTGAGTGTAATGTGTAGAAGAAAATGTAGTATATGTAATGATGAAAGACAACCATGTGATGTAATGTACAATGTATAAGATGTAATGTACGGTGTATAGTAAAAGTAATATGTATGATGAGTAGTATGGAATGCTAGATGCAAGTATGAAGACTATTATGATGTAAGATGTGTAAATGCACAAATGTCAAAATGTTGTAGATGAAATATATAATTTATGGTGTATGATACGTGATGTGATGAAATGCAATGTGTAATGCCTATGGTACAGTGTGTGGGGTTCATGTGTAGTAAGTCATCAACAGTCAAGTGTGAACTAAAGCACAAGAGTGCGTCATCGGGAAATGGTTGATGCTAAAACATGTGATGAGAATGCCTATATGAAAATGCAAATATGATAGATGCTAGGGTGTGTGGGGGGAGGATTTATGAGATGAGGTGGCCCCCAAGCTGAAAGGAATGATAACCAGATCATACCAAGCCAAGAACACATATACTAATCAAACACCACGATCAATAAGATGAAAGCAATTTGCTAGAATAGCTTTACATAAAACCTTTGCAAACAAATGAGCATAAATATCATATATTATTATGGAACTCAATGCAATACATTGAGAATTGGCCTTGCTTAAATAGGAAAGGAATAACAATCTAAGAATCAGTCAAGGTCGTAGATCAAGCCATAAATCAAGGAAATAACTAGTCATCAAAGAACTAGTCAAGACCATAGATTTAGGAGGGAACTAGACATCAAGGATCTAGTCAATACCATAGATCAAGGAAAGAACTATACCTAACAACTAGATAATATATCCTAATATCTAAATAAGATAAAAGAAATATCCACACAAATAAGTGGGTGAGGATAAATATAATAAAGGTAAATAAAGTACCTAGGTGAACATGAACTAAGGTAAATACCTACTCTTACACCCCCCCTCAAGTGAAGCTAGGGGCCAAAATAGAAGTGGCATGTCCACAATATGAGTCCCGATAACTAGGCCTAATGAGGTACTCATGTACAATAACTGGGAAAAAAGGGACACCACAAGGTACCTAAAACTAGTAACAATAAAGTAAAGAGAGTAAAGACCCGCTCCAAGGCATCCCAAGAAGTTTAGCTCAAAAATCGTACAATACTGAAGAAGTTTGGTGTTTACTGTGGTCTGGATCCACTGCTCGATCACAAAACTCAAAAACAACTGACACTGGGTTTCACCAGAATAGCTCCATACAAGGAGACTGTCAACGGAGTGATGTTGAAAGTGCAAAAAAACACCAAACATAATTCAATCAAGTGCTGAAAATAGGTGTGACACGATCCAAGAACAATAACCAAAGCAAAAAGGCAAGGACACAAAATCCAGAGTGTCACGATCTAAGAAAAGCCAAGGTAACAAGGCAAGGACACAAAACCCAAAGAAGCAAGATCGACACCACACCCTCCCATACTGCTGAATGGGTGGAGGGGTGCAACAAATCTATATGAGTTGTCAAAACAACTACTCAAACAATGAAAAAATAACACTGGGCTCCACTAGAATAGCTCCCCCACAAGAGAGACTATCAACATGCCAAACGTGTCAAAAATACAGATATAAAATCTCTCAACAAACAAGAGAGCACCTGCTAAAGAAAAATACTCAAAACAAGAAGCATCACAATGCATAAGGTATAGAAAGTGGAGTAAGAGGCCGAATGGTGGAGGAGCCACGCCTTTAGAGTCCTCTCAATGAATGCCTATGTTGCCGCCATGAGTGATCGGATATCCACCCCAAATCAACACAGATGGATGAAGAAGATGCATGCATATGACTTGGTGCAAAATGCACAATGGGTGAATGCAAAAGAACATCAGAATGTGTGTCAAGTTGATCATGTCTAACAACTGAAATCTTAGGTTTCTCAAGCCTGAGTGAAGATGTAGAACTCATGTGTTGCTCAAGATCCTCAGAAAGAGTCAAGTGAACAAAAAAAGGAGCTCTGTCAATGTGTGATCCTAATGAGCTATCTTCTCGAAAAACCAATGTCATGACAAGAATTCCACTTAACATGTGGAATAGAGGAAATGATAGGGAGTGTATTATTGTATCCTTATCATGAATGAGTGATTATAGAAGAGAATTTCACTTCTTAAGCGATCTATTTTTTTCCACAAATTTTACAATATCCTCTTAAAGTCCACACACTTTAGAGAAAAGCATATCATTCTCAGAATCCATGATAGGTACAAACTGCAACTCCTAAAACTTTAGGACGTTGGGCTCAACCGAAATTGCGTCCATAATTGATTACAACACTCCTCCATATTTGACACTTTATAATTATAGTGAAAGTCTCAAAATAAATATTTCCAATGGAAAGAGCACAAAAAAATAAACACTTTTGCGAAAAATGACACTCAAAACCGAGTTACCGATCAAAAGTTACAAGTTTTTTAATTGTTGCCTTCACCACACAAATACAATTAAAGGGGGCTGAAGTTAAGCACCTACTAGTAGGAATCACAAGATTTAAGCCTTCATATGACCATACCATATGACCAAGGGCTAAGGATTTTAATGGGTGTTTGCACAACTTGCTATTATGGGGTGTGTCGCATGTTTTCGAGAAAGTCACATCCAATTGCCTCTTCTGGTAAAAAATACTATTTTTGGAATGTGTATACAGTGACCTTTGCTTTCTGAAAATAGCAACCTACAGATTTTCCCAAAATAGTTAATCCGTGCATAGCATCCGTGGACCCCTGCCAAAAAAGGAAAGATCTGTAATTCTTCTGCATGTAACCCGGAAAGGATCCACCGCACCATAAAACAACCTAGTACAAATCTTGAGAAATCCAAAAAATCTGAATAAAGAAAATTGCGTTTTTTTTCTTGGTGCGAATCCCGAGGCGCCCCTGTGTGCTTCTCTATAAAAATTAAAAAACTAAAAAAAATTACTACCTCTAGAAATGGTCAAGTTTACAGTCGATCTTAGGGTTTTCCCACATTCCAAATCCAATGGAAGCCTCTGTTTTACATAAAAATGTATGTAGCAACAAAATACAACCAAATCCAAAATATATTAATACACAAATAATTTATTTGTAAAATAAAACTTACAGATGGATGTCAACAACAATCTCCAGCTCTGATACCATGAAAGGAACGATAACCAGATCGTACCAAGCCAAGAACACAGATGCTAATCAAACACCATGATCAATAAGATGAAAGTAATTTGCCAGAATAGCTTTACATAAAACCTTTGCAAACAAATGAGCAACAATATCATATATTATTATGGAACTCAATGCAATACATTGAGAATGGGCCTTGCTTAAATAGGAAAGGAATAACAATCTAAGAACCATTCAAGGTCGTAGATCAAACCATAAATCAAGGAAATAACTAGTCATCAAAGAACTTATCAAGACCATAGATTTAGGAGGGAACTAGACATCAAGGATCTAGTCAATACCATAGATCAAGGAAAGAACTAGTCAATACCATAGATCAAGGAAAGAACTATACCTAACAACTAGATTATATCTCTTAATATATAAATAAGATAAAAGAAATATCCACACACATAAGTGGGTGAGGATAAATACAATAAAGGTAAATAAAGTACCTAGGTGAACATGAGCTAAGGTAAATACCTACTCTAACACAAAAATATATGAATGAGATGAACGATCTAGTTATAATGAATAAAAAAGGTCCGTTGAGCGATGTATGTAGTGATGAAAGTGGATGAGTATGTGAAAATTCAGTATGTGCAAATGCTAGGAGTATGATGTAACACTATGTAAGGATGTGAATGAATTATAACACAAAGATAAGAAATGTTCCTAGGATGATATGATGATGAGAGAGGGGGATGTAAATACTATGCCCCCAATGTATGCATGATGAAATAAGCTATCATGTAATGTCATATAGGAGATCATCTCTCTCAGGATCATAGTCGAATGGATAAGCGTTGGTGACTTGATAAACAATATTGTCCAGCTGATCACTTAATGAGCCATTAAGGTGTACATTATACATGCACATAATAAATTCTTCGTTGGTAAATGAAGGAAGTGGATAACCGTGTGCATACCAATGAGTGAGATTTTAAGTGTATCCTAAGAAAGAGCTATTGTAAATGAAAATACGGATAAAGGGAATAAGAAACGATATGTCTATATGATCAAGATCTAGAGTGCCTCCAATATAATCAATCCATGATTGTTGTTGGACCCCTAAAATAGATAAGTACCTAAGGCACGAAGACATGTGCGAAAGTAATTCTTGAAGAGGTGCGAAGGCTCTCACCAGGGCAGATGGATTCATGACTTAGTGAGTTTTGGACAACAGGAAAATACATGCTTAGGAAATGAATGGAAAAGTGACTAGATATACATGTGGATAAGCTATGGAGACTTATAGCTCAAGGAAAGGACATTCTAGGGCATCAATACAGTTAGCATGAAAGGATAAGGAATCGAGGTTGTTATGGATTAGCTGGAACATGCATGTTAAGGACACTCGATTGAGGGAAATGCATGATGACATCTGGCATGTTCCTGGGTAGTGGTAGGGAAATTATGGAAGATTCCTTTAGGCTTTCTCAGGTAATGATGAGAAGTTAAGAGAAGATTCCTTCTAGTTTCTCATATGGATGGGTTTTTAGGAGAGCTTAAGGGGGATGGTAGTAAGGGGTATGTGAAGAGATATATGTGAGCATGAGAGAAAGAGATATTGTGAAAATGTGTAATGTGTAATGATGAGCTGTGTAATGTAAAAATATCTGTTACTATGAACATTCCCATAGATTGACCTCTTGTAGACACCAAATTCGTGTCTCACGACCCCTTGTGACCCGCATCCCATTTCGCAACCTAACCTCATTACCTAAACTTTACACAATTATTTATTAATTACCTTGTAATTGATAAATCCACATCACCTTACCCGCCACCTCACTTTGCCACCTCATCATGACCTAGCCCTAACCCTAAACTAACCTAATTAAGACCCTTGACTTGGTCTAGACTCACATCCATAACTAATGCCTCCTTACTCGCACCAAAAGCCGACCTTCTAGCCACTTGACCAAGCCCGCAACTGATCTCTCGGGAGAAAAGCAGGGAAGGTGGGCTATTTTACTAAAAATAGCCTACTTTTTCCTTACCGATGCCGGTTCCTACTCGACCGCCGTCGGTTACGCAACCGCCATCGGTTCCCTGTAAATGGGCTCCCCAAACCAAAACAAGGGATCGGAATTTCATTTTGAGAAATCAGTCAAAGGATTTCTGGATCAACAGAGAGCATTGCGAGCGAGGAACAGAGTCCAGATCTTCACTTGACAAAGCAGAGACGAGTAAAGAAACCAGAAGTGTTTGCAACCAAGGAGATCAACTTGCATCGCGGTCAAAACCAGTAAGTCAGATCTTGCATGTCCTTTTGTCATAACATTTCTTATGTTTCTTGAATCTCAGTCCTCTTAAATCCATTTCTGAATCCATTATCCAACGTACCATTGCCTCTCACTGTCATTCGTTTGCTTCTAACCATCCCATTTCCTAATACTATCCAAAAACCAGCCATTACAAACACCATAGCTACTAGGAAGATCCTAGAACCAACCGGTATCGGTTATCAGTAACCGGCATCGGTTATCAGTAACCAACATCGGTTCCTTTGATCAAAACCAGGAAAAACAGCCTTCCCCTACCCAGTTCAACGAAACAATTTAATTGATACTTTAGGGTCTTTTGTGTTAATTCATATTAACAGGGGAACTGACCACCTTCGAAAGGAAGTTTTATATTTCCTGGGCCCAAGGCAGTTTCCTCATTTATTGTTTAATCAAATCTTGTGGTCTTGTGTTCTTATTTGCAGGTAGTCCTTCCCAGACAAAAAGGAGTTCTCCGCAGTCAACCTGATCTTTCTCTACGGTACGCGCACATCATTTCGACATTCTACAGGTATTCCTCCTAACCCTAACCTTATCTGTTTCTAAAAGGAACGAAACATTTCCGAGTGAAACATTTTGGCACGCCCGGTGGGACCCATTTTGGGTTTTTCTTTATTTCTTGCTTGCTTTCATTATAGGGAGCATACTTGCTGTTTTCTTCTTCTAAAAATATTCACGAGGTATTTTATTATTTTGGTAAAAGAACTTGCTTTGTTTTTGCATCTTGCATTAGTGAAAGTCATCTCTTTTGCTTCATCAAATATAATTTTTGATTTGGGTTTTAAAACACATGCATTGCATTCCTGCCTGTTGTTTTTCAATTCTAGTGAACATAGATTAAGTAACAGGTCGTACACGTGGGGGTGATATCCACGGTATTGACAGGAAATTAATCTTACATTCACTGCACAACACATACCGAATCACTTCACAATTAACACAACAGCTCAAACATCCCCCCCCCTTTTCCGCGGTATTCCTCCGCTCGATTGAGGTAACCTTATAAGCCAAAACAACTTGACATTTCCCCTAAGTCTCTTGTTTAGGATTCTGACATCCTTCTACGTCTAAAGGCATAAGCCCACGATAATTAAAATTAACCCTAGGATTAGTCTCTGGGTTTGCGTGTGCATCTTGTTTGTTTTCAAATTCTGTTTTCTCTGACATACTTTGTCTTCTGTGATCAATAAGTTGATAAATATACTCAACGTTGCTAAAAATCAAATTAGCAGCCCTTTGTATCTTCTTATCCTAGATTTTTGACACCGGCATCGGTTAAGAGACCGACGTCGTTTTCCCTGTGACCGACACCGGTTAGTAAACCGATATCGGTTCCTGTCTCCATCAGCCCCTGACAAACCAGCAACTTGCCAAATTCATCATTCTGAGGTTGTTTTTTTTGTTCTTGATAGATTGAAACTTTACTGTGAACTGCTGTCCATGGTTGTTATCACTCGAAAGCAAGCCGCCGCCATGGTTTCACACGCTTGCTCTGTTTCTTTGCCTGAATCACCCCCTTCACCTTCTGTGGGGAATCCTATTGATACCAGTGAGGTTCCTAAAATTCCGGTGGGAGATAAGGACTTTGCCAAGTTTCTGGATGCTAATTCTAGCGCTGTACAATACTATTTGTCTCATACCCCTGACCGTACACCTGATGGTCAACTCCTTGTAGGTATGCCTATCAGTATAGCTGCTCATTTAGCTCCCACTCCACATGATAATACCGCCTTGCTTCCTGCATCTCTAGCCCCGTCTCCCAATCTGACAGCTGCAGAGGTTCATACGACCCCGATTAGCTTTCCTTTTGTTAATCCTGGACCCCACGTATCGTTACCACCAACTGCCCCTACCTCATCTCTTTTGCAGACTACTCCATTCATGACTTGCTCTTTGCCACCTATCCACACGAGCTTTCCTTCTCAAGCTTCGCCTACCTTTTCATTCCCATACACGTATCCAGTAACCTCAACACCTTATATGGGATATCCCTATTCTGGTGCACCATCATCTCATCCAACCACTGATTTCATCAAACAAATGATGGATAAAATGCAAAATCTGGAGGCTTCGGTTTCGGGAAGTCGTAGCGCCTTGACATACGAACAAGTTTGTCGGGAGCCCATTCACCCTTCTGTCCCCCTTCATTCATATCCTCCTCAATGGGAGTTGCCGAAATTTACTCGTTTTAATAGTAAAGAGGATCCTCAACAACAATTGCGATCATTTAGACATGCTTGTTATTTGATTGCCCATGATGATGCCTTGTTACTCCGCACCTTTCCCATGTCCTTATTAGGACCTGCCTTGGAGTGGTACAGTGCTTTAACCCAGCACTCAATCTTCTCTTTTAACCAACTAGCCCAATCTTTCTTGGATCATTTCTCCATTAACATTGCCAAGAAAGTATCTATCACTGACCTCTATGCCATCCGACAATTTGAAGACGAATCTATCGCAGATTTCGTTGGATGATGGCGGGGCCTTATCAACCAACTTACGTATGCCTTGCCTCAAACCGAACTCATCGAACTATTTACGCGGGCCTGCGCTAAGCACATCTCCCCTACCCTCCAAATTCAAACTTTCCGCACATTCGACGAGGCCTTTACCATGGCTCGGAAGCTAGAAATTCGAGCCTTAGAAGAAGAGAAATTGCGGTTGCGTAACAAAAACCCCAATTTCCGAACTCCTGATTCTACCACCAAGCCAAACACCACCACTCCTCACGCGTCCACTTCTTCTAAATCAAAAGGAGTTGTTCACGCGGTGATGGTCAAATCCCAAACACCGTCCAATACTCCACCAAAAACCACTTATAAATACAAGGCCGAGCCTATCACCTACACTCCCTTGGGAGAAACATATGGTGTGATATTGGAAAAATTGCTCAAAGCAGGAGCCATTACCTTACCTCCTGTTAAACCTCATTCCGGGTTTGATTCCACTCGCGCCATACCTTCCTGGTACAAAGAAAATGACTTCTGTAACTTCCACCGCGTGAAAGGACATAGTCATGAAAACTGCAAGATGTTGAAAAACATAGTGCAGGAAATGGTTGACGCAGGGGATATAACCCTCGATAATCCTAACGCCCCTCCTAACCAAAATCTGAAAATTTTCAACAAGCCATTCCCGAATCACTCATCCAACAGTAACGTGAACCAACATATCTTAGCCGAGGAGAGTGTTCATGAGATCCACGCAGTCTTCGATTC
The DNA here is from genome assembly GCA_019776745.2 of Taxus chinensis. Lineage (NCBI taxonomy): Eukaryota > Viridiplantae > Streptophyta > Pinopsida > Cupressales > Taxaceae > Taxus > Taxus chinensis. The sequence continues at coordinate 85,455,478 of CM034148.1, read as the reverse complement.
TCAGCCAAAAGCCTCTATTGAATTTTTTTAAAATCAAGCCTCTCCACTAACACAGGAGTTTGAACCTCCTTCACCACCATCAAGCCAAAGTGAAATCGTTCCTCTACCCATAGAAGAGTTAACTGCCCGGACTTCTCTTCTCATCGACGAGTCTTCTTACACCACATCCCTACAAGACTGTGAGCGGATGCTATCTAATTTATCTATTTCCCAAACGTCCCCTTCTACCACTCTTGCTACACAAGAGGAAGGCTCACCACTCCTTTTGACATCCTTAGACGAGAAATCTCTTACACTAACATCACCACATTCTCTAAACGTGACAGATCCCCTCGAACACGCCCTCCTACCTATTAGTCCCTCATCACCTAAATCTTTTCAACGACCAGTCGACCTCTTAACATCTATTGATACAGTGCCTCATCTACCTCCTGTATCACACCCGCAATGGACTGGAATTACAACCCACCTTTCTTCCGTACCAAAATTACAAATCAAACCTGGAGACTGTCATTCCACAGAAGATAGACATGCCCTATGGGAACGTTTGAGTACCCCTTTTTCTACTCAAATGCAAATGACTGATCCTGATGTCTCCACCATATACCCGAAGTGCTTACAGAAGCTTAAAATGCCCTTAGTTTCACCTTCACCCCCCTCACCTCTACCGAATGCCCCTTCCACTTCTATTAACTTAGCCAAATCTTCCCCTACGCTTGGGACCTCACCAATGCCCAGTCTAACACACCCGCCTAAGCGACTCGATCTATCCAAAAATAAATCTGTTCCACCACCTAGGAGACAAACTCAATCCGTTCCCCTATCACAATCAAAACCATCATCGTCATACCTACCTTCCATATTCGGACCCCATCCCTCTACCTTACACCAATATATCATACCTCCTGCGTTTTCTTTAGAACAACCTACGCCTTCCCCACCTATACAGAAATTCCAGGGTATAGCAACACCGTCACTCCGCGTATCTTGTCCACCTATCAACCCTAAACAAATTCCATCATCAAAAGATTTTTTTTCAGTTACTCCTATTTCCCCATGGTTGTTTTCTGATACCACGTTATCTGCGGCCTCATCATCCAACATAGCTTCTGCGCCAAAGAAACCACGTTTAGTGAAAAACATGTGTCAGCACCCCTCAGCTAAACCACCACCTGTACGAACCAACCATGCCCAAACATTACCAAAACCCGCACAACCAATACCCTCAGCCGATTTTGACCCCCTCAAAGGATCTTACGCCAAAATCCTTGCTATGTTGGTAGAAAATGCGACCATTTCCCTACCTCCACTTAGACCTTATGACCCGTCTAAACCCCGACCTATGGGTTACGATGAGTCTAAAATCTGTGCTTATCACCGCACACCAGGACATGATGTGGAGGAATGCAAAGTTCTAAAAACCATCCTTCGTCAGTCACCTCTCCCGGATAGAAAGATTAAGAAAGATAACTTACGAAGGGAGAGACCTCTAGCGTCAATTCCCTCTACTATATCATCTATCCCTGCCTCACCAAGATCTATCATTATTACAACCCCACCTCTTGAAGTCCATGAATTATCCCAACCATCTTCCTCATCTCAGGTCTACGAGATTAATATGATTAGTGTCGCTACTCGAGGACAGAAAAACAATGGGAAAGCAAAAGAAAACACACCTGCGGCATCTCTTTCTCCTTCAACCATCCCGATTACACCACCACCTAAAGTGGTTATTCGCGGACCCGCCTATCCCGTCTCTAATGGAGTTGCCCACCGAACCATGATCAAACAGCTTCATCAATCGCCCGTAAAAATGACACTATATGATCTCATTCAGACTTCTGAATCTCATCGACAAGCTCTCGTTGAGATCCTTCAAGGGATAGAGGTTTTGCCTAATGAAACCCTGCCTGTTACCTCCATTCTAACACCCAATCACGTTGCTTCTCTCACCAAACAACCCACTGCCCCAACCACTTCTGTCTCTGTACAACAAGCTGCTGCAGTCAGTTTCTCTGAAGATGAAATTGTCGACTTTGGTATAGAAGATCCCGACCCTGCCCTTTTCATCTCCGCTTACGTCCGGGACATTCGAGTACGTCGGGTTATGATTGACGGGGGCGCTAGCCTAAACATCATCTCTTCAAAAGCCTTCCAACAGATGAACATCCCTTCTAGTTGCATGTGTGCCAACCCCATCATGTTGCGGTCATTCAATGACGCTATTACTTCTACCTTAGGCACCGTGATCCTCAACATTCGCGTAGGACCACGTACTTTACCCGAACTCTTCTATGTCCTCGAGGGAGAGTTCCAATATAATATATTGTTGGGTCGTCCATGGATCCGAGCCATGGGATGCGTTCCCTCAACATTACATAGATGCATAAAATTTGAGTACGAGGGGAAGTCTTACACCGTAAAAGCTGACCCTCCCCCCTTTAAAACCTGCAATATGTTATACCGCCCTAACGATGTGCTTATACCAATCAAGACACCCATACATTCAACTCAACCGTCCTCCTCAAATGTATCTCAACCATCCACCCCAACCGCGCCTACGCCTTCAATTGATGAAACCACCATCGCAAAAACCACTTCCCTTCCCGCAGCTAACATTCCAACCTCCGACCCCTTAGTAGATGTTTTTCAGTGCCTTACGCTGGGGGAGTACCGCCTATATAACGTTAGTTCTTTCCCTACCCCACAGGAGTACGGACAATTACATGCACATCCCACCTACGACCGTCGCGTGGGGGAGATAATCTCTTACGGACCACCCTATTGCCGCACTAACCTAACGTATGGGGGTGTTGACGCATCCTCCATTACCCCTGAACCTCCTCTTGGTGTGGTTCCTTTCCAATCCGATTTTCAATACTTGACAAATCGTCGTTTCGCCCTCACCTTCTTGACTCACTGTGCGTGGAAAGGCTTTGGTTTTGGCCTTTACGAACAAGGCCGACATACACTCATTCCCGTGACTACCCGTAAACATAATGATCGCAGTGGTCTCGGTTTTCCCGAAACACCTACACATGAGACACCTCCTGTCAGCTGTATCCTGGAAGAAGAAGACGTCGCCCCTACCAAACCATCATCACCCACTTTGCCATCATCACCCTCAGAATCTATAGACCCCGAATCCATCCCCCCTAACTTTTTTTTTTCATAAATGCTATCTTCATAGGTCCTCTCACTTATCAACGCGATAATGAGGACCCATCTTCTCTTCCCCTTCTGTATCCAGACATGATCGAAGAGGATTCGCCTTTGATTAATGTTGTTGAATGCCAGGATGACGACTCCATCCTCACCTTGGCGCGGATGATTCTTATATTCAACGAGCCTTACCATCTGAAACCCAAACTATGCTGAACGAATCTACCATAGAAATCAATATCCACACGGAGGAGGATCCTCACATTGTGAAGATTGGACAATCCCTTAACACATCAGAACAAGCCGCCTTTACTACCTTTCTCCGAGCTCGTAACCAAGCTTTCGCATGGTCTTACGCTGACATGCCAGGAATTGATCCTACTATCGCCGTCCATAACATCACCCTAAACCCCGATTCCAAACCAGTCAAATAGAAATTGAGAAAAATGCATCCACGCATTGCTCTCTTGGTCAAAGAGGAGCTCCAATGACTCCTTTCTGTTTCCTTCATCTTACCTATTGACTATCCTCAATGGATTTCTAACATCGTACCTGTCACTAAAGCGACATGGGGACTTCGGATATGCACAGATTTCCGGGATCTTAACCTCGCTTTCCCCAAGGATGACTTCCCCCTCCCAAGTATTGATCAACTTGTTGATCTCACTGCGGGCCATGAAATGCTTTCTCTCATGGATGGCTTTTCAGGATACAACCAAATTTTGGTTGCCCCTGCCGATCAACACAAAACTACCTTCATAACTCCTTGGGGAACCTTCTGTTATCGTGTCATGCCATTTGGCCTTAAGAATGCTGGTGCTACCTATCAGCGGGCTATGACCTACATTTTTCATGACATTATGCACACTATCCTTGAAGACTATGTCGACGATCTTCTCGGCAAGTCTAAACATCGTAGTGAACATCTTGATGTTTTAACCATTATTTTTGATCGCCTGTTGCAATATTCTGTCTGCCTTCAACCGAAGAAATGTGTCTTTGGTGTTCTTTCGGGAAAACTTCTTGGCTTTATCGTCTCTTTGCGTGGCATTGAGGTCGATCCATCTAAAGTCAAAGCTATCCTAGAAATGCCCCCACCCAAAAATCTCAAACAATTACGTAGTTTACAAGGTAAGCTCCAATCTCTCCGACGTTTCATCTCCCAACTCTCGGATCGGTGTCAACCTTTCCATCACCTCCTTAAAAAGGATATTGCATTCCAATGGAGCGAAGAATGTCACCAAGCCTTCGAAGCTCTCAAATCCTATCTCTTGCAGCCACCCGTGCTTATCCCACCCCAAGACAACCGCCCTTTCTACCTTTACCTTTCCGCCACCGACCACGCTGTAGGAGCCATGCTTGCACATCGTGACTCTGAGAATCACGAACAAGCCGTTTATTATATAAGTCGTACTTTGGTGGACTATGAGACTAGGTACACACATGTAGAAAAATTGTGCCTTGCCCTATCATTCGTGGCCACCAAACTCCGACACTACCTTCTAAATCACAAAACTTTCGTCATCACCAATACAGACCCCATCCATTATATGTATGCCAAACCTCATCTGAACCAATGCATTGCTAGATGGCTCATGCTTCTCGCCGACCTCGACCTTGAGTTTATCCACCAAAAATCAATCAAAGGACAAACCATCGCGGACCAACTTGCGGACGCTCCTTTACCGGGGGCACAATTTACCAATTTCACATTTCCCGACGAACTCATCGCTACTCTTTCCCTCACAGAGGAGTCCTACCCAATGACCCTCTTCTTCGATGGATCTAAATGCCAGCGCGGCGCGAGGAGCCGACGTTGTTCTCATTCCTCTCAACGCTGAACCTATGCCTCTTTCATTCCGACTTGACTTCCCTTGTACTAATAATACAGCGGAATACGAGGCCCTTGTTCTGGGTCTCCAAGTTGCGTTACACTTAGGTATCAAATCTATCAACATTTTTGGTGACTCTCAATTGGTAGTCAATCAAGTTATGGGCGTCTACCAATGAAAAAACGAGGAACTTCAAAAATACAAACACTACGTGGATTCACTTCTAGCTTTATTTACCCACTATTCTATACAAACCATTCCCCGCTCCACTAACAAATTTGCGGATACTATGGCTTGCTTAGCCTCGCAAATTCCCGCCGCGCCAACTGACTCTGAATTATTCGTCGTGGTCCAACAACTTTTTGCCCCATCCTATTCAACCCCGGTAGTTTGTATGATAAATACTGTGTCCACTAATTCACAGGATACCTGGTACCACCAATTCCACGACTACCTTACAATCTCTGTCCTCCCACCTGACCTTACTAGTAACGGCAAACGTGCTTTTCTTAAAAGTGTTTCGCGTTATGTTGTCATGGGGGGACTCCTCTATAAACGTGGCTTTGATGGTATCCTCCTTCGCTGTCTAACTGGCGCGGAGGCCACTCATACCATCCAACAAGTCCATGACGGTATTTGTGGTGGACATTTTAGTGGCCTTGCCGTGGCCAAACGAATCCTTCGCCTTGGTTATTATTGGCCTACTCTCAATAACGACTGCTACGAATATGTTAAGCGTTGTGTTATGTGTCAGCAACATGCCAACCTTCAACATACTCCTAGCCACCCGCTCCAGATCGCTCGAGATCTTTGGCCCTTCTCACAATGGGGTTTAGACCTTATTGGTGAGATTCACCCAACCTCTTCACAACGTCACCGTTGGATACTCACAGCGACCGAATATTACACAAAATGGGTGGAGGCTATTCCACTCATTTCAATCAAAAAAGAAAAAAATTTCGAGTTCATTAATCACCACATTATCTGTCGTTTTGGTGTTCCTCACCGCCTGATAACAGATAATGGAAAATCTTTCAAAAACAAGTTGTTGCAAGACCTTTGTGACAACTTTGGTATCAAACTTAGTTTCTCATCACCTTACTATCCACAAGCCAATGGGCAAGCCGAGTCCTCTAATAAAACACTAACCAAAATCCTCATGAAAGTTGTCAATGAATCTGGAAGAAATTGGCACGATCACATTCCCTTTGCCCTTTGGGCTTATCGTACTAGCATTCGTACTTCTACTAATGCCACACCTTTTTCTTTGGTATACGGTACCGAGGCTGTTTTGCCTCTCGAAATACAAATACCCTCCCTTAGAATATCTCTTCAGGACATTCTCACCAACGATGATTTCCGCCAAGAGCGGTTAGCCCAATTGGAGCTTCTTGACGAACGACGTCTTACAGCTCTCGATCACCTTCAAATCTATCAAAAACGCATCAAGCGTGCTTATGATAAGCGGCTTCATGAGCGTACCTTTAAGGTTGGTGATCTTGTCCTCAAAGAGAATCAACATGTAACCAAGCTAGAAAAGAGCAAACGTGGAAAATTTGCTCCCAATTGGATTTGGCCCTATATAATCACTCACACCTATGGATCAGGAACTTATCGTTTAGCTTCGCTTAATGGTAAACCTGAGCCTGAACCCCTTAATGCCTTGCATCTTCGACCATTCTACTGTTGAAATTAGTGTTATATCACTTATTATCTACCTACTGCTCGTCCCTTGAGCTCATTTACCGCTACATACACTTTGTTTCCTACACCTCATAATAAAATCAAGCTCACATAGTTCGATTCTCACTTCACCTCAGTGATGCCTTCCCTTTTTTAGTCTAGTCCATGACTTCAAAATATTACAATGAGCCGTATTCTCATGGGATTTTCTTGAGTCACACTTCCTCCTAAACTAGATGCTTCGCGCCAAAAGAACATCTAGCTATTTAAATTCTATATAGACTGCTCCCTCGAAGGACAGCTATATGCCGAACTATTGCTGCTATTAAATATAGACTGCTCCCCTGAAGGACAGCTATGCACTAAACTCATCTCTGCTACTATAAATAGACTGCTCCCCCGAAGGACAGCTATACACAGGCAGCCTTTATCAGAAGCTTCTCGCATTGATCAGCTTCGTGAAGACCTCGAGAATAATACAATCAATATCCCCTGTAGACTTCCCGCATCGATCAGTCTACATTCAATAAAAGAAAAGCCTCATTCAAAAGGACTTTTGAGTCATGGACTTGTCTATTTAGGGTAGGTTCTCTTTCGTCAGAGCACTCACTTTGTAATAAGTTCTGCGTACCTCAGTTATATCATCCACCTCACCTCACCACTTGTTTCAACTCAAGGGATGTGACGTATATCCGATATATTGTGATTATACAACTCTTTTCACCTATCGACTTCTCGCCTATGCAAGGTACCTAGGGATTCAAGCTCATCCTATGTTAATATGTGGTTTGTTTAGCTCTTCTCAACTACGGGACACTCTTTCCTCTTTGCCTCGCATCTAGGATTGTGTGTTGATCTTAATCAGGACATGGTTCCCTTCTCTTTGGGTAAGCTAACTTTCGCTTTACCTATACCTACATCAACATCACCCATACCTTACCAACACCAACAACATTACCCTATCAACATCAAAATCTTATCAACCAAAAAATTGCCTAACCATACCAAAATTACCTGAATTCACCTCTCCCTGGTCCTAAGGGAGAACTACATCGGTCTGAGGCCCCTCCTTGCTTTGTGCAATGGGCTATGTAGGCAGCACTTCAGGAGACATGGGGTCTCCCAAGGTTAGCTCGACCATCCCCTACCATAACCTATCCTGTGTGGTGAATATAAATATTTTTGTGTATTTCTATTTAATCACAGTCCTCTTTATCCTTTTTTCAAAACACCGAAAATCAAAACACAAACAATCTTATTATTATCGTAACTTAAATCAACATACATATTCAGTTTTATTTAGATGTTAAACAAATACATCTTCTCTATCATCGACACGCAGGTCGGCATCCTTATTTATTCTTATACCTTGCTAACATGTACTCAGACCCTCACGCCTCATCCCGAACTAGGTGATGATCGTGATCGTCGACCCCTCTCGCCAGGCCTCTCTGTCCTCAAAGGTACCATGGCTATTGGTACCGCCCACTGATCTGCCAATCTCTCCTATAACGTATGAATACGCCCTCTCGCATGGAGGACTTCAGCCTCTAGTCTCCCCGCCCGTGACTCCGCAACCACTAACAATCCTCTTGTCTCATTCACCTGCGTTTGGAGCTGCTGAACCAAACGCTGTAGACGATCCCTCTCTGCTGTAATCACCGCTATATCAGGGCACTCACGCACACCTCGCAGTTCTGCTACCCACCATAATCTATAGGCCTCTGTCGTTCCCGCATCCATTACCCTGCGATCGGCTGCTACCTCTTCAGGCCCTTCTGGAGGTGTTGGCCGGGGAAGTGAGAATGTTGCCTCGGTGTCGATCCTCATATATGGTCTATACGCCAGGGGTATATCCTGCACAAATCCAAATTGTCGCCGCACGCGATCTATAGGAATCCTCTCATACTCACCCGGCCTGTGCCCTGCGATCCACCTCAATCGCTCTACACCCCTCAACTCCTCAGCTATGTTCTCTGTTACCATATAGTTTCCGTATGGCCTCCAACAGATATCCGCAACCGTCACTCTCTCCCATACCTGCCTGTAATACTCAATATCACCCATCACAGCCTGGGATCTGGCCTCTTGTTCTGTTTGGACCCATCGTCTGAATCCCAACCTCTGTACTCCGGTCTCTCCTGACCTGGATGGATCGGCCTATTGGTCGCACACAAACAATGTGCTCATAGGCCCAACAGTGTAATAAGTATGAACAATCCAACGTCGTCCTGTGATTTTGCCTACAAGCCCATAAACCCCTGTATAGTTCCGCCAAATATGCAGGTGCCCATGCAAAAGTCACGTTCCTTTCTATCATCTCCCAAATAACACACATCAATGCCTTTGGAAATCTTCCCCCATCTGCCCTCGGTAACGTGTAATACCCTACCGCTATCATTAATATCACTGCTAACCTTGTCTCCTCAGGGTGTGCTGCATACATTATCCCATATGTGAATGACAAACCTCGCTGTGTTAAGTCTCGTGCATATGGACCAAACACTTCTGTTATCGCTGCCCGCCCCGCGCTAGGTAATGCCTGATATACTGGTTCTCCTGTAATAGGGAGTCTCAAAATACGGAACACATCTTCCAATGTTACTGTCATTTCACCTGTTGGTAGATAGAAGGTATTTGTCTCAGGATTCCATCTCTCAATCAACGCCTGTAACATACCATGATTACGTACGATTCATGAATAATATCGGATCCCACTTAACCCCAAACGATTTATCAACATCCATTCCGCTGGTGTTACATCCGCTCGGATTCGTGACAACAGCGCTGGCACACTATCATTCATCCTCAACCCTGCCTCTGCCTGCATACACCAAAACAACAAACAACCATTCAATCCATTAGGGTTTTTTTCAAACATTCTGGAAATACCTCCAGTAACCGGTATCGGTTATACATAACCGGTATCGGTTCAGTAACCGATACCGATTCTCCCTAACCGCTACCGGTCACTGTCAATTACATACATCTTGCCTAAAACAACCACCTACGACAATAAATTGATCGTTTATTCCTTTCCATATACACAGACATACCCAAAACCCCGACTTACCTACCCCATAACACTCACCTCATCTATACCCCTGGCTATCATGTTGTCTTTCTCATATCTACTTACCTATTCTCCTCTAGCTCATTCACAAAACATGCAGAAATCAAATCACAACCACACCGTTTACCTCTGGGGTTGCAGTAGCTTGAGGTGGCCCCTGTCTTCCCTCTTGTCCCTGCCTGCTGGATGTTTCTCCTCGTCCTGCCATTATTACCACCTTTTTCAAAACCTGCCTTTCTGTCTTCTGAATCTCAGATCACATTCACTTTTCTTGTCTCTTCTCTCCTTATCACTCAAATCTCGCATGCAAAAACCTGTCTCAGTCGTAAAAACGCGTCGCGTTAGCGCTTTTAACCTCTTGCATGGCTCTAAAATTAAAACTTAAGTTGCCACCCTAGCTTTTTTATTTTTAGAAAAGCTCATACCTAAAATAACCGGTATCGGTTACTTAACCGATATCGGTCTATGAGATACCGATATCGGTTCCTTAACCGATACCGGTTATTCACCTATCTTTTCTCAACAACGTTCTTTTCTTCATTTCTCACCTAAATTTTTGTCGCGCCCGCCTCTTTTCCTGCATAAACAACACAATTTACCACATTTGTTCATCCACCACATATAACATTACACTTTCATTAAACATCATTTATTTTATACAAATACACAAACCATCAACTACGGATATCAAGAAACTATCCATCTATACATCATTTGGATCCAACTCATCAGTTACATATATCACAATGTCACAAAACCACCAATTCATCACATAATCGGACATTCATATATACGTACAAAAAAACAAAAACATCAGCATCATCCATCTATCAACATGTCAATTAAACTCATCACACATTCTACATATTACCAACCATTAACAAAATATTTAAACACATTTTGAATACTGCACGAAGATCAAAACATCGTCTCTCTATATATATACCAGTTTTCAAAAATACAATGTGCCCTACATCGGGGCCTCTGTGATCTCATAACATACCAAAGCCGGCACGCAGGCCGCAATACCTACCAAAAATCTCGACTCGGCTCGCAGGCCGGTCTCTCATATCAAAAATCTACTCGGCTCGCAGGCCGGTATCAAATGTACAACCCGTACTCGGCTCGCAGGCCGGTATATAATAAATAAATGAATCAATGCAATGAATAAATGTTGGCACGCAGGCCTCTATCAATACAACCGGTTCGCAGACCGGTGCCCGTTGTCCCTATACAAAACCATGTCGGGGATCTATCATCTCTCCCCACCGCCCTCGGCACCTCTCCCCGCTGGTCCCTGTGGTGCCTCTCGCCTCCTGCCTGTGACGGACCCACCAGCTGTGGCTGCACCTCCCTGAGACCTCTGGCTCCGAGAGTGTCTCTGCTCTATGCGCTGCATATGCCTGATACTCGACTCCGGTACTATCAAGAATATCCTGATAATATCAGGCCTCTGCTCTAACCTCCATATAGCGATCTCGCGCCACTGAAGGAGCTGGGGCTGGTCCCCTGGCACCTAACATCAATACCCCCTGAGCCTGTACCTGCACCTGTGGCTATGGTGCTGGTGGTGGTGCTGCCTTTGCCTGTACCTGCACCTGTGGCTGTGGTGCTGGTGGTGGTGCTGCCTGTGCCTGTACCTGCACCTGTGGCCGTGGTGGTATCTGGGGCTGTGGCTGTGCTGCTGCTGGTACGGCTACCTGTACCTGTACCTGCACCTGTGGCTGTGCTGCTGGTGGTGGTGTTGCCTGTCCCTGTACCTGAGCCTAGGCTAGCTGCCCCTGTAAGACCCCTATATGTGCCTGCGCAGCAGCTAGCTGCCCCTGTAAGAGCTGCACCTGACCCCTAAGCTGATCTCTCTCTGCCGTAACTGCAGCCAAGTCTGGCTGTGCAGGCGGGTACTATCCTGACTGCTCTCTGCCCAGCCCACCACACCCTGTATGCTCCCGTGCACCCAGCATCATCTACACCCTCACCTGTTGACCTCTCCGCTACCCAATCTGGATCCAAAGGCTGTGGTGCAGGCAGTGGGGCCTCTACATCATCCCTCCTGTACTGAGGGAAGGGAGGTGGCTCGTCCTGTCGCAGCCCCATCTGCCTGCGTACCCTCTCTAGGGGTATCCGCTCGTACTCTCCCGGCCTCCGTCCTGCTATCCAGAATGTATACTAGATCAGGCGCAGCTGTACGCGGGCTCCTCTGCCAGGCTGGTGACCTCTGTAGGGTCTCCATACAATATCTACTGTTGTAAGGCCCTCTAGCAAGTGTCTATAATAGGCCACATCCCGACCTGCAACAACTGCTCGTGGCTGGCCCACGACCCCCAACCACCTCTGAAAGCCATATCGGTATACGACCTGTGGCCCTGGCTGCTGGGGTAGCCCTACTGGCCTGATGCATACGATGTACTCGTATGCCCAACAGTGCAACAAAAATGTAGAACAAATACCAAATCGCCTCCTCCGGCGATAGCCCCATAACTCCCTGTATAATTGCACCAGATACACTGGTGCCCATGTGAAACATGTGTGCTCCTCCACCATCTCCAGCAGCACCCCCATCAATGCTCATGGGAAGCGGCCTCCCTCTGAATCCGGGAGGGCGAAGCAGGTGATCCCTATCATCATCAACACGGCAAGCCGTGTCTCATGTCTGTGTGCGCGGTACATGTCACCATATCCAATGCTCGCGCTATGATATGTAAGAAGCGCGGCTGCATCCCCAAAAACCTGCAGTATGCTATCCATGGCAGTCTCTGAATCTACCTGGAAAACTGCCTCTCCTTCGATCGGTAGCCGAAGGATGCGATACACATCCTCTAATGTGACGGTCATCTCCCCAGTCGGGAAATGGAACACATTGGTCGCCGGATCCCATCTCTCGATGAGGGCAACCATCAGGCTGTGATCTCTCTCTATCGCTCTGTACCTTTGGACCCCGCCGAGCCCCACCTCGCGCATGATGGCCCAATGCACCGCAGATACGTGTGGCCTCATCCGACTCAATAGTGGAGGCATCCTATCACGCATCGTCAACTGCTGACGTGCCTGCAAAACCAACCCGCATCCTTAGACCTCCTCTTTATTACAAACATCTACCTTATCATCTAAACACCTTTTTTTATCCCCCCGCCCATACCCCGACTCTCTACCACCCCCCTCTAACAACTTACCACCACAATAACCCCCAACCCAAAACAATCCACCCAACCCCCACTCACACTCCCACCCACCACCCAAAAAACAACCAACCCAACCCAAAACCCACACCCAACCACACCCCAACAAGCCACCCAACCCACCTTCAAACCTAAACCCTAAACCCTAACCCCCATCCCAAACCCAAACACCCAACCCCATTCCAACCACACCCCAACAAGCCACCCAACCCACCTTCAAACCTAAACCCTAAACCCTAAACCCCATCCCAAACCCAAACACCCAACCCCACTCCAACCACACCCTAACAAGCCACCCAACCCACCTTCAAACCTAAACCCTAAACCCTAAACCCCATCCCAAACCCAAACACCCAACCCCACTCCAACCACACCCCAACAAGCCACCCAACCCACCTTCAAACCTAAACCCCATCCCAAACCCAAACACCCAACCCCACTCGAACCACACCCCAACAAGCCACCCAACCCACCTTCAAACCTAAACCCTAAACCCTAAACCCCATCCCAAACCCAAACAACCCAAAAACCCACACCCAACCACACCCCAACAAGCCACCCAACCCACCTTCAAACCTAAACCATAAACCCTAAATCCCATCCCAACTCCACCCTCAACCCATCCCTTCCCCACCGATACCGGCCGATACGCGACCGATGCCGGTCCCCCCATTTCAACCTCACCCTATACTTTTGCGACCGATGCCGGTCGCCTAGTGACCAACATCGATCACTATCTCCTGCCCAAGCCGAACCCCCACGCGGCCCCCAAAACCCATTTTTCCCTATTTCTACCCATTTACCCACCCAAAAGCCCTCCAATTTTACTCACCTAGCCGCATTACCCCTATTTTACCTCTCTACCCTCTCCGTTTTTCAAATTACCTCCATTTCCTCCTTATTTCCTAAAAAATACAAGTTCCTACCCAAACCCCCCATTTAGCCTAATAACCATTTCAATGCATAAATCACGAGTTTAGAACCTACCAGTACGATGACACGTCGTCATGGGGGGATGGGTGGTGGCGGTCTAGCTAGTCCATCCCCTCCAGCTCCTCTTGCCTGTGCCATGGCTCCAATCCTAATCTGCTGGGTCCCCGGCCAATCACCTGCTGCCTCCTCCTCAATCGGGCCCACTATCCACCCTCTCCGCCAATACAATAGCTCCACCTCACCAATCCAACCTCTATTCCCAAGTCTCCACGTCAGACAAGTCGATTTGGATTGCAAATAACAAAAGTGACAATGACAGGCCGTATTTTTCTTTTTATAGGTTTTTCGACCTTAACCGATGTCGGTTTCATTTTACCCTAAGAAACCGGTATCGGTCTCTTAACCGATGTCGGTCTCTTAACCGATGTCGGTCATGTATAATCGACATCGGTTCGCTACCCACCTTTCACCTCATTCTTTGCCCGTATTTACTCCTTGCCTCTTTTTCACCAATATCGCCTCTATCCACCTTTGCTGCGCAACATTTCTCCACTTATCCAGCCTAACCCAAGGCCTCAACCTACCTATTCGGCCCGACCCAAGGCCGCCCACCTACCTATTTGGCCTGACCCAAGGCCTCAACCTACCCATTTGGCCCGACCCAAGGCCTCAACCTACCTATTTGGCCCGACCCAAGGCCTCGCCCTACCCATTTGGCCTGACCCAAGGCCTCAACCTACCCATTTGGCCCGACCCAAGGCCTCACCCTAACTATCCGGCCCGACCCAAGGCTGTAACCTAACAACTTGGCCCGACCCACGGCCTTATCACTTCAAAACCATACCCACAATCAACGTTTTATTTTATCCATCCATCCTGTACCTTTTGTTCAATCGAGCTCACCTGTTCATGTTTTAGCCTGATTAAGGTCCTTGACTTGATCTGTCGACCAACTTTGCCTAGACCTAGACCGTGACGTTTATCTCAACCAAACCAACCATTTGGTATTGCCGAACATGCCTAAACATTCCTGTACCTTACCTGTTATATACCCTGGAGCTACTTCCTATGCCTTGGATACCAGGATTATATCACCCTTGTTTGGATAAACTCTCGACCTTTGCCTATACATTGCTGGTTTGCTAGTCAAATCATGTACCCTAGTCGTACTATTGCATTTCAACATGCGTCTGCTTCCTTGGACCTACCCCACCACCTTACCATCCTCTCTACCACATATACCCTTTATCAACCCTATCCCTGATTTCCCGTTCACTCAATCTGTGATAGATTTGAGGGGGATTACCTATATCCTTAACATGAGAAACCACTTCATATTAATGTCTGCGCAGCTTTACAGAACAAGCTACACGACAATAAGGGGCTAATGTAGACACCAAATTCGTGTCTCACGACCCCTTGTGACCCGCATCCCATTTCGCAACCTAACCTCATTACCTAAACTTTACACAATTATTTATTAATTACCTTGTAATTGATAAATCCACATCACCTTACCCGCCACCTCACTTTACCACCTCATCATGACCTAGCCCTAACCCTAAACTAACCTAATTAATACCCTTGACTTGGTCTAGACTCACATCCATAACTAATGCCTCCTTACTCGCACCAAAAGCCGACCTTCTAGCCACTTGACCAAGCCCGCAACTGATCTCTCGGGAGAAAAGTAGGGAAGGTGGGCTATTTTACTGAAAATAGCCTACTTTTTCCTTACCGATGCCGGTTCCTACTCGACCACCGTCGGTTACGCAACCGCCATCGGTTCCCTGTAAATGGGCTCCCCAAACCAAAACAAGGGATCGGAATTTCATTTTGAGAAATCAGTCAAAGGATTTCTGGATCAACAGAGAGCATTGCGAGCGAGGAACAGAGTCCAGATCTTCACTTGACAAAGCAGAGACGAGTAAAGAAACCAGAAGCGTTTGCAACCAAGGAGATCAACTTGCATCGCGGTCAAAACCAGTAAGTCAGATCTTGCATGTCCTTTTGTCATAACATTTCTTATGTTTCTTGAATCTCAGTCCTCTTAAATCCGTTTCTGAATCCATTATCCAACGTACCATTGCCTCTCACTGTCATTCTTTTACTTCTAACCATCCCATTTCCTAATACTATCCAAAAACCAGCCATTACAAACACCATAGCTACTAGGAAGATCCTAGAACCAACCGGTATCGGTTATCAGTAACCGGCATCGGTTATCAGTAACCAACATCGGTTCCTTTGATCAAAACCAGGAAAAACAGCCTTCCCCTACCCAGTTCAACGAAACAATTTAATTGATACTTTAGAGTCTTTTGTGTTAATTCATATTAACAGGGGAACTGACCACCTTCGAAAGGAAGTTTTATATTTCCTGGGCCCAAGGCAGTTTCCTCATTTATTGTTTAATCAAATCTTGTGGTCTCGTGTTCTTATTTGTAGGTAGTCCTTCCCAGACAAAAAGGAGTTCTCCGCAGTCAACCTGATCTTTCTCTACGGTACGCGCACATCATTTCGACATTCTACAGGTATTCCTCCTAACCCTAACCTTATCTGTTTCTAAAAGGAATGAAACATTTCCGAGTGAAACACCTCTTTTTGATGTAATCTTGGCTACTGTATTTTGACTAGTGAATGTAATGAAGTGATTTTGAAGTACTTATATGAAGGATCTTGGTCTGTGAATTTCCTTTATGTTTATGCATGTGTTACTAGTTTTCTTGATGTTATTCATAGTTTGATTCTACTTCCATTAGTTTGATCATGTTATGCTATGCTCTGGTGCATCAAACTAGGGGTTAATGCTTGCATCTTAATTCCAAGAATGGGTGTACTTCATTTTCTAGTTGTGTAAACACCATCGTGTTAAGGGAGAACATTATCATGAAGATCTAACATAAAAGAGGGGCATCAGTGCCTATGCGCACCTTGGGTTAGATTCTAGATTAGTGTGGATGATGTGCTCGGCATGCATGGGGTTGATTGATGAAGCAAAGAGATAAATAGAGACTACATTTTTGTTCCATTGTTGGGACCTCTTTTCAAATCTTGTTGTGACAATGGTACATGATGACATAGTGAACTTGACCTTGGACAAATGTCAAAGCATCATTTCAAATGATAGGAAGATGAGTTTACTCAGAAATTTAATATTGGATCTAATTTTGATGCACATAAATGGGTAGAAGAACACATATATCATGAGTTATATGAGACCTTCATTTGTTGTTTTCCAGTGGATTTGTATGAATGGATTTCAATTATATGCATATAGGTTGGGTTGGTGCTATAGACATTGTGTATGGAACTCAAGATGAGTACCACAAGCTGCATGATGCCGATCACACCTAGACCAGTGTTGTTGATCATTAGTGGAGTAGAGTTAATGACTAGTTATACCTTGGAATACGTTATTTCTATGTATTCTTGTCCAAATATTGCTAAGTTTGATTTCTTGAGGGAGTCTAGAGGATCATTCTTATGTGTGCTATCCCCTTATACTATCAAGATATTGGTCATTACTTTGAGTTGGGAAGTTTTTCTTGTGGCTGGATAAAGTTCATACTAGGTGTGGGGCACAAAAGCCAGTGTCATGAAAGATGGTGGATCCTACGACAGGAGAAGGAGAAAGAAGAGATTTGTGATTCAAGTATAATGAAGCATTAGATAGGGATTTGATGAGATGAAAATATTTTTCTCGAGCAATGGAGATATGGAGACATATGTTGTTGGAAAGATTTGAGGTCTGCACAAAAGGCATAAGATATGAGTAGTCTTTGCCACCCCATCTTGGAAAGCATGTGAGAGAGTTACCCCCTTCGATCTTCTGGTGAAATTTCATCATGTGAATAAAATAGAGTCCGTAAGATGTTCATCTTGGCCCATATGGGGATCAGACCCTGGTAGCTTAGCCTTTCAGTTCCTTGAGGAAAAAAATTCGCATTGGATTCTTAGAGGTGTTGATATTAGTGATCAAGAGACACCTAGGAGGCATAGCTTTTCCTTCCCATCTATGGCTACACATAGTCTTTTCCTGTGTTTGGAGGTATTTTGTCTGAAACAACATTTGGGTGAAGGTTTAGGTTCTAGAAATTTTTGGTATCGTATCTATAGTTGGTATGGGAAACACATCTAGGAGTAGTTCAGTACCACAAATTGTTGGCATGCATTTTAGTATGACTAATGGGGATGCAGGGTGCCAGACGCTGTCAGGCCCTTTTCCTGATTGTGGGAGGAGAAACCAATGGATCTGGAGGAATATGAATTAGTGGATCAAGTTGATTGGGTGGTAGAGGAAATACCGGTGGAAATTAAGGCCCCGTCGCTGGTGGGAAAGCACCTCAAACCACCTCAGTAGGAATTCTTATGAGATGTCCCTACAACTTGCCTGATTACAAGGGTGTAAAATATGTTGCAGATCATGTGCATAAGTGTGAGCTATTATCGCATGTGAAGGGAATTATTTTCCTCAGAGAAGAAAGCAAGTCAATTTGCGACCACAATACAAGGGTCACTCAAGCATAGATGGTACCAGAAATATGACCTACACCAGATAGTGGTGGATTATAGTGCGCCGTGTGATGCATTTTTGGAAGAGTTCCACATTCCTAAGTTCAGAATAGAAGAGCATCAGTGCAATGAAAGAAATCCAGCAAGTGGATGGGTTGAAGAGTTTACGGGATTATGATGCAAACTTTATGATCTCTCTTATCAAAATTGTCTTATGATATTCATCCCTTTCCAACATGCTCAATGGTTCATCGGTGGGTTAATCACACCCTTTCAGGTGAGCGTTCTTTCACATAATACCTTCACATACCCACACGTAAGGACTTAAAGGATGCTACCTTATGTACCAAGGCTGTAGGAAGCATGGACACAAGGGTTAATCCCACTTATTGAAACCCAAATTTATTGTCATGGAAAAGCAACTTGAGAAACTGTCTACGAACTCGGCACATGAGGATATGCAATGGGCTATGGTACATAGACTGCTGAAGTAGAGGGACATACAAATGGACAATTTTCCGCATGAAGATCTGGTAGTGAACCATGATGATGAACTATGAAATTTTCCATGAGATATCATGATGTAAGTAGGTGTCCATTACTAGATTGTAGGGTCTGTAAGAATGTGTCTTACTATTGCATAGGATTTACACTTCCACTACTCATGACACCAAGGATTACACACTGATTTACTAAATACATGATGCCATTGATACTAGACATAATGCCATACTAGTGTAACAAGAAGTTCCAAGTATGATGACCACCATTAAAAAGGGCACGTAGATGGAGGTGGTTGTAGAAGAAGATTTCTCACGAAGGATTTAGAGGTCTGTGGAAACCATGAAGGTGGAAGAATGTAAATTACCACATGGAACTTATTACAACTGTGGGTCTACAGAAAACTATAAACGTGAATGTCTCTAATTTGTTACAGTCCTCTTGGTATGGAAAGAAGCACAAGTATGATGAGTACCCAGAATTATTTGATCACATGATCCAATAACAAAGTGGAAGGAAAAACACACTGGGATAGTAAGTGTGAAGAAGGCCATGACTTACACTGGATGTCAAGGGTGGTGCAAGTGAATCAGATTTGGAACCTATACTAGTGACAATGACGCAAGTTGAGGCTACACACACGAAGGGAGACATTACCAAAGTAGAGACCAGTGGTTACTAGAGAGGAGGTGATGCATATGGGAAGTATCTAGACCCTTCTCATCAAAAATAATTCTATCAGGAGACCATGGATGTGATTCAAAGCCTACAAGGAGAGATCTAGTGCCCAAAATGAGCAATTTACGATAGTTAGAAGAAAAAGAAGAGAAATGAGGCTCCACAAAAGGATATAGGATGAAGTTAGGGAGGTATGTAAACTGTCTGAGAAAAGAGAATATCATCCCTCTTTTAAGAGAATGGTTACCAGGAGAAAGTACAATGCACTTGAGGGGAGCATGAGTGGACAAGTCTTACACACTAACCTTACTCCTCACAACATTGACTATCATTAAGGAGATTACCTTAAATGCATTTGTTGATGGATATCTCCTGAGTCAATATTTTGATTGACATAGGCATGGAAAGGTTAATGTTCTCACCTTAGATGCATGCAATAAAATGGGTTGACCCCCATTGCAGCCATCCTTGAAATGTGTTGTTTATGGATAACAAGGCAAAGGTGAAGCCCAATGGTTTTTTTAAAGGATGCTGCTATCACTATCCAAGGGGTGAAATTCACTAGAGAATTCAAAGTCTTGGCGCTTGTTGAGGTGGATAACTTTCCAGCATTACTTGGGTGCCCTTGGTGCTATAAGAACAATGTTGACTTATGGTTCAATAAGGGATACATAAATTTTTAGAACTAGGAGGAACATGTTATCATCCCTTTGACATATGGAAAGTCAACGCCCTATACTGAACCCTTGGGAGAATAAGTCCTCAATAGAATCTATGTGCACACTATCAGAGACCCTAAGGTTGTACACTCAACAAAAGGAGTTATTCAGTGGGAGTACACTCAATCTATGATTAATACCACTAGTGTATCATATGACAATTGGATGCACGTGACATATGATTTAATTGGATGAAAATTGAGAGGATCTGTTACAAGAGTGACAAAGGTGCACCCACTTAGGTTCCTAAGAGTAAAACAACTGCCAAACTACACTGGGGAAGGAAACCATGATGTTTATCTATGAGCCATGGAAGCCCAATGGAGATGCAAGATCGAAAGGAGAAGCATGCTTGTTTACACTTTGCGCGGGACTGCCATGGATTGATGGGTGGTGCATCAGGACAATCTTTTGGAGTGGCGTGAGGTGAGGATTGTGCTCTCCAATAGATTCCTCTAGAGGAACGTGCCTACTAAAATCTATGGCTATGATGGAAGGGCATCCACCTCAGAACATGTTTAGGAATGTGAAAATACCTGGATGGGAGGCATGTAAACTTTACTACCTTCCCTCTGGGTGCACAAGATTTATTCCACACTGCAGGGTTGCGCATGCGCATGGTAAGTTCATTCGGAACTACGTTTTTAGACAGAGAAATTGCGGGAGTTAACATATGATTTTATTCAAACCTTTGAGTATCAAAGTACTAAGCCATTGGCGAACAAGGCATTACAAGATGTTAAGTGCATAACTATGGGAGATAGTGCCATGGTGGAAGATAGAGTTCTGGAATTGTAGGGAGAACCTCACTTGGAGGCATAATTTGATGTGGAGGATTCGGAGGACGTACAACTTGAGTGCGCCTACATGGAGAAAGAGAACGGAAAGTTAGTTTATGTGATAAATGGTGAAGAAGTGGAGAATTTGGATGTTAACCATATTAGGGGTACGTGTGAAGTGATGGATAGTGCTGATGAGAAAGTGCACGCCTACCACGAACCCCTCAAAACTAAAATGGTTAACATTGGCTCGGATGCAGAACCTAACGAGGTTACAATCAAGGATTACTAGTTAGAGAAGGAGGTTTCTACGATCATTGATCTATTGCGTGAATTTAAGGATTTATTTCCGCATGGGTACCAAGAGCTTAAGGGAGTTCACCACTCTTTAGGGGAGATGCAGATCAAAATAAAGGAATGCACATGCCTAATTTGGAAGAGACCTTACTGAATGAATCCAAATTTGTGCATCAGGGTCAAGGAGGAGATTGACAAGATGATTGCATCATGCATCATTGAGGATGTTGATGAATCAGAATGGATAAGTCTGATGGTCATTAGCATTAAGAAGGATGGGAGGATAAGGATCTACATTGATTACAAATATTTGAATGCAGTATGTTTCATTGAACCTTTTCCAATCCCCTTCACCGAGGAGATCCTAAAAGTATTAACTTGGTGCAAGATCTATTAATTCACTGACGGCTTCTCTGGATATCGTCAAGTTAGAATTGTGAAGTAGGACCAAGATAAGACAACTTTTTCCACTAAATGGGCCAGTTTTGCCTACACAGTTATGCCCTTTGGACTAAAGAATGCACCTAGTGTGTTTTCATGCATTTTGGTCCAGGAATTTGAGGACTTCATTCATAAGTTTATGCAAGTTTACCTTGATGATTGGACAATATATGGACTAGTAAAATACCATTGTGAAAATTTTTCGTTAATGTTCGAGAGATGTCGGTAGTTGCGCATATCTCTCAACATCAATAAATTTTTCTTCGTTAATCCATTTAAAACCATGTTGGGGCATATTATATGTAAGGAAGGCTTGTTGGTGGATCCTACCCAAAGTTATCGTTATTGTAGGGTTGGAGGAACCTATCAGCCAGAGTGCGGTGCATGTATTCCTTGGGCATACGGGGTACTACCAAAAATTTATCAGGGGATATGCCAAGATCGCCATGCAATTGGAGGGGTTGTTAAAGCATGGAAGTACATTTTATTGTAGAGAGGCGTAACATATGATGTTTGATACATTGAAGAATAGGCTTATCACTGCGCCTATATTACACTTCCCTTATTGGGATAAATCTTTCCATGTACATGTTGATGCCTCATGGATGACAATTGGAGTAGTGCTAGTACAAACCGGTGAGGGGACTGTTGATCACCCTCTTTGTTTTGTAAGTAGGAAGTTGACACCAGTAGAATAGAACTATACTACTAGCTAGCGTGAGACATTATCGATGATCTACACACTATATAAATTTAGATAGTATCTATTGGAAACACCCTTTATATTCTACACATACCACATGGCATTAAAGTACTTGGTAAACAAGCTCATTTTACAAGGGCACATATGCATATGGGTCCTATTATTTCAAGAATTTGAGTTTATGGTTGTTATAAAACCAGGTAAGAGTAACTTGGGACCTGACCATTTATCAAGGATTGAATCAGGGAAAAATGCAAAAAATATTGAGGATACAATGTCAGATGCACAACTGTTTAGGTTGTGGAGTGCACCCTCTAAATTAGAAGATATTGTTGTGTTTCTCAAAATAGGTATGTCGCTAGAAGAAATGAAGAATTTGGAAAGAAAATAGTTAGCTATATGCGTTGCGCTCTATGTGTTAATTGGTGGAGACTTATACAAGTTAGGTTGTGATGAGGTCTTGTGCTGGTATGTGTTAGAACATGAGCGTATTGCAATCATGGAGGAAGCACATGGTGGAATTACAAGAGGAAACTATGTAGGTTATGCCACCTCATGGAAGATTTTACTTGCAGGTATTTGATGGGAAAACATTTACCAGGATTGTATTGAGTTTTGCAAGGCTTATGATCATTACTAATGCCTTAGCAAGCCAGGAAGAAGAGATGAAATTCCCTTGAGGCTGATAAATAGTGCAAAACCATTTGAGAAGTGGATGATTGATTTTATAGGACCTATTTCACCTGCCATGCAAAGGACTAGTTCACACTATATCATTACTTGTACTGATTACTTAACAAGGTGGGTGGAGGTAGTGTCTAGAAAGGATTTCACAACAACAACAACAACAAGATTCCTATGGAAAAACATAATCAACATGTATGGGTGTCCTTTGAGCTTGACTAGTGACAGGGGTACACATTTTTTAAATGAGATGGTTAGGATTTTTTTGGCAGAGTTCATGGTGGCCCATCAAAAAACTACCTCTTATCACCCTTAGGCTAATGGAACCATTGAGGCATTTAAAAAGATACTAAGTCACACACTGACCAATATTTTTGATGTTGGGAGACAAGATTGGGATGACAAAGTCTCATTCGTACTATGGGCGTATAGGACAACCTATAAGAGATTGAATAAGGCCACACCATTTTAATTCATGTTTGGCATGAAAGTTGTTTTTCCAGTAGAGTTTATGCTCCCCTCTCTACGTATTGCGTGTGCATGAGGATTAGCTGATGAGCATGCACTACAAGAGTGCGTGGATAAGTTAATGTAGTTGGATGAAAGGTGATCATGGTAGTAAGAATTTTACTGAGGTAATAAATAGAATAAATTTTTCCTTCTTCATCTTTCTATCCCAAAACTACACCAATGGAGTTATGCGAGGAAACTTTTTGAATTTGAAAAGGTTTTTTCCCAATTAGGTCCTCTCAATATTGGGGTAGTGATTAATTTTTCTTGGATTTCCTCAAAATCATGTTAACATCTTTCATCCCAAAGAAATTCATAGTCCTTGGTAAGAAAATTAAACATGGGGGAAAAAATCTTACTAAACTTCTTGATAAAGCGCCTATAGTATCCAACATGCCCTAAAAATGACTTGATATCTGTGGGGTTTTGAGGAATAGGTAATTTTGAAATAATTTTGATTTTGTTTTGGTTAACCTGAATTCCTCTTTTTGAAATGTGGTGTCCTAATACAATCCCCTCATTAACCATCATCAAACACTTCTCATGACTAAGATACAGATGGTGTTGCTCACATATTGTTAATACTCTATCTAAATTCCTCAAAGCATCATCAAATGTGTCTCCATGTACAGTGAAATCATCCATGTATACATCTACATAGTAATTTGTTAAGTCTACAAAAATTGCTAATACGGCTCTTGGGAAAGTTGTCGGAGAATTACATAATTCAAATGGTAATACCTTGTAGGAAAAGGTACCCCATGGACATATAAAGGTAGTTTTGTCCTGATCCTCAGTAGTAACTCTGATTTGATTATATCCACTAAATCCATCCAGGAAGGAAAAGTACTACTTACTTGTAAGGTTGTCTAAGACTTGATCTATGAATGGTAGGGGAAAATGATCTCTCAGTTTGGATTTGTTTAGTTCCCTATAGTCAACACAAATTCTCCATTTTTAATTCTTTTTAGGAACAATTACAAGAGGAGACACCCACTGATTATCTGAGATAGGGTAGGTAAAACCTACTTGTAATAGTTTTTCAATTTCTTGTTTGACTATATCTCTTAAGGCCGGATTAATCCTTCTCTGAGGTTGCCTAACTGGTCTAATGTTTTCAGTATATATGTGATGTGTGAAAATAATTGGATTGATTCCTTTCATATCTTTGTAGTCCCAAGCAAAATCTCTAGTATGATTTTTCATAACATCAAACAATTTATCTTCTTCATCATTTTTCAACTAGTTGTTTATGTTCAAAATCTTACCCGTCTCAATCTCAACATGTTTGGTTCCAATGTGTGATGAACTGATTTGTTGAAAGGGTTCCATTAAGGTATTTAGTGGACATGCATGTGGTAACAACATATGATATGTAGCAACATCTCCAAAAGTTCCTTGAGACAGAATATTGGAAAAAGGATAGTAGGCATAGTTATGACACTTATCTTGTTGTAGGTCGAACTCCTCATCACTGTTGCTTCCTAGAAATTCACCATTTCTTGGTATCTTAGAAACTGAAGCTACCAATTCTTCCTCCCCCAAGATAAATCTCATTCCTCCAAAGTGAAATTATGTACAGTCATAGGAAATTACGGTTGGTGTGGTTCCAGAACTAAATGTGATGGTTCCGGAACTAAATTTGATGATTTCAGGATAGAGTTTGTAAGTTCCAAAACTAAGTTCGTAGGTTCCAGAACTATTCTCGATTACTCCAAGGAAAATTGGTGCTCATTCAATGGTTGAATAATCATATCTTCTACCTCCCGTATGTGATCCTGCAACGTGATCATGGCCAAAGAAGACATGTTTTTCTTATTAGTATCAGGAGTATCAACCCAAAATTGTTCTTGATAATCAATAGAAGGTCGTGCAGAAGGATATAAGGAGATTTGCTTAGAATTATTACTATTTGAGATAGTCATATCACTTGATCTGCAATCAATTAAAACAACTGTAGCTAACCATGCTCTTCTTAAAATAATGGGATAACCAAGTGTTTAACATTTTTGCTGCAATATAAGGAAATCAACTGGATATTCCCATAACTCCACCATAACTGCTACATCTTCAATAACTCCTTCTGGTTTTGCTACATATTGATCTTCCATCCACAATATGGTATTAGTAGGTTGTATACTTGTTAATGGTAATGTTTTCAAAGTATCCACTATCATCACATTTATAGCCGCTCCCAAATCAACCAAAACATTATGTATATATTTATTCCCTATAGAGACAAAAATAACAAGACTTCTAGGATCTCCGTATTTGGGAAACAGATGTTTTCCTGCTAGCAAATCAAAAAGTTTCTCATCTACCTTAATAGTCCCAGGGTACTGCTTCTTCCTTCCAGGTATTTTTAAACATATCATTTTGATTAATTTGTTCAATTATAGAATCTCCTTAATTTCTTGTAACAATGGTATTTCAATATTCAATTTCCTTAGTTCTTGTACCAACTCAGATTCCTTAGTTTTTATGGCTTCTTTAAATCTCTTTGGAAATGGATTCTTAGTAGAGTTTCTATCTGGTTCCTTATCTTTTTATTTTACATCCTTCTTGGGAACAACCGTACTAGGGGTTTCAATTTCTTCTGTCATCTCAGTGATTATAACAGGTGGACTGCTAATTATTTTTCCAGATCTAGTTTGAATATCCTTACAATCCATGGCATTCAGATCAACTAATTTTTCTTGGTTCTGTTCCATAGACAAGGAGTTGTTTGTTTGTTTCTTGGGTTTGCTACTGGATGTGTTGGTATTTGGGTTTGGAACACATTTTCATTTTGTGAATTTTGTGTTGGGGAACCCATTATGGCTTGTTGATTCTGATTGGGATATGTCCTCCCTTGAACATAATTATTAGGGCTCCACCTAGGTTGTGACCAAGCATTCGGGTTTCCTTGACCAGACCATGGTTGTTGGTGTCCTTGGGCATACCAAGATTAACCTGACCAATCCTGAGGATTCCATGTTGGTTGAGGTACCCAAGGTGGTTGTCCCTAATTTTGTGGCACTGTCTGAGTTGCCCATGGCATCATCCAGGGGTTAGGAACTGACTTGGGCATGAACTACCCTTGGCTAGGTTGTCTTTGGACAAAATTTACTTCTTCTGATGTGGATGAAATTCTACTTTCTTTAATCTAATTTTTAATAAATGCAAGAAGAGAATAGGCATCACTCTCATGGTCCCTGGATTCACAGATAAGACACATTTCTGTTTTGTTCAGGGGACAATCTCTTATTACATCTAGGAAAACACATAGCTAATGGTCCAATTTTAGCATTTACTTTATCTTGTAATCCATCTAAGGCGGAATTTAACTGAACTAAAATGTCTGTTTTGAAATTTTCCAATTCATCCATTAGTTTGTTCATATCGGGGTTTAAATTTTTAAATGTTTTTCCTTTTCTAGGTCCACCCCTTGTTCGTGAATAGCTTCTATAAATGTCTTTAATATCATTCATTCTTATTTGATCAATATTTCCACCTCCTATCAGATCAAGTGCCTCCCTTGATTCATCATCCAGACCTTTAAGAAAGATGGTTTTTACTTAACTCTTCTTGTAATACAAATCCACATCTTTTTCTCACAAAAAGGAATCTGTCTAAATAATCTTCCATATTCTCATCCTCCTCCTGCTTGATTTTGAAAAATTCTTCCTTCCTATTCCTCCCTCTATAGTAATCTTGATACTTGTCTAGGAAGGAAATTTCCATTTGTGCCCAAGTGGTAATAGAATTAGATGGTAATCCCATAAACCACCTCATTATTGCATCCTTCAGGGTAGATGGAAACAACTTGAGTTTCTGATTATCTGTTTTGTAATCATAAGTTTGACACAGTACTTTAAATTCAAACAGAAATTGGTCAGGGTCTTCAGATGACATCCCTCTAAATGTGGGTAAATGTGCAGGTGAAATATTTTTCATAGGTGTATCATCATCATCCAATTGAATTGGATAAGTGAAGGTCCTATCAGGTTCTCTTTCTACTTCTTGTGCCATTTCTGTAGTACCTTCTAAATTTTTTCCCCAATCAATATGGTATGTGATTTGTTTTGGGGAAGGTGAAAAGTCAGGAGTAGGAGGTTGACTACTCAATTGTGAATCAAAACTTTCTCTAAACGGGTCTTGGAATATGATCTTTTTTCTAAAGGTTCTACTTCCTTCTGGTGATTGATCTAAGAATTCCAAAGGTGGAAATTCTTATTCATGCCTAACAGGGGATAATGGTGCTTCTAATTCTTGATCAACTTCCTTATTTGATGATGATTCTTGTTCAAATATTTTTGGGAGGAATCGATCCTTGGAGTCTCTTGGTCTACTCATAAATTTTATGATGACATAGGGAAGATCCTGCAATTACTAGATGTATGATTGCTTCTCTTGTTGACACCTAATTAGAAAATTATAACTATTAGGTCCCCAAAAATGGCACCAAAAATGATGGGTGTCATTATTCCCTTCATTTAATCAACTCTTTATTGATGTCATATTCAAACTAGGGGTGGTGTCTGAAGCTATATGCAACAAGAAATCTTAGTGATCTAGTAATTGACTGTAGGTATTTGTTTCTTTTTTTATATTTTCTGGGGGATTTTCTCAATGTCTTGAGGATTCCTTGGCTAAAACCTTATTGAAATCAAACTATGAAAACTTGTTGGAAGTAAACACTCTCTGCAAAAATAGATTGCTGGAAATAAACACACATTTTCATAATAGAATAGATTGTTGTAAGTAAACACACACTACAAAAATGAACACACTTGCTTTGGAAATAAACACACAATTTGAGAATGCTGAAAGTTGATTGCAAAGAAAGAAGAATCTAATCTAGAACACCTGCAGGAACAAGTATACAACAGATTTCAACTTGAGTAATCAAAAGCATTTACAGAATTAATATACCTATACTATTTTCCCTGGAAATATAAATACCAATAAAATTAAGATCTTGGTTCTTGGAAGAGTGGGCACTTGCTCCACCTTGAAACAAGATTTGACAACTTAATATACTCTCAAAATAGGAATGGCTATTTTATTGATAAAATGTTCTACATTACAAAAACGTATTATTTCTTTCTATCTCTCTATCTTTTTTATATGTCTATATATATATATATATCTCTATATATTTATCTATCTATAAGTATGCATATATATATACTTCTTCCACAAGTGTATTTACATCCATAGCTGTCCTACCGATTTAGATAGAACCGGATCATGCCCAAAATAGATGTTGAATTGGATCATGGTTGGACATACTACTGTATGATAGTTATCCCTAGATTTGTGAGTATGAAGAATCAAAAATCTTCCAATATGATCCTGATTGAAAGGATCATTGATTGCTAAATCACTGGATGTTTTTGGAATAAATAAATTCTCATCGGTTTTGGAACTTTAGAGAAGTTCTGAAACTAAAGGAAATCATTCTATATCTAACTATGAGGGTTCCGGATCTACATGCAGGAGTTCTAGAAATAAGTCTAAAATTTCCGTAGCTAAGTGATGGAGTTCCAGAACTACGCTTGAAAATTATAAAACTAAGTGATAGAGCTCATAATTATGTAATGGAGTTCTGAAGCTAAGTCTAGAAGTTCAGGAACTAAGCCGTTTCGAAACCAATTCTTCAAAAAACATGTTGATCACTTCATACTTTGTTCCATTGACTGATTGTGACCCGTTTTATTACAAAACTGAATTTCCAAAGCACTTAGTTAGGATTTACATAATTTTTAAATGTTAGAACTACAATCAACAAAAGATGGAAAATTACATCCTAACTTATATTAGATAAAAAAAAGTCACAAAATGCAATCAATCTTGATAAAAAGGAGAGTAAAATAAGATCATTTATTGTACATTAACGAGACATATTCTGGTCTCATCATGGTATGTTAGTGTATGGAGCTGTTGAGTATGAGAACTGTGTAGGAGGGATAGATGTAGGTGACACATAGCCAAAATAAGAGATAGATGAGGTTAGGGGTTATTGGTAGTATGTGTATGTGGGTGGGGTAGTCATAAAAACTCTAGTGGTTATTGAGGGTAAGGACTATGGGATAGAAAGAATGAGGTTTTAAAAATGGGTGTAAGCTGCTGACACCGGAGGTGGTTCTGATGCAATGGGTATATGTGAAGTGGAGGGTGCAGATGGGGCTATACTTAAAGTGGATATTAGAGGGACAATAGATGACATGGGTGTGATAGATGACATATATGCTACAGTTATAGTGGCTATGGGATCTATCTGAGACACCACAGGTGGTAAAGTGGACGACGGTAGCACCGAGATGGTGCTCGTTGATGCAAAAGTGGGGGAAAGAGTAGGAGGGATAGATATGGGCATGTTGTATATTAACAATCATGAGAAATCCCGGGTGGATGAATGAGCAAGGAAGTACTTGAGGGAAGTGGGATTCTAGTTGAGGAGTCTCGTGAACTCCTCGTCATCGGTAGTGATGGGGATGAGATGAGTCAGGTTCATAGGTGAACGGATGGATGGTGGTGATGGAATAGGTGGGAGTTTCTGATGGATGGTGTGAAATAAAAGGGCGTTAGTTTGGCTGTGATCAACACCATGTGAATCAACGTATATCAGGTGAACCATACTCTATAAATGAAACAGGGAACAACAGAGGTGGGACAAAACATATTATGAGAGGGAAAGTTGGTAAATGTTTTGATTAAAATAAAAAAAGAGTAACTAATGTAGGTCATAATAACTGATGATGGTTAAGGGGTGAATGACAACAGTCAAGGGTGACCAACAACAATTATAGGGACTGATACTGGTTACTATGAGAAAACAACAGTTTCAGAAAATGAGGCAGAAAGTGATAACTATTAGACAAGAAAGTTGTATTTGATGTCTTTTATCATAGTACATAGAGTACAATGATACACAGAGACTCTAAATAGAAGAGAAGATGAGATAAGTTTCCTTTGGGTAAATTAACCAAAAGAACAAGGAACTGACACCGGTTAGGTAAACCAATGACATTCAGATGTAAACTGACGATAGTCGTTGGATCGATGCCAGTTTCTTTAAAATTTGAAGAATGAATAAAAATGTATTTTTATGAATTTAGATTTGATGAATAATCAACCCAAAGGTCTTGGGATGATAAGATGAGGTTTTGACACACTCGGAGAAATTCAAAATACTCCAACTGTTATGGCGGAGTGTGAAAGGAAAAAAGAAAAATGAAGAATCGTATCCTCACACATCAAAATTCAAATCAAGAACAAAGCTAAGAAAACACGTAATCCTAAAAGTGAATTTTATGTTGGTTTTAGCTTATGCTATTTAAGACTGACATGTGAATTCAGAACATATTTTTTGGTCTGGAAGGCTTCCTACGAAGAAGGAAATTCTAAAGGAGAGGTTTCAGGTTATGTTTTCACGGAGGCGGGCCATTCTCTGATGGGGTACTGGATAGAGATAACTAGTTGGGTGCCCATTGTCAATCCTCTGATCATTGACAACTTCTCTGGGTGGGATGTTGTTTAAGAAGATGTATATATTCCAACTTGTGCAGTTTGGCAAAGAGAGAGAAGAAAGAATGTGCTTTCTATAGTTCAGTTATATCAACCATTAGTTAGGCATGACTTCCACCATATAGGTTATCCTTATTTTAATGTGAGCTAAAATGCAGCATACAAGGATGAAATGTAAGTATTTTAAACCCAAATCAAAATGTGATATTCGATGTAGCAAGTAATGTATAGGAAGAGGGATGCTCTTTCACTAATGCAATACTAATGAAAGAAAATAAGTATTCTTTTTTTAGCACCAAAAACACATTTTCTTATAGAAAATAGAAAGAGGGGAAGATTCCAAAGAAGAAAATTAATGTGGAAGCTTTTCAGAAGGGAAAAAACCACATAAATTTCACCTAGGAATGAATAAAATGCAAGGAACCCTAGATGGGTCCCACCAGGCATGCCAAAATGTTTCACCATTTTCTTTAAGGATTTAGAAACATATATGGGTATGGGCCAAGGAAGAATACTTGTTGTGGTGGTAAGTTTAAAGGTCGTTGCACATGTTCTAACTTCTTGATCCAATGCTGACTGTGAGAGCTTATTTTTGGATAGGAGGAACTACTTGAAATACAAAACAAGACCACAAAAGAGAGTTGAATAGTATATGATAGTGGACTGCCTAGCGTATGCTAGATCCAGGAATTGTGATACTTCCTAGAAGTCCATTAATTTACTATTTATAAATCAATATAAAATAACTTAAACATGTAAATAAAAGAATCTAGTGCTAGCATTCTGATTTGGGTGCCTCAGATTACTATCAGCGTTGATCTAATTAAATACTAAAATGCTATGTAGGTAAAGGTTTTGGGTTGGGTTGTAGGTAGTGCAGGTGGTCTGTAGGTCATAGACAGAGTTTTGGTAAGGTTGGGTGAGATAATTAGGTTTCTGGTCTGGAACAATAATATCAGACATAGATACTAACGCTAGTCAAGGTGCCCGATGTTGGTTTAGGTATGGCTGATACCGGTTTAGGGTGACCGATATTGGTCACTGTGAAAAGTGGCAGGGAGTTAGGTGGAGGGTGTTTGGGCTCTCTTCTGTCTTGAAACAGAGAGTTGGAGAGGTCTTTGTGGGGGAGGGTGAGGTGACAGGTCCAAGATAGGCATGGTAAGGTTTTTAGTGAGGTTTAGGGTAGACTAAGGGTTGAGTTGTTAGGTTGGGTTGACATTCACAGTGACCGATATCAATTAAGGAGACTGATGTCGGTATAAGATGAACCAACCACGGTTAGGGTTAACTAGTGTCAGTGACTATGGGGAACTGGAGGATGCTGTAGAATGAGTTTTAGGTCCTCTTTGTGATTGCACAAAGAGTTTGGAGGGTGTTTGTGTTGTCTACGTGAGGGAGGTGGTTTTGGGATAGGTTTTTTTAAAGTTTAGGTGGGGTGTGAGGGGTTGGTTGATAGAGAGAAAGATAAGGGATAGATCTAACTAAGAATAATGAATAGATGAAGGTAAATAGTGAATACAATTGCAAGTGACAGAGGAGAAAAAAAATTACTTAGATTTCAGAAGGGTTCTAAATGCCTGTAGTGGTGTTTAGGTGGTTGGAGATGTTGGTGATGGTTGATCTTTGGAATGGTGCTCAGTGACATAGAAGTGCTTCCTGGAATACTACCGTGAATACCAATACCTTCTGATCAGTCGTGGTGTTAGTTATGGTTATCTAGAAGTGCGAAAGGGATCTATTTCTTGCTTGCATGCATATATGCTTTGTTCCAAAGCTTGAGAATGTGGCCAACCTCTCAAATAAGGCTAACAAAAATAATATAAGGTAACCGATGACGGTTTAGGGTGACCGACATCGGTTTAGGGTTGCCCTGTGTCGGTTAAGGTGGGAAAGCCCAAGTTTACTAAAAATTCCAGATCTTGGAAATCTTTTTGGGCCATCTCAGTCTATTCTTGTAGATCAAAATGGAATGTTACATTTTAATGAGAGGGAATGTGGTTAGAGGGAGAATAGGCATATGTTTTTAGGGTTGCACTAACTTCTTTCATTAAGGTAGGTATGACTAAGCCTTAGTTTTTATGGTGAATGAATGTTGAGTTCTAATAAAGGGGAAATATGCTAAAAATAGGCTTGTGGTGAGGTGTCTAGGTGAGGTGGAAATTAGTTTTAATTAAGGTATTGAAATAATGACTGAAGTGAGGGTGAGTATTAATTTAATTGTAAATAATTAAATTAATATGAATGTGGAGTAGAAGAGTCATAATTTGGTGAATATGTTTAAGTTGACTATTTGAAAGGGGACCAAGGGGAGTGTGACCCAATTTTGGTGTCTACAATGGCACATTGTATCCTAACCACCCCTATGCCCTCATTCTCATATTTTTGCTTCTTGTTAAGATGTTCATACATGTTCGAAAACTCTTCATAGTTATGATTATTCCTACAAAATGAACAAGTAATGTTTTGAGGACATTCATGCCTGTAATAGACAGGGGATTCACATGTATAGCATATTCCACAAGGGAACTCACCTCGTCCACTTTTGCGGCCTTGGCCTATGAATCCACCATGGTATCCTCTACCTCTACCATGACCCGGCCTCAAAGTGCCCTTTATTTTGATCATAGCACCCTTGAGTGTGTTCATGATCATGTCACTCAACTTTACCCTTGGAGTTATTCAAAACCCCCATATTTCATACACCAATATCAATGGCATCATGGATCTGATCAATCAACCTACAATATTCTATATTATGAGTCGTGGACCAGAAAATTTTACAGTAGCAGGACATGTTATTTCTTACCACGCATTGCAATAACGGGTAACAACTTACATCATGGTCCAAATTACATATCTCACATTTCAATAATAAGGAGAGCACTGATCTACGAGGAAAATTATCCTTAGTATGCCCCTCTACTTCACAATTTATGCACCAAATTCCATTGTGTATCCCATGTGTTGTATTGGCTGATAGTTTCTCCAACTAATTTTCCATTTCTGTAATCTAAGCTTCCAAGAATGGGATCACTCCAATGTCTATGCTCGCGACTACCTAAGTGTGCAGAGTTGCTTCAACTACCTCTCACGGGTCTATATAAGTCTTATGTGAGACCTACCTCCTAAAAGGTGTATTTAGGACTCCAACTAACCACTATGCATGTTGACTTGCATGGATATCATATGATAGTTTAGAAAAGAGTGTTTTGAAATGAGCATCATATTCCTAGAAAATTTCAGTAGTTCCCTACTTGATGTCCTTGAGTGCTTTTATACTTTTATTCTTGAACTCAAGTATATAAATTTCCTTAATGAAAACATCCCATAACACTGTATAATCCACACAAGTCTGATTAGTGTTAAAATTTATACATAAATTGATTGGCCTTGCGCTCTAAAGCTATTATTCCTTTCACGTGCCATTTTATCTCACACATATGCACATGCTTAGCAACATCTTCTATTCCCCTATACTCTGGGAGAGAGAGTGACATCTCTATGTAAATATTCTGGGGCTGGTGAGGACCATGCTCACCAGATCCAAAACATCCTGTGTTACCTCCACCTCTAAATGCACTAGATCCAGAGTTACCTGTTCCACCTGATCCTCCACTTATAGCAAGAATTAGTCCAGAGGATGCATTTCCCTGTGTCTCAACAGTGGTGCTAAACTAAATTCCTATAGTCGGCAAAGTTATGTTACTCCCCAATGTGAGTCCAAAATTTTGTGTTCCTATGCTGTATACAGATGACGCGCTTGAAAAGGTTCATCTAAATGGTCCTCCAAAGAACAAGGAAGATTTATTTTCAGCCATAAATGCACTTTCTATATGATTCACTCTTAAAATTATTGATATGTCCACTCTACCTTTTGCTACTCTACTTCCCAAACTATCTTGCTGACTACTGGTTGTACTAGAAACTGGAAAACCAAGTACAAAGGCTAGGTTGCTAGATAGATTCAAATGCACACCCGTGGCCCACGTTGTCTCTATTGGCATGCTCTCATAAGAGGCTAATGAGGGTTCCTTGGAATGATTTCCCAAATGGGGGAGTTCTGAATGCTCTGGCTCTAAATCCTTCGCGAGCCATCTCTCTCCTCAATGCCATCCATTCTGTAATCTCATGTTGTTTCCCTAAATCCCTCTTGCACGCCTCATTGTACTTAATTTTCATTTCTTCTCTTTGCCACTCTGCCAATAGGTCTACCATCCTTCACCACACATGTTCCTTCACCTGCGTGTGGGGGGGTTTAACTATCCATCGACTTCTCTTCCAAATATAGGGTTACCAACAAGATTTTTATCACCAGTGGAATTCCTTACAAATAGGTTCCCCTGGAATAACATAAAATCTGAAACTCAGCTACCTAGAGGTAAGAATAAGTGGAAATTAAGTACTCTAAAATATAGCTATTTAGAACACCATGGAACTAAGTGTCCACAATGCATGTCCAAATAAGATCAACATCATAGAGGGCCATAAATTCTTCCTGCATCTAGAAAATTATGCAAAACCTCAAATTCCTTTTAGACACGTAAGCAACTAGCCACTCATATATCTCTATTGGAAAAATAGAAAATACGTTCTCATATAAGTACTCATACAAATTATACTCCACCCATGCGTGTGCATCAAACTCAAATCTATTGTTGAATCTCCAAGCATACTCTTCTTCCAGATCTATTATCCACTCCTCAACACTTTTCAAGGTTAATTGGTATGTCTTCATCACGCAACATCCTGAAAAAAGAGGTCCCGATAATGGAACCAATGATACAACGTAGAATTTATAGTAAATGACCTAGGAACACTAGCACATCACTCAGCCAGAGATAAGCACTCACCTACTCACCTGAAGCATGCAAAGGCACCAGATCCCTATTAAGAGTTGCTTGTACATAATTTTAGCATGATAGTGCATATAAATATCCAAATTCATTATCAATAGTAAATAAAACACAATGCATAAACCAAATCTAGTTCTTAGAATAGATATCTAATGAACTAAAAAATAACTATAACAAGATCTACCATGTAAGAACTAAATTCATTCATACTCAACACCATTATCCAACCAATATTATCCATTATATTGAATACTATAAAACACAAAATCTTCTTACACTGTAATAGTATCTCAAGGAGTCATGCGCACAAAAAAACCAACAACATAAATCTACCATAGTTTTTCACACTCTCTAACTAGTGCAAATCAATACATATATGTAGGGGTGGAGAATTTACCTTCATCGCTCATGCACTACTCAAAATATTTCAGATGCTAACAATAGTCACACACCTTTACAATAAGATGCACACATGCAAGTGATCTAATAATAGACTTCCTACAGTTAACTCTGAGTAGAAATCCTATTATTATCCTAAACTATGTATGACACTTAATTGTCACTTGTTCCCAAAATACCATTTCATGGACTGCAAGTCTTCAAGTCTTTTTGTTCTCCACATGCTATCTCCAAAAATAGCCCTTATCCACAAAACAACTAAGTCTTGAAATCAAAGTGTCTTGGCACATGCTCATTATGCTATTCTTCCGTGTCCTCAAATGTGATATGCTCCAACACACACATCCTTTATGTTCCTTCACCTTAGAGCAATATATTATTTGTTAAATAGAGAATATTACAAGAAGGACAACATTTCTGATAAAGGAAAAAGGAAGTTCAAGAGGTTTGACATGAAGAAAAATACCAAGAAGATTCTCTATTCAAAATAAGAATGTTATTCCTCTTAGGATAACATCATTGATAATGGTGTTTCTGATTTAAAATTATAATTAGAGAACAAAGAGGTTTTTGATGATGTTTTGTTCATGATTAAATATTTCATGAGATCTATGAGTCAAATTTCAACATTGTTTGGTGACAACATGCAATTTGATAATGATGAAGAAGAAGATGTCTATGAGACTAAATTGGCATGTGTTCAATCTAAAATAAAGCATGCTGAGAAGAATATAAAGAAGATAAAGACACATGTCAAATAATATGAAGGAAAAATACATGAGCTTGAACAAAAGCATTGGAATGTGACTGAGAAGTTGGATGAGACAATAAAAAGGATAGAGATGTAGATGAGCTCCATAATATTGAGCTTACAATCTAAAGAATAAGAAGTGATCCTCCTTAAAGGATAATTATCTAAT
Source organism: Taxus chinensis (assembly GCA_019776745.2). NCBI lineage: Eukaryota > Viridiplantae > Streptophyta > Pinopsida > Cupressales > Taxaceae > Taxus > Taxus chinensis. The sequence goes on along the minus strand of CM034148.1, from coordinate 85,418,108 downwards.
ATAGTTGGAAATGATAATTTATTCCAAGGTTTGAAAAGAGTACAAAATATCTTGATGATCTTCTAAGCAACTAGAAATTTGCATGAAATAGAGTAGGTTTGGGATTCAAATATGACTTCAAGAGAAAAGAGATGAACCAAGAATATTTTGTTGTCTTAAGCAAGGATAATGAAGGACCAAGTACCAAGGAAGGAAAGAAATAAATATCCACCAAAGACAATGTGAAGACAAGTTCAGTTAGGCAACCAAATGCTTCAAGGTATGAAAGATCATTTAATGGTTATTATTTCACATGTAATGGATTTGGACATAGATCTAAGGCATGTAGGAGGTTTTTCAAGGATGATCACCCTTGGAGGGATAAAATATTTGAGTCATCACAGAATGTAATTTCTACAATTTTCACGGGAGATGTCATACTGCTAGATATTGTCTACATGAACCTTCAAGTTAGAATTGGCGTAATGAAGTTACATGGGAAAAAGTTAATTTGTTTGTTTAATTTCTAATAAAGTTGGTCATGTTGATTGAGAATGTCAGTATGGTTATTCAAGGTAAATCAATAGCTTTCAAGGCCCTAGGATACATTACATAAGATAAGGCAAGATATGGGAGATAAGAAGGGGTAATATGGTTTCATCTAGAACATGTATGAATGATAAACAAAGGGATTCTCAGGGTACTGACCATAAGCAAGATGGAAAAGGTGAATTTTAGGCATCTAAGAGTGCTTGGGATGCCTTCGAGTTACTCTTCTCAGTTCATCATGAAAAAGTATGTCTCTACTAGGATTCTTAGAGATATAACCATCCAAGTGAAGCATTGGAACAAGGGGGAGCTAACTAGGGTGAAGTATAATGTTGTAGAATCTCTTCAAGATGTCAAGGTATGTTATTAATGATTCAAATTATGTCTTGTATTCCTATGTAAGTGTTCAATTAATGAAACTATATTATTACAGTCAAAAAGCTTTATTAAGGTTGTACAATCATGTTTTTTAGTCTATACTTGCCATTATGAGGAGTATTGATGGTTGAATCCTTTTCAAGTTCTATTTTGATATTTCAAGGCATATTTATAATATTAATTTGAGTAGTCTTTGAAGGATAAGTGTTCTGGTCTGAGTATGAAGCCATCAAAAGGTATATCATGTTGCTTCATGTAAATAAAGGTTGTCATATGTTTAAAGCATGCTCTTGTTATGTGTCAAGGTATGTGTATCATGCCTCAAATATGTTTAGTATGTCCTAAGGTTGTTAGAGATATATTTGTGATGCAAATACAAAGTGTGTCAAGTGTGTGTACTTTAAGGAGATGGTTGAAGTGTGTCTAGGTCTGTATAAGACTCAAGAAGAGTTGTACCTTTTTCAAAAGTTGGATGAGTCTACATACTAGATCAATTGTCTTTGAGTCATGCTTATAAGGTCTCTAAATAGTAGTCATGCATTTGAGGAGAAACATGAAGGTGCTAAAATAATATCTTAATCTACAGAGAATCAAATAAAACGTAAAGTGTAAGACAAAGGAAACATGTGTCAAATAGGAGTTAAATAGTATGAAATATTGTAGTAGACCTCTCATGGAGTTAATATGAGTGCATTGTGTTCTTGAAGGTAATCATGTCTCTTAAAATATGAGCTAAATATTTGGTAGTAGGGTAATAATGTTGGTCTTCATCAGATTATTAATGAGAGATCAAGAAAGGTGCATTAAGAACAAAAGGTGTCTGAGATGATAAGTCAATGAACGAAGGTACATTTAGTACAAACATCTAAAATGATAAGATACATGTATGAAGGGTTATTGACATGAAGTCTTATCTCTTGAAAACATGCTAGAGATGTTTTAAAAGATCCTAAATACTATATAGTGAAATATAAAGCATTGTTATGACTATCAAAGAACAAATTGGGCCTCTACGTCATTATGTATTGTGCAAGTATGTGGGTAGCTATCTTAGGAATGTGGTATTACCTCAAGACAAAAATGAAGAGTGTCAAGGTATTACTAAGTAAACTCATTCTTAAGTTAGAGTGTTGCACCTTGATTGATTGATTTAAATATTGTAAAAAATCTTTGAATCTACACAGTGCATGGATAGAACCATTAAAGTGAGAAAGGAGTATTTTTCAGTTGACAACCAAGGTTACCAGTCTATGTATGGGTTTCTCAATATGTAATAGTGTCTCAAAAATGAAAATTGGGTGTGCCTACATGGTTGAAGTGAGTAAGAGTAGGATAAAGGTATGATCATCTATCTATGTTTACATTTGAAGATAAAATGAATGATAACAGGTCTCATAAGGAAAAGACATATCATCCAATATGATGACTTGATCAGACCATTTGTAGATGGAATTATCTAGGTATGTCATGACTTATCTAGTTCTCAAATGTTGGGCCACATTCTTTAAATCTTGATTGAGAAGTCACTAGAGTGCTTATCCATATTGGAAGGAGTATAGATGTGTACAAGTCCGACAAGGCATGTGAAGATCAAATGGGTACAATGATTGAGAAAGAAAGGATATGTATGTGCTACAGTGATGAGTTATAGGTATGTAGGAGAATCTTAGAATAAGAGGAGAAAGTTTTGACACTCAAAGATGTGTGTAAGGTGGAAATAATATTAGTTAGGAAGGATTTTTTATTTTTGAAGGGTCTGTATGATGGATCTCTTACAATTTGAGTATACATTGCACCTTACCAAGAGTATTGTAGAAGTATTTTGAGTTATAATAGTAAGCTAAATGTGTGAAAGCTAATTGAATTTATCCCTAAAATATTGTGAGTCATTAAAATTCATACCATGGATGATCTATGAGTATGAATGCATCATAAAAAGTGCATGGATAAAGATATAGAATTGGCAAGTGAAATGGGTGATTTATTGAGGTTGTAGGGTCTGTGCGAAAATAGTGGAGGTATGGATGTGATGTCAGAGGTATAAGAAAGCTTCTTGAGCTAAGGGGAGTTTTTCTTGACATCGATTTAGGTTCATCAGGTGTCCAAGAGACTAGATTGACACAATTGATGATGGTTTCAAAGGTAAAAAAATTTTTCAACTCAAAAAGTATAATAGGATGTAATAAGGTTGAAAACACTAAGAGGATAGTTCAAGAAAGAGGTATGGGTTTTGATCACTCTACATGACAAATGAACAAGGTAAGTACACAAGGATTTGCATTTTCAATGAGTTATGTATAGAATAATCACGGGGGGAGTTATAAGGAGTTGTTTTATAGAGTGTTTGAGATTCTAGGGAATTGAAAAGTTTGTCTTTAATTCATTGAAGGTCTAATTCATGGATTTAGGTCCTAAATTTTCTAACAATTCATGGATGACAGAGTTAAGGATTATTTTTGCCATCTAGTAGTAGATATGAAGCAAGAGAAGCTAAAAATGATGTTTTTGTGATAACTGATGGTCAAATGCTAGTTTTCATGAGTGGATGTTTTTTACACCTCTGTTTAAGGAAATACTACAATGTTTCCAAGTATTGAAGAAGGAAAAAAAATTATAAGGAAAGTAAAGAAGATTTGTAAGCCAAATGATCAATTTGTGATGTTTTCATATAAGGACTTCCAATAAGGATGAGAATGATGAAGAACATAATTTACAGGTATGCGCTTTGTCAATAATGTAAAAGGGGAGAGAGAACTATGTGGTTTTCCATAAATGACAAGGGGGAGATTGTTGGCATGATTGAGTATAGGTGTTGTCATTGATGTAAAATCCCATTAATGAAAAAGAGGATGATGGAGGTATGCTATAAGATGCTCCATATGTTAATGATATGGAGAATTAGGTGATGACATGATGATAAGAATGGACAAGGTGATAATGTATTATCTTAACAAGCCTAATATGGCAACCTAGCTATTCTGGGTGATGAATCATGGTGAGTGGATCTTCTTGGTGAATTGAGGAGCTTGGCAGAGTTATGGAGAGCATATTAGGAGAGTTTGGAGGAACTCACATGTGATTAAGAGTATAGGTATAGGTCATGGAATCAATTGTGGGTGCTCATCTAATGTAGACACTAAATCATGCACTTAGGTACATTTCTAGGTCCTAATCACATACCGCTATCCATATGATTCCTAAGTAATAAAACTAGTAATTAACATATATATTTGGCCTCTTTTCTATCTTGTTAGTTTCCTATTTGGCCTTACACACCCCATAGAAAAGTATGATCCAAATTTACTTATCTTTCTTGACTTTAGACACTAGTGCCTAGCCAGGATGCCAGTGCTCAGGTGCCCTCGTCCCCTATGGGTTCCCCTAACCTCTTTGTATACTTCTCACCCCTTTTGGGCCTCTTTTCTATTTTGAGCATCTTGTTTTAATATGGGTCATCCTTTTAGTTGTAAATTACAAAATTGAACCAAGCTAATCATATAAATACAAATTTATGTGATCATAATAAATGACTAAGCTTTAAGAATCTACTATCACCACCTAGGGTTACATTGAAAGGCATTCTAATCGCATCAAAACATCCATCTAGATTCATTCAAGGGAAAAAAGAATGCATTTATTTTCATACACTTCATAGGAGGGGAAGTTCATTTTGACATCCACACATCTACTTACGTCATTACATCTATCTATTTTTCACTATCAAGTGCATCTTACACAAGAGCTTCCTAGGACCCAAGTCTACACACATGCACACATAACTATATAGAGTCTGAGATGTATTGCAATGCTCAGTTGTAAGTTCACTATGTCAGGTGACCATTGGGGTCAGTCTAAATCCCAATTTTCATCTTTTTCTTCTTAGGATTTGATGTGTTTTAGGGTTTTATAGGAGATCATTTATTTTGCATGTTACAGGAAAATTCTGTGGGAATAGTGTTACATACAGAAGAAAAGCGGTAAAGGTTAGTGAAATTGGTGTGGCACAAGAAAATTTAAATTATGAGCATTTTCATAGTCATAGGTGCCCAGAAGTAGACTTTAGTGCATAGGTTCCCTTGACCTAGTCCATGCGCCCCAATCTAGGTAGATCTGATAGCTCCAAAATTTACTATGTAAAATTGCAACAATTTTCTTCTCATATTTATCAGTTTTTCAGTCCATCCTAGTTTAGGATTAATTTTGAAATCAACTAAGTATTTAATTCTCTGTATTGCACCTATTGTTTTAATTATCATTTTCTTATTTCTTGCATTAAATATGTAATTTAGCACCTTATTTATTATATGTGACTATGCAATTAAGGTTTTACAAAAATTCTATTTTTTGTTAAATCATTTGGTGAACCCCACTCGTTATTGGTCCTTTGGATCCTCATTATGCTTCTTCTATTTAATTTTATGTCATATATCCTAAGGTTTATCAAGTCTCTTTGTATCAATTTGTTCAAATGCAACCACCTTCAAAACAATTCTCCTTAAATCCCTAAACACTATGTATTTTCCGAGTGATACACCACCTACTCAAGTAAGTGTTATCTTGGATCATCTTTCTGATGACTCTCTTAGTCCTAATTCAAATCAATCTATTTGAAAATCAATTCAATATTTACATTATTTATTTCAATATAAATTTTAGGCTATGGAATCTATGATTACGTCTATTAAATTTGAAATACAACATCTTAAGGATGCTTCTCAGTCTCATGCTAGTTTTGTTATCACCAAATTACAACACCCTCTAATTTTCTTACATGTGAATTGAATGGGAAATTAGTGTAACTACGTAATATAGAATTATCTCTAGGTGTGGGACAATGAAAATGAGAGCATTCTCTAGATAATTGTGGTTCCTCTTCCTAATCTAATGTTATAACTACTTCTAATATTGGAAATATACCTATATACTCTTATTCTATGAATTCCAAGGGGTTAGGGAGAAAGAGAGTACATGAAAATGAATAAATCCTACACTAAAGAGGTGATATCACCAAGAGAAGGGTGGTTGGAACACTCTCTAATGGATGAAAATGGGAAAAATGAAGATAGAGAGGGCATGTATAATACCACAGTCTAAAAAAAACATATAAAACATTATTTCCATTAAACACAATCATTTAGAACTTGCAAGAAACCAAAAATACATAAAATACCTTAAAATGCAATGTAGTGGCAAGAGAATGCAATGAAATATAATCTATGGTTGAATTATGGACAAAAAACTTGATTTTATTGCTTCATATGATCACACAGTTCATTACAATGAGAAATAGAGGCATGAATCTCTTGCAAAATTCCCAAAATGGAGGTTTGAAGATCACATACACCTATAGAAGAATGGAGGAGCATATAGAGAACATCTAACCATTTACAATGAGGTCTACTTTACAATAGAGAGAGAGAATGAGGTAAATTCAAATTCCCCTTTTCAAACATCAACAAGATGCATTAAATATCTAAAAATAATGATGGGCGGCCTATCAAATCCATTCCTTCATGATCTTTCACTTGGTGGAGAAGCAATGGAACCATATCATATCAGATCTAGTGGATAAGTAACTCAGGACTACACCCATTAATTATGAGGAAGTTTCCTTACTTTTCACCCACCTACCCACATTAAAAATGAAAAATCCAATTTTTTTGTGTAGATGACGTCTATAACTTTCCGAAACGTCCATTTTTGTGAAAATCAAAGCTTTGGATCAAAATTTATGCCCATTTTAAGTTCAGGGGGTTGGGGTCTTTAAATGCTCCCACAATCTACAACTAATTCATTTTCACCTTTTTCCTTTTATTATTTTCCCTTGTTTGGAGGTGATTTGAGTTTCACATCTCCACAGGGTATAAAGAGTATTGAGGTCACCTAGGCCTCGTAGGCCTGTATTCTCTGCGCCATGTGTAACATACTCCTCGCTCCACATTTTTGACCCCCCTTTGATCTACCTCAAATACACCTCCATGGGGAACTTGCACCCCCATGGTACTTGTACCTCATGAGCGTCCTGAGCCTGTAATACTTGCATCATCCGCAAAACACTTAAACTCCCTATCGCCTTCTAAATATGACAATATCATTTGTGCATGGAGTAAGTGACCCACGGGAACTTGTTCCTCATGGGCCCCAAAATTTTGATTCCTCCACACAACACTAGAAATAACCTTTTTCTCCCATTTTCTTAAAATTTAACAATTTTTTTTGGGTTTTTTTGATCTAGGGAGCTAGGGAGAATAAATCAAGATACCCCACAACTATTTTTCTCAATTTTATCCATTTTTATCTAACTATGAGAATTGAGGCAAAGGTAAAAATCCTTCTAATGAATTCAATTTTTTCATTTTTCCATTTTTACCTTTTTCCAAGATAGGATAAAATGAAAGTTATTAAAATTACCTCTAGGGTGATTTTGGATAGAAAATTAGTGAAATAACGGGGCTATTTTCCTACCAGATGAAGTGATCAGTGGCCTTGTTGTTTCCATTGAGCATGGATTCAACCTGATGATATGAAATTTGATCAAAACCTTGAATAAAAACACCCTTAAACCACCTGAAGTACTTCTTGGTCCCCAAAAATGATCTATTTTTTTAAAATTGACCACTCACATCTCAAAAATCTTTTGAGTAAGGTTTTATGTGAGTGGAATATTGTTTTGATCCTGAAATTCACTCTCTTCCCTTGCAAGTTGAGCTTATTAAATCCACTAATCCTGAACCTACCTAGATCTAAAGCTGAGTGAAACTTCTTGATTTTCTCACAATTTCATAATAATTTCTCCTGAACAATATTTAATGAGTGTGGAAAAGTGATTTGAGGTTGATCTTCTTCTCAAAACCAAGGATAACCTTGAATAGAAATGAGGAGGGATGCCTACCAAGACTGAGAACATACAAGGTGATATAAAATATACTCTCTGAAATGCTTCTAGATGCCCTTGAAAATAATTTTCTGATCAATGAAGAATCACTATAATCTCCATATGTAACTGATACGAAGAGACAAGAGAATGAGAAAACTTAAATTGTCTCTAAATCTTGTTTTTTAGTTTTTCTACATTTGATATTTCTTGGAGATGGAAAATTTTCCATGACACTTTGAACTTCTTCCTACCACACCCTTACAACCTCCATGAACATGTTGAAAGATACCATCCTAAAGCAACAAAACCTATTTAAAGAACTTAGGGAAGGCAAACCTATTCTACCAACAAAACACTGTGCTGAAAGAACTTAAATGAATTAGAAACCTAGATAATATGTACAAAGATATGAAATCACTTCAATAATAATGCTTTAGATAGATTCCATTGACTGGAATATATAATTCTTTTCCATCTAACTTCAACAGTTAGAAAGTATTGCTTGTCTTGCATCCTAAGATTATGTAGGGACCACTCCATATAACATCAAAATTTAAATGTTTACTCGACTTTTCCCTATCTACATCTCACTTTAGGACCAAGTCTCCCTATTGAAATATTATGGCTTTGGCTTCCTTTTCCAAAGACCTCTTGATCAAGGCCTGATCCTTTTCTATTGTTTGCATTGCTTGATTTCTTAAATACTCTAACTCCACGAGTTCTGCATATCTAACTTCCAGATCCAAATTCAAATAACTCCAGTTGCTTGAGAAGTTCCAATGCTAGCAATTCACGATATATGGGTAGCCTCGATTCTTTTCCATATAATATCTTGTAGGGAGGGCTACTAGTGGATCTCTTATGTGTGATCTTGTCAACGCATAAGGCTGATTTAAACTTGGTATGCCATGTTCTTTGGTTTTGATCCAAATTTCTCCTTATGATCCTCAAGAGATTATTGTTTGTGGACTCAGCTTGATCGTTACCCTAGAGGTAATATTTAGATGAAGTGTTAAGATATATCCCATTTTTAACATCCTAATCAAAAATTTTGGTGCCAAGGAAAGCTAGAGAATTATCAGATACGATAGTAGATGGGACACCAAACCTGGTTACAATTCCTTCATATAAATCTAGTATGTTGGTCTCATTAGCCTCCTTGAGTACCACTGCTTCAGTCCACTTAGTGAAATAGTCAGTTTCTATGAGAATCCAATTATGGCCTTGGATTGAGTTTGGATTGATGTACCTAATGAAATCCAAACACCACTGCATTAATGGTTGATCAATTGATATTGGGTAGAGTAGAAGTTATGCCAAATTTTATTTTCCTATGAAGAATGCATATTTCTTGCACTTCTTGATCTATGTATAACAGTCAATGAATATAGTGGGCCAATAGTAACTAGTCTTCATGATTCTGAGAGCTATGAACCATGGAGAACATTGACCTCCAACTTCTCCATCATGGAACTCATGTAACATTTTCTCAATTTTATTAGTTCCAATGTACCTCACCAAAACAACATTAACATCTTTCCTAAACAAAATATCATCAATAAGAACATATGAGATAGATTGGATCCTGAAATACCTTATCTTTCCTTTGTTAAAACCTTGAGGGAATTGAACCATTTGGAGGAAGTTCACTAAACCCCAAGTCCAACAAGGATTGGGTAAGGCATTGGCTTGTTGTTCATGATCATCCTAGAGCACTAGAACAACCTGTTCTTCATCTTTTTGACTATGTGTGCATATTTGAAACTAGTTGTTCACAAAATCCTTTGCCTCAAAACAATTTAGTTACATTAATCTCAATGTCCTATTCCATTACCCGGGTAATCCAACCATCCCTTTTTTCATTAAATCCTTTTTGAGGAGGAAATATTTCACTACGAAATTAGAAACTAGCAAGTGAATCTTGTTGTTTGAAACCAGATGTATGAATTTCTTTAAGTTTATTATGATAGCAATAAAATGCTTCTCAATGAATGAGTACCTTACCTTATATTATTCTAGGATCTAACTAAAGAATGCAATAGGTTGTTCCAAATATTCCTTGTTAATTTGTACCAATATTGTAGATATTGTGTCCTAGCCACCAAAATCATACAGAATGAAGTCTTTTGAGAAGTCTAGATTGATAAGAGTTAGAGCTTGTGATATTACTTTCTTAATAGATAGATTTATTTTACCTTATTTTTCCACTTAAATTCCATGCTCTTCTTCAACATCATTTTCAGTGGCTTAACCAAATTGGAAAATTGAAGCACAAATCTTATGACAAAGTTGATCCTCCCTAAGAAGCTTTGGAGATATTTCTTGTAACTAGGAAAAGGAAATGCAAGAATGGATTCAACTCTCTCAGGGTCAATACTTAATCCTTTTTTTGACACAATATGACCCGAGATCTTACCCCCATGAGATAAGAATATGCATTTCTTCATATTTAGGGAAACTCCAAACTAACTACATCTCTCAAACACTTGCATGAGATGGAAGTCAGTTGCATTCTTGGAAAATACCATAATGTCATCAAGGTACAAAAGATAAATCTTGTTAATCATCCACTTGAACACCATGTCCATGTATCTCTAAAACATTTCCCCAACATTGGATAATCCAAATGGCATTTTCCTATAAAAATATGTGCCCATTTTTTGGTGAAATCTATCTTAAACTAATCCTCTTCTCTCACCATGATCTGGTTGTAACCTGAGTAGCCATCTATAAGTGAAAACCTCTCCAAACCAGCTACTACTTGTAGAATCTATTCCATTGAGTGAATTGGGTAGTGGTTCATTAGGGAAGCTCTATTTAAATCTTTGAAATCCACACACAACAAGATTTATCCATTTCTTTACCGAAATGGAACAAGGTTTGCAACCTAGTATGGGTGTTTGATAGGGAAAACTATGCTTACCTCAATCAACATATTCAATTCTTTCTTCATTAGAGGCTCTATGTGAGGATCGAATGGAATTTTCTTCTACCTAATGAGTTTAGCTTCTGAATCTAGTTCAATAGTATGCTGATCTAAACTAGGATAAAATATACTAAGATCTTCATAGATCCATGCAAATATATTAGGAATCTCTTGAAAAAGTTGTATATAATCATGTTTTTCTACTTGAGTGTTTACCTTTCCAATTTGGAGCAATTTACCTTCTCCAACTGAAATACACTCTGAATATTCACCTTTGACCATGATTTTTGCCTTTTCTTTCCTAAACTAGTTATTGGGATTGAAGATGGATTCCAGAGTCACTAGAACCTTAGGCAACTTGTTTGTTCTGAGTTGAACCACTTGATCCCCATATTGTTTTTCCAACCTATCTTGGTTTCTTGAAGATAACTCAACCTCTTCTTGAAGGAAGTTGATAATCTTCTAGCCACTCTTAAACACTTACCAACTTGTGTTATTATCTAGAATATCTGGCCTCACTACCACTTTGATATGTGGTTGTGATTTTTCCTTCTTGATACATTTTGTAATGTAAAATGTTGCAAGATTAATTGTAGCTTGATTTATTTTTCTTGGCATGGAATTGATGTTGAATGCTATAAAATATTCTAAGATATCCCATACCCTACTCTTATATCTCTTGAGTAGATTGTTATTTGTTGTATTTAGCCCTCTAACCTGATTCACAACCAACTCACTATCCCCAAATGTCTCTAGGTTCTTGATGTCTTTCTTCCTTTCCCAATATAGACCATGGATAAGGGGTTCATAATCTGATGTGTTGTTAGAGTAACAGAACTAAAATATGAAACCAAAGTAATATTATATACATTTGGGATACATAATCACTAATCCTCCTCCTACACCTTGTCTTCTCCTTGAACCATCAAAGAACAATTTCCAAACTACATTCTCATCTTCATCATTCAACTTGGTGACACTAGGGGGTGAATTCTCCTCATGTAGGCAATAAATTCTCAATTCAACATCTTCAATTTCCTTGTATGGATCATAGCTATTTCATTTGTGTTCCCATTCATCAAGTGTCAAATCTGGAATGCCACCAATTTTAGTCTCTACCTCTTGAGTGTTTGGGAAATATTCTTGATCAAATATTGTGAAATTAGCATTGATCAGACTTGGCACATAAGGATCAATATGGTATGTGGTAATCAGATCTAAATTGATAGTGTCTTTGGCTCGATATCTAGTCCTAAAAGAGTATGTGGGACCAATCAGATGACAAATACCTCCAATCTTAGTAGTGAATTCCCTAGATAAACATAGGGTAAAGAGTGGAGGTAGGTAAATCACAGATATATCCTGAGGAGCTATAAAATTTAGACATGCGTGCAGTGTAAAGATTAGCCCCATAATTACTCCCACAGTTCCTACTGTTATTCCATCCAATTGCACTACACCTTTTAAAATAGGCTCATACTTGAGGCACAATCTTGTTTGGTATTATTGAGTTTCTTTCCCCTAAGTTAATCATGCAGTAGTGTATTATATTATCTTGATGATCAAGGAAACATAGAATGGTAGAGGATTCATGTTTCTGCTTAGTTAAACCTCCTTTTACTACACTACATTGGTGAGGACTCTTTATTGTTCCTTGGATGGATTATATGAGATGGATAAACTAGCCATGACTTCCTACAATAAATCTCTTTGTCCCAAAATTTCCAATGACTCCCACATGGAGATGCTCAAATTTAATTTCTTCATTTTCTCAATGATATTGAACATATAAAGATTTTCCTTTTTCTACCCTTTGTTCACCATAAATTTTTCATGTACATGAGTTTGTATGGAAGATGACTTGAGATGATTTTGTGAATTTGGACTGTGTTTGAGTTATCAATTCCTTGGAGTGTGAGAGAGGTTTTAGGAGGACTTACATTGGATGACTACCCATATTACATATCTCTTTTCTTGGATCTTTTGTTTGTTTCCAAACCTCGAGGAAGAGACCGATTTATCCCACAAAATTCCTTTGGTTTCTAATTTACCAGTGAAAGGTCATTTTGAGGTGCCTCCTGAGAAGCCATTTGCTACTAATTTTCCTCTTTGGTTATTTCTTGGGAAGCATAAGAACTTTGTACCATTAAATCTTGGTTTAGGATGCCATGAGGACATGTTACTTGGTTATATGGGTGACCACAAGGAAAAAACCACTCGTAATCTTGTACCATATTATTTTGGATGGGAACCAAATATTTAAATGAAGAGTCTGCATTGGGATTATAAGGTTGGAATGGCCAAACAAGAAGAAATTGGCTTTGGTTCTGGTTCACATCTTGAGCAAGAAGTTTATTGGGTTGATATGGGGGCTTGTTTGGTTGGTATTAAGGATAATAAGGTATGAAAATTTGGGCATACTACCTCTTTATTGTCAAAAACTCATTCCCTATATTTGGTAGTTGTTTCATTACCTCCTGAAGCTCAATTGAGGTTCTTGAGGAAGTATATGACTCACTATAGTTCTAATTAATGGGAGTTGGTATAGGAGCCAATTAAAGTGTTTAACTAGAACTAGGGTTTCCAATCTCTGGGTAAATGAGCATTGGTGGTCTAGGGGTAAGTTTTCCATCTTGAATTAGATATTATTCAACTCTAATAGATAATGCATAGGCTCTTGGAAATGTTGTACCTCCCATAGATTGCACCATAACAACAATATAAGAATTAAGGGATTTCAAGAAGTAAATAAATGCACCTTTAGTAGTTTGTCTTACGAGGGATGAAATCCTGTCACATGTCCTTTGAAACCTGAAGTTGAGATATGTCATGATCTCTTTTGGATCCCTCTTTATGGCGGTAAATTTCTCTAAAAATATAGATTATTTGTCCTTTTCTCTAAACTGAGTGCAAATAGATGTGCACAGTATATTCCAATTAGTGATGGACCCTACTACTAGACTTAAAAACAATTGTAGAGCCTTTCCTTTAAATGAGGAAGCTAGAAGTTTCACACCTACATCCATGTCAACAATTTCATAGATAAAAAAAACATTGGAAAAGTCCTGGATATGGTCAGTTGGAGTAGTGTAATTCTCTTAAGTAAAGAATGGAATACTCTTCAAAGTTGTTATTGGAATAGGATTTTGGGCATTGAGAGCAAGTGGAATGGTACTAGTGAAGTTAATAAATCCTAGATTTGGTAGTTGTACTGTTATTATGATGGGTCTAAGAACTTTAATAGATTACAAGAAGGGCCTACCAGGTGGTGGTGTTGAAAGGGTTCTATTTGGTGGGGATGGTGATCTTTGAACTATTCTTCCCCTTCTTCCTTTACCTGGTGATAACTCAAAGACTCCTTCTTCTGTTCTAGACATTGTTTGAATTTTTCTCATGGACTAAGACATTTAACTACTGGAACCAGTAGATTTTGATGTTTAGAGTCACTAGATGTGTTACTGTAGAGCCTCGAAAGACTAGAATTTTACCAAGATACACATAAAAACTTGATAAAACTAGAAATATTGACTTCTGAGGTCACACCAAAAAAATATTATCACAAAATTGCAACACCCTCTAATTTACTTGCATGTGAATTGAATGGGAAATCAGTGTAACTGGGTAACATGGAGTTATCTCTAGGTGTGGGACCACAAAACTGAGAAAATTTTCCAAAGTAGGCTAGTTCCTCTTGTAGACACCTAAAATTTGCTTCTACACTTTTATTGCTAAAGTGGTACTAACTATCCTCTTCAAATCAACAATTAGTTATTAATTAGCTAATTAATCCTTTTTAACATGCATTTTATTAATAAATTTTTTTATTGATTAAATCCTTCTTTCAAATGTTTTTCAATGCTTTTAATCCCATCAAATTCCTCTTTAATCACCTTCATTTAGCCTAAAGAGCTTATTCTAGCCTATTAATTAATTTAATTGATTAATTAAATACACTCAACTCCCATAAAGTGCTAATTAAAGGTTAACTCACATGTTAACTCACCTAGTTCTGGTTAACTAAACTAAAGCTACTTTATCTTTAGTCCCACATTCACCAAATTGCAAGATTTTCCTAAATAGAAAACCTATATAAAGGGCCAAAATACCTCCTCTCAAAACTTACACTATACTTTTGCTACTATCTCATATAATACATATGAAACCTAATCCATTGTTGAAATATCTTTCATCCCCATTTTCAACCATTCTTCAAGCTAGGTTAATTAAGGAATATCTAATATGGCCTTGTAGCCATTATTAGAGAGATTCTTTCACCTTCAATTAAGTAGCAAACAACACACACTTTGATTTTTTAATAATATTCATAGGTTCGATTCTTGCAATCAATTAATTAGATAATAGCTTAAGAATGCTTCTATATTTTAATGGTTAAATTCATATATATTTCATTACGTATCCTTACTAAGATTTGATCATGATGGTGCATTGATAAATTCAATCTTAGCTCGAGACTATTTGGTGTTAGTCTTCTTAAGTTAGTTATTGCAAAAGTTTAACATGTACACATTTGACACGCCTGGTGGGAGAAACCCCATTGCATTCACTTTTATTATCTAGATTAGTTTCAAGCTTTCTATATTAATCTCAATATTTTTAGATTAGTTTCAAAGTTTTTAAGTTACTAACCCTATTTTTGCATTAGTAGAAAAATATCAAGTTTCTTAGCTAGTTTAGGTAAGATTGTCTTGTTTTTGTGCTCTTTGTGGGATTAAGGGAGGCGAAGTTTTGTCAAAAAGTTGATCCAAATTGATAAATTTTAGAAAATTTTAAGAATTTTTTAGAAAATTCTCATGTTTTGATCACCTACAAGAAATCCACACCTATGTCCTTTTGGCCACACTCAAGTTGAAAAGGTCATGCTCACATTACATTGGTTGCACTCACGTTCAAAAGGGCACGCTACTGTCTCTCTGGGCATGTCTGTGTGACATAATATTTTGATATCTCTGTGTTAAGTCTGTGCTCATGTGCAATAGGGTGTACTGGTGTGAAGTGATTGTGTTAGTTTAGCAAAGTTGCACTCACGTTGTCTTGGTCACGCTCGCACTACAAAGGACACGTTGGTGATGTCTGGGCCGTGCTACTACTTAAAGGGGCGCGCTGGTGTGATATACTAAAATTTGCATGGATTTCAAATTTTTGAATTTTGATTCTCTGTGTATTCTATTAATTTGTAAGTTTTCTTAACTATTGGTTGCAGGTTTTTAATATTTTAAATCAGATTTCTAACTATTTGTTTAAGTTTTTATGAATGCTTAGGTTTTTAGTTTTTTATGCAATGTTAGGCTAAGAGTTTTTTTGTATGATCTTCTCTTGCACCTTAGGGTGATCTTGAGAATAAAAAAACTCGTAGTTTTTAATTTTTTTAACATTTTAGTTAAAGTGGAAATTCCATCTTTCATTTTTGCTTAAAGGAATGAACATTTATCAAATTAAACAACTAGATTAAAATGAGATGTAAGTACTTCCTTGAATGGCTCACATAATTGTAAAGATTTTCTTTACTATTTAGTTAGTTTTTTGGTTGTGTATGATCTTCTCTTGTGTCCTTGGATGATCTTAAGAACCAAAAACAACTTTCAATCCTCTTTTTGGATAACATGATTTGCTTGGAGAACTACTAATGTGTGAATTGTAGGACCATTTTTTATTCTTGTTAAAGACTTGGGATCAAAACAAAAAAATAATAACGTTTGTTTTTAGGCTATCAATGGTGTGTTAAACCTCATTTTAATCAAAATATTAAAAACACACCACATTCAATGCACTTGATTTGCAGGTTCGGATAAGAGTACAATCCGTCCGCTTTAACTAGGAAATAATCCCTTGACATAAGCCTTAAGATACAAAAAATGGATGGTCCTAGGAACCCCAAAGTAGTCCACCACTGAGTAACCTCGTGGATGAAATGAGAAGTGCCTCACTTACCCACTTGATTAGTTATTCCTTGTGAGTTATAGTCAAAACTATCTCCATTACGATCCCAGTGAAAGTACAACTGAACACAATTATTCTCATTATACTGAAGGGGGTAAAGTAAAGTCAGGATACTCCAAGATTTATTCAGTGTGGATTCCTTGGCAAACCATGCTCACAGAGATTGTTTGTGGCAACATATTTGAGAGAACTAATAGGAAATCCATTTTGTCTTGAGGCCAACTTGACTAAAATAATTGTGTTCTAAAGAACCATTGCGACACACTAACTTCTTGTGGAGTCAAAAATTTGTTGTTTGAAAAAGGGGAGAGTCCCTTGAAGTTGTATCTTAGTGATATTCATAAAAAAACTTTCAACGTGTTACTTTGTGTTAGTTTTTCACTTGCCTTGAGGAAAGGAAAAAAATTGATGAAGTAACGCTTAGCTTGTTTCATCACCACTTAGTTTACTCCTTTGTTTTCTTATTGCCCATTTCAGAAAAAAGAAAATAAAATATGTGGATACTACTGGGAATAATCATGCCCACCACTTTTTTATTCTACTCACATGACTAGGTTGTAATGTCGGAATGTGAGTGTTGAAAATGTGTGTGGTGCATCTTGATGTCCTAGTAGGCCCTTTGTCTCAAAACCATATTGAGATTTATTATCATTGTATATAGGTTGTATCATCATATACTTCTTTTGAGTCGTTATGCTGCTCATATCATATCACTACAAATTTATACTTACATCTTCTTCCCTTTGGGGAATGAGTCTAAGTATCTCAATTTTATTATTACGCTACTCTCATAACTAGCAACTTCTTGCTATACTTAGGCTTAGTTTGGATTCTAAAATTTCTCTTAGAGTTTTGGAGAAAGTTTTATTACGCTGCATGCATTATGATCACATAATTTTGATACTAAGACCTAGCCTTTTTCTACAAATATTCGTTAATGTATCCATCTAGTGTTTTTACATTGCTCGCATTGCAAGACTCCTTTTTCAAGACTTGTACTTTTTTTGCTTCTCAAAATTACTTTAGTATACCTTGTTTGGAGTTTACGTCAACACATTTTTATTACTTAGGTCTTGTTTACTTAAAAATTTACTTAAGTGGTGACATTGTGCTGCCACTATTTATCAACTTATATTCAAAAAACAATAGGGAGTAACTTTGTTGGTGTTTACGGTCATAGTATTGAGTGTTTAGATTCTAGATTAGTTTTTACTTGTTCATTTTCCTTTTTGATTGGTGTGTCATTATTTTTCATTGAATTCCTTAGTGTACATTTCCTTTTGGACATATTATTATTCATTGATTGACATTCTTTGTGATGAAGTATCATTACTTTGCTTTGCTTTGTCCTAGGGTCCAGTTTTAAAACCAACCTTAAGAAAACTTGGTTCATTATTCCTACTACAAGAATAGGGCATAGTAGATTAGGGTCTGATCCCATGATAAAACCAATAAATGATCCAAATTTGGAGGATAACAACCTAGTGAATCATAGTGGTGGTGAGGAGAATTCTCCTTAGGAAATTCATAGACTAAGCTATGCCCAAATAGATGAGTACATATTATGTAATAAAATGGTGTACTTATGTGCGTAGTAAAAGTGGGGGAACAATTTCTTTCCACGTTGGATCCTAATATTCTTGTCGGCATGGTTTGAGGAGAAGAATAAGAAGTAGAATGCCCATTGCATAATACTAATGAAATTCTAAATTCATGTCGTGCCTCCACTTCTTATCAACATATGGGTGCATATCATATCCCAAAAGTTAGAACTCATCAAGAAGATGAGGGAGATAATGAAGATCATGAACATATTTATACATAAAATCCCTTGTGTGAATCTCGTAAGGAGATACCACCTACAAAAGTGTCTTTAGAAAAAAATAACCAAGCTCTCAATCACCAATTGGCAAGCTTGGCTTCACATGTTAGTAAAGAGTCTATGAAGTCCCCTAGATAAGAAGAGCCCAAAGATTCTTACTACGAGTCTTTCAAAACTCCTAGAACCCCACAAAATGAAAAACTTAAAGAGGGTTATGAACGATTAGAGACAAATAACTAGGACTACAAACCAATAAGGTATAGGCTTACCCCATCAATGAATATGCTATTAGATCAAGAATTCTTGGCCATGAATAATACCCTCACTACCTTGCAAGAATAAAAGTTAGGGATGAACAAGAAATATCAATTTGAGGAACTATGTCCACATCATTTTGATGGGGATTTTGCTACAAGTACCCTTCCTTAGACAATTTGATGTTCCAAATTTTGATAAATACAAAGGAAAGGGGGATACTAGAGATCATGTCAAAAAAATCTTCATGGTTTGCTAGGAGGTTGCATATAGCAACAATTATCTTATACATCTCTTCACATAGAGTTTGCAGGGAAAATTTCTTGAATGGTTTTTACATATACCCAAGGGATCTATCACTATGTGGCCACAATTGGTAGAAGACTTCTATTGGAAGCCTAAAAGTAACTAAGTACCTAAGGTATGAAGCCTTGTGACGCATGAAAGTGGGGTGTGAAGGCACACACAGAAGTAATTCTTGGATATGCACGAAGGATTGCGCCAGGGAAGAATGGATTTGGGACTTACTGAGTTTTGGACATCAGGAAAACAAACACATAGTGAGCGAATGGAAAAGTGAATAGATACATATATGGATAAGATATGGAGACTTGTAGATCAAGGAAAGGATATTCCAGGGCATCAATATGGTTATCATGAAAGGATAAGGAGTTGAGGTTGTTAAGGATTAGTTGAAACATAAATACTAGAAGGCACTCAATTGAGGGAAATGCATGGTGACACCTGACATATTCCTGGGTAGTGGTAGAGAAATCATTACTAGATTCCCTCAAGATTTTGCAGGAGAGAATGATGAGTGGTTAGTATAGAAGGATGATGATTATTATATGAGGATGGATGATTTTAATAGATAAATAAGGGAGATAAGTAAGTATATATAGGGAGTAGGAGAGATGGTGAAAAATGTGTAATGGAGAGCTCTGTGATGTAAAGTAAGCTCTACTATTGTGAACATTTCCACACATGGAACTCTCTTGATGTAATCTTGGCTGCCATATTTTGGCTCATAAATATAATGAAGTGATTCTGAAACACTCATGTGATGGATCTTGATCTGTTCATTTTCCTTATGTTCATATGCACTTTATGGGTTTCTTTGATGTTATCTAATGGTTGATTCTACATACATTAAGTTGATCATGTTGTTCTATGCTTGGGTGCATTAGGTTAGGAGTTAATGCTTATATCTTAAATCCCATGAATGAATGCACTTATTTTCTAGTTATATTACATCCTTGTGTTAAGAAGGAGCATTATCATGAAGCTCACATAAAGGAGGGACTCGGCACCTATGCGTGCCTTGAGTGAACTTCTAGGATAAATTGGATGATATGTCGGTGCATTTGGGAATGGATGTTGAAGAAAACTATGATAAGAGACTACATTTTTTCCATTTTTGGGACCTCTTTTCAAAGTTGTGATAATGGTGTGTGATGATAAAATGCTTGACCTTGGACACTGTCAAAGCATGGCTTAAAAGCATGGAGGATGAGTTTACTTAGATATTTAGTACTATAATTGTGTTTGACGCACATAAATAGGTAGAATAACATATGTATCATGAGTTGTATGAGACCTTTTTTCAATGGAGTTGCACGAATGGTTTTTAGCCTATGCATGTAGATCAAGCTGGTAATATAGACCTTGTGTATGGACCCAAGATGAGTATCAGAGGTTGCATGATGTTGATCTGACTTGGAAATGTTTTTTTGATCATTGGTAGAGTAGATTGTTAACAAGTTACACCTTGGATTATGTGATTTCTATGTATTCCTATTTAGAGATTGTTGAGTTTGAGTTCTTGAGGGAGCCAAGAGGATCATTCTTGCATGTTATCTCTTTAGCTATAAATATCCTGATCATTACACTAAGTTTTGAAGCATTTTCTATGGCCAGCTAATCTTCTTCTGAGGGCTGGGAAAGGAAGATAAGGCGGAGGAAGATGACAAACCTTGTAGCTAGAAAGGAGAGGGAAGAAAGATGGCTTAAGTATAATGAGGCTTGGGAGAGGGATTTGACAAGACAATGTGAAGTTGCATGAATGATGGATTTATGGAGGTAGATGTAGTGGGAAGGATTTGAGGTTCACACGGAGGATGTGGAACCTGAGTAGTTTATATTACCCCATATTGTCAAGCGCGGAAGAGAAACCCCCTTAGCTTCTAGAGAAGGCTCATCATATGAAGAAAGGAGTAGATTTTTTAGTGTGCCTCTAAATCCACTAGGTGACCAACCCCTAGCACTTAGCTTTCCAAATCCAGAGATAATTATTACTAACCCAGTTGGTATTGGTGTAAGTAATCGATCAACACCTAGGAGGTATAACTTTTCATTTGGCACATCTATGGTTACACAATCATTTCCTATGTTTGGAGGTATATTGTCTGGAATGACATTCAGGAAAAGTGTTGGTACACAAGGCTTGGGTGTCACATCTGGAAGTGACATAGGACACACATCTTGTAGTGGTGCAATATCACATACTATTGGCACACAGTTTAGCGCAACATTGGGGACACAAGGCATGACCACTTCATGACCCTTACCAACTACAAGAGGTGGAATAAGAACTAGCATACCTAGTTGAATTGATGGATCTAGAGGATCTAGTGGGTCAGGAGGAATAGGAACTAGTTAATCTAGTGGATCTAGTGGTGGAGGTAACATTGGAGGGAATCAAGGTTCTAGATCAGGTGGACAAGGGCCTCAACCCCCTGAACAAGTATTTTTTGAAATGTTTTTACATCTACTAGATTAATAAGGTGTTGAGGATGCTGTAGAGCATGTACACAAATGTGAGTTACTATTGCATGTGAAGGCGATCACTACCCCCAAATGTAAGGCAAGTCATTTTGTAACAATGTTGCAAGGGTGTGCACATAATTAGTACCATAAATATGACCCCCACTAGATAGTAGTAGATTATACCACGTTGCGTAATGAATTTTTACCCAAATTCCATATTCCTAAGTTTGAACAGAAGAACATTAGTGCGCTGAAGGAGATTCAACAAGGTATGGTAGAGAGTGTGTGAGAGTATGATGCACATTTTAAAACTCTCTTATAAAAAATGTCTTATGTGATTCATCCTTCTTAGCATACTCAATGATTTGTTAGAGAATTAATAACACCCTTTAGGAGAACACTTTCACACAAGACTTTCACATACCCACGCGAGGCCTTGGAGGATTCCATATGTGCTGAGGTTGTGGGAAGCATGGATACTAGAGTTGGTCCTTTTCTTGAAGCTCAGATTGCTGCTTCGGCAAAGTAATTTGAGAAGTTGTCTGCGAAATCAGCACATGAGATAGTGGCCTATAGTGCATGGATTATGGGGTAGATGGGTAGACAAAGAACAAGTGTCCTCAGAGATTGGTATGCTCCATGATGGTATAATGTAAGATTTTCCATGGAGATCATGATTCAAGTAGGTGTGTGGTACTGTAGCATGTGATTTGTAAGATTGTGTCTTGTTATTGAAATATTTGAACCTCTACTACTCATGACACCAAGGATTGTAGTTTGATTGAATAGATTCATGACACCATTAATATTGGTGTACACCAAACCAACATTTCAAATAATTCTAAGGATGATGGTCATCACTATGAAGAGCATGCAGATGGAGGGGCTCGTGGGTGAGCCTTTCGTAGAGGATTTAGAGGTCATGGAAATCATAGAGGTGGAAGAAGTGAGTTTCCTCACAAGACTTGTTACAACTGTGGGTCTACGAAGCACTATAAGCATGTGTATTCATTTTTAGCCCTATCACAAAAGAAAGGAACCCCATGTGCACCGGCCTATGACCCAGCGGAAGCTGGGCGCTCACCCGAGGCATGCGTGGGTACTGAGTCTCTCTTTTATGTGATTTTAGTGGGAAACATCATCTATGATTTGTGTTTAAGAGATTTCAAAAAGGATTTAAGATATACAAGAACCATAGAGCTCAGAATGGCCTCTAGATCCTTGCCACTATTCCAGATAGAGTACTTAATAGATTATATAACTTGTACCATAATAGAAAGAAGTATACAACAATCCATACTTAACATACACATAAATGAAAAAATACCTATGAGCAAGATGTATTCATCAGAACCATTGATATATATATATATATATATATATATAACCGATAACCTCACTATATTCATGGAGTCATTACAGAGTGTCACAGAGAAGCAGACCACAGTCATGCATTATAACTGGACTATTGTAACTATGCTATGAAAAAGAAAAATTACAATTCCCTTTCCCGATACATCCTATACCCAATATAATTACCCACTAGCAGAGTTCTTGCAGTATTTCTGCAGAGCCCCGCCCACTCTCTAAGTATATTTGTTTACTCTGTAAGTGCTTGTATTTATAGCTTTTCTGGATTGCCAACTCATCCTCCAGCACCCTTAGATCTGATGCCAAGTGTCTGAATGTGGTCCTCCATGAGAGCATGCTTCTCTAAGCCAAAGCCTTCCACTTTATAGCATGATGTGCTTCTAGAAGCTTCTACTGTAGGCATGCTCCTTCTCGAGCCAACCTGTCACCAGGTTAGCACCTTATCCACACACAACTAGGTCATGATTTTCACGTGTTCTTCCATAGACATCCAATTTGAATAAGTCCCAAACCCTTAGTTCTGTCAGTGCGTGTCACGCACGCCACGGGCTTCCTTAAACCCTTTTCTTAAACCCTACCTTTCCAGCTTTGTCCTTGCGTGCCTTTTCTTAACTGGGACCTTGCACACCTACATGCCTTTTGTACTTAGTCAATATTCTAAGGGCCCAACATCACCCCACACTACACCTATTCTCCATCCGCAGGAACACTTCTCTTAGTGAGAGAAAGAATACAATAGGATTACACCTAGGAAAAATAATAAGGGGATGAAAGAATGGGGAAAGAAGAAAGAATGGGAGAGTGAAAGAATTACTGCAACAGACTGGGAAAGTCCTTTTACAAGTCAACCTCCAATTTATTCCAGGCATCAAATTCATCCTGCAATCTTTAACAAATGTCACTGACTAGGGTGCTCACCTCCCCAAAATTTAGTCCATCTCCTTATCCACTCATAGTATTTGTGATCTTCTCCAATTCCTTGCATATATCCTCCAGTGCATCCATTCTTCGTGTGATATGTGGATATAGATCCTTTAACTGGTTTTTGATTAAAACCCTTAAGGTTTCAATGGCCTCTGCTTTCTTCTCAACCTCGGCAAGGATTTTATCTCTTTCTACCCTATTCCCCTTTTTTTTCTCCTGGAACTCCTTGAGTTCCGCTTCATGAGTGGCGACCAGGGTGCCTGCCACTTTGTCCCTATCTACGCAATTGTCGTATGTGGCCTCAGCAGTCCAGGAAGTGGCCTTTACATCAACAAGCACCTTATTGTACTCTATGACGAGTGCTATAATTTTCAACTTGTCTTTGTTCTCTAGGTGTGTGACCACTTTCTCTGCAGACTCCAAGACTAGCGGTTGTCTTTCCATGGTGAGGACCCTTATTAAATCCTCTAGGCATCCCAAGGAAGATCCATACTTCTGCGTGTTATCCTGTGAAATTGATAAAGGTAATTTTGTAGGTAACTATACCAAAAATTTTGTTTTGACCGCTAAGGAAGTTTGATAACGTTCGAAGCGGCCCAAAACTCCCTTTCGAAAATAATTTTTTTTAGAACTTAGCCATTTTTCAGCTTCTTCCTTTGGCGCAGTTTTTTGTGTGTCAATAGTCTCCAAAATGTGCCTTTGTGAACTAGGTGCAAGAATTCACGTGTCAACATCAAGAAATCTACACCCACTCATAAATCCTTCAGTGTACTCATTGTTATGTCAACATTACTAAAATTGTGCCCCGTTGGTCCCTTGGCACTGAAAATATTGTGTCAACTTCATGAAACATGCATGCGCTAAGAATTTTTCTAAGCACTGAAAACGTTGTGTCGACATCAATAAAATTGTGCTAAGGCACATTTTTCCTTGTTTCAACGCTCTAAAAAGTGCACCCAAAGAAGTAGGTGAGATAATAAATGCCATTTTTTCTATAAATATACACCCGACACCTATCATTTTCATGAATTGAAAATTGTGAAAAGTATTTTTCTCTGCACCTGTCAGCCATCCTTGTCAACCCCTGTATGCCATTTTAAAAAATTGTGGATCCCACATCATTTTTCATCTTTTATAAATCCGGGTAAGTGGCTCCTCTCCTTGTTTTTGTTTTTGTTGTGTTAGGTATTAGGGTTGGTGTAAAAAGATAAAATCTAAAGAAACACACCTAACAATCTCCAAACTAGCTGAAGCCCTTGCCTCCCCTTCCAGATCTGTAAATTTGGAAGACCCCTGCCTCTGAAGAAACCAAAAACCCACCTTTCCCTACTTGTTGCCTTGCCAAAAAACCCTCTCTTTTTCATCTAAAAAATCTAAGAGAGAGAGAGAGGAAGAGAAATCAAGAAATTACCAAAATTATGAAATTGTTGAAACCCTTGGCACACTATTTTCCCGTGTTACACCTCTCACAGTTGCGCTTGGTGCACTTTACGCCAATATAACACAACCTTTTTCCATGCTCAGTTACAAGAACACTTAGCAGTTTTTGTGGGGTGTAGACACCACTTGCACAACATCAACATAAGATGTTGTGTGCCACTGATCCACACCACGCGATTTTTCCTTTGGCGCATGGATTTTCCTTACAACATCTTTCGCAATTGCGCTTTGGTGCACCTTAAACACATGTAACACCAATTTTTTCTGTGCCCAACCAAAGCAGATTGTTCCTAAGGCGCAGGCACAACTTCCTTAAAAATTTGTATGCTGACACCCCGAAAAGTGCACCCAAAAATTTTAAACCCTTGTAGCCTACTGAAAATCTGCGCTTTGTGCCCTAATGCTTATAATTTCTCATTCTTCATTCTACAATATTTAATTATGAATAACATGATGGTTGACATGGATCTTCTGTGTTGGACCTCCTTGTTTCTTCTTACAGAACAACAACATCCATCCTTGGGCTCACATATGTCTTCATCAAGCAAAAAACAAGCTAAATCTAAATCTAAAGCTAAGCAATCAGAATAAGAGATGAAGTATAAGTATCAGAGAGTCAGAATGCCTGACTCATATGCAGAGTGTAGCCTTGACATCAGAGACTCTGAGCTGGGTCATATTGACATGGATGACTTTTGGGCAAGGACCACCCAGGCAAGTAGTGGCCCATGGATGAATAAATTAGTAGGCAACGGATTGCACTTTGTAGTTGGGCTTCCGATGAGCACCGTAAATAACAAGTTCATCATGTAGGTTTCTCAGTGTTATAACAAGGACACTAGATGTGTCAAAGACAAAGAGCACAAGATGATCATCGACCTCACAGCTTGTCACTTTGAGACGATCCTAGGCCTCCCTCACATAATCAATATGTGGAAATAAGCATTGGAGACTGTAAGAAGACCTGTGACAATAATGAGGATAAATTCATGCAGATGATGAATGAGCTTTATCTGAAGAACAAGAAGTCGATGAGTAGATGGCCACAAACCATCCACCGTAGTGACTTCAATGAAGAGTTGAGTGATACAATCACCTTCTTAAACAGAGTATTTGGGCTCCCTGATGCCCATTACTTTCACAAGTGGATGCTGAGATACCTATAGACCATGAGCAAGAATGTGCCTGATCAACATTTTGGCTAGGGTGAAATCATCAGTGACACCATCTCCAAGCAACTTCAACAAGTTCTACTAACTGGGAATTTCTACATGAATTCCTACGTTGTGTATGTTACTACGTCAGGACAGGATTTCACAGGGTTAGCTCAAAATGGGGTATGCCCCCAAGTCAAGATATACAAGTTCTACCCAGAGTTAAGGCTCGAGGCCAGCATCTCCTAGTTCTCTAAAATTAATGATGCTTTCTTCTATGAGGTAATATGCTTGCTAAGGCGAAACATGAGACATGGTCAGACTAGCCCGAGTGTGATTGCTGCTACAAAGAAATGAGGAGTGTTGTTCACACAATTTCCCACATTCACATACCTCAGAGCTGTGAATTTCAAGGGAGAGCCAATGAAGCTACCAAGTTTTACATTGCTGAAGCTAATCCTTTTGGAATTGTCAAGGTAGATAATCACTTATCATGAGAAGTGTATGAAAAGAAAGAAAGGAGGAACTCCATTCCCCCTTATAGTTGGCCAATACACTTGCCCCACACTTACCAAAACACGAGAGATATATGATGAGCTAGAGTTTCTTAATTTGAAACACAACTTCCTAAGAAGGCCTTCCTTCAACTGCCAAAGTTACCTCCTAAAGGTAAAAATTGATCCCATCCATGTTCCCAAGATTGAGGACATTTGGATCGACTTGACACATGAGATAGACATCAGGTGAAAGGATCACTCCCGACTGGCTCTGGAGGAGATCATCCACTATGGAGTTGCCATTGTCCCAAAGGAATTCCAAGAGACTAATCAAGAAATTGATCAGGTTTACCTTGACACAGATGGGGACGATTGGCCATTCACGGAGATCGATAGAGCCAAAGTGTTGAAAACCATTTAGGAAAGGGTTAAGCCCACATTGCAACGTACTGAACATTGGTGCAAACAAAATGGTCTCACCTACATCGGATTTGATTTCACTACTTCTCCTTCAGGTAGAGCACCTCCAAGGCCGGACCTTGCACCAAAAGGAAAAGGAAAAGACAAGGAGGGTGAATCAAGCAGATAAGAAGAAACTCCCGAAGGCCTTCCTTTTACTTCTGGGAAGCAAGTAGTTGACATGGTGTCTCCAGGTAAAGAGGAAACAATAGAGGTTTCAACGAATACATCCACCCTGAATGTTATTACAACTACAACTGCAGAGGTACCCAACGTTTCTTCTTCCATTTCTTCTCCTCCTCCTGTCATTCAAGAATCTATTCCTATGGATGTGTCTTCTCCTCTCCCTTCCTCCCTTCCATCACCCACCTATTCCATCTTCTCCTATCTTGTGGATCTATCACCCAGTATTCCCTCCATCTAGTTGCAGATCCCTTCTATTTCCATGTCCTTCTCTTCTCCTGTAGTAACTCCAGGCCCCACAAGCAGCGGTGCATTAGATTCCTTGTCAATGCCACCACCGAGCATTTCAACACACTTCCCTAAGGCCTCTATAGTTTCTCCCCCTCTCACTCCTATTTCTTCTTCTATTTCCTCTACTCCCACTCCCATAAGTCCTGGTTGGATTTCTGACCACCTGAGTTAGCATAAGAGGAAAGTTCCCATTGTGG
Source organism: Taxus chinensis (assembly GCA_019776745.2). Lineage (NCBI taxonomy): Eukaryota > Viridiplantae > Streptophyta > Pinopsida > Cupressales > Taxaceae > Taxus > Taxus chinensis. The sequence continues at coordinate 85,390,082 of CM034148.1, read as the reverse complement.
CCATGGATTTCTCTGTCATTCGAAAGAAGGGAACTAAGAAGAAAAAAGTGATAAATCACTTTTATAAAAGAACTTCATGGGAGAGATTCATAGAGATAGCTTACCCAGAACCCACCAAGAAAAAGGAGGATATATCTCCCACAGACTTCATAGTGACTCAAGTCACAATGGGGACCTCATCTGAAACCCTGCAAGGGGAAGCCTTGTTTGCTATGGATGCTATTTATAAGAAGCTCCAAGAGGAAAAAGAGGAGAAAAGGATACTCAAGGAACAAAACAAACATCTCTTCCAAGCATTGCAGAAAATGGGACACGCTCCTCCTGTGACTGCCGCCAAACCCATTCAAGTTCCTAGTCAAGAGAAAATAAATGAATATGTTAAGATTAGTGAACAAGGTGTAGCAGTATCATTTTGGATCTAGAGAATCCTTAGAGATGGTGAAGAAATGATTAGGAAATTCATTGTGCTCTATCAAGATATAACTCAAGCAAATAAGGAACTACAAGCAGTAGCAAACGCCCTATCTGAAGAGTTGGATAACGGCAAGCTGTAACATGAAATGTCCCAAACCACGGTTAACTACTCAGCTGACGACCTATTGAAGGTTAGCATTATCGATCACCCGCATGCACATAACAAAGCTATCATTTCTTTAGATTACTGATTTGATCAAATGGAATATATCCTGGAGAGAATAGATAAAATCAAAGATGAATCCCTAGACGCATGATACAACATAAAGCATATATTTACAAAAATGGCTCCAGAAATGCTCAGTGAATCATATAACTTGAGGGAAGCAGATGATACATTCAAGCACTTCAAGGATATTGTCACTCAAGGTTTGGCACCAGAAGTCACTTTCAATCGAGAGTCAATCAATAACCTCTTAGCCTGCCGCGACTTCATTGGCTTTTTGATCGATGCATGCGAAACTTTCCCTGAGTTACCTGACAAGCTCAAGAACAAGAAAGAAACTTGCGAAGTCATTGGTGACCATTTTAAAGGTCAAGATCATGATAAACTTCAACCAATGATCAGAAAGTTTATGGAATATCGAGTGCAGTGTCACATCGACTCTCTTGATCAAAAGCAGGATACCAAGTTTGAGCAGAGGGATGATGAAGATGTGTTTTTTCTGTCTGGGATCCATTGATATTTTTTGTAAAATGTTTAAAAATCATGTTGGCATACACGATGACATCATCCATGTTGCACCATGGGATGTTGCCATCCAAAAACTTGCCCAAGTCAACTGTTGACTTTTTAGATATTTTGTAAATATCTTGTAAGATATTTTTTAAGTAGTTGGTTTGCTTTTGTCTTCTTTCCTCTTCTCCTTATATAAATACTTGAATACTTGTTGTATTCGGGGTGAACATTTTTTTTATAAAAAAGAAGTGAGGAGAGAAAGACTTTGTGTTTTCTTGTAACAGAAGAAATATTAATACATATATTCAGACTTTGTGCTTAATGTATGTGTTATTTGCATCAGATCTTTCTTAAGTTAGATCTATGTTTTTATTCTGTTGGATTCATTCCTAATATTGTCATATGTTCATCAGTATTGCTTTAATTGTTTATGCAAGTAAGTTTGGCTTTGTTAGCTACCATCCCAAAGCATTAACCTTCTGACCTTTCTGTCTTGGAATTCATTTCATTTCTTCCTTCAGATCTATCCTCCTCTGTTCCTTCCTTCCTACCTTTCTGTTGGAACTACCTATACTGGGATGAGATCCCAAACCCCCTGAAGTTAGAATAGAGTAGATTTACATAGATTTATGCTTGATAGATTAGCAATAAACCAGTTTCACTGTACTGTCTCAAAGAGGGGCTATGCCCTACACATTGTTGGCCTGTTTCCCCATGACCTACCTAACTGACAGTTTTTCAGACCAATAGTTTTTGGCGACTCCGCTGGGGATCGAACTGAGGAAATAACTAAAAAACTTTAAAAATCACTACCAGATTAAAATTTTTAACTCTTTGTTAAAAAAAATTAATTAAATTTTTTGCATAAGTGGTCGAAACTGAAAATTTCCTTATACAAATCCATAGATCGGGGCCAGATAGAAACTTTTAGTTCATTGATTTTTTACAAAAAAATTGTATATTTCAATAGATCTGAGATTCTAACATATTATGTTATTTTCAAAACCTTGCAAAATTCAGGTCAAAGATCCAAAAATTAGATTTCTAGATTGACCCACTTTTTATCCTTATTAATCTTTGTCAAAAAACTACAATCAGTTGTTATTAAAGAGGATAAAATTAAATATTGAAAAAGTACATGCTGCTGATTTTTGCCAGAAAAATCAGAAAATCAGCAAGTATAAACAAAAATTTTGTTGTGAGTATGCTCTTAATTGTTGCAGATCTGAATGAGTACACTGGCGGGTGAACCATTTACTTGTAGTAGAAGAGCTCATGGAGAATTTGATCCAATTTTTGATCTACTTCAAAGGCACAATTTCAGTATCACACCAGCATGATTTGCATCACTAAGCTTAGCAAATCGATCAGCAAGAAGTGCCTCACTTCCACGAAAGAGCCAAATTTCACAGGGTGCCTCGACATCAACTTACAGTGCTCTTTTGCTAAGTGGAACTACACTCCCTGCTCGAGTTCATTTTCTTACTTTTCAAATGGCAGAAACTCTACTTGTAAAATGGGGAAATGCCATGGGTCCTCTAGCCGTACCACATCTAGTCAACCCCCTTCCTCATGGAAATTGTAAAAATTTCCCATGATTTGATGGGAGCAGAAATCAAAGCACAGATGCGCACATTGCTACATTTATTATGTCATGCAACATTCTGGATGTGACTCATGAGGACGTATCAGTACATTTCTTTTTGGAGACCTTGCAAGGGCATATAGTAGAATGGTTCCAAAACTTACCAGCTACATCCATCACCAATTGGAACACATTGCGGACTGCATTTGAAGATAGATACAAATCTTCAGAAGATGCATTTATGTTATTATCACAAATCACTCACATGAAGAAGGAGGCCAATGAAACCATGCGTGATTTTATTACCTGATTCATTTCACTGATCAACCATGTACCACTTGCCATGATGCCAACATTAGAGAATCAAAAGTGTTTCTTCTTGAACACTATGAGTTCGAAAGTAAGTTTCTTACTTTTACAAGAACAAATACCTACCTTGGTTCTTGCTCAAGCTACGACCATTCAAATATAAGACAACCTTCTTATATCCAGAGAGTTAAGATGAGAACCATCAAAATCTAAAGCTTCAACTTCTTCTCAAGCTACCTCATCAGATCCAACATTCTAAAAGATGGCGAATGACTTGCTCTCATTAAAGAAGCAATTGGCTCAAACATCATCTACTACTCCATACTAGGATATCTCACGGAGGAAATTCACTCCCAATAATGCCCCCCAAAGGCCATGTTTACCTACTACTTCTCTAAGGTTAGCAATTGAAGCCCCTTTGGTTAATGCTTTGGTTGAAATTGAAGAAGATCCAAATTACGAAGAACCTTCGTCGCAAGGCGAAGATGATCAAGATGTTGGTGAACCGATTGGCGACTCTACTATTGAGTATATGGAATTTGAAGAAGGGGAATCTGATGAAGAAGATGGTACCTAAGGGTACACGAGTAGATAATAATACACATTTTTTACTTGCTCACAAGGAAAAAAGAAAAGGTTGCTACTAAAAAAAAAGGAACAGGTTGTGATAGCTCCACCGCCAACAATTGCTAAAAGATGTAATCCCTTTCCTACTCAACCTCCTATTAAACCTTTTGTAAATAAATATTTTCCTCCTGTTTCTCATCCAAATTAGCCTTCCTCCAATCCCATAAAGACCAGTAATCCTCCCCTACAAACATGAAATGAAGGACGCATTCCTTCATTAGTGCAACCCTTGGTCATATTCGATATAATTGATCACGCCAAAAAGACCAAGATCCAGATGTCTGAAGTTGAGTACCTTCAATCCAACCTAGAGCAACTTATAAGATTAACTAAGTATATCCAAAGCTAGGCTGCCGTCCCTCCTCCCATTTCCCCAAAATAATTTTTTCCCACTCCTCCTACGTCTCACGTAAACGTTGCCTTGACTTCCATGTTAGGGAAAATTGAACCTTTTTACCTATCTCTGCCGATCAATGGCCATAAACTAAGCAACTGTATAATTGATTCTGGAGCTTCTGATAATGTTATGCCAACAAAGGTCACCCATGCTTTGGGCCTCACATTTACTAAACCTTTTGGCAGATGCTACTCCATGGAAACTGTAACATCCTCATTTTAGACAATAGAACAAGTCAATTTTTTTTTTGATAATTGCATACTGGTTCTAAATACATAATTTAGAACTCACAATTCAAATAACCATTTATATAACAGACAACCATATGCAGCTGTAATGACTCGGAATACCTCTGATCTATTCATTCCATGACTCGGTAATCTACCGATCTATTCATGAGTAAAAAGAGTTAGTGTTTTTATTTAACACAACACTCTTGCGGTTCTCTTCCCAAATCTGGGATTCAGAATGCTCTGTCCAAGGAATCTAACTGAATAACTGTTACCATTATTCATCGGCATCTCATCCCTTAGACTAGGTGAATTAGGACAACGCAATCAGCAGCTTGCGATACTTTGGCCAAAGATTTGAAACATACTGTTCATGTCTCGTATTCCTTAACGGCATACTCGTCAATCTGGAATACGTCCTTCACCCCATTCATATGTTATATAGAATGTCCTATACTAACTACTGTCAGTCCTTCCTTTCACAACTGAATCACTCAGAGGCAGATTAACAAGGTGATAATGTTATATGGATGCCCACGAGGATTAGGGATATGATGACATACTTATAACATGACCACGTTCTTAATCGGTCCCAGGGTAACTCGTGCGAAATCAAGTGTAAATCTTAGCGATCAATGCAAAGGGTGTCGCCATAAGTCACCTGCATTGTTGTAACTTCGAGAAGATCCTAATCTTCTCAGAGGTACAACCCTGCAGTCGACTTTATGTCGTCAACCTTTAAATCCGCCTCGAGAAGATCTACCCAATACCAAGCGTTACGCACTTAAGTTTAAATTACTTTTCAAGACTTTTCCCTAAGGTTAGCCTTTCCAAATCCCTGGATTCTTTGTCTTAAGACGACCCTCCTCTAAAAGTCTCATTACTTGGTAGAGGTTTTACGGTCAAGCTCTCATCAAGGAGTCATTAGAATACTCCTGATTCTAAAGCAACAGAATGGGACAATATCTCATAACCTTTACTGGAGATTGCCATCTGAACTCCATTTGATTGCCTATCAGCTCTCTTAACTGAATTTATATCATACCTTTTTAGTTTAAAGATATAAATGATTAAGAATCCAATTTACTATTGTCCTGATATACTTAGGACTAGGGATTAGTAATTTAATCCAGTTTGTTTAGCGTTCTCTTTTAGGCTCAATTTTAACCTATCTTCTAGAAAGACAATTATTTAATTCCACTATTGCTTTTGCTAGATCAAATTAGAACTGCTAAACACTCATAAGAATTTAATCTCATTTACTTGCAAGCTTTCATTGTCAATCACAAAAGCATCCATATTATACAATAATAACAATGCCCTTTCGTTACATAAACCGAAGAAGGTCATCTTTCAGAAATAGAATACAACACATAAGTATCAAACACTTATTTCCATTCCTTTCAAAACTATACAATTACATTTTATGCAACAGCATACTTGATACAATGCTAACGGAAAAGAAACATCTTTTCCCATATAGTACATCTATAACATCAAGCTGAAATTCATCACAAATCAAATAACAATCTGATCAGCTTGTCAGATCTGTACTGCTTTTACCTCTTACGGTAACCATCTGCAAAAATAGTCAACATGAGTCAGTTCAATGAACTGAGCATGATAAGCACTAACTTTTAAAACAATTGCAATCCATCAATTGTTTTCATTAAACACCCTGTTTAAATGAGATCAGATATTCACATAAGTAAACATACTCAGACTAAGCCCTTGTAATACAAAATGATTACAAATATGTAACTCTATCATTGTTACAGAATAGTCTTAATCACTTTCTAATATTTCATCAAATATTAAGAAACAAGGAACGAATGTAAACAAACAATCATTGAATCCAAATTCACAACATTGGTCAGATTGTTTCATTCTCCAAAAAGGAAATTACATAACAATTCGGGATTCCACCAATATGTTACAAACAATTTCCCACTGATAGTCAAATATCAATAATATTAAATAAAGGAAGAGAAAGAACCAAACCATTCATCCTTCCTTTCACATAAGTTCATCACTGTACCGTCTTCACATATGAAAACATTCAACCAGTATAAAAAATGAACAAGTTAGACAAACCGCAAGCAAGATCGCTGTACTAAATCACGAAATAGAAACACAGCAACTCCTGTACAGCAACTAACACATCAACAATTTATGTAACAACCTTAAGCCCAATGCTAGTTCCTTTTACACAGTAAGGCTTGACATAAGTTGAAAACAAGAACTACAAGCGAATCGCTGAAAACAACAACCTTATTGCATCAAACAATCTAAGGTTTCCTGTGAGACTATGCTATGTTGACCACACAGTATTTCCAAATCATGCACAGTCAAAACAGACAGATTAATTGGAAAAGAACATAGCATACATATTCTTGCTTAGTCAAAATCGGACTGAAGTAAAAGAAAGGAATTCAACCAAACGATCCTTACCTTGCCGCATGCAAGTCTTAGTGTGTTATTCGCGACTTACCCAAACAAGGTCAGAACACGAAACAGTCATCCATACCCAAGGATCTCAACAGTGACAAAAACAATGTCCAAAGACAAGTTCAGAAAGAAACAGAAGTACCAGCAACCTTTCCAGAATTCCCAATGATTCAAACGAAGGTAACAATTCAAGCAAATGCATATGAATTCATACTGTAAACTGTTAATGGTTTTGTACACATAACCACTGAACCCTACAGCAACGTACTAAGAAGTCGGTTGATAATTCCATCTATGCCATTCATGGCAACATTCAGAATGAAACAAGTGAAACAAATCGAATACCCATTTCAAGCAAGGAAATCAACTGAGCTGCTTCGAACTTTCGAACAGCTTTCACATAGACATAAAAATGCATACCCAGGAAATCTATACTGATTATTTATTACAAATAACCGTGGTCAGAAGGACTGTTCCTTTCTCTATAAGGCTTCCACGAAACCAAATAACAAAACACCAGGGTGAATTTACATCCACAGCAGTAGATAATAATATACGATTCAATCATGGACTCCACTGAGTCGATAAAATAAAGTATAGATGTTTCAATATTATACACAGCCAACAAATAATCCCGTTACCATACTAACAAGAAAAACAACTTCCACTGGGTCGTTTAGACTAAGGTAACACGACAGTTACCTGTTCCCAAGCCAAAAATTAGAAGACAAATGAAACCCAAAAGTATCATTAGTCACTGTCAACAAAAACCACGACAGAGCTTCCAAAATTTCCAAAACATTGAACAATCAAACAGGTACACCAGTATCCTTCCCTACTGTCTCACATCATCATTGACGATCAAAAATCGACGGAAAGACAATGGTCTACACCCTACACAGTATATTCGACAGGCTCACGCCAAACAGGCCGAGCATTCCTACCTTTATAAATATAAATATCTCACATATTTAAACCAAAAAGGAATACACAAAGGAATAGAGCCACAATTCGATTTTAACAAATACCCATCAAAAAGGAGATTGAAAAATCGAACCAGAAGAGATACAGTACCAAAATTTAAACAAGATCTCAATAGAAATTTATCTATCTCCTCAAAACATTTAAACAGAGTTGTTCTAATGAAATCATTTGAAAGATAGCAAAATATTTAAAGGTTAGGGCCTAGCATGCCTGTATTTTGATCAAATTTCCGAAGCAGACCACAGGAAGAGCTCAAAATTCCTTTTATTTTTCCATGATAAAGCGACCAACAAAATTTCGCTATCTCCATCACATATATATCCTCCATGACAGAGAAAAGAGCCAGAGAAATTCATTCTTGCCATGCAACTCAAAGAGAACTGGTGCGAAGAACCAGTAAACAAGCAGAGCAAAAACCGAAAATCGCGATAAGCCAAACAAACCCACAAACTCCCCGTTTGCATGCCTTCTCGCGAGTTCCGTGCTCGCTTTCCGAGAAAATTAAATGCCATTAAACCAATTTTCCCGCTTAAACTCAACTTCCACCGACCGCCAGATTTGGTGACAGTCCATCTAAAACTCATGCTCATTTCCAAACTTAGCGACCTGCCACGTCCCCACCGGTTAGCCGTCGCCTAAGCCTCCTGCCATGACCTGTCCTTCATCCTTATCCCTTACATTTATTGCCATAGAAAACACCGCCCATGGTTCGCCACCCTTCATAGGCCCCTTCATAATCTCCTCATAAGTTAGGTTAGTATCTTAGGTTAGAGTTTAGGGTAATACCCACACTAACAAATTTACACAAAGATACTAACTTAGGATATTAACAAATAGCCTAGGTCTAGGTTAGACTAACAATAATCTAACCCCTAGGTTAGGTTTTAGTTTTAGGTTACTAACCCTTAATAATTCAGTTTGGTCCTTGTCCTGAAAACTCGAAAAGACTTGCATCATACCTTCTAGAACAGAGTTAGCTCCTGTTCATATTGCAGAATTGTATGTCAACGAATTATTACCTGGTCTACAATCGAGACCTTCCAGATATACTTTGATATCGGGAACCATTTCATTTCCCAAGATCAGCCTGAGTCATACTCCTGACCTGCTTAATCAATGCTTCCATACCTTGCAGCCTGTTCAAGGTCTGTGATCTAATTCATCACAACCAGATTTAAAGCATTACTTGGATCAACTCCACTGATCCAAGTCTAGATATTATAGATGAATACCACTATAATTCATTCCGTGATCAGATTAATATTCAGACACAAAATGAAATAAATAAAAGAGTCTATTCATATTTTGACTCAGTCAAGATCTGCAATCTGCAAGAAATTCAGTACATATCAAGCATGATTTCTGAATCGAGGAGCACATCCTTTTACAAGAAATCACATATCAAAACTTGGTTATGTTTAGTAGAAAGTCGATCTTAATACGTTAAGTTGTAATGGACTGTTAGTCTGAAGCTTAAATTAAGGAACTAAGATGGAATTAAGCAATCCTTCAGTAAAGAGGAGTTTAGGAATATTAAGATTTAAAGACAATATAAGTCTAGCTGATATTCTACAGGATATTGTTAGGGAATATTGTAACAAACAGTGAGGTTAGGCAGATTCAAACGGTTGCTGAAAATTGATCTTAAATACTTAAGATTATAAGGGGTAATCACACTCATAGCTGGATGTGTATCCCTTGATGAGAGGATTCCGTAGGACCTTGGCACATGCCAAGCTGCAATCTGGTAGTCTTCATAAAGGCGGGGGCCTTCATGACGACACAATGTTGTAGCTGACATGTTACAATGCCCTCCCAAATTTAATCATCAAGTTTACATAAGCTGGGACCAAGTTACTTGGACGATGATAGGAATGTGACCGCATATACGGGGTGACTCCGGAGGATTAAAGGTAACTAGGCACACACATTCATCTAGGAGTCGACACAGTATGTCTGTGTACCTTTAGTCACCATGAGTGTCCTCCTATACTCTTTCATATTGCTAGTTTGGGTTAGAGTTTAACCTTGGACGATAGGACTGACAGAGGTCAAAAAAGACCATTCTAGATAACAGAAGAAGTGAGGTGAAGGACGTATTCCATTGATGTATATTACGTCTAGGAATATAATCATGTAAAGCATGTGAAAATCTTTGGCCAAAGTATTGCAAGTTGCTGGTTGCGTTGTCCTAATCACCTAGTTTAAGAAACAGGATATTAGATGAATATCAGTAACAAACATTCCAGATAGGCCTCTTAAATGGAACAATTCGATAACCAAAAACGATAAAGAGAACCAAGTATACTTAGTGTACAAATGCATGGATTAACATGAAGGATCGGTAACTTTGAGTCATGAAATGAGAGATCATTGACAACTCTGAGCCATAAAATGGGAGATTGGTAGTTCTTCGAGTCATTTACAGCAACATATGGTATCAAAGTTATATGATTGAATGGCATTGAAAGTGTGGTCCATATCTATAAATATGTGAACAAAGAACATTGGTTTTAAAAGTAATTGTGATACAAATCAAAGGAAATAAGATTCCGATAGGTTTGGTTTCCTTAGAATGATTATTTGATAATCATGACCATTTTGTCAAGAAAAAGTGACAACATGATCCTTCATATTCTTTGGAATTACTAAATTTTATATATGTATATATATATATATATATATATAATATATATATATATATATAATTCGAGCAATCTGGGTACTACTACAATTTTTTATTCCTCGTTTCCATGAATATTCGAGAAGAATTGTAAAGCCTCATAAAAGTCCAACTTTCAGTTAAGTTGCTAGAAGAAACATCCTAAAAGTTAGCATGTCTTCTATGCTAACACTTGACAGTACTTTCAAGCTGCAAAGGAAATTTCCAGCATGGGTCATTCATCAAACTGAGCATGCCAAGCCTTACTGTCAAAAATAAAGTGCACTTGATTAACCCCAAATCTTGGGTAATCCAAGAACTAAAATTTTATGAAACATCCTGGAATGCAAGAATGGATATCACTAATTCATCACAGTACCAAAAAGGATTACACATATTTAACAACCATGTCGGAAGAAGTAATGTGAGCATACATGATCAAACAGTGGACCATTCACAACTTAATAAGTCATCCTCAAAATATTTATCCACTTCAAGCTAATGGATTACTTATTCTATCAGTAACTAGTTCAGAAATGTTGTCTATGCTTGATGGTTTTTCAGGTTACAATCAAATTCAAAAATGTCACGCATGAAGCATCAGTTCAAAACTACATTCACCACTCTTTGGGGTACCATTAGAAAGAAGTAATAATGCACTGTTTGGTTTGAATCAATTCAGGTCTCATTCCTTCAATGAGAAATGGAATCCTCATAGTCAAATTGACTATAATGGGAAAAAAACTCTTTCCTTTTTACCTACTCATTAAACATCAACCGAGTTCAAATGCAGAAGAGGAAGGTAATCAATGCGATCATTTGGAATAACTCTTGATCAGATGCTGAGAGCACGGGATTTCGCTAAATCCAATAGAAAATTAGTTTATTGGGGTCACCAGAGGAAAGCTACTAGAACATGTGAAGAGAAGGAATTATGTACATGTCGAAGGTAGTTACAAGGCTATTTCAGAGCCTTATTTACCTAAAAATTTAAAAAGGGAAACAAAGACTGGAATTCACTCTTCCTCCAGGTAACAATTTCTATAGACGCTATCTTCCTAATTAACACTGAGAAGACTTGTCATATATCCAATATGATGAAAGGGTCCCAAACATTCTGATGGAGTGAGGAAGGAAGGACATCATTTGAAGACATAAAAAACCTTTGAAATCACGTGCCTAATTAAAATGAGATAGAAATGCCTCGTGACTTCCTTCAAATACATTACCATTATGTACAAACCGTGATATGCAACTGTGCATGACTATATCAGCTAATTCTTGATGCATACCAGAAAACTGGAACAGTATTGAATCCCCAATATCTTATTAGCTATCCTGTAAAGCCTCATGAACTGAAGTATTTCACAATTGGAAAAGCATTCATTTAACCTAAATCGTAAAGGTATCAAGAACATAAAAAATTCCATTCTGAATTCTCATACAGTATTAATTACCTTCTCTGAGACAACATGTTAAGTGTATCTTGACTTAATAGGAGTAAGGGAGCTTATGAGGAACCCTGGAACAAAGATCCAAGAATTCAACCTGGATGATAAAAGAAAGAAATGGTTGGTCAATCACGAAGGCAAGGGATTTACCCTATGTTCAGTTCTAATGGCTGAAAAAAACAAGGAAGTCAAAGGTACCTGAAGGACATATACTCACCATATAGGTGGAGAACAAAATGAACTAGAGAAAGCAGATTCTTTGCTCATGAAGTTCTATTTCCACAACATTCATTCATGGTATACCGATATTGTAAAGTTTCTCACGAGAAACAGTTCAACTCATTTCAGAACACAATAGGTGAAGTGAATGATGAAGCTCGTGTTCCAGAGAGAACCCACATCACAATGGGATGATGTATTACGGATAACGGAATTGACAAATCGCTTTTCAATGTTGTGTCCCATACATTCCACAAAAGGTCCAAAATTGTTGGAGAATTTTCAACTTAACAGCAGTATGGCTTGTCACTTTGCATTTTCCGTAATTCCAAACACATAAAATCATACAGTCCAGGTACACTAGTCGATGCTATCTTCAAGATACCCTAATCAACTTGGTGGAAAATGTGTACTTTGCCAATTTACAGTTGGCAAACTGAAAGCTAACAATTTTCCGCGTCAGGCATCATGTCATCATCGAAAAACCATTCAGACAATGGGGAATATATTTCATTGGAGAACTCAATCCTCAATCGAGTGCTAGACATAATTACGTCCTAATAGTAATGGATTACTGTTATCCAAAATTCACCCCTAAGGTAAATTTGATAACATGCATCAGAATACTCAAGTCCCAGGTCCTCAAAATAGATTGATTCAAGGCAAAAAATCGATGTCAACAAAGGTCCCCTTGGCTTTTTTTCTAACTCTCCTGTCCAAGGAGAAAAATCAAGTTCTGAAAAAGGGTTGAAAAAGTTGCAAAAAACAAGCTTGGGCCAAGAAAAATCATGAAAATTGGCTAAGTCCTAGTCCAGGTGGTCCTTGGGACAGTTGGGACGTTGGGGCGCGAATCGGCCGAAAAGCCTCCAGGTGGTCTACGTAGCACTGAAACAATTGGGACATAGGGACACGCAAGACGCGGAAAGCCGATTCAGCCAAAGGAGGAAAAAATTGACTAACTGTTGTGCAGAACATGCTGGGACATCTAGGCCGTGAGGATGCGAAGGACGTGATTAAAATTTAGCCCGGATCGGCTGAAATAGAGAACTTTCGCACTGGAACAGTTGGGACATAGGGACACGTGGGACGTGGAAAGCCGAAGGAGCTGAGAGCCAATCAAATCATGCCACGTGTCTTCGCCTCAAAGAGGGACAGGGAAGACCGAATAGGTCCCTCGGAGGAATTTGTCCCAGACAGTTTGGGACATCCGGGCCAAAGGGATTAAGGGACGTGAAAAGCCAGCAGGCCCGCGGATGAATTAGGAAACGCCACGTGTCAAAAGGGAAAATGTCCAAAATTTTAAATGGCAAGGTTTGAAGCGTTGGCCCGAGCCAATAAAAATAGGACACGTGTCCTAAGGAGCAGGGAAGTGCAGAGCTCGGGGAAGAATTAGAGAATTTGGCAAAATTTTTGCCAAAAACTAAAAGGTATGGGTTTGTAAGGTCCTCCATCCTGATTTAATGTATTTTCAGTCAATGAGGAATGGGATCCCATGTTTTTGTATGTTTTCTCTCTCCTGGGCTCGACCCATGCAATGTAAAAGCCAGATTTGGCTCATTTTCAAAAAAAAAAACTTTTTGACATAGCAATATTCTTCTTTCACCTCCAGCAAGTGATTGTTGCAAGAATCAAACCTCTCCAAAGACTGTAATAGGTTTTATACCTCCCTGAGGTTGTAATGTAGTGGTTTTTGACATTGGAAATAATAATGCAAGATTTGTGAATGGGTTTCAGTCCTTCGTTTGTATTATTTGCTTCATTTCAGATCCTAAATTATATCTTATCAGCCTGTGTATGTTTTATGTTGCAATCTTTGGTTTGTGTCTATTTGCATGACAAAAATATTCACCACTTCTTTTGGTGCATCACCATCTTTAGTTAGTTTCAATTTTTGCATTTCTATCCCTGTCTCCTTGCAATTTAGAGTAGGATTAGGATCTGAACCTCTGTAGTTGTGCAAATATAGATCTAAATCAGAGGATTTTGAGGAACCAGCCTCTAATCTAGAGATTCCTCTCTCAGTTTCACAAGTCCCACACTTGGAGAGAGGTTTCCATGTTGTGAAATCACACTAGATGCCTAAGAATCAACCTAGAAATCTGATCAACATCTGGGGTGCTGTGATTTTGCACTAATAGTTTTGGCACGCCCTAGTGGGACTAGATGTCACTCATTTTTATTACAGCAAAGTTGATGTGCATCTGCTACAATTTTCTTGCTTGAAAAGAGCTATTATTTTCATATCTGGCGACTCCAAAGGGAAGAATCAACTGGTTCCAGCAGTGCAGGCCTAAAAACTCATGAGAAGAGTCACCACAAGGTCAAGAGTTGGAGAAGAAAAAGTGCTATTTGAATACCTACAATTATCTCCAAGAAGAAGGCAAAGAGGAAGAAGGATTCAAAGGTCTCCATCTCCACCAAACAGAACTCTCTCAACTCCTCCACCTAGTAGGCCTTTCATTCAGTCAACAAGGGTTTTAAGACCAATTATAATGGCACAAAACAACCCCTATGTCAACTTCACAGGCAGCAGCCCACTTACCCTCAATGCACAACATCCAGTTCCTATTGCAACCTTGAAGAACATTCCCTACTTCACTGGAGAAAATCAGACTACTCCAGGTGATCATGTTAAAGACATTGCTAACCTTTGTGCAATCCATGAAATCAATGAGATGCAAGTGGCTGTCAAGTTACTGGCATCTTCATTCAAGGGTAAGGCATTGCAATGGTTTAGGAGCCTTGGATCTGGTTCTATAACAAATTGGAATCAGCTATGTATAGCACTTCATGAGAAATTTGGAGAAAAGGGAGACAACTTGTCTCTTTTGGAGCAGCTGACAACCATCAAGAGAGCTCCCAATGAGCAGCTAACTGATTTCAACTTTAGATTTCAAAAGACTTGGGATAGAATTCCAGTGGCAGTCAGGCCAACAGCAGAAGGTGCTTTTCTCTACTATCTCAAAGCTCTAAATTCTGATATTTCTATGTTGATTCAGTCCATGGGAGGCATAACTATCCCTATGGCTTATAGCATTGCCATTAGGGCTGAAAATTATTTGATCCAAGCTAGCAAACTTGCCCCTAGACCTCCCATGCCATTGTTTCCAAGTTTAGAGAGTCCAAATGCCAATCAAGCACCTAGTTTGACTCCTTCTCCCACTCCTAGAAATCAGAGTTCAAATGAAGCTTCCACTTCATCTCCAAGTGCCCCAAATGAGCTTCAAGAAGTCATGAAACAATTTCAAAACCTAGGCAATGAGCTGGTTACTATCAAGAGGCAACAAGCCCAAGGTTTTAGACCTTCTTATCAACCCCAAGCTCAGCCTAATAGGCAGCCATACCAACCACAAAGGTCTCCTAATCTAGCTACAAATATAAATCCAACAAGGCCTCCTGCCAATAGACCATTTCAGCCCTATAATCCAAATGCCATATCTGCCTCTAAGGCATTGGTGCCAACACAAAAACAACATTGCTCAGGAGTATGACTAGTGTTTTCCATGCAATGAGCCTCATAACCAATCCATGTGCTTCAATGGTGCTTTGAATCAAGCACTAATGGTGACAACTATTGGTGTAGAGGGTGAGGGAAGTCAAGGAAACAACTAACAATAAGAAACATTCCAACAACAATCAGCCCCAAATGACACCGCATTGGTAAATTGGCAAGCAGAGGATTTTTGTGGCATGAACTAGGCAGTTTCTTAAGGTGTTGCAGCCAACACAAGGTCAAAAAGGAGGAATTTGGGTGAAGAACAGCCATTAGCCCCAACCAATCCACAACCTTCCATGGTTCCACAAGTGGTTGGCAAACAGAATCCAATTTCAAATGCACAAGGGCAGCCAAGAACAGCTCCTAGACCAACTCAAATACCAGTTATTGCTGCCCACGTGCAAGGAGTGAATGTAAAAGAAAAGGGACAACAGAGGGATACTTCATCTCCATTTAGTATCATTGATCAGATGAAGAAGAAAAATGTTAATATATCAATGTGGGAATCCCTATCTATCCCAGGCCAAAGAGATCTGCTACAAGCTGCCATGAAGGACTGGCCAACTTCGAATCAGCAAGTTCAGATGCAAGACAAAGTGCTCACAAATGCTGCCCAGCCTGAGGGAAATCATGGAGGACAGCAAGGTAAAATGTTGAAGCCCCCTTCCTTTCTATGTTTCATTGATCATTGGAAATCAGCTAGTGCACAATTGCATGATAGACTCCGGGGCAAGTAGCTCGGTAATGCCTAAACAGATAGCTGATCAGCTAGGGCTCCAGTATGAAACAACATCCAAAGGGGTAGTGTAGCTGGATGGGACAGCAGTAGCAACAGTTGGAGTGATTAGAAACTTGAGTCTTACCTTGCATGCATGTCCAAATGTTGTTGTTTTACAAGATGTATCAGTCATAGACCTTCCACCACTCTTTGCCCTATGCTTGTCAAGGGACTTCACAGCCAAGATTGGGGGATATTTGTCTGCTGATTGGTCACACATGTTGTTCAGAATGAGGTATGGAACTAAGGCTACAATCAGGTCTGAACCTATTGCAAACTTCCACATTGAGCCTTACACTCCAAGTCAGATTAATGCCAATTGCTCAGCATTTGATCAAGAAGATCACCCAAGCACTGATGAGGCTGACACCAAGGTTGGAAGCATCCCAGATCTAACTCTTGATGAATGGGAAAACAAGATACATGCTTTTGATCCTTATCAAGAAGTGGAAGAATCTGAGCTAGGGGTCTATTGCATACACGAAGAAAATCAGCCTATTCCTAGCATCACCAAGCCAAACCACAAAGATGAAAATGAGGTATGGCAGCTGTTTTTTGATGGATCAAGGAGTAGACAAGGTGCAGGAGGTGGAGCTATGCTTGTTTCACCTCAAGGAGTAAGGTACTATTCAGCTTTTAGATTTCAGTTTGCATGCTCCAATAACACTGCTGAATATGAAGCCTTGGTGCAAGGGATGCATTGGGCAATAAAGAAGAAAATAAAGAACTTGTCAAGTCTTTGGTGACAATGAATTGATTGTAAATCAGGTCAAGGGACAGCATGCTACCAAGAATGATCTACTCAGGTGCTACAAGAACAGGGTGTGGGACCTCATGGAAGATTTTGAGGGTTTTGGCATCAAATCCATTCCTAGGAAAGAGAATCAAGCTGCTGACAGGCTTGCAGCAGTAGGGGCAGCCTTTGACATTGTGGAAAGCATTCAACAAGACAAGGTACAACCAAACATCCACGTGATTGTGAGGCCTTCAGTGCCAGATAACAATGTCAGTTGGCAAGTGTTTGAAAATGACCAGCAAATCATCCATTTCTTGCAAGAAGAAGCTGAGTTCTCAGCCAAGAATCAAGAAAAATTGGAACAACAGTATGGTGACCAAGTGGTACAGCTGAGAACTAACAAGCTTCCCAAGGGACTTATCACTTTGGAGTCCATTTTTAACCCTAATGATCAGTTTAGAAAGGAGAAAGCAAACATTCAGGTCAAGAGAGAGGATTCAGTATCCATCTTGGTAGAAGAGAACAAACCATTGCAAATTGGAAGGATGACAACTGAACAAGAAAGGTATGAGTTCATACAGCTGTGTCAAGAGTTCCCTGACGTGTTTTCTTGGAGCTATGAAGACTTGAAAGGTTTCAATCCCAACTTAGCTCAGCATACCATCGAATTGGATCCAAATACTAAGCCTGTCAGGCAGAAACAAAGACCAGTCAATCCACACATGGAGCCTCTCATGAGGAAGGAATTGGACAAGCTGATTGAGTCAAGGATCATATTCCCAATCAAGCATTCTAGTTGGGTTGCCAACTTAGTTCCAGTCAGAAAGAAGAGTGGAGAGATCAAGATTGTGTGTTGACTTCAGAGACTTGAATAGAGCCTCTCTCAAGGACCATTACCCACTCCCTTCCATGGAGCAAATCTTGCAAGTTGTGGCTGGCTCCGAGAGGTTTTCACTACTTGATGGCTACTCAGGCTATAATCAGATTATGGTGAAGGAAGAGGACCAGTTCAAGACAGCCTTCACAACCAAATGGGGAACTTTTGCATATAGGAAAATGCCATTTGGGCTGTCCAACGCTGGTGCTACCTTCCAAAGGGCAATGGACATGGCATTCAAAGGTTTGATTAACAATGTGGTGCTGATTTACCTTGATGATATCACTGTTTTTTCAAAAAATGCAGCAGACCACCTCTATCATTTGAGGCAAGTCTTCACAAGGTGCAGGAGATTTGGAGTGTCTTTGAATCCTAAGAAGTGTATCTTCCTTGCCCATGAAGGAAAGATCCTTGGCCATATTGTCTCCAAGGAAGGATTAGCAATTGATCCAGAGAGGGTTGAATCCATAAGAGCACTACCATTGCCAAGCCACAAGAAAGCCCTTCAGAGTTTCTTGGGAAGGATAAACTTTGTTAGGAGGTTTGTCCCAGATTTTGCAGCCCTTGTCAAGCCCATCACCAAAATGTTAAAGAAGAGCATGGCTTTCAAGTGGACAGCAGAAGGCAAGGAGAGTTTTGAAGCAATCAAAGAAGCCATCTTCTCAAGCACCAACTCTCATCAACCCGGACTTCTCCAAGGATTTCATCCTCTATGCATTTGGAGGTAATGACACTATTTCTGCCATTTTGGTACAGCAGAACAAGGATAATGATGAGCATCCAATTGCCTTCTTCAGCCAGAGCCTAGATGACTATGAGGTGAGGTACTCTTTTATTGAGAAGCATGTACTTGCAGTAATCAGAAGCTTGAAGAAATTCAAGCATTTAGTCTCAAACAACAAGGTCCAGTTGCTGGTCTCACATGCTGGGGTTAAGGACTTCCTCCTCAACAAGGATTTGAATGAGAAAAGGGCAGGTTGGATCACCCGTGTCATGGAGTATGACATTGAGATCAAGATCACCAAGCTGGTAAGAGGGAAAGGATTGTGTGAGCAGCTGGTTTTGGGGAAGCAAAAATAAGTATGCAATGAAGAAGAGGATGTTTTGACAGTCCAGGACAGCCATGAGCCAAGTGGCAATCAAGAAGAAGACAATGCTACCCCCACTCCTTGCTGGACCCAAGGTATTATACACTTCCTAGGCACAGGCCTATGCCCTCTGGAGATGAACAAGACCCAAAGAAGACACTTCAGATTGTAGGCTGTCCCGTATGCCATTGTTGATGGAGTTTTGTTCAAGAAAGATGTGAATGGAGTGTTGCTAAGATGCATTAGCACAAATCAGATTCAAAGGGTGTTGGAAGAGTTCCATGGTGGACCAGCTGGTGGTCATCTTGCACCCAGAGTGACAGCTCTAAAAATCATGAAGGCTGGTTATTATTGGCACCTAAAATCTTCAATGATTGCTATGCATGGATCAAGAGGTGTAAGAATTGTGCATTCTTCACGGGAAAAGAGAGACTTGCTGCCCTTCCATTACATCCAATCTCAGTTGACCAGCCATTCATGCAATGGGGTTTGGACTTCATCGGAGTCATTAATCCCAATTCAAGCCAAGGGCACAAATGGATTTTGACAACCACAGACTATTTCACCAAATGGACAAAAGCAGTAGCACTCAAAGAGGCAACTGAGTCTAGCATCTTAGACTTTTATAAGGGGATAACAACTAGATTTGGTGTACCTGCTACAATAATCTCTGATAATGCACTGGCATTCATTGGATCTAAGGTGACTGAGTGGGCTATCAAGAACGGTATCTACCTAAGCACTTCATCAAACTATTACCCTCAAGGTAATGGCCAGGCCAAGTCTACAAACAAGAACTTGTTGAGGATCATTAGGAGGACTCTTGACGAGAATTAGAGGTCTTGGCATACCAAACTAAAATCAGCCTTATGGGTTGATAGGATAACTCCCAAGAGATCCACAGGTAACTCTCCATTCAGGCTTGTCTATGGAAGAGAAGCAATCTTTCCCATGTCACTTGAGTTGCCAACATTGGAACTCATGAAGCAGCTGGAGTTGCTAGAGTTTGAGCCCATGGAGATGAGGTATTCAGAGTTGATGGAGCTGCAAGAGATCAGAAATCAGGCATCCCAAGCAATGGAAAAGGATCAAGCTTTGATAAAGAAGACCTTTGATAGGAAGGCCAAGGATAGATCTTTTCAGGTTAGAGATCTAGTGTTGAAATGGGATGTGGATAGAGAAAAACGGGGAAGGCATTCAAAATTTGATGCCATTTGAAGTGGCCCATACATGGTCATGAAGTGTAAGAACAACAATGCTTTCTAATTGGCCCCATTGGATGGTGAAGAACTGCAAATTCCAGTAAATGGAATCTATCTCAAGTGTTGCTTCTAGAGGGAAATTTACTCACCCTTGTAAATATTAGATTAGATTTTCATTCCTCCAAGTGCTTGTGCACATTGTTTTGCTGTAGGTTAGGATTGTCTTCCCTAAGTGCTTTGGCACAGCTTGCTATCCATGGAGATGTTTTGCAGTCCTTGCTTCCATCAGGTGATATTCCATCTTCCTCCTTACACATTTTAAGTCAGTTGGGGTTCTAAACAGAATATCTGATGACTCCATGCCCAATGGACTGCTTCAGGAAACTGGTATCTTCTACCTAGCAGGCAGGTAACCCCGCTGAGTCACCGAATTGTTATCCAAAATTCACCCCCCAGGGTAAATTTGATAACATGCATCAAAATACTCAAGTCCCAGGCAAATAGATTGATTCAAGGAAAAAAATCATGTTTCTGGGGTCCCCTCGGATTTTTTCTAACTCTCCTGTCCAAGGAGAAAAGAGCAAGCTCTAAAAAAGGGTGAAAAAGTTGCAAAAAACAAGCTTGGGCCAGGAAAAATCATGAAAATTGGCTAAGTCCTAGTCCAAGCGGTCCTTGGGATAGTTGGGATGTCGGGGCGCGAATCGGCCGAAAAGCCTCCAGGTGGTCTGCGTAGCACTGAGACAGTTGGGACATAGGGACACGCGGGACGCGGAAAGCCGATTTTGCTGAAGGAGGAAAAAATTGACTAACTATTGTGCGGAACAGGCTAGGACATCTGGGCCATGAGGACGCTAAGGATGCGAACCACCCGGATCAGACGAAACAGAGAACTTTCACACTGGGACAGTTGGGACATAGGGACACGTGGGACGCGGAAAGCTGAAGGAGCCGAGAGCCAATCAAATCATGCCACGTGTCTTCACCTCAAAGAGGGACAGGGAAGCTTGAATCAGGCGGATCGGAGGAATTTGTCCCAGACAGTTCGGGACATCTGGGGCAAAGGGACGCGAGGGACACGAAAAGTCGGCAGGCCCACGGACGAATCAGGAAACGCCACGTGTCACAAGGGAAAATGTCCAAAATTTCAAAGGGCAAGGTTTGAAGCGTTGGCCTGTGCCATGGATTTCTATTTCATTCTGAAGAAGGGAACCAAGAAGAAGAAAGTGATAACTCACTTTTATAAAATCACTTTGGGGGAGAGAATCCTGTAGATAGCTTACCCGGATCCCACCAAGAAAAAGGAGGATCTATCTCCCATAGACTTCACAGTGACTTAAGTCACAAAGGGGACCTCATCTGAAATCCTGTAAGGGGAAGCCTTATCTACTGTGGATGCTCTCTACAAGAAGCTCCAAGAGGAAAAAGAGGAGAAAAGGATACTCATGGAACAAAACCAACATCTCCTCCAAGCATTGCAGAAAATGGGCAATGTTCCTCCTGTGACTACCGCTGAACCCATTCAAGTTCCCAGTCAAGATAAAATAAATGAATATGTTAAGATTGGTGAACAAGGTGCAGCAGTATCATCCTGGATCAAGTGAATCCTCAAATATGGTGAAGAAATGATTGGGAAATTCATAGTGCTCTATCAGGATATAACTCAAGCAAATAAGGAGCTACAAGCAGTAGAAAGTTCCCTATCTGAAGAGTTGGATAATGCCAAGTTGTAGCATGAAACGTTCCAAACCATGGTTAATTGCTCAGTTGACAACCTATTGAAGGTCGGCATTATCGATCACCCGCATTCACATAACAAAGCTCTCATCACTTTAGATTACCAGGCTGATCAAATGGAATATATCCTAGAGAGAATAGATAAAATCAAATATGAATCCTTGGACACACGATACAACAAGGAGAAGACAGTTACAAAAATGACTCCAGAAATGCTCAGTCAATCATATAACTTGAGGGAAGCAGATGATACATTTAAGTGCTTCAAGGCTATCATCACTCAAGGTTTGGCACAAGAGGTCACTTTCAACTGAGAGTCAATCAATAACCTCTTAGCCTATCGTGACTTCATTGGATTTTTGATTGATGCATGTGAAACTTTTGCTGAGTTACCTGACAAGCTCAAGAATGAGAAAGAAACTTGTGAAGTCATTGGCGGCCATTTTAAAGGTCTAGATCATGATCAACTTCAAGCAATGATAAAAAATTTTATGGAATATTGAGTGCAGTGTCACATCGACTCTCTTGATCAAAAGCAGGATACTAAGTTCGAGTAGAGGGATGACGAAGAGTAGTTTCTTCTTCATAGGATCCATTGACTTTTTTTGTAAAATGTTTAAGAAGTATGTTGGCATACACGATGACATCATCCATGTTACACCATGGGATGTTGCCATCCAAAAACTTTCCCAAGTCAATTGTTGACTTTTTAGATATTTTGTAAGTAGTTGGTTTGCTTTTATCTTCTTTCCTCTTCTCCTTCTATAAAACTTGAATACTTGTTGTATTCGGGGTGAACAATTTTTGTATAAAAAAGAAGTGAGGAGAGAAATACTTTGTGTTTTCTTGTAGCAGAAGAAATATTAATACATATATTCAGACTTTGTGCTTAATGTATGTCTTATTTGCATCAGATATTTCTTAAGTTAGATCTATGTTTTTATTCTGTTGGATTCATTCCTAATATTGTCATATGTTCATTAGTATTGCTTTAATTTTTTATGCAAGTAAGTTTGGCTCTTTTTGCTACTAGTCCAAAGCATTAACCTTATGACCTGTCTATCTTTGAATTCATTTCTTTTCTTCCTTCAGATATATCCTCCTCCATTCCTTCCTTCCTACCTTTCTGTTGGAACTACCTCTACTGGGATGAGATCCCAAACCCCCTGAACTTAGAATAGTGTAGATTTGCATAGATTCCTACTTGATAGATTAACAATAAACTAGTTTTGCTTTGCTGTCTCAAAGAGGGGCTATGCCGTGCACACTGTTGGATTGTTTCCCCATGACCTACCTAATCGACAGTTTTTCAGATCAACACTATGTGGGCGATGCTAGGTCTAGATGATTTAATAGTATGGCCCTGTTGATGGATTCTACTTTCTTGTACACAGTGCTCACCTTGGTCTTTCATCCTTTAATTCCTGCTACTATTGGGTGTTGATTAACTTTTCCTGGCTCAGCTCCTTGGTTAATGTAGCTAGCTCTTCCTCTTTATCCTTCAACTCCCCTTCTAGCTCCCCGATCCTATCATTTCACCCGAAGAGTCTAGCCTCTATCTCAATGGAGACATTGTTAAGTGTGTTGTTTAGTTTTTCATCTGAGAGCTGCTAGGTATCCACCATTGGGTTATCTTCCCCTAGTCCTGGAAATGTTACTATTGCACCATGGCTTCCTTTAAACTATGGCTCATCAAGGTGGGACTCAATTACCTAAGAGATCATCTTCCTTATCTGCGGGTAGGAAACCTCCTTATCAAAAGATGACATACATACAAGCTCCTCTACCAGAAGTGTACTATTCCCAAATCTAGTTGCTATTCCCTCATAGAAATCTAGGATGCTAGATTCATTTGCTTCCTTGAGTGCTACTGCTTCAGTCCATTTGGTGAAATAATCTGTGGCTGTTAAAATCCATTTGTGCCCTTGGCTTGAATTGGGATTAATGACTCCAATTAAGTCTAAACCCCATTGCATGAATGACTGATCAACTGAAATTGGATGCAATGGAAGGGAAGCTAGTCTCTCTTTACCTGTGAAGAAAGCACAATTCTTGCACCTCTTGATCCATGCATAACAATCACTGAAAATCCTAGGCCAATAATATCTAGCTCTCATGATCTTTAGATCTGTCACCCTTGGTGCAAAATGACCACCAGCTAGTCCACCATAGAACTCTTCCAACACCCTATGAATCTAATTTGTACCAATGCATCTCAGCAGTACTCCATTCACATCCCTCTTGAACAAAACACCATCAACAAGGGCATATAGGATAGCCTGCAATCTGAAGTGTCTTCTTTTGGCCTTGTTCATCTCTGGAGGGCATAGGCATATGCTTAGGAAGTGCATTATACCTTGGGTCCAACAAGGATTAGGGACACCATTATTTTCTTCTTGAGTGCTTCCTTTCTCATGGCTGTCTTACAACGCCAAAACAACCTCCTTCTCGTTG
The DNA here is from genome assembly GCA_019776745.2 of Taxus chinensis. Lineage (NCBI taxonomy): Eukaryota > Viridiplantae > Streptophyta > Pinopsida > Cupressales > Taxaceae > Taxus > Taxus chinensis. The sequence goes on along the minus strand of CM034148.1, from coordinate 85,365,652 downwards.
CATGCTTCCTTTTGTTTGCTCAAAATCAGCTGCTCACATAATCCTTTTCCTCTGACCAACTTGGTGACTTTGATCTCAATTTCATACTCCATGACATGAGTAATCCAACCTACTCTCTTTTCATTCAAGTCTTTGTTGAGGATGAAGTCTTTAACTCCCACATGAGAAACCAACAATTGAACCTTGTTGTTTGAGACTAAATGCTTGAACTTCTTCAATCTTCTGATTACTACAAGAACATGCTTCTCAATGAAATAATATCTCACCTCATAGTCCTCTAGGATTTGGCTGAAGAAAGCAATTGGCTGCTCATCATTGTCCTTGTTCTGCTATACCAAAATTGCAGAAATAGTATCGTCACCCCCCAAATGCATAGATGATGAAATCCTTGGAGAAATCGGGTTAATGAGAGTTGGGGCTTGAGAGATGGCTTCTTTGATTGCTTCAAAAATTTCCTTTCCCTCTGTTGTCCATTTGAAATCCATGCTTTTCTTCAACATCTTGGTGATAGGCTTGACTAGGGCTACAAAATTTGGGACAAACCTCCGAACAAAATTTATTCTCCCTAAGAAACTTTGAAGGGCCTTCTTGTGGCTTGGCAATGGTAGTGCTCTTATGGCTTCAACTCTTTCTAGATCAATTGCTAATCCTTCTCTGGAGACAATGTGGCAAAGGAGATTTACTTCATGGGCTAGAAAAATACACTTTTTAGGATTCAAGGATACTCCAAATCTTCTACACCTTTGGAACACTGGTCTCAAATGAAAGCGATGATCTGCTGCATTTTTTGAAAAAATAGTGATATCATCAAGATATATCAGCACTATGTTGTTAATCAATCCCTTGAACGCCATGTCCATTGCTCTTTGGAAGGTAGCTCCAATGTTGGACAGCCCAAATGGAATTTTCTTTTATGCATAAGTTCCCCATTTGGTTGTAAAGGCTGTCTTGAACTGATCTTCTTCCTTCACCATAATATGATTGTACCTTGAATAGCCATCAAGTAATGAAAACCTCTCGAAGCCAGCAACAACTTGCAAAATTTTCTCCATAGAAGGAAGTGGATAATGATCCTTGAGAGATACTCTATTCAAATCTCTGAAGTCAACACACAATCTGATTTCCCCACTCTTCTTTCCTACTGGAACCAAGTTGGCTACCCAACTAGAATGTTTGATAGGGAATATGATTCTTGATTCTATCAACTTATTCAATTCTTTTCTCATGAGAGGCTCCATGTGGGGGTTGAATGGCCTTTGTTTTTACCTAATGGGTTTAGTAATTGGATCCAATTCAATTGTATGTTGAGCTAATTCGGGATTGAAACCTTTCAAATCTTCCTAGCTCCAAGTAAACACATTAGGGAATTCTTGACAAAGCTGTATGAACTCATACCTTTCTTATTCGGTTGTCATCTTGCCAACTTGGAGTGATTTGCCTTCTTCTAAGAAGATGGACACTGAATCTTCTCCCTTGACTTGAATGTTTAATTTCTCTTTCCTAAACTGATCATTAGGATTGAAAATGGACTCCAAAGTAATAAGTCCCTTTGGTAGTTTGTTGGTCCTCAGCTGCACCACTTGGTCACCATACTGCTGTTCCAACTTTTCCTAATTTTTAGCTGAGAACTCGGCCTATTCTTGCAAGAAATGGATGATTTAATGATCATTTTCAAACACTTGCCAACTTACATTGTTTTTTGGTACCAAAGGCCTCACAATCACGTGGATGTTTTTCTATACCTTGTCTTCTTGAATGCTTTCAACAACGTAAAAGGCTGCCCCAACTGCTGCAAGCCTGTCAGTAGTTTGGTTCTCTTTTCTAGGATTGGATTTTATGCCAAAACCCTCAAAATCCTCAATGAGGTCCCACACCCTGTTCTTATAGCATTTGAGTAGATCGTTCTTGACAGCATGCTGCCCTTTAACTTGGTTGACAATCAACTTACTGTCACCAAAGACTTGCAAGTTCTTTATTCCTCTCTTGATTGACCAATGCAATCCTTGTATCAAAGCTTCATATTCAACAGTGTTATTATAGCATGCAAACTGAAATCTAAAAGCTGAATAATACTCAACTCCTTGTGGTGAAACAAGCATAGCTCCCCCTCTTGCACCTTGTCTACTTCTTGATCCATCAAAAAATAACTGCCATACCTCATTGTCATCCTTGTGGTCCAGCTTGGTGATGCTAGGAATAGGCTATTTTTCTTCATACATGCAATAGAATCTTAGCTCAGATTCTTCTATTTCTTGATAAGGATCAAAAGCATGCACCTTATTTGTCCATTCATCAAGAGTTAGATCTAGGATGCTTCCAACCTTGGTGTCAGCTTCATCAGTGCTTGGATAATCTTCTTGATCAAACGTTGAACAATTGGCATTGATCTAACTTGGAGTGTAAGGCTCAATGTGAAAGTTTGCAATAGGCTCAGATTTGATTGTGGCTTTAGTTCCATATCTAGTTTTGAACAACATGTGTGACAAATTAGTAGATAAGTAACCTCCAATCTTGGCTATGAAATCCCTTGACAAACATAGGGCAAAGAGTGGTGGAAGGTCTATTACTGAGACATATTGCAAAACAACAACATTGGGGCAGGCATGCAGGGTAAGGCTCAAGTTTTTTATCACTCAAACTATTGTTACTACTGTCCCATCTAATTACACTATCCCTTTGGATATGGTTTCATACTGGAGCCCCAACTGATCAGCTATTTTCTTGGGCATTACTGAACTACTTTCCCATGAATCAATCATGCAATTGTGTACTAGTTGATTTCCAATGATCAATGAAACATAGAATGGAGGGGGCTTCAACATTTTACCTTGTTGTCCTCCATGATTCCCCTCAGGCTGGGAAGCATTTGTGAGCACTTTCTCTTGCATTTGGACCTGCTGATTCGAAGCTGACCAGTCCTTCATGGAAGATTGTAACAAATCTCTTTGGCCTGGGATAGATAGTGATTCCCACATTGATATGTTTACATTTTTCTTCTTCATTTGATCAATGATGTTGAATGGAGATGAAGCATCTCTCTGCTGTCCCTTGGTCTGCACATTCATTCCTTGCACATGGGTAGTAGCAACTGTCATTTGAGTTGGCCTAGGAGCTGTCTTGGGCAGTCCTTACATGTTTGGGATTGGATTTTGTTTGCCAATAGTTTGTGCAGTGAGAGAAGATTGAGGATTGCTTGGGGCTAATGGCTGTTCTTCACCCAAATTTCTCCTCTTTGACCTTGTGTTGGCTGCAACACTTTGGGAAACCGTTTGATTCATGCCACAAAAATCTTCTACCTTCCAGTTTACAAGTGTGGTATCATTTGGAGATGTCAGCTGTTAGAACATTTCTTGACTACCCTCACCCTCCACACCAGTTGTTGTCACCATTAATGCTTAATTCAAGGCACCATTGAAGCACATAGACTGGTTTTGAGGTTCATTACATGGGAAACACCAATCATACTATTGAGCTACATTGTTTTGTACTGGCACTAATGCTTTAGAGGCAGATGTAGCATTGGGATTATAAGGTTGAAATGGTCTATTGGAAGGAGGCCTTGTTTGATTCAAATTTACAGCTGGGTTGGGTGGTCTTTGGGGTTGATATGGCTACCTGTTAGGTTGAGCTTGAGGCTAGAAGGGAGGTCTAAAAACTTGGGCTTGCTACCTCTTGAGTGTAACCAGCTCATTACCTAGATTTTGCAGTTGCTTCATGACTTCTTGAAGTTCATTTGAGGCACTAGAAGATGAAGTAGAAGCTTCACTTGAATTCTGGTTTCTAGGAGTGGGAATAGGAGCTAAATTAGGAATTTGATTAGTTTTTGGGCTCTCTAGGCTTGGAAACAATGGCATTGGAGGCCTAGGAGCTAGCTTTCCAGCTTAAATCAAACAATTTTCAGCTCTAATAGCAATGCTATAAGCAATGGGAATAGTTGTGCCTCCCATGGATTGAATTAACATAGAAATATCAGAATTTAAATCTTTAAGGTAATAAAGGAAAGCACCTTCTACTGTTGGCCTGAATGCCACTGGGATTCTCTCCCAAGTCCTTTGAAATCTGAAGTTAAAATCAATCAGCTGCTCATTGGGAGCTCTCTTGATGGTTGTCAGCTGCTCTAAAAGGGACAAATTGTATCCTTTCTCTCCAAACTGCTCATGGAGGGCTATACATAGCTGATTCCAATTTTTAATAGAACCTGAGGCAAGACTCTTGAACCATTGCAAAGCTTTCCCTTTGAATGAAGATGCCAGCAGTTTTACAACAACTTGCATCTCATTGATCTCATGGATTGCACAAATGTTAGCAATATCCTTGACATGATCACCAGGAGTAGTTTGATTCTCTCCAGTAAAGTATGGGATGTTTTTCAATGCTGCAACTAGAATTGGATTTTGTGCATTGAGAGCAAGTGGGCTGCTTCTAGTGAAATTGACATAGGGGTTGTTTTGTGCCATTCTGATTGGCATTAGAACCCTAGTTGATTGAATGAAAGGCCTACCAGGTGGAGGAGTTGAGAGAGCTTTGTTTGGTGGAGATGGAGACCTTTGAATCCTCCTCCCTCTTTGCCTTCTTCTTAGAGATAACTATAGATACTCAAACAACACCTCTTCTTATCCAACTCTTGACCTTGTGGTGATTCTTCTCATGAGTTTTCAGGCCTGCACTACAAAAATAACCTGATTCTTCTTCCTTGGAGTCGCCAGATGTGTAATTTAGGGCTCTTTTAAGGAAGAATCTTGCAACAAATGCACATAATTTTTGTTGCAATGAAGATGAAGACCTCTAAGGTCCCACCAGGTGTGCCAAAACTATTGTTACAAATCAGCAGCACCCCTGGATGTTGATCAAATTTCTAGTTTGATCATCCTAAGCATCAAGTGTGATTGCAGAACATTGAATCCTTTCCCCAAGTGTGAGACTTGTAAAATGGGAAAGGAATCTCTAGATTAGAGGCTAGCTCCTCAACTCCTTTGATCAAATATATCACTTGCACAGTTGTAGAGGTTTAAAAATCAAAATCCTACTCTAAAATTCCAAAGTGGATAGAGATAGAGAATGTAAAAAAAACTAAAACTAATGCTAATAGGTGATGCACCAAAGGAGTTGTGAGAATTTCTTACTTCTACAGATTGACACAGTTCACAAAATGCGACAAAAATTCATGCACAAACTGATAACTGTAATGGAGGATCAGAAATTAGTCAAACAACACAAGCAGAGGATGGAAACTCAATCACAGGGCCTATATTGTTATTTTAACATCAAAAATCACTTGCATTACAACACCTGAGAGGAAAAATAGGTTGCAGTATTGAAAAAGGGTTTGATATTCCACCAAAATCACTTCCAAGGTGTAAAAGTGAGCCTGCTATACACAAAAAATGAGCCAAATCTGGATTTTACAGTGCAAGGGACAAGCCCAGGAGAGAGAAACACGGGAAAACATGGAAGGGATTTAACCATTGAAAAAAATGCAATCAAAATAGCATGGGCATCCTTACAGACCCATCCCCAAACAGTTTTAGCCATTCTGGGAGAGAATGCGAGCCATTCTTCATTAAAAATGGTGGTTGAAACGTCATTTCTGTCCATGACCACGTGCTAGAGGAGTTTTTTTATTTTCTCTCTCCAAACTCCAAAATGTGAAATTGACCCTGGAATCTTGTAGATAATTTCACCATCTTTCCATTGATATAAAGAACGCTAAAAACTGAGCTTTGGATCGAAATATATGGCCATTTGAAATTTTAGGGAAAAATAGGGCCAGATCGGGTTGGCGGGCAAAAATTTGAGTTTTTTACCTTCTTTGCATTTGGGAAAAATTCCCAAAAAATCCCCGCACTCTACCTTTCTACATGCCACGTGCCACGTTTTTATTGGGCACGGGCCATCCTGCTCCATTTTCCTTGTTTTTCCCTTTGGGAAATTTTCCAAAAAATCCCCACCAGGCCAGTGAGTTAAGGCCATGTGGCGCATGCTGATTGGGCACGGGCCTTTTTTCCTAAATTTTCTGTGGTCTGTGTTGATCATTTTCCCCTTTGGACACATGGAAAAACCCTATTAGATGCGGGTTTACCCCTTCATATTTTACTTGAGGGATTTTCCTTGATTTTTTTCCAACACCTGACACGTGGCAAGATTTTATTGGCTTGCATCTTGGGGGCGGGCTTTTGCCTTTTAAATTTCCTTTGTTTTCTCCTTGGGAAAATTTCCCAAATTCTCCCTGCCCCCCACCTGTTTGAGACACGTGGTGGCATATCATTAGTTGCGGGCCCTCCGCAAGCATTTTCAATTTTGCGCGAACACTTTGGGAAAAAATCCCAATTTCCTCCCGTGCTCCGCATCTCTGACCCCCGAGGACACGTGTCAAAACATGATTGATTGGTGGGGGCAGTGGGCCAAAAATAGCTTCTTTGAAATTTGGTAAAACACTTTTCCAAAAATCCAACTTCTCCTCTGCCCTCCGTAATTCCGGCTCCTTAGGACACTTGGCACGTTTTTATTGGGTGTGGTCCCTCCTTCCAAAATTTCCTTGCGCCAACACTTAGCCGAATTTTTCAAATTTCTCCCCTGGACACGTGGCATCACTTGATTTGCCGGCGGGCCTGTGGGAAAAAATATTCCTTTTGAATTTTTTTCCAAAACACTTGGTAAAAATGAAGTTCTCCTCCGACCCTCACCACTTCCCTGGACACGTGGCGGCATCCCATTGGCTGTGGGCCTTCCTGAGGAAAATTTTCCTCAAAAACTCTGCCGAGCCATAACTTGAAAAATACATGGAGTTAGGAAGAAAAATTTCCCTTTTTGGAAAGTTGAGAAAGATCTCTATCCAATGGTGCCATTTCTAGAAAGTTTTGGGTGCCTGAAAAGTAGAAAATTATGTCTGAGGCACAAGAGATGGAAGAATGAAAGGAGTTAGCCACAAAAATGAGTAGGGGGCACATTTTGGATAACAATTTTGGTGACTCAGAGGGGTCATCTGCCTGCTGGATGAAGTTACCAGTTGTCTGAATCAATCCATTGGGTATGGAGTCATTATTTTCTCAGTTTGGTATTCCAACCGAATAGAACACTGCAAGGAGGAAGATGGAATATCGTCTGATGGAGCAAGGCCTGCAAACACATCCCAAGAATAGCAAGCTTGTGCCAAAGCACTTAAGGAAAGCAAACTAACCTACAGCAAAACAATGTGCACAAGCACTTGGAGGAATGGAAACCTAAGCTAATATGTACAAGGTGGAGAGTTTCTTTCAATAACAATGCTTTAGATGGATTCCATTGACTGGAATCTGCAGTTCTTCACCATCCAATGAAGATAATTAGAAAGCATTGTTGTCCTTACACTTTGTGACCATGTATGGGCCACTCCAAATGGAATCAAATTTTGAATGCCTTCCCGATTTTTCTCTTTCTGCATCCCATTTTAACACTAGATCTCTAACTTGGAAGGATCTATTCTTGGCCTTACTATCAAAAGTCTTCTTTATCAAAGCTTGATCATTCTCCATTACTTGGGATGCCTGATTTCTGATTTCTTGGAGCTCCATCAATTCTACATATTTGACTTCCATGGGCTCAAACTCCAATAGCTCCAACTGTTTCATGAGTTCCAATGTTGGCAAATCAAGTGACATGGGCAAAATTTCCTCTCTTCCATAAACAAGCTTGAATGGAGAGTTACCTGTAGATCTTTTGGGAGTTATCCTATCAGGCCATGAAGCTGATTTCAACTTAGTATGCCAAGACCTCTGATTCTCATCAAGAGTCTTCCTAATGATCCTCAACAAGTTCTTGTTTGTAGATTCAGCCTAGCCATTACCCTAAGGGTAATAGTTTGATGAAGTACTTAGGTAGATCCCATTCTTGACAGCCCATTCAATCACCCTGGACCCAATGAATACCAATGCATTATCTGATATTATTGTAGCAGGGATGCCAAATCTGGTTGTTATTCCCTCATAGAAATCTAGGATGCTAGATTCATTTTCTTCCTTGAGTGCTAATGCTTCAGTCCATTTGGTGAAATAATCTGTGGCTATTAAAATCCATTTGTGCCCTTGGCTTGAATTGGGATTAATGACTCCAATGAAGTCTAAACCCCATTGCGTGAATGGCTGGTCAACTGAAATTGGATGCAATGGAAGGGAAACTAGTCTCTCTTTACCTGTGAAGAATGCACAATTCTTGCACCTCTTGATCCATGCATAACAATCACTGAAAATCCTAGGCCAATAATATCCAATTCTCATGATCTTTAGAGCTATCACCCTTGGTGCAAAATGACCACCAGTTGGTCCACCATGGAACTCTTCCAACACCCTATGAATCTGATTTGTACCAAAGCATCTCAGCAGTACTCCATTCACATCCCTCTTAAACAAAACACCATTAACAAGGGCATATGGGACAGCCTGCAATCTGAAGTGTCTTCTTTTGGCCTTGTTCATCTCTGGAGGGCATAGGCTTATGCTTTGGAAGTGCATTATACCTTGGGTCCAGAAAGGAGTGGGGACACCATTATTTTCTTCTTGAGTGCTTCCTTGCTCATGGTTGTCTTGTAACGCCAAAACAACCTCCTTCTCGTTGCATGCTTCCTTTTGTTTGCTCAAAATCAGCTACTCACACAATCCTTTTCCTCTGACCAACTTGGTGACTTTGATGTCAATGTCATACTCCATGACACGAGTAATCCATCCTGCTCTCTTTTCATTCAAGTCTTTGTTGAGGAGGAAGTCTTTAACTCCCACATGAGAAACCAACAATTGAACCTTGTTGTTTGAGACTAAATGCTTGAACTTCTTCAAGGTTCTGATTACTACAAGAACATGCTTCTTAATGAAAGAATATCTCACCTCATAGTCCTCCAGGCTTTGGCTGAAGAAAGCAATTGGCTGCTCATCATTGTCCTTGTTCTGCTATACCAAAATTGCAGAAATAGTATCGTCACCCCCAAATGCATAGAGGATCAAATCCTTGGAGAAATCCGGGTTAATGAGAGTTAGGGCTTGATAGATGGCTTCTTTGATTGCTTCAAAACTTTCCTTTCCCTCTACTTTCCATTTGAAAGCCATGTTTTTCTTTAACATCTTGGTGATAGGCTTGACTAGGGCTGCAAAATTTGGGACAAACCTCCGAACAAAATTTATTCTCACCAAGAAACTTTGAATGGCCTTCTTGTGGCTTGGCAATGGTAGTGCTCTTATGGCTTCAAATCTTTCTAGATCAATTACTAATCCTTCTCTGGAGACAATGTGGCCAAGGAGCTTTCCTTCATGGGCTAGAAAAATACACTTTTTAGGATTCAAGGATACTCCAAATCTTCTACACCTTTGGAGCACTGGTCTCAAATGAAAGAGATGATCTGCTACGTTTTTTGAAAAAACAGTGATATCATCAAGATATATCAACACTATGTTGTTAATCAATCCCTTGAACACCATGTCCATTGCTCTTTGGAAGGTAGCTCCAGCATTGGACAACCCAAATGGCATTTTCTTGTATGCATAAGTTCCCCATTTGGTTGTAAAGGCTGTCTTGAACTGATCTTCTTCCTTCACCATAATCTAATTGTACCCTGAATAGCCATCAAGTAATGAAAACCTCTTGGAGCCAGCAACAACTTGAAAAATTTGCTCCATAGAAGGAAGTGGATAATGATCCTTTAGAGATGCTCTATTCAAATCTAAGAAGTCAACACACAATCTGATTTCCCCACTCTTCTTTCTTACTAGAACGAAGTTGACTACCCAAATAGAATTCTTGATAGGAAATATGATTCTTGATTCTATCAACTTATTCAATTCTTTTCTCATGAGAGGCTCCATATGGGGGTTGACTGGCCTTTGTTTTTGCCTGATGGGTTTACTACTTGGATCTAATTCAATGGTATTGTAGACACCAAAATTTTGTCTTACGACCCCCTATGCCCCGCATCTCATTTTGCAACCTAACCTCATCACCTAAACCTTACACAATTATTTATTAATTACCCTATAATTAATAAATCCACATCACCATACCTGCCACCTCATTTTGCCACCTCATAATGACCTAGTCCTAACCCTAAACTAACCTAATTAAGACCTATAACTTGGTCTACATCCACACCCATGACTAATGACTCCTCACCCGCACCTAAAACCAACCTCATAATGACTTGACCAAGCCCGCAACTAATCCCTTGGGAGAAAAGGAGGGAAAGTTGGCTATTTTACTAAAAATAGCCTACTTTGACCTGACCGATACCGGTTCCTACTCGACCACCGGCGGTTACGTAACCGCCATCGGTTCCCTGTAAATGACCACTCCCGACCAAAAACAAGTGGTTGGATTTTCATTGGATCAAAAGGGGAAGTCATTGGAAAGATCTGGAATTGAATTGGCTGAGCAGAGACAAGTGAAGGAGAGAAGTTCACAGAGAAGGACATCAAGCCCAAGACTGCAACTGAATAACCAGAGTCCAGTGACACTCATCCGAGCATCAGGAGAGGAGATAGCTCATCTTGGATTGTCAGATCATCTTACTTGAGCCCTGTCTTCATCATCATAGTCCCAGAACCTGCATTTTACATCAGGAACTAGTAATTCTTATACATTCTTTTAATAATATTTCTTGGATTTCTGAATCACAGTAATTACAAGTCTACCCTCAGATCCACTACCTGGTAACACTCTCCACCTAACTTACATTCCTCTACCCCTACTTTGCCCCAAGAACAGCCCCCATACTCTCTGAGTCTTCTCCATCACCTCATTACCTATCCCTAGTCATTTTATCAGCCTTATAAACACCATAGCTATCATATAGCCATCTTATAGCCAACCTTCACCCAACCCCTTAAATCACTACCCCTACCGATATCGGTTATCATCAACCGGTACCGGTGACACTGACCGGTGTCGGTCACCGTGATTCAAAACCAAAACCAACCTTTCCTCCACTTGTTTCAACGAGGCAATTAAATTGTGATTTTACAATCATTTGTGTTAATTCATAGTAGCTGGGGAACTGATCACCTTTGAAAGGAATTTTTATATTTCCTGGGCGTAAGGCAGCTCCCTCATTTATTGTCTAATTAAAATTTTGTGGTCTTGTATTCTTACTTGCAGGTAGTCCTTCTAAGACAAAAAGGAGTTCTTCGTAGTCGATCTGATCTTTCTCTACGGTACACGCACACCATCTCAACATTCAACAGGTATTCCTCCTAACCCTAACGCTTATTTGTTTCTCAAAGGAATGAAAGGATAGAAGCAACTCTATTCCAAAAGCTGAAACATTTCTGTGCGAAACATTTTGGCATGCCCGGTGGGACCCATTTCGGGTTTCTTTCTTTCTTGCTTGCTTTCATATAAGGAGCATACTTGCTGTTTTCTTCTCCTAAAAATTTCACATGATATTTTCTTATATTTGGTAAAATAATTTGTCTTGCTTTCCCAGCTTTACATTAGTGAAAGTCATCTCTTTTGCTTCATCGAATATCATTTTCGATTTGGGTTTAAAACACGTGCATCACATTCTTGCTTGCTGTTTTTTAATTCTAGTGAACATAGATTAAGTAACAGGTCGTACACGTGGGGGTGATATCCATGGTATTGACAAGAAATTAATCTTACTTTCACTGCACAACACATACCGAATCACTTCATAATTAACACAATAGCTCAAAAAATCCCCCCTTTTCCGCGGTATTCCTCCGCCTGATTGAGGTAGCCTTATAAGTCAAAACAAACTTGACATTTCCCCTAAGTCTTTTGTTTAGGATTGACATCATTCTGCATCTAAAGGCATAAGCCCACAATAATTAAAACTAATCCTAGGGTTAGTCTCTAGATTTATGTGTACATCTTGCTTGTTTTTAGCTCTGTTTCTCTGTCCTATACTACAGTGATCACTTCAAAATAGTTTGATAGATGTACTAAGTATTGTTAAAAACTCAAATCAGCAGCTTTTTATAGTTTCTTATACCAGTCCTATTATACTGACATCGGTTATTTGACCGACGGCGGTTACAGTCTAACCGACATCAGTTAGTAGACCGATATCGGTTACTATCTTTTACAGTCCCTGATAAACCAACAACCTACCAATTTCACCATTTTGAGGCTGTTTCTGTTCCTGATAGATTGAAACCCTACTATGTACTCTTGTCCATGGTTGTTATCACTCGAAAGCAAGCCACCGCCATGGTTTCACATGCCTGCTCTGTGCCTTTTCTTGAATCACCCCCTTCACATTCTATGGGGAACCCTACGGACACCAGTGAGGTTCCTAAAATCCCTGTAGGAGATAAGGAATTTACAAAAAATTTGGATGCTAATCCTAGCATTGTACAATATTATTTGTCTCATGCCCCTGACCGTACACCCGATGGTCAACTCCTTGTTGGCATGCCTATTAGTATAGCTGCTCATTTAGCTCCTTCTCCGCCTGATAACTCCACTTTGCCTTCTGCATCCTTAGCCCCGTCTCCCAATCCAGTGGCTTCAGGGGTTCATACGGCACAGATTGGCTTTCCTTTGGTTAATCTTGGGCCCCACATATCATTACCGCTGACTTCTCCTACCTCGTCTCTCTTACATACTACTCCTTTCATGACTTTCTCTCTGCCACCTATCCACACGACCTTTCCTTCTCAGGCTCCGCCCAACTTTTCATTTCCACACACGTATCCGGTGACCTCAACATCTTATATCGGACATCCCTATTCGGTCACCTCAACACATTCGTCCTCCATACCTTATCAACATTTAATTCCACCATTGTCTAGTGGTGGCCCTTGGCCCAATCTGCCTCCGTTTACCGCAACTGCACCATCATCTCATCCAACTACTGATTTAATCAAACAAATGATGGACAAAATGCAAAATCTGGAGGCTTCTATTTCAGGAAGTCGTAGTGCCCTAATATACGAGTAAGTTTTTCGAGAGCCTGTCCACCCTTCTGTCCCCCTTCATTCATATCCTCCTCAATGGGAATTACCAAAATTTACTCATTTTAATAGTAAGGAGGATCCTCAACAAAACTTGCGCTCATTTAGGCATGCTTGCTATCTAATTGCTCATGATGATGCCTTACTACTCCACACCTTTCCCATGTCCTTATCAGGACCCGCCTTGGAGTGGTACAGTGCTTTAACCCAGCACTCAATCTTCTCTTTTAACCAACTAGCCCAATCTTTCTTGGATCATTTCTCCATCAACATTGCCAAGAAAGTATCTATCACCGACCTCTATGCCATCCGAAAATTTGAAGACGAATCTATCGCAGATTTCGTTGGACGATGGCGGGGCCTTATCAACCAACTTACATATGCCTTACCTCAGGCCGAACTTATCGAAATTTTTACGTGGGCCTGCGCTAAGCACATCTCTCCTACCCTCCAAATTCAAACTTTCCGCACATTTGACGAGGCCTTTAGTATGGCTCGAAAACTAGAGATTCGAGCCTTAGAGGAAGAGAAATTGCAGTTGCGCAACAAAAACCCCAATTTCCAAACCCAAGATTCCACCAACAAACCTAACACCACCAATCCTCACACATCGACTGCTTCAAAATCAAAAGGAGCTGTGCATGCGGTGATGGTCAAATCTCAACCACCATCTAATACCCCACCAAAAACCACCTATAAGTATAAAGCGGAGCCCATCAACTACACTCCCTTGGGAGAAACTTATGGTGTGATATTGGAAAAATTGCTTAAAGCAGGAGCCATTACCTTACCTCCTGTTAAACCTCACTCCGGGTTTGATTCCACCTGCGCCATACCTTCTTGGTACAAAGAAAATGACTTCTGTAACTTCCACCGCGTGAAGGGACACAGTCATGAAAACTACAAGATGTTGAAAAACATCGTGCAGGAAATGGTTGATGCAGGAGATATAGCCCTCGATAATCCTAACGCTCCTGCTAACCAAAATTTGAAAATTTTCAACAAACCGTTCCCGAATCACTCTTCTAACAGTAACATAAACCAAGATATCTTAGCCGAGGAGAGTGTTCATGAGATCCATGCCGTCTTCGACTCCCAGCCAAAAGCCTCTATCGAAAAAATTCTGAATCAAGCCTCTTCACTAACGCAGGAACCCGAACCCCCTTCATCACCATCACGACAAGACGAAATCCTTGCCGTTCCTTTACCCATCAAGGAATTAACCGCCCAGAAGTCTCTTCTCACAGATGAGCCTTCTTACACCACATCCTTGCAAGATTGTGAGCGGATGTTATCTAACTTATCTATTTCCCAAACATCTCCTTCTACCCTTCTTGCTGTACAAGAGGAAGGCTCGCCACTTCTTTTGTCATCCTTAGACGAAAAACCTCTTGCACCAACATCACCAAATTCTTTAATTATGATGGATCCTCTCAAACATGCCCTCCTACCTATTAGTTCTTCATCACCTAAATCTTTTCAGTGACCGGTTGACCTCTTAACGCCCATTGATACAGTGCCTCATCTACCCCCTGTATCACACCCACAGTGGACCGGAATCACAACCCACCTTTCTTCCATACAAAAGTTCCTATTTACACGTGAGGATTGTCATCCCTCAGAAGATAGACGAGTCCTATGGGAACGTTTGAGTACCCCATATTCTACTCAAATGCAGATGACTGATCCCGACGCCTCTACCATATACCCGAAGTGTTTACAGAGGCTTGAAATGCCTATGTCCTCATCTTCACCCCCCTCATCTCTACCAAATACCTCATCCACCTCTATTAGCCTAACCAAATCTTCCCCTACGCTTGGGACCTCACCAATACCCAGTCTAACACACCCACCTAAGCAGCTAGATTTATCTAAAAATAAAGTCGTCCATCCACCTAGGAGACAAACCCAATCTCCTCAAGTTCAATCTATGCCTCGGTCACAACTAAAACCATCGTCGTCACACCTACCTTCCATATTGGGACCTCATCCCTCCACCTTGCATCAATATATCATACCTCCTGTGTTTTCTTTAAAACGACCTACGCCTTCTGCACCCATACAGAGATCCAAGGGTATATCAACACCATCATCCCGCGTATCCTGTCCACCTATCAACCCTAAACAAATTCCATCATCAAAATATTTGTTTGTTGTCACTCCTATTGCTCCATGGTTGTTTTCTGATACCACGTCATCGGTGGCCTCATCATCTAACCAGCTAAGCATAGCTTCTGCGCCAAAGAAGCCACGTTTAGTTAAAACCCATTATCAAAATCCCTTGGCTAAACCACCACCCATACAAATCAACCATACCCCGTCATTACCAAAAACTACCCAGTCAATAGCTTCATCTTCCTCTGACTTTGACCCACTCAAAGGGTCTTACGCCAAAATCCTTGCTATATTGGTGGAGAATGCGACCATTTCCCTACCCCCACTTAGACCTTATGATCCATCTAAACCTCGACCTATAGGTTATGATGAGTCTAAAATCTGCGCTTACCACCGCACACCAGGACATGATGTAGAGGGATGCAAAGCGTTGAAAGCCATACTTCATCAGTCACCTCTCTCAGACAGAAAGGTTAAACAAAACAACTTACGAAGGGAGAGACCTTTAGCTTCAATTCCCTCTCCTATACCACCTGTCCCCACCTCACCAAGATCTATCATTATTACAACCCCACCTCTCGAAGACCATGACTTATCCCTACCATCCTCCTCCTCTCGTGTTCACGAGATCAACATGATTAGTGTTGCCACTCGAGGGCAGAAAAACAACGAGAAAGCTAAAGGAAGCACACCTGCGGCCTCTCTTTCTCCATCCGCCATCCCGATCGCACCACCACCTAAAGTGGTTATTCGTGGACCTGCCTACCCCGTCTCTGATGGAGTTTCCCACCGTACCATGATCAAACAACTTCACCAATCACCTGTAAAAATGACACTGTATGATCTCATTCAGACTTCTGAATCTCATCGACAAGCTCTCGTTGAAATCCTTCAAGGGATAGAGGTCTTACCTAATGAAACCTTTCCTGTTACCTCCATTCTCACACCCAATCACGTTGCTTCACTCACCAAACAACCTATCTCCCCAACCACTTCTGTCTCTGTACAGCAAGCCGCTGCTGTCAGTTTCTCCGAAGACGAAATTATCGACTTTGGTGCTGAAGATCCTGACCCTGCTCTTTTCATCTCAGCTTATGTCCGGGACATTCGGGTGCGTCGTGTTATGATTGACGGGGGCGCTAGTCTAAACATCATCTCTTCAAAAGCCTTCCAACAAATGAATATCCCTTCTAGTTGCATGTGTGCCAACCCCATCATGTTGCGGTCATTCAATGATGCTATTACTTCTACCTTAGGTACCGTGATCCTTAACATTCATGTAGGGCCACGCACTTTACCCGAACTCTTCTATGTCCTTGAGGGAGAGTTCCAATACAATATGTTGTTAGGCCACCCTTGGATCCGGGCTATGGGATGCGTTCCCTCCACCTTACATAGATGCATAAAATTTGAGTACGAGGGGAAGTCCTACACCGTAAAAGCTGATCCTCCCCCCTTCAAAACCTGCAATATGTTATATCGCCCTAATGATGTGCTTGTACCAGTCAAGACACCCATTCATCCAACCCAACCATCCACTTCAACCACACCTCTACCATCCACTTCAACCGCACCTACACCTTCAACCAATGAAACCGCCGTCGCAAATACCACTTCCTTTTCCGCAGACAACATCCCAACCTCAGACCCCTTAGTAGATGTTTTTCAACGCCTTACGCTGGGGGAGTACCACCTATATAACGTTAGTTCTTTCCATACCCCACAGGAGTACGGACAGTTACATGCGCATCCTACCTACGACCGTCGCGTGGGGGAGGTAATCTCTTACGGACCACCTAATTGCCGCACCAACCTAACGTATGGGGGTGTCGACGCATCCTCCGTTACCCCTGAACCTCCTCTTGGTGTGGTTCCCTTCCAATCTGATTTTCAATACCTGACAAATCATCGTTTCGCCCTCACCTTCTTGACTCGCTGTGCTTGGAAAGGCTTTGGTTTTGGTCTTTATGAACAAGGCCGACATACAATAATTCCCGTAACTACACGCAAGCACAATGATCGTAGTGGTCTCAGATTTCCTGAAACACTTACACCGAAAGAACCTCGTGTCAGTTGTATTCTGGAAGATGACGACGTCACCCCTACCAAACCATCATCACCCATTCTGCCATCGTCACCCACAGAGTCGATAGACCCTGAATCTATCCCTCCTACCTTTTTTTTTCATAAATGCTATCTTCCTAGGTCCTCTCACTTATCAACGCGATAGTGAGGACCCATCTTCTCTTCCCCTTCTGTATCTAGACATGATCGAAGAGGATTCACCTTCAATTAATGTTGTTGAGTGCCAGGATGATGACTCCATCCTCACTTACCTTGGTGCGGACGACTCCTATATTCAACGCGCCTTACCTTCTGAAACTCAAACCATGTTGAATGAGTCGACTATAGAAATCAACATCCACACAGAGGAGGATCCTCACATTGTGAAGATCGGACAATCCCTTAACACATCAGAACAAGCCACCTTTACTACCTTTCTCCGTACCCGCAACCAAGCTTTCGCTTGGTCCTACGCTGACATGCCAGGAATTGATCCTGACATTGCTGTCCATAACATTACCCTAAAACCTGATTCCAAACCAGTCAAACAGAAACTGAGAAAAATGCATCCACGCATTGCCCTCTTGGTCAAAGAAGAGCTTCAACGACTCCTTTCTGTTTCCTTCATCTTGCCTATTGACTATCCTCAATGGATTTCTAACATCGTACCTGTCACTAAAGCGACGGGGGGACTTCGGATATGCATGGATTTCTGAGACCTTAACCTCGCTTGCCCCAAGGATGACTTCCCCCTCCCAAGTATTGATCAACTTGTTGATCTCACTGCGGGCCATGAAATGCTTTCTCTCATGGATGGCTTTTCGGGATACAATCAAATTTTGGTAGCCCCGGCCGATCAACATAAAACTGCCTTCATAACTCCTTGGGGAACCTTCTGTTATCGTGTCATGCCGTTTGGCCTTAAGAATGCTGGTGCGACCTATCAGCGGGCTATGACTTACATTTTTCATGACATTATGCACACTATCCTTGAGGATTACGTCGATGATCTTCTTGGCAAATCTAAACATCGCAGTGAACATCTCGATGTTTTAACCATTATTTTTGATCACCTGTTACAATATTCTGTCCGTCTTCAACCAAAGAAATGTGTCTTTGGTGTCCTTTCGGGAAAACTTCTTGGTTTTATCATCTCTTTGTGTGGCATTGAGGTCGATCCATCTAAATTCAAAGCTATCCTAGAAATGCCCCCACCCAAAAACCTCAAACAATTGCGTAGTTTGCAAGGTAAACTTCAATCTATCCGGCGTTTCATTTCCCAACTCTCAGATCGATGTCAACCTTTCCATCACCTTCTTAAAAAGGACATTGCCTTTCAATGGAGCGAAGAGTGTCACCAAGCCTTTGAAGCTCTCAAAGCCTATCTCTTGCAGCCACCCGTGCTTATCCCACCTCAGGATGATCGCCCTTTCTACCTTTACCTTTCTGCCACTGACCATGCTATAGGAGCCATGCTCACACATCGGGACTCGGCACATCGAGAACAAGCCGTTTATTATATAAGTCGTACTCTCGTAGATTACGAGACTAGGTATACACATGTAGAAAAATTGTGCCTAGCCCTATCATTCGTAGCCACCAAATTCCGACACTACCTCCTGAATCACAAAAATTTTGTCATCACCAACGCGGACCCCATTCATTATATGTACGCCAAACCACATCTAAACCAACGCATCGCCCGATGGCTTATGCTCCTCACTGACCTCGACCTTGAATTTACACACCAGAAGTCAATCAAAGGAAAAACTATTGCAGACCAACTCACGGAGGCCCCTTTACCTGGGGAACAATTTACCAATTTTAATTTCCCCGATGAACTCATCGCCACTCTTTCACTCAGGGAGGAGTCGTATCCAATGACCCTCTTCTTCGATGGATCCAAATGCCAGTGCAGCGGAGGAGCCGGCGTTGTTCTCATTCCTCTTGACGCTGAGCCTATGCCTCTTTCATTCTGGCTCGATTTCCCCTGCACTAATAATACAGCGGAATACGAGGCCCTTGTTTTGGGTCTCCAGGTTGCGTTACACTTAGGTGTCAAATCTATCAATATTTTCAGTGACTCTCAATTGGTAGTTAACCAAGTTATGGGCATCTACCAATGTAAAAATGAGGAACTTCAAAAGTACAAACACTACGTAGATTCACTTTTGACCTTATTTACTCATTATTCTATCCAAACCATTCCCCGCTCCACTAACAAATTTGTGGATACTATGGCTTGCTTAGCCTCACAAATTCCTACCTCACCAACTGACTCTGACATATTCATCTTGGTCCAACAACTCTTTGCCCCATCTTACTCGGCCCCGGTTGTTTGTATGATAAATAATGTGTCTGCTAATTCGCAGGATACCTGGTATCACCAATTTCACGACTACCTTACAACCTCTGTTCTCCCACCTGACCTAACGAGTACCGGCAAACGTGCTTTTCTTAAAAGTGTTTCTCGTTATGTCGTCATGGGGGGACTCCTTTATAAACGTGGCTTTGATGGCATCCTCCTTCGATGTCTAACCGGCGCGGAGGTCACCTATACCATCCAACAAGTCCATGACGGTATTTGTGGTGGACATTTTAGTGGCCTGGCCGTGGCCAAACGGATCCTTCGCCTAGGCTATTATTGGCCTACTCTTAATAACGACTGCTACGAATATGTTAAGCGTTGTGTTATGTGTCAGCAACATGCCAACCTTCAACATACTCCTAGCCATCCGCTACAGGTCGCACGAGATCTTTGGCCTTTCTCACAATGGGGTTTAGACCTTATTGGTGAGATTCATCCACCCTCTTCACAACGTCACCAATGGATAATCACAGCAACCGAATATTACACAAAATGGGTGGAGGCCATTCCACTCATTTCAACCAAAAAAGAAAAAATCGTCGAATTCGTTAATCATCACATTATCTGTCGTTTTGGTGTTCCTCATCGCCTGATAACAGATAATGGTAAATCTTTCAAAAATAAGTTGTTACAAGACCTTTGTGACAACTTTGGTATCAAACTTAGTTTCTCATCACCTTACTATCCACAGGCCAATGGTCAGGCTGAATCTTCTAATAAAACCCTAACCAAAATCCTCATGAAAGTTGTTAATGATTCTGGAAGAAATTGGCATGATCATATCCCCTTTGCCCTTTGGGCTTATCATACTAGCATTCGTACCTCCACTAATGCCACACCATTTTCTTTGGTATATGGTACCGAGGCTGTCTTGCCTCTCGAAATACAAATACCCTCCCTCAGAATATCTCTTCAGGATATTCTCACCAACGATGATTTCCGCCACGAGCGGTTAGCCCAATTAGAGCTTCTTGACGAGCGTCGTCTTACGGCTCTTGACCACCTTCAAATCTATCAAAAACGCATCAAGCGTGCTTATGATAAGTGACTTCATGAGCGTACCTTTAAGGTTGGTGATCTTGTCCTCAAAGAGAATCAACATGTAACCAAACTAGAAAAGAGCAAACGTGGAAAATTTGCTCCTAATTGGATTGGGCCTTACATTATCACTCACACTTATGGATCAGGAACTTATCGTTTAGCTTCGCTTAATGGTAAACCTGAGCCTGAGCCCCTTAATGCCTTGCATCTTCGACCATTCTACTGTTGAATTTAGTGTTATATCACTTCTTATCTACCTTGCGCTCGTCCCTTGAGCTCATTTACCACCGCATACACTTTGTTTCCTACATCTCAAAGTCAAATCAAGCTCACATGGTTTGATTATCACCTCCCCTTAAAGATGCCTTCCCCTTTTTAGTCTAGTCCATGACTTCAAAGTATCAAAATGACACATTCTTAATTAAACACTTATGGGATTTTCTTGAGTCAAACTTCCTACAAAACTAGATGCTTTATGCCCAACGGACATCTAGACCTCTAAATTATACATAGACTGCTCCCTCGAAGGACAGCTATATGCCAAACTATTGCTGCTATTATATATAGACTGCTCCCCCGAAGGACAGCTATACACAAACGCCGCATCTGCTACTATAAATAGACTGCTCCCGTGAAGGACAGCTATACACAGTCAGCCTTTATCAGAAGCTTCTCACATTGATCCGCTTCGTGAAGACCTCAAGAAAAAAAAAATATATCCCATGTAGACTTCCCGCATCGATCAGTCTATGTCCAAAAACATAAAAAGTAGTATTCCAAAAAAGCACTTTTGAGTCATGGACTTGTCTATTTAGGTTTGGTCCTCTTTCGTCAGAATAATCACCTTGTAACAAGCTCTCAGCACCCTCGCCCATATCTACCACCTCACCTCACCATTTATCAAAGCAACAAAACTCAAGGGACGTGACGTAATACCCGATATATTGTGATTATACAACTCTTTTCACCTATCGACTTCTCGTCTATGCAAGGTACCTAGAGGTTCAAGCTCATTCTACGTTATTATGTGGTTTGTTTAGCTCTTCTAAACTACGGGACACTTTTGCCTCTTTTTCTCGACTCTAGGATTGTGTGTTGACCTTAATCAGGATACGGTTCCCTACCACTTGGGTAGGCTAACTTTCGCTTCACCTATACCTTACCAACACCAACAACATTACCATATCAACGTCAAATTCTTATCAAACAACACATTGCCTAACTACAACCAAATTACCTGAATTCACCTCTCCCTGGTCCTAAGGGAGAACTACATCGGTCTGAGGCCCCTCCTTGCTTTGTGCAATGGGCTATGTAGGCAGCACTTAGGAGACATGGGGTCTCCCAAGGTTAGCTCGACCATCCCCTACCATACCCTATCATGTGTTGTAAATATAAATATTTTTGTGTATTTCTATTTTGACAACATTCATCTTTATCCTTTTTCAAAACAAACAAAAACAACATTCAAAACACAACCATTCTTAGTATTATCATCCCTCAAAACAACATACATATTTAGTTTTTAGATGTTAAACAAATACATCTTCTCTATCATCGACTCGCAGGTCGGCATCCTTATTTATTCTTATACTCCTATGAAATTCACTTAGACCCTTGCGCCTCCTCCCAAATCCGGTGGTGATCGTGATCGTCGACGCCCCTCACTTGGCCTTTCCATCCTCAAAGGTGCCACTGCTATTGGTTCCTCCCACTGATCCGCCAACATCTCCTGTAACATACGAATACGTCCTCTCGCGTGGAGGAATCTTGCCTCTAGTCTCTCTACTCGTAACTGTGAAACCTCTAATAATCCTGTTGTCTCATTCACCTGTGTTTGAAGCTGGTGAACCAAATCCTGCAGACGATCTCTCTCCGCTGTAATCACAGCTATGTCAGGGCGCTCACGTGCACCTCGCAGCTCTGCTACCCACCATACTCTATAGGCCTCTGTCGTTCCCGCATCCATTACCCTACGATCGGCTGCTATCTCTTCTGGCCCTTCTGGAGGTGTCGGCCAGGGAGGTGAGAATGCTGCCTCGGCATCAATCCTCATGTATGGTCTATATGTCATAGGTATATCCTGAACGAACCCAAATTGTCGCCGCACGCAATCTAGAGGAATCCTCTCGTACTCACCCGGCCTGTGCCCTGCGATCCACCTCAAGCGCTCTACACCCCTCAACTCCTCAGCTATGTTCTCTGTCACCATGTAGTTCCCGTAAGGCCTCCAAAAAATATCCGCAATCGTCACCATCTCCCATACCTGTCTATAATACTCAATGTCATCTATCACGGCCTGGGATCTCGCCTCTTGTTCTGTCTGGACCCATCGTCTGAATCCCAACCTCTGCACTCCTATCTCTCCCGACTCGATGGGTCGGCCTATTGGTGCACACAAACAATGTGCTCATAGGCCCAACAATGTAATAAGTATGAACAATCCAGTGTCGTCCTGTGTTTTCACCTGCAAGCCCATAAACCCCTATATAACTCTGCCAGATATGCGGGTGCCCATGCGAAAGTCACGCTCATTTCTATCATTTCCCAAATAACACTCATCAATGCTTTTGGAAATCTTCCACCATCCACCCTCGGTAATGCATAATACCCCACCGCTATCATTAATACTACTGCCAACCTTGTTGCCTCAGGGTGTGCTGCATACATTATACCATAAGTGAATGTTAAACCTCGCTGTGTCAAATCTCGTGCGTATGGACCAAATACTGCTGTTATCGCTCCCCGCGCCACGCTAGGCAATGCCTGATATACTGGTCTTCCTGTAATTGGGAGTCTCAAAATACGGAACACATCTTCCAACGTCACTGTCATCTCCCCTGTTGGCAGATAGAAGGTATTCTTTTCTGGATTCCATCTCTCAATCAACGCCTGCAACATAGCATGGTTACGTGCGATTCGTGAATAATAGCGAATTCCACTTAACCCCAAATGATTTATCAATGCCCATTCAGCTGGTGTTACATCCGCTCGGATTCATGACAACAACGCTGGCACAGTATCATTCATCCTTAACCCTGCTTCCGCCTGCATACATCAACACGACACATAATTATTCAATAAAACAAATCTCCATGGTTTTTTTCTCACATTCTGGAAACTCCTATAGTAACCGGTATCGGTTATAGATAACCGATACTGGTTAACTAACCGATACCGGTTATCTCTAAACAATACCGGTCACTGTCAAAAATATACACCCTGCTTAAAAACATACACCTACGGTAATTATTTTGCCCGTTTACTCCTATCTATACCTAACAACATACGTGAACACCCTGCTTACCTACCCCATAGCACTCACCCCATCCCAAACCCTTGCCTATCACCTTTTCTTTCTCATCTTTACCCACTTACTCTCTCTCATCCTATTCATAAAACATGCAAGAATCAAATTACAACCAAACAGTTTACCTCTTGGGATGCAGCAGCTTGAGGTGGAACCTGTCTTCCCTCTTGTCTCTGCCTGCTGGATGCTTCTCCTCGTTCAGCCATGTTCACCACCCTCTTCAAATATAACTTGTCTTTCTACCTTCTGAATCTCAGCCCACACTCACTTCACCTGTCTCTTTCCTCCTTATCACTCAATTCTTTCATGCAATTACCTGTCTCAGTCGTCAAACAGCGTCACATTCGCGTATTTAACTTGTTGCATGCTTCTAAAAATAAGAACTTAAGTTGCCAACCAAGCGGTTCTATTTTTAGGAAATATAATTTTGGAATAACCGATATCGGTTGCATAACCGCTATCGACATCGGTCATAACCGCTATCGGTCATGTGCCCCGTTTTGCTTAAACCTAGGCCGTATCTTCATTTTTGTAAATTTTTGTGGCCCCGCCTCTTTTTCCTTCACAACACCATTAGGCAATATTTTTCATTCACATCAATTTTCGCTATTTCAAATTTTTGTGGCAAACCCAAAACACTCTTTTTCCTGTAGATCAAACTCATCATACAAACTAAAACAAACCATCGACAAAACACATACAACATTTTATACACCATGTAGATCAAACTCATCATCAAACTAAAAAAAACCATCGACAAAACACATACATCATATTATCAAACTCATCATACATTAACATCACACATCATTTCATATACACCATGTAGATCAAACTCATCATCATTAACTAAAACAAACCATCGACAAAACACATACAACATTTCATATACACCATGTAGATCAAACTCATCATACATTAACTAAACAAACCATCGATCAAAACACATAACAACATTTCATATACACCATGTGGGTCAAAATCATCATATATATATATCAAAGGTTTCAAATATACAACTTTCCCTGCATAGGGGCCTCTGTGATCTCATAATAATACAAAGCCGGCACGCAGGCCGCAATAACTGTCAAAATCTCGACTCGGCTCGCAGGCCGGTCTCTCATATCAAAAATATACTCAGCTCGCAGGCCGGTATCAACTATACAACCCGTACTCGGCTCGCAGGCCGGTATATACAACCAGATGAATAAATGAATGAATGAATCATATGTGGGCACGCAGGCCTCTATATACATAACCGGTTCACAGACCGGTGCCTATATCCAATGTACAAACAAAAACACCTATCTCCGCTCCAGGGATGTCTCAACTCTCCCCACCACCCTCAGCTCCTCTCCCTGTGGGTCCTGGTACTGGCTCCCACCTCCTCCCTGTCACCGACCCACTAGCTGTTGCACCCCCCTGGGATCTCTGACTCCGAGAGGTCTCAGCTCTGTGCGCCACATATGGCTGATAGTCAGCCCCGGTACCATCAAGGACATCCTGATAATACCGGGCCTCCACTCTCGCCTCCATATAACGGGCCCGTGCCACCATAGCTGCTGGGGCTGGTCCCCCAACTCCTAATAACAATGGCCCCTGTCCTACCAGTACACCCTGTGCCTGTGGCTGTGCCGGTGCCGGTGGCGGTACCTGTGCCTGTGGCTGCGCCGGTGGCGGTACCTGTACCTGTGCCTGTGGCTGTGCCAGTGCCGTTGGTGGTGCCTGTGGCTGTACCTATGGCTGTACCTGTGCCTGGGCTAGCTGCCCCTGTAAGACACCTATCTGTGCCTGTGCAGCAGCAAGCTGCCCCTGTAACAACTGCACCTGTCCCCTGAGCTGGTCCCTCTCTGCTATAACAGCCGCTAAGTCTGGTTGTACGGGTTGTGCTCTCCTCGCTGCTCTCTCCCCTGCCCACCATACCAAAAATGACCCTGTGCAGCCGGCGTCGTCCACGGTGTCATCCGCCGACCTCTCTGCTACCCAATCTGGGTCCACGGGGTGTGGTACAGGAAGTGGGACCTCTACATCCTCCCTCTAGTACTGAGGGAAGGGAGGTGGCTCATCTTGTTGTAACCTCAACTTCCGTCGTACCCTCTCCAGGGGTATCCGCTCATACTCTCCCGGCCTCCGTCCTGCTATCCAGAAAGTATACTGGATCCAGTGCAACTGTGATCGGGCTCCTCCGCGGGGCTGATGACCTCTGTAAGGCCTCCATACAATATCCAATGTGGTCATGCCCTCTAGCAAATGACGGTAGTAAGCTACATCCCGTCTGGCGAGTACCGCTCGTGGCTGGCCCACGACCCCCAACCACCTCTGAAAACCATAACTGTATATCACCTGTGGCCCTGGCTGCTGGGGTAGCCCTACTGGTCGAATACATATGATGTGCTCATATGCCCAGTAGTGTAACAAAAATGTGGAACAAATCCCGAATCACCTCATCCGGCGATAGCCCCACAGCTCTCTGTATAACTACACTAGGTATAATGGTGCCCAAGCATAACATGTATGCTCCTCCACCATCTTGTGTAGCACCCCCATCAACGCACGTGGAAAGCGGCCTTCTGAGTCTAGGAGGGTGAAGCATGTGATGCCTATCATCATCAACACGGCAAGCCGTGTCTCATGTCGGTGGGCGCGATACATGTCCCCATAGGCAATGCTCGCGCTGTGATAAGTCAATAGTGTGGCTACATCCCCAAATACCTATAGAATGCTGTCCATAGCTATCTCTACATCTACCTGGAATACTGCCTCTCCTACGATCAACAGTCTCAGGATGCGATATACATCCTCCAGGGTAATAGTCATCTCTCTAGTCGGGAGATGGAACACATTGGTTGCCGGATCCCATCTCTCGATGAGGGCAACCATAAGACTGTGATCCCTATCTATAGCCCTATATCGCTGGACTCCGCCGAGTCCCACCTCGCGCATAATGGCCCACTGCGCTGCAAACATGTGTGGCCGCATCCGTCTCAACAGCGGGGGCATCCTATCCTGCATAGTCAGCTGCTGACGTGCCTGCACAAATAACCCACTTCATTAGACCTACCCTTTCAAACAACAACTACTTTAACCTTCTATACCCCCTTTTAACCACCCGACCACACCCCGACTCTATAACACACACCTACACCCACCTATTTTACCCTAAAAACATTTATCGATATCCCCTTTCCATTTACCTATGCCCCTACCACCCATCACCCCTCCTATCAACCTCTCCCCCTTCCCTCTTCACCCCCACAAACACAAAGCCCAACAATAAAACACAAAACCCAAACCACTAATAACAAAACACCCAAACAACAGCCCCAACAACAACCAAACACCCAAAATAATCCTAACTAGGGACCGGTACCGGTCACCCATGACCGGCACCGGTCCCCTCTCCACCGATGCCGGTCGACGTACGACCGACACCGGTCAACCACAAACCCACCTTGCCCGAAAACTTTGTGACCGACACTGGTTACTTAGTGACCAGCATCGGTCACTGTAAAATTGTGGAGCCGAACCCGACGCGGCCCCCCAACCTCATTTTTTGCCTATTACCCACCTTTTACCCAATGAAAAACCCTAAAAACCTACCCACCCTGCCGCCTTGGCCTATTTAACCCATCTATCCTCTCCATTTTTCAAATAACTTCAATTTATTCATTATTTTATCAAAACATTGAATTCCTACCCAAAACCCAAATCTAGCTTAAAAACATTAAATTCACACAATGAGAGGTTTCGAACCTACCGGTACGACTACACGTCATCGTGGTGGGATAGGTGGTGGCGGTCCAGCTGGTCCAGCACCTCCTGCTCCTCCTGGCTGTGCCATGGCTCTAAAACTCCTCTGCTGGGTCCCCCACCAATCAAATGCTGCCTCCTACTCACTCGGGCCTACCAACCACTCACTTCTCCACTCAAATAGTGCCACCTCAGCCGAAAAATTCAACAATTTCACTAATACACCTCAGACAACTAAAATTGGTTTTCAAATTGACAATATGACAATGACAGGCCGTATTTTTTATTTTTATAGGTTTTTCGAACTATAACCGATATCAGTTATATAATGCCCTAAAGAACCGGTATCGGTCATTTAACCGGTATCGGTCATAGAGAATCGATATCGGTTTAATCCCACCTTCCCCCAATTTCTGCCCTTATTTACTAATCACCCTTTCTCACTACATCGCCTATATCCGCCTTCGCTAAAAACCCTTTGTTGACTTCATTGGCCCATTTCACGGCCGCAACCAACCATTTGGCCCGACCCAAGGCCGTAACCAACCATTTGGCCCGACCCAAGGCCGCAACCAACCATTTGGCCCGACCCAAGGCCATAACCAACCATTTGGCCCGACCCAAGGCCACAACCAACCATTTGGCCCGACCCAAGGCCGTAACCAACCATTTGGCCCGACCCAAGGCCGCAACCAACCATTTGGCCCGACCCAAGGCTGCAACCAACCATTTGGCCCAACCCAAGGCCGTAATCAATCATTTGGCCCGACCTAAGGCCGTAACCAACCATTTGGCCCGACCCAAGGCCGCAAACAACCAATCAGGCCCGACCCATGGCCCTCACTCATCAATCGGCCTGACCCAAGGCCGCACCACTCAAATACCTCACCCAAAACCAACAAATTACAATTTTATCCACCCAACATGTAGCTTTTTGTTCAATCGAGCTCACCTGTTTGTGTTTTAGCATGATTAGGGTACTTGACTTGATCAGTCGACCAACTTTTCCTAGACCAAGACCGTGACGTTTATCTCGACCAAACCAACCATTTGGTACTGCCGAACATGCCTAAACATTCTTGTACCTTACCCGTTATATCCCCTGGAGCTACTTCCTATGCCTTGGATACCAGGATTATATCACCCTTGTTTGGATAAACTATCAACCTTTGCCTATGAATTGCTTGTTTGCTCTTCAAATCATGTACCCTGGTCGCACTACTGCATTTCAACATGCGTCTGCTTCCTTGGACCTACCCCACCATCTTACCATCATCTAAACACCATTTACCCTTTATCAACCCTATCCCTGATTTCACGCTACCTCAATCTGCGATAGATTTGAGGGGGATTACCTATACCCTTAACAGGGGTAACCACTTCTTATTATTGTCTGTGCAGCTTTACAAGACAAGCTACACGACAACAAGGGGCTAATGTAGACACCAAATTTGTGTCTTACGACCCCCTGTGCCCCGCATCTCATTTCGCAACCTAACCTCATCACCTAAACCTTACACAATTATTTATTAATTACCCTATAATTAATAAATCCACATCACCATACCTGCCACCTCATTTCGCCACCTCATAATGACCTAGTCCTAACCCTAAACTAACCTAATTAAGACCTATAACTTGGTCTACATCCACACCCATGACTAATGACTCCTCACCCGCACCTAAAACCAACCTCATAATGACTTGACCAAGCCCGCAACTAATCCCTCAGGAGAAAAGGAGGGAAAGTTGGCTATTTTACTAAAAATAGCCTACTTTGACCTGACCGATACCGGTTCCTACTCGACCAACGTCGGCTACGTAACCACCATCGGTTCCCTGTAAATGACCACTCCCAACCAAAAACAAGGGGTTGGATTTTCATTTGATCAAAAGAAGAAGTCATTGAAAAGATCCGGAATTGACTTGGCTGAGCAGAGACAAGTGAAGGAAAGAGAGAAGTTCGCAGAGAAGGACATCAAGCCCAAGACTGCAACTAAATAACCAGAGTCCAGTGACACTCATCCGAGCATCAGGAGAGGAGATAGCTCATCTTGGATTGTCAGATCATCCTACTTGAGCCCTGTCTTCGTCATCACAGTCCCAGAACCTGCATTTTCCATTAGGAACTAGTAAGTAAGTCTTATACGTTCTTTTAATAATATTTCTTGGATTTCTGAATCACAGTAATTACAAGTCTACCCTCAGATCCACTACCCAGTAACACTCTCCACCTAACTTACATTCCTCTACCCCTACTTTTCCCCAAGAACAGCCCCCATACTCTCTGAGTCTTCTCCATCACCTCATTACCTATCCCCAGTCATTTTATCAGCCTTATAAACACCATAGCTATCATATAGCCATCTTATAGCCAACCTTCACCCAACCCCTTAAATCACTACCCCTACCGATATCAGTTATCATCAACCAGTACCGGTGACACTGACCGGCGTCGGTCACCGTGATTCAAAACCAAAACCAGCCTTTCCTCTACTTGTTTCAACGAGGCAATTAAATTGTGATTTTACAATCATTTGTGTTAATTCATATTAGCAGGGGAACTGACCACCTTCGAAAGGAAGTTTTATATTTCCTGGGCCTAAGGCAGCTCCCTCATTTATTGTCTAATTAAAATCTGGTGGTCTTGTATTCTTACTTGCAGGTAGTCCTTCCAAGACAAAAAGGAGTTCTTCACAGTTGATCTGATCTTTCTCTACGGTACGCGCACACCCTCTCAACATTCAACAGGTATTCCTCCTAGCCCTAACCCTTATCTGTTTCTCAAAGGAATGAAAGGATAGAAGTAACTCTATTCCAAAAGCTGAAACATTTCAGTGCGAAACAGGTATGTTGAGCTAACTCGGGATTGAAACCTTTCAAATCTTCATAGCTCCAAGCAAACACATTAGGGAATTCTTGACAAAGCTGTATGAACTCATACCTTTCTTGTTCAGTTGTCATCTTGCCAACTTGGAGTGATTTTCCTTCTTCTAACAAGATGGACACTGAATCTTCTCCCTTGACTTGAATGTTTACTTTCTCTTTCCTAAATTGATCATTAGGATTGAAAATGGACTCCAAAGTAATAAGTACCTTTGGTAGTTTGTTGGTCCTCAGCTGCACCACTTGGTCACCATACTGTTGTTCTAACTTTTCCTGATTTTTAGCTGAGAACTCGGCCTCTTCTTGCAATAAATGGATGATTTGATGATCATTTTCAAACACTTGCCAAATTACATTGTTGTCTAGTACCGAAGGCCTCACAATCATGTGGATGTTTTTCTATACCTTATCTTTTTGAATGCTTTCAACAATGTCAAAGGCTGCCCCAACTACTGCAAGCCTGTCAGTAGTTTGGTTCTCTTTTCTAGGAATGGATTTTATGCCAAAACCCTCAAAATCCTCAATGAGGTCCCACACCCTACTCTTGTAGCATTTGAGTAGATCATTCTTGACAGCATGTTGCCCTTTAACTTGGTTGACAATTAACTCACTGTCACCAAAGACTTGCAAGTTCTTTATTCCTCTCTTGATTGACCAATGCAATCCTTGTATCAAAGCTTCATATTCAACAGTGTTATTAGAGCATGCAAACTGAAATCTAAAAGCTGAATAATACTTAACTCCTTGTGGTGAAACAAGCATAGCTCCCCCTCCTGCACCTTGTCTACTTCTTGATCCATCAAAAAACAACTTCCATACCTCATTGTCATCCTTGTGGTCCGGCTTGGTGATGCTAGGAATAGGCTGGTTTTCTTCATGCATGCAATAGACTCCTAGCTCAGATTCTTCTATTTCTTGATAAGGATCAAAAGCATGCACCTTGTTTTCCCATTCATCAAGAGTTAAATCTAGGATGCTTCCAACCTTGGTGTCAGCTTCATTAGTGCTTGGATAATTTTCTTGATCAAATGCTGAACAATTGGCATTGATTTGACTTGGAGTGTAAGGCTCAATGTGAAAGTTTGTAATAGGCTCAGATCTGATTGTGGCTTTAGTTCCATATCTGGTTCTAAACAACATTTGTGACCAATTAGCAGATAAGTAACCTCCAATCTTGGCTATGAAATCCCTTGACAAACATAGGGCAAAGAGTGGTGGAAGGTCTATTACTGAGACATCTTGCAAAACAACAACGTTGGGGAAGGCATGCAGGGTAAGGCTCAAGTTGTTTATCACTCCAACTATTGTTACTACTGTCCCATAAAATTGCACTATCCCTTTGGATATGGTTTCATACTAGAGCCCCAACTGATCAGCTATTTGCTTGGGCATTACTGAACTACTTGCCCCAGAATCAATCATGCAATTGTGTACTAGTTGATTTCCAATGATCAATGAAACATAGAATGGAGGGGGCTTCAAACTTTCACCTTGCTGTCCTCCATGATTCCCCTCAGGCTGGCCAGCATTTGTGAGCACTTTCTCTTGCATTTGGACCGACTGATTCGAAGCTAACCAGTCCTTCATGGCAGCTTGTAACAAATCCCTTTGGCTTGGGATAGATAGTGATTCCCACATTGATATGTTTACATTTGTCTTCTTTATTTGATCAATGATTTTGAATGGAGATGAAGCATCTCTCTTCTATCCCTTGGCTTGCACATTCATTCCTTGCACATGGGCAGTAGCAACTGACATTTGAGTTGGCCTAGGAGCTGCCTTGGGCAGTCCTTGCGTGTTTGGGATTGGATTTTGTTTGCCAATAGTTTTTGGAGTGATAGAAGACTGAGGATTGCTTGGGGCTAATGGCTGTTCTTCACCCAAATTTCTCCTCTTTGACCTTGTGTTGGCTGCAACACTTTGGGAAACCATTTGATTCATGCCACAAAAATCTTCTACCTGCCATTTTACAAGTGTGGTATCATTTGGAGATGTCAGCTGCTGGAACGTTTCTTGACTACCCTCACCCTCCACACCAGTTGTTGTCACCATTAATACTTGATTCAAGGCACCGTTGAAGCACATAGACTGGTTGTGAGGTTCATTGCATGGGAAACACCAATCATACTCTTGAGCTACATTGTTTTGTACTGGCACTAATGCTTTAGAGGCAGATGTAGCATTGGGATTATAAGGCTGAAATTGTCTATTGGAAGGAGGCCTTGTTTGATTCAAATTTACAGCTGGGTTGGGTGGTCTTTGGGGTTGATATGGCTACCTGTTAGGCTGAGCCTGAGGCTAGAAGGGAGGTCTAAAACCTTGGGCTTACTGCCTCTTGAGTGTAACCAGCTCATTACCTAGATTTTGCAGCTGCTTCATGACTTCTTGAAGTTCATTTAAGGCACTAGAAGATGAAGTAGAAGCTTCACTTGAATTCTGGTTTCTAGGAGTGGGAATAGGAGTTAAATTAGGCATTTGATTAGTGTTTGGGCTCTCTAGGCTTGGAAACAGTGGCATTGGAGAACTAGGAGCTAGCTTGTTAGCTTGAATCAAACAATTTTTAGCTCTAATAGCAATGCTGTAAGCAATGGGAATAGTTGTGCCTCCCATGGATTGAATTAACATAGAAATATCAGAATTTAAAGCTTTAAGGTAATAAAGGAAAGCAATTTCTGCTATTGGCCTGACTGCCACTGGGATTCTCTCCCAAGTCCTTTGAAATTTGAAGTTAAAATCAGTCAACTGCTCATTAGGATCTCTCTTGATGGTTGTCAGCTGCTCTAAAAGGGATAAGTTGTCTCCTTTCTCTCCAAACTGCTCATGGAGGGCTATACATAGCTGATTCCAATTTTTAATAGAACCTGAGGCAAGACTCTTGAACCATTGCAAAGCTTTCCCTTTGAATGAAGATGCCAGCAGTTTGACAGCAACTTGCATCTCATTGATCTCATGGGTTGCACAAATGTTAGCAATATCCTTGACATGATCACAGGAGTAGTCTGATTCTCTCCAGTAAATTATGGGATGTTTTTCAATGCTGCAACTAGAATTGGATTTTGTGCATTGAGAGCAAGTGGGCTGCTTCTAGTGAAATTGACATAGGGGTTGTTTTGTGCCATTCTGATTGGCCTTAGAACCCTAGTTGATTGAATGAAAGGCCTACCAGGTGGAGGAGTTGAGAGAGCTTTGTTTGGTGGAGATGGAGACCTTTGAATCCTCCTCCCTCTTTGCCTTCTTCTTGGAGATAACTTTAGATACTCAAAAAGAACCTCTTCTTCTCCAACTCTTGACCTTGTGGTGATTCTTCTCATGAGTTTTCAGGCCTGTACTGTAAAAACCAGCTGATTCTTCTTCCTTGGAGTCGCCAGATGTGTAATTTAGGGCTCTTTTAAGCAAGAATCTTGTAAAAAATGTACATCATTTTTGTTGCAATGAAGATGAAGACCTCTAAGGTCCCACCAGGCCTGCCAAAACTGTTGTTGCAAATCAGCAGCACTCCTGGATGTTGATAAGATTTCTAGTTTGATCATCCTAAGCATCTAGTGTGATTGCAGAACATTGAATCCTTTCCCCAAGTGTGAGACTTGTAAAATGGGAAAGGAATCTCTAGATTAGAGGCTAGTTCCTCAACTCCTCTGATCAAATATATCACTTGCATAGTTGCAGAGGTTTAAAACTCAAAATCCTACTCTAAATTCCAAAGTGGACAGAGATAGAGAATGCAAAAAAAAAAACTAAAACTAATGTTAATAGGTGATGCACCAAAGGAGTGGTGAGCATTTCTTAATTTTACAGATTGACACAGTTCACAAAATGCAACAAAACTTCATGCACAAACTGATAACTGTAATGGAGGATAAGACATTAGTCAAACAACACAAGCAGAGGATGGAAACTCAATCACATGGCCTATATTGTTATTTTAACATCAAAAATCACTTACATTACAACACCTGAGAGGAAAAATAGGTTACTGTCTTGAAAAATGGTCTAATATTCCACCAAAATCACTTCTAAGGTGAAAAAGGGAGCCTGCTATACACAAAAAATGTTCAACCCTTTGAAAATGAGCCAAATTTGGCTTTTATAGTGCAAGGGACAAGCCCAGGAGAGAGAAACGTGGGAAAACATGGAAGGGATTCAACCATTAACCAAAATGCAATCAAAATAGCATGGGTGTCCTTACAGACCCATCCCTAGACATTTTTAGCCATGCTGGGAGAGAATGTAAGCCATTCTTCATTAAAAACGGTGGTTGAAACGTCATTTCTGTCCATGACCACGTTTCAGAGTTCTTTGATTTTCTCTCTCCAAAATCCATTAAAATGCAAAATTTACCTCTGAATTTTGTAGATAATTTCACTAGATTTCCATTGATATAAAGAACATGAAAAACTGAGCTCTGGATCGAAAGATATGGCCATTTGAAATTTTAGGGCAAAACAGGGCCAAATTGGGTTGGCAGGCAAAAATTTGAAATTTTTACCTTTTTTGCATTTGGGAAAAATTCCCAAAAAATCCCTATGCTCTACCTTTCTAGGTGCCATGTGGCACATTTTTATTGGGCGTGGGTTATCCTGCTCCATTTTCCTTGTTTTTCCCTTTGGGAAATTTTCCAAAAAATCCCCGCCGGGCTAGTGAGTTAAGGCCATGTGGCGCATGCTGATTGGGTGCGGGCCTTTTTTCCTGAATTTTCTACGGGCCGTGTTGATCATTTTCCCCTTTAGACACATGGTAAAACCCCATTGGATGTGGGTTTACCCCTTTGAATTTTACTTGCGGGCTTTTCCTTGATTTTTTTCCAACACCTGACACGTGGCAAGATTCTATTGGCTCGCATCTTGGGGGCGGGCTTTTGCCTTTTAAATTTCCTTTTTTTTCTCCTTGGAAAATTTCCCAAATTCTCCCTGTCCCCTACTAATCCAAGACATGTAGTGGCATATCATTGGTTGTGGGCCCTCTGTAAGCATTTTCACTTTTGCGCGAACACTTTGGGAAAAAATCCCAATTTCCTCCCGCACTCCACAACTCCGACCCCCGAGGACACATGTCGAAACATGATTGATTGACAGGGGCAGCGGGCCAAAAATAGCTTCTTTGAAATTTGGCAAAACACTTTTCCAAAAATCCAACTTCTCCTCCACCCTCCATAATTCTGGCTCCATAGGACACGTGGCACGTTTTTATTGGGCGTGGGCCCTCCTTCCAAAATTTCCTTGTGCCAACACTTAGCCAAAATTTTCAAATTTCTCCCCTAGACACGTGGCATCACCTGATTTGCCAGTGGGCTTGCGGGGAAAAATCTTCCTTTTGAAATTTTTGCCAAAACACTTGGTAAAAACCAAGTTCTCCTCTGACCTCCGCCACTTCCCTGCACACGTGGCGGTATCCCATTGGCTGCGGGCCTTCCTGAGGAAAATTTCCCACAAAAACTCCACTGAGCCATAACTTAAAAAATACATGGAGTTAGGAGGAAAAATTTACCTTTCTGGAAAGCTGAGAAAGAGCTCTATCCAATGGTGCCATTTCTAGAAAGTTTTGAGTGCCTAAAAAGTAGAAAATTATGTCTGAGGCACAAGAGA
Source organism: Taxus chinensis (assembly GCA_019776745.2). Taxonomy (NCBI): domain Eukaryota; kingdom Viridiplantae; phylum Streptophyta; class Pinopsida; order Cupressales; family Taxaceae; genus Taxus; species Taxus chinensis. Next base: position 85,329,604 of record CM034148.1, on the reverse strand, counting down.
GGGAAGAATGAAAGGAGTTAGCCACAAAAATGAGTAGGGGGCACATTTTGGATAACAATTACCAAGGTCCAACTTAAAATTTTTAGACTCCTTGATTTTGTTTAGTCCCGCTTGGAAGTATTGAGATGTGAAGGCAAAGGGGAGCTTGCACCATGGGCTCCATGTCCCATTTGATAGTTTGAATCTGCCCAAACAAAAATGCTGGTACACAACAAATTTTGCTTCTCCCCTAGTGGTTGTTGGCAGTTGTTTAGGAATTCTCCATTTTTCCCCGAACGCGTTCCTTAGGCACATGTACCACTTTTCCAAGCACGCCTTGTGCACTATTGTCATAATGTCACAAGCATATTTCTCAAACCTTTTGGCAGGTGATGGGTTTTCATCAGGGTACTCCCATACGAACTTATCTGATGCGTCTGATACCCTGATCTCTGAAAACACAATGGTTAGTAGCACATTTCCAAAAAGGATCCTGTCACCTTCCTTCACGCAGTTGATAATTTCATTCGCGATGAATGCAGGAAAATTATAGATGGTGCCCTCTGAAATCTTCCTGCAAATGTTCAACCATGGCTTATTGACTTGGGTCCATCTAAACTGGCCATTTAGCTTTGACACCAGGTGTGCAGCCATCTTCATTAATGGATCCTTAATGTCTGTGAAATCATAATAGCTTGACCCCTTTTTGCATGCAAAAGTGGTGATAGTTTCCTTAATCATTTCTTTATCATTCAAGTCATCCTCAAACCTGTCTTCTTCATAGATGAGGCCTATGAAATGTGAAATTAGTTGAGGAGTTATGCGCATCTTTCACCCCTGTTGGTCCGAAAATCTGTCAAGTGGATAGATCTATGGATAGACAAGCCAACAGTGTGCAGGGCATAGCCCCTCTTTGAGTCAGGAAAGTGAAACTGGTTTATTACTATTCTACCAGTAGGAATCTGTACAAGTCTCACAATATTCTACCTTCGGGGGTTGGGATCTCATCCCAGTAGAGGTATTTCCAACTGTGAAAAGAACAGAAAGAAACGAGGTGGGGAGATAGAATAGATGTGAAGGGAGAAAAGAAAAGAATTCCAAAGAAGAAAGGTCAGAGGGTCTATGTTTTGGGCTGGTAGTAAACGGAGCCAAACCTACTTGCATAGATGAACAAAGAAATACTGATGAATAAATGACAAAAAAGTAGAGATAGATTCAACAGAATAAATGCATAAATATGACATAAGAAAGATTAAATGCTCATAACACACATATTCAGCACAAAGTCTTAATATTTGTATTAATGTTTTCTTCTATTACAAAAGCTCAAAGTCTTTTCTTCTAACTTCTATTTTTCATCTAAAAATTATCCACCACCCTTGGCATACGTCAAGTATCCAAGTATATATAGAAGAAAGAGAAGAGAGAAGGAAAAAGGCAACCAACAACTAATTACAAAATATCTACAAAATATCTAAAAGTCAATGTTGACTTTGGAAAACTTGGTGGATGACAACATCCCATGATGCAACATGGATGAGGTCATCATTTGTACCAACATACTCTTAGATATTTACAAAAAGGAAGCCAAGAGGAAAAAGCTATTCATCTTCATCTCACGGCTGGAAGGGGGTATCTTGCTTTTGATGTTGTTCGAGAGAGGTGATGTGGTACTGAGTCTGATATTCCATGAATTTACTGATCATTGGCTAGAGTTGATCCTAGGAAGGACCCTTCGTATGATCACTAATGACCTCACAAGTCTCCCGCTCATCTCTGAGTTTTTCAAGGAGTTTGAAATATTCATTTCCTGCCTCCATCAGGAACCCCAAAAAATCACAGCAAGCCAGAAGGTGGTTGATGCATTCGGTGTCAAAAGTGGCTTCTAGCCCTAACCCTTGCGATATGATCTCCTTAAAGATCCGGATAGTTTCCTCTGCCTTCCTCAAGGTGAAAGAAGGAGTAAGCAATCCTGGAGACATTCTCAGAACAATTTGCTCAATTTGATGCATTACATCCAAGGCTTCCTCCTTGACTTTGTCAATCTTTTCTAGGACAAACTCCATCTGGTCAACCCGGTAATCCAACACAGCGAGGATCTTACTGGGCACCCTGGGGTGATTTAAAATGCCGAATTTCACTAGATCGCCGACTAAGTAGTCGAGCATTTTCTGGAACATCTCGTGTTGCAACCTTGCATGGTCCAACTCTTTAGAGATAGGTCCTGCAATCACCTGGAGATCTTTGTTCGCCCGACTGATATTCTGATATAATACGGTGAACTTGACTATTACCTCCTTGCTGTATTTGAGGATTTGATCTCTCTAGGCAGAAACTGCCATACCTTATTTGCCAATTTTGGTGTACTCGTTTATCTTATCCTGGCTTAGGACTCCAGGAGTTTCAGTGGCAGTTGTAGGAGGTGCACTGCCCATTTTCTGTAGGGCATGGAGAAGATGTTTGTTTTTCTCTTTTAGTAACCTCTTTTCCTACTTTGCTTCTTGAAGTTTCTTGCATAGGGCATCCACCACAGATAGGGCCTCTCCTTGAAGACTTTCAGAAGACGTTCCCATTGTGACTTGGGTCACTGTATAATCTATCGGAGACAGATCCTTTCTACCCTTTGAAGGATCGGGATATGCAATCTCCATTACTCTTTCTCCCGATGCACTCTGAGAGAAGTGGGTTATAGGTTTTTGCATCTTATCCTCCTTTGTTGGGATGACAGAGAAGTCCATTGGTGTGATAGGGACTTTCCTCTTTTGCTGGCTCAGATGCTGGGATATCCATGCTAGACTTAAGGGAATGGGACCAGAGGTAGAAGAGGGGGCAGCTGCAATGGATGAGGGGAAATGGGTAGAGACACTTGGTGGTGGCATCGAGAGGGAGGCTGAGAAAGTGCTCACAGGAGGAAGGGATACTGCAGGGGAGGTAGACGTGGGAATGGAAGGGAGCTAAGAGATGAGAGAAGAAATGGTGGGTGACAGCTCCACAAGAGAAGAGAAGATGGATGACAAAGAAGGGGGAATAGTAGAATATGGGGGAGAGGATATGGCCAAAGGAATGGTTGCTTGGGTCACGCGAGGAGGAGGAGGAGAGGGAGAAGAGATAGCAGGGACCTCAGCAGTTGCAGTAGCAGCAAAACCCTGAGTGGATGTGCCCATCGGAACACCTTCCGCCACTTCTTTCTTTGGGGATACTAGACTTACAACCTATTCTTATGTAGTGGAAGGAGGGATTTCAGGAGCTCCTTCTTGAGCAAAGCTTGATTCGCCCTCTTTATCCTTGCCTTTTCCCTTCGGTAGATGCTTCAGCCTAATTGGTGCGTTGCCCAATGGGGATGTAGTGAAATCTACCCCAAGGTAAATAAGGCCATTCATCCTGCACCAGTGTTTTGTCCTCCACAATGTCTCCTTGACCCTTTCTTCAATGGTCTGGGGTGCTTTTGTCCTGTCAATTGCGGTAAATTTATAGTTGTCCCCATCTGTGTCCAGATACACCTGATCAACTTCTTGATCGGTAGTTTGATAACCCTTTAGAATAATGGCCACGCTGTATTGAATAATCTCTGCCAAGGCCAAGTGGGAGTGGTCCTTCATTCTAAGTTTGACCTCATGATACAGGTCGATATAGATGTCCTCGATTTGTGGAATGTGGATTGGATCAGGTTTTTCCTTGGGAAGGCAATTCCTTAGATCAAAAGTGGGCCTCGCCGGGAAGTTGTGCTTTAGATTGAGCAGTTCTAGCTCTGCAAACATTTCCTGGGCTTTGTGATGACAAACACAGGTGTATTTACCCACTGTAAGGGGGAAAGGATTTCTCGGCAATTTTGTGGGCTCCCCCAAGAAGTTGGCCGCTCTGAGATAGGTGAAGGTGGGGAATCGGGTAAATAGTGCCCCCCACTTCTCCGTCACTATGACTATGCTCTTGGTCACCCGAACATGAGTCATATTTGGCCTCAAAAGGTAGACAATTCCATAGAAAAAAGCATCGTTGATCTTAGTAAACTGCGGGATGTTGTTCTCCAACTTCAGCTCTAGGTAGTACTCATATATTTTTATTTGGGGCCAAACCCCGCATCGGCTCAATGCTGGATAATCCCTCTATGAGGCTGCAGTGTAGACTACATAGGAGTTCATGTAGAACCTCCCCGTTGTGGTGAGTTGTTGGAGCTTCTCAGATATAGTGCTGCTTATGATCTCCTCCCACTCAAAGCGTTGATCTGGCACATTCTTGTTCATAGTTTTAAGGTACCTGAGCATCCATTTGTGAAAGTAATGGGCATCAGAAAGCCCAAAAACTCTACTTAGGAATGTGATGGTGTCGCTCAATTCCTCGGAGAAGTCACTGTGGTGAATAACCTGTGGCCATCTGGTTATTACCTTCTTGTTTTTCAAGTATACTTCATTCATCAGCTGCATGCACTTGTTTTCATTATCCTCCCATGCTTTAGTGCAGTCCTCTTGGCTTATATCCACAAAGTGTCGGTGGTGAGGGATGCCTAGCATGATTTTGAAGTGCCAGGCAGTGAGGTTGATTATGACCTCATCCTTTTCATTTTTGACACACCTGGTGTCTTTGTTGTAACAACGGGCCACTACCATCATAAATTCATTGTTTACTGCACTGACAGGGATCCCTCCAGTGAAATGTAGTCCACTGCCCACCAGCTTGTCCATCCAAGGACTTCCTGTGACTCTTCTGGTTCTGGCCCATAAATCCTCCATGTCGATGTGACCGAGTTCGGAGTCTCTAATGTCCAGGTAACATTCTACCTGGGACTCGAGCATTCTGACCCTCTGCTATTTATACTTCATCTCTTCTTTTGTAAGCTTAGCCTTACCCTTTGACTTGGTTGGCTTCTTTCTTGATGTAGACATATATGGATCTGAGTTCAGTTGTTGATCTGCAAGGAGGAGCGAATTCCAACACCAAAGATCCATATTAGCTATCAGATCTTCCATTAAAGCACTAAAAAATGAGGAGTTAGTAATTTTAAGGCCTAAGGGCATAGGGCATAGGGACACTGCAGACTACAGAGTTAATATAATGGTGCATTGAATTAGAGTGTTACAAGGAAAAAATCATCGCCAAAGGGCGCAAGGCGCAAGGATTTTTCATATGACATTATTGTTATTGTAAATGGGGATACGCATGCACCAAGTTTAGGATTTACTTGGTTTATATATAGTGCAGGGAGCTTATGTGTTGCAATCAAGGTCAGTGTGCCATAGGTGCGACTGTGTTTCATGTAGAAAGGGTGGCGATTGCGCCAAGGGGAAAATGCAGCCTGGAAACAATATTTCAAGTTTTCTTTCTCTCTGATGGATTTGTGATCCTTTAGGCTTAACTCCGTATTGATTTAGACGATGAAGGGGGTGAAGTAAAGAGGTTTAGATTTGTTTTTGAGGCAGAGCCCTCTTGGCCAGCAGATTTGGAAATAGGATGGAAATGGCTTGGGAAGAGAGATTTGCAAGAATAACAGGGGGGTTTTAAGCCTCAGACACAATGCATTCAACCTCACAAACAAGCAACAACATAAAACATAAGAGGGATGAGGACCACTTACCCAGAAATATATAGAAAGTGAGAGACAAAGCGGGGTCCATGAATGCGATACGAGGAGGACGGGCATGCTGATAGGTGCAGAGGAATAAAGTTTATCACGTATTTTCAATTGTGAAAGTGACTGGGCATGTGTGCCTATATATAGGCAAAGGTGTAATAAATGTGCCAACCACTTTTTCAAGGGGCACACCAAAACATGTGTCAACACATAAAAATTTGTACCCTTTGACATGGATAAACGTGTGTCAAGATGGAAATAAGTTTGCCTTTGGCACAAATTAAGTGCTGTCGACACTAAATTTCGAGTGCCTAGGCGCACCGAAGCATGGCGCAACAATTTTGTTGTTAACATGAAGGCACATGCGCCTTGGAACATGCAAGAATGGCACATCACGGGAAGGTGCATCAATTGATGTGTCAACACATCAAAGGGTGCGCCAAAGGAAATGAAGGGGGTGTAAATTTAGTTTGTGTTACATAGATAAAAGGTGCACCCAGCCAAAAAGGGACTAAAATGACTAAGCTCAGAGAACTAGATTTCCCGGAAAGGGATTTTATAACATTCTGAATGTAGAGGGGTCCCTAACAAGGGACCAGGACAAAATTTTGGTATGGTTACCTATAAAATTACCCTTGTCAATTTTATAGGACAACAACCCCGTGAAGTGGAAATAGTCCTCATGCACGTGCGACATTAGCCACTGATATAGTCACTCAGGTTTCCCGAAGTAGGGCAACTCAAAGAGTTGTAATAACCTTGCCTTCTCCAACTTGACCTTCATGTCATCATTATAAATGGGCAAACCCTCTGGTGTCCTCTTGTTTGTTGGGAACACTAATTCCACCACCAAATCCTTTTTGATTATGCTTGTCTGATGATTATAATCATTTATGGACATGTCCCTAAGGTGGGACTCCCACTTCTTCCCCAACAACACTCCATTTGGGTAGTACATTTCTACATACCACTCTTCATTTGTGCTTTCTTCAATTTCTTGTTGCTCACCCTTGCCCTTTCCCTTTCCCTTCTTGGGTGTACTAGCTAGTTTCTTGGGTGCCATTTTCTAGGTCTTCTTCCCACTTCAATCACTCCATCTTACTCTACTCTTCTGCTCTCTCCAACCTTAGATCTTGAACTTGTGAAGAAAATTTCTTAAACCCATGCCCTATTTCTTTAAACCTTAATTGGGATACTCCCTTCACAAGATGGAACCTTCTCAAAATTATCCTACACTCATGAAATCCCTTCCTCCTAGTTCGTAAATCTGAACTAGTTACCCACGCTTCAATCTCTCCAAATTTTTCTTCACACAGATCAGTTTTTTGGAAGTCGTAGTTTGCAAAGGTACAAAAAGCACTTCGTTATCCTTATATGTAAAGTGAAAAATGAGTTGCCTTGACCCCTTTATTTATAGTTTTTCCCTTTTTGAGCATTAATTGCTAATTCACCTACCACCATACCTTTTTCATTTAATGCATCTTTTTCAAACAAAGCTCGTCTTCAACGCTTTCACTCACGTGCCCAACCTGTATAGATAACCCTCCAAACTTTTGGCGTGCAACCAATGCAACATGACAGGAGACTCTTGCACATGCATAACCAACATCAAAGGCAATTCTTCTGTCCTAATTTTTTCTCTCACCTACCTCATATTGCTTAATGTGTTTTCTCCTCCTTTGTACGTGGGTTCTACAAGTAGTTTTATCTTGACACCAACCATCCTTTTTCCATATTTTCTCTTCATACACCTCTTTCACCCAAGTCATTCAACTGGGCTTTTTAACACACACCTCCTTGGCACTTTAACCATGGCTCCTTCACATTACTCCACCCAAAACTAAAATGATGCATGGTCCTCTGCGCACTCACAGATTCTCAAAAAGTAGCAATAAGGTTAGCGGCGTCCAAGGCGCAAAACAAAACAACAACGTGAAAGGGAAACAAAAGAAAAGAAATTCGTAAAGGAAAATTCTAAACTAACTGGAAAAACTACCTTATTTACGACCACCAAGAAGACTTATTTATAGTAGGGCTTCATCCTATTCCCATTGAAGTGTCTAGGCAACTTTGTCCCATCCAACACTTATAACTAACACTCACCCAAATCAAGGATGTACGAGATTGTGTAAGGACCCAACCAATGGAATTTCAGATTTCTAGGATGGTTCAAAAATTTAAAATCATAAAGTAAGACCATCTGCCCAACCTCAAACTTCTTGTTTCTTATGTGGTGATCATGCCAATCCTTCTACTTTTCTTTTTCTATGGTTTTGCTCCACCTGGCGAGTGATCGTTTCTCATCTAGCTTCATTAACTCATCAATTCTTTCTTCCAGTGCTTGCTTATTGGCTAACCCCACTACGCGCACTATTCGTAGAGAAGGTAGCATGAATTCAACTGGAAGAAAAAATTCCGTGCCAAACACCAACTGAAATGGTGTGGCTTTGTTCAACATTTTATAAGTTTTCCTATAAGCCCATAATACTGCTAATACTTTGTCATCCCAATCTTGTCTTCTAACATCACAAATTTTGGTCAGGGTATGACTCAGTATTTTGTTGAATGCTTTTGTGGTTCCATTTTCTTGTGGGTGATAGGGTGTAGTCTTGTGATGAGCCACCATGAACTCTGCTAGTAGGATCCTCATGGTCTCATTCAAGAAATGCGTACCCCTATTGCTGGTTAAACTCAAAGGACATCTGTATCTTGTGATAATGTTCTCCCACAAGAATCTTATCATTGTGGCTGTTGTGTAATTTTTAGTTGGGGATGCCTCTACCTACCTTGTCAAACAATCCATGCAGGTGATGGCATAACCTGACCCAGTTCTGCACGCCACTGGTGCAATAGGGCCTACAAAGTCTATTTCCAAATTTTCAAAAGGATCTATGCTAGGGATAGGACGCAAAGGCATTTCATCTCTCTTTCCTGGTTTTCCAATGTGTTGACAATGGTCACATGCTTTACAATAGTCTTTACAATCCTCTTACAGGGTTTCCCACCACAAAGCTGCCATTAATATCTTACGTGCAGTGGCATCACCTGTATAATTTCCACCCACACTTCCTCCATGTGCTTCCTCCATGATGGAGAGGTGCTCATGCTCTAATACACACCTGTGTAAAACTTCATCACGTCCTAAATTGTATAAGTCTCCATTGATCAACATGTAGGGCACGACATGTTTGGCTAGTTACTTTTTCTCTAACACCTTCATTCCTTCTAGCACCACACATTCCTTTAAAAATACCACAATTTCCTCCAAATCTAAGGGCACACGCCGTAACCTAAATAGTTATGCATCTGGCATTGTCTCCTCAATACTCTACACATCCTCCCCTGAATCAATTCTTAACAGATGATCAGGTCCAAAATTGCTTTTTCTAGGCTCACTAATACGGTGAACTCAAACTCTTGAAATAACAATACCCATCAACATATGCACCCTTGTAGAATGGGCTTGTTCACCAAATAATTTAATGCCATGTGGTCGGTGTAAAACACAAAGGGTGTTGCTAGCAGATACTGTCTAAACTTGAAAAGTGCATAGATCATTGATAATGCCTCACAATCAATTGTGGTGTAATTCTACTCTGTTGGTGTCAAATTCTTGCTTACAAAACATAGAGGGTGATCAATAATTCCTTCACCTAGCTGTGTAAGCACTGCTCCAATAGCAGTTCCTAAGGAAGCTACGTGGACATGGAAGGGCTTGTCCCAAGAGGGAAAATGTAATATAGGCACGGTGAAAATCCTATCCTTTAATGTATCAAACACCCTCTGTTGCGCCTCTCCTCAATGGAAGGAAATTTTATGTCTGAGTAGTTCCTCTAAAGGCACAAAAATCTTGGCATACCCCTTGATGAATTTCTTGTAATAACCCGTATGCCCAAGGAATTTGCGCATTGCGCTCTGGCTAGTAGGCTCCCCTAACCCCACAATGACTGCAAATTTAGTAGGATCTACCAGCAAACCCTCCTTACATATGATATTCCCCAATAACATACCAAAGGGTGTAGCAAATACACATTTCTTAATATTGAGGGATATCCTCAATTGCCTACACCTCTCAAACATTAACCTCAAGTTGTCACAATGGTCTTTGACTAGACCATACACTATCCTATCATCCAAATAGACTTGAAGAAGCTTATGGATGAAGTCCTGGAATGCTTGCACCACGATGCATGAAAAAATAATAGGTGCATTCTTCAACCCAAAGGGCATGGCCGTATATGAAAAATTTCCGCTCTCAGTGGTGAAAGTTGTCTTCTCTTGGTCCTCCTTTGTAATCCGGACTTTTTGGTACCCTAAAAATCCATTCGTAAAGGAATAGATTTCGCACCCAGCGACTCCTTCCAAAATTTATTCAATGAAGGGGGTTGGAAAAGGATCGATGAAACAAAATACGTTCACCTCCCTATAATCCATACATATCCTAATCCACCCATCCTTCTTGATGTTGATTACCATTAGACTTATCCATTATGATTCTTCCACCACTTCAATGATCCCAAAAGCTATCATTTTGTCTATCTCCTCCTTAACCTTTACGCGTAAATTGGGATTCATCTGGTAGGGCCTCTTCCTGACTGGGCACACACTATCCTTCAGTTTTATCTTCATCTCCCCCAAGGAATGGTGAACACATTTGAGCTTGTGGTACCTACGTGGGAATAAATCCTCAAATTCATGCAAAAGATCAATGATCTTAGAGACTTCCTTCTCCAACCAGTAATCTCCAATAATAGCTTCCTTAGGTTCTTCTCTTGAACCGATGTTAACCCTCTTTGTCTTTAAGGGCTCATGGTAGGCACGCGCGCGAGTATCAACACTCTCCACTACCTCGCGCATCCCTAATAAATGGCTAACATCCAAGATTTTTGCTTCCTCTCCATTAATCACATACACCAAATTTCCTTTCTCCTTTTCCAAACACGCATGCTCAAGCTGTAACTCTTCTATTTCCTCTACTTCTTCTTCAAAGCGCGCCTCCAAACTTGTTCCACCCAGTAACTCCAATAGCCTATCTTCCACCATGGTGATATCCCCCATGGTAAGGTGCTTGATATGCTATAAGGCCTTATCAACTGATGCCTTGGTACTCCGATACTCAAAGGTTTGAATGAGGTCAGCCACAAGCTCTTACCAATTCCCTATCTAACGGCGTGTCTCTGAATGAATGTACCTTGCACATGTGCAACTTGGCAGTGTAGAGTAAAACTTGTGCACCTAGAGGGATGGTGGAAAATCATCTATTCCTTCTCTCCAGATCCTTTCACACTCCTGGATATAGAAAGAGGTGGGCTCCTTCCCATGGTAGTCTTTGATGGTGGTGGGCACACTGCTCCTAGAGAATCTGATAGAGAGAGAAATTCTTACCTCGTGCCCTTCCAAAAGGCTCTCCTGATGTGTAGCCCACCTACCATGTAGTTGTGTTGAGTAGGAAATAACTTAACATCCCTCTCCATTCCTTCTCATTCTTCCATTAAGCTTCCATTTTCTACAAAAATATCTCAGGAAAGGCTCCTCTTGAATACTTAGGAAGCTCCTTTCCTCCTAGGTGCCAGACTGTGCGTGCCTTTGTCACCTTGGTCACCAACCCTCTCAACTTCCATCCCATCAATTCATAAGTTCCATGTGCCCAATTATCACATGCTAGACTGGTGGTATCACTTACTGACTAAGAATCCTCAAACTAGATAACTCTGTTAGTAGGATATATTATCTCGGGGTCCTTGATTGAGTGCACATATATCATGTCCAGAACTTCCTCCCCCAAAGGTTCAATATAGGGTGTTGACTTCCCATCATCCAGGGGTATAATGACCCATTCCTCCTTATTTTCAAAGCTGATGTACCCTTTGTTGAACCGAAGATCCACATTGTTCTTGTAACATCATGGGCACCCAAGTAGTGCTGGGAAATTGTCTGCCTCGGCGAGCGCCAATACTTTGAAGTCCCCAGTAAACTTAGCTCCATGGATAGTGATAGCTACATCCTTTAAGACACCAATGGGCATAATCTTAGTCTTGTTTTCCATATACAACACATCCGAAGATGGCTATAATGCAGGCCTTCCCATCTGATGCCATGCATCCAAAGTTAGAACATTAACCTCCGTGCCTATGTTAATGAGGATATTACTAAGGAACCATCCATCTACAACTGCATTAAATGTGATTTCTTTATCATAGTCAAGGCTATGAGGGGGAAGATTTGTGTGTAAGACCTACCTCTCGCGTTCTTCTCCGGTGCATGGTACATTCTCTCTCAACCATGATCCTAGTAAGGGAATGCTATTCTCTTGCCTTAGCATTTTACACACCTCCTTGACCTCATCTAGGTCATCCTTTGGTGCCTCGACTCTCCTCCCTTGTTCTTCCCTCTTCGATTTATCCTTTAGAAACTAGATTTCACCTTGTAAACTCTGAATGACATCCATGGTGTCCTCATATACCTCATTTTGATGCATGGGGTCAAGGTACTTTCCATGAACTACTTCCTCCCTTGAAACAAGGTTCTTCTGTCTTGGTATCTCTCTTGCGTGCTTTTTCCCTTGTTGTTACCAAGACAAGCTCCAAACCTGTATCCCTTGTTACCTAAGGCATCCACTGTATGTCTTCCTTCTTAATGCTAACCATTGCAATGCCCTTGTCTTTCAGGTGCTACTGATTCATGTGCTCAAAAAACTCCAGGAACTCCTCATACTTATGCTTCTTCCTGCACCACGAGCACTGTGATAGGTCCAAGTATTCTTATTTATAATGCTCTGTAGATACAAAATTGAAACAGGATCCACATAGGAACTCACTCCTTCCTCCTCCACAGTTACCATGACCCCAGAATCCTCCTAAAAAACCTCTTCCATGCACGTCTCCATCTACATTATCCTCATAATGGTGATCATCACCCTTGGAACTACTAGCAACGTTTGTTTAGAACACCCCATGATCAATGGCCACATGGATCTAATCAATGAGCCTATAATCCTTAGTATTATGGGTTATGGAGGTGTAAATATTGCAGTAATAAGACACATTATTTTAGATTGTGTGCTGTAGTAAGGGGCATCTACTTACATTACGGTCCCCATGGAAAATTTCACAATCTACTGCCACGGAACGTACTTTCCTCTAGGGGCAACTATCCTTAACATGCCACTTTACTTCACAATATGTGCACCACAAACCACTGTGACTCTCATGGGTTGAGTTCGTAGACAATTTTTCCAATTTCTTGGCCATAGCAGTAATCTGAGCCTCCAAGAATGGGCTAACACCAGTATCAACACTACCAACAACCTCGACACGTAAAGCAACTTCCAACCCCTCGTGTAGGTCTACAAAAGTTTTATGAGATAAGGCCCTTATAAAAGGGGTGATTAATCCTCCAGAAAACCACTGAGCATGTTACGAAGGGTGAATATCATATGATAATTTAGACAGGAGAGTTTTAAAGCATGCATCATACTCTCGCACACTCTCTTCCATTCCTTGTTGAATCTCCTTCAAAGCGTTGATGCTCTTCTGCTCAAACTCAAGAATGTGGAATTCTGCCAAGAATGCATTCTTTAAAGTAGTATAGTCCACCACTATTTGATGAGGGTCATATTTCCTATACCAGATATGCATGTGCCCTTGTAACATGGTTGCAAATTGACTAGCCTTCCGTTCTGGGGTTGTGATACCCTTTATGCGCCATAGCAGTTCACACTTGTGAACATGTTCCACAACATCCTCAATACATCTATAATTGGGAAAATGTAGAGACATTTCAAAGAAAACTTGTGGGTGTGGTTGGGGCCCAAATCCTCCTAAGCTAGAGCCTTGGTTTCCACCTATGTTTCCTCCACCACCTGATCCACTAGGTCCTAAACCACTAAATCCACCAGGCCCACTAGGTCCTGAACCACTAGATCCACCAGACCCACCAGCTCCTATTCCTCCTAAACCACTAGACCCACCAGGTCCTAAACCACCGGAGCCACTAGATCCACCAGGTCCTAAAGTGGCTGTGATAAGGGTCCCCATAGTTCCATTGAGCTATGTTCCTATGGTCTGCGACAATGCCCCACTACCAATAGTATACCCTGTGTCACTCTCAGATGTGAGACCAAAAGCTTATGTGTCTATACTTTTCCTGAAAATTCCTAACATTAGGTTGGTGTTTGCAGTAATAGAAGGCCCAAACAAGAAATTATACCTCCTGGGTATAGACCGATCAACTCCAATGTAACCAACTAGACTAACAATATTTTCCCCCTGATTTAAAAACCAAGTGCTAGGGTCCGGTCACTAGGTGGGCTCAGATGCGTACCAACGCTTTTTCTTTCTCCATGTAACAAAATTTCATTAGAAGCCGAAGGGGTCTCTCTTATGTGCTTGCCCAGATGGGGTCACATAGACTGCTTAGGTTCCACATCCTCTACGTGAACCTCAAATCCTTCCTGCAACGTCTGCCGCCATACATCCATCACACTTACAACCTCATGTTGTCTAGCATTCTCCCTTTCATGTGCTGCACCATACTTGAGTCATCTCTCCTACCTTTCTTTCTCCACGGAAACATCTGTCATCTTCCTCCACCCTAGCTTCCTCGCCCACCGCTCAAAATGGTTTATCCGGCCATTGGGATTGCCTCTAAACTCATGGTAACCATTAAGATTTTCATATCCAGAGGGACAACATGTAGAAACAATCCTCTGGGCTCCCAAAAAAACTCAAACTCAGCAACCTCTACACAAGAATATGTGGAAATGGCATACTCTAGAGTATAGCTAGCCAATAAACCTTTCCACCAATGATCCACGGTATGGGTCCACACCAGATATAAATCCTACAGCCTTTGGTATTCTTCTTGGGTCCACATACGCAATCCATAATGCCAACTTGATCTAGATGCATAGGCTAAGAGCCCTTCACACAGTTCCACTGGGAAGCAGTAGAAAATTTTTTCATACAAATCATGGTAGAGGTTTTCTTCTACCCATCTATGTGCATCGAACTAAGGTCCAGTGCTGAATCTCTGAGAAAATTCATCCAACATGCTCTTGAACCATGATTCAACATTTTCCAACATTAACCGCTCTTTCGTTACGCATTACACATATCATGATGAATGTTATTTCCCACTACAAATTCAAAAAGAGGTCCCAACAATGGAACAAGAATATAGTCATTATTTCCCCTATCACAAAAGAAAGGAACCCTGTAACACCCTAGACTGTTGTTACTTTCTCCTAAGCATTCAAGTGTTGATATATGATTTTTCCTATATAAGGACATGTTCCTTTGGTTTTGGGAAGTCATGCTTGATATGGATTATATCTTTTCTACTCTTAATATCTTTGACTGAACTGGAATATGCTTGGACTCTTTTATTTCTTTCATTCTTCACTTTTGAGTACAATCTGATTATGAAAGGTTGTGGGTTTATCCACCCTTATGACTCAACCTTGGATCAGTTACATTGATCCAAGGGATGTTTTAATTTTGTTCAGGATGAGAAAATGGTATTGAAATTTTGAGAGTTACTAAGTCTGACTGAGCTTTGAGTGTTCAGTTCCAGAGGTTAACTCTAGCTGATCATGTTAATTAGAAACTGGTTCCAGTTATCATAGCATTGGGAAGGACCTGGACCGTAAGCCAGGTAAGATGTGTATGTTTTATATCTAAAGCTTAATTTTCTTGATGCCAATCAAAATCTGATCCAAGAATATTTTATCCTGTTTGAATTCTATTACTGATTAGTCCTATCTTGAGGACCTAGACTAGAATCAGTAAGGTTAGTAGTTTTAACCTAAACTATAACCTAATATTGCAAGGTTAGTTAATCTAACCTAGTCCTTAAACTATGAGCTTAATACTCCTAAGGGTTAACTAAACCTATCACTATGGAGGGTGACTAATGTTATATCTTATGGAAATGGGACTAATGTCATATCCTATGATCTAACCTAAGTTACTAACCTATCCTAAACTAATGCTATGAAGGGGACTTAAGGAGGGTCGCGAGTCATGGGCGGTGGTTTCCATGGCATTTAAGAATGGATAAGGATGAAGGATGGGGAGCACTGCCAGGTTTAGCGGAGGGTAAATTTGCTAAGTGAGTCATACGTGGCAGTATCTCTAAGGATGGGAATGTTTGTTTATTTTGTTTTGGAATTCACCAACTTTGGCAGTCGGTGGTAATGGAAAATAGGTGGGAGAATAAAATTAAATGTAATTAATGAGCATCGAACCTTGAGCGCAGATTGTTTGGGAAGGCATGTAAGTGGAATTTTGCTTGGTTGTTTTGTTTTCCATGCATTCCGTTTTTTGCTCTGCATGAGCACTGGTTCTTCGAACCAGCCATCTACTCTTCGTTGCATGGCAATTTTTAGAGTTTCAAATTTGCTTCTCTATTAGGGGAAGTATATAAGGCATGGAGGTAACAATATTTTGTTGTTTAACCTTTCGTGGAAGAAGAAGAGAAGGTGCGAGCGCATTCAGAGGTCTTCTTCGAATTTTTAGTGACACTATCAGGCATGACATACCCTAACTGTTAAATATCTTTCTTTCCTTTAAATTTTTTCATTAGAACAACTCTGTTCAGATGATTTGTGCACAGTCAGCTTGGCTAGTAGCAATATAATGGTTTTTCTTTTTTTTATTTGGGAATTCTGGGTTGTATGTAGATCCTGGATGATATATGCTTCTTAATTCTTGTTTCTATGATGTGAATACAATATGGGTTTCACTTTCTGTTGGAAGTGCTTTATGTTTTCTTTATCTGGCTGAGGTATTGGATTAAAACTGGCTCCATGATAGAATTCGTGCTTGATGTTTTCATGTTTAAAAACGTAATTGTAATTAACTGTTGTTTCGAATATGGTTGGAGTATTTGATTGTTGCTTCGCCGTATGAACTCTAACTATTACTGGACATGTTCATGAAAGTAAGTAGTAGATTTTGTGGTTGGAATGCTTGTTTATTCTATAAACTCAACTGGTTTAGTCGTGTGAGTTGGAAATATTGTTGTATCCTAAGCTTGTACCTTTATTTAAAAGGGGTCTTAATGTTCTTTTGGATATAGGTTCTTTGAGAAAGGAAGTTTTTGGTGTACTGTTGTTTTTGCGATTTTTGCATGAATATTAGGAATACAGATACGTTTGGGAAGAAACCTACGTGGAGGAGCTCTGTTTCCTGGAAATTTGCGGTTGATCCTAGATCTACATGAATGGAAATTATGTTTAATATTTGGTTAAGAAGGACTGTGTTTGATGTTACCGGAGGTTTTTTTGAAATCTGTATTTAGAATTCAACTATGAACTCTATACATGCATTTTGGTTTGGTATCTTGGAAAAATTTAACAACCTAATAAAGTAATGGTTGGAAATAATTAGTTCGATCCATTGGTAAGTAATGGTAACGGGAAAATAACCCTAACTCTTAGTCCAAAATGATTCGAGTAAAGGGTGAAATGTAGACTGTTTACTTAGATCAGGATTGTGGTATGAGTTTAGAATGTTTATAACGTTTTGTAGTGAATATTGGTCTTTGTTTAATGTACAATTGTAAGATCATAGAGATCTATAGGAAAATTTTAAGGCGACTCCACCTAACTGGAACTATTGGTGAACTTAAGTGTGGTTTTACTTGCCTTCTTTTTCCTTGATTGAATTAGAGAATATATATATTACTTCTTGGAAGTTAGTATAGTTATGATCTCTCTGTTCCTTCCTCTGAGTTATGAAAGATAGTTGTTATAGGAATTCGAAGAAGCAAGGTATTTTCACGCTCTCTCCCTTGAAAAATTAATGAGCTCTTCTATAGAATTTTGTAAGGAACTCTATAATATGGTTTTGAGATGAAAATACTATTAAAAATTAAGTGGGAAGAATGGTAAGTGGTGAAATCTTAACTTAGAAGTCTCCTTTCTTTTTAAGTAGGATTATTATCCAGATTTAGAGTTTCAGTTACTTACCTACTTGTATAAAAGTAGACCTGTAGTAAAAGTTTGGCTTACTTATTAATGTTTATGAATTTGATATGATAGAGTTAAAGGAAATCCACTAGATGAACTTCCTTGTGGCAATAAGTTGTCCTTTGTTTAAATTATTTTATGCAAACCTGTTGGTTGCATACCTTAAGTAGATTTCATTCTTTAGTTTAGAGTAATTATAAAAGGAATGATACTACTCTTGGTTTTCGGATGGCTAGGGACTTAATATTCATATTGTTTCTTCTTATTTTCTGGTATAAGATGAATCATCCAAAAAAGATTTAAATTGAAATTGTAACTATAATATGAGTCATGTTATAAAGTCATATTATAATGGTAGAAAGAAAACTAGCGTGATTCATGTTTATGGATTTGATGAAATTGATGTCATTTAAACAGGATTGTTTAATGAAAACAATTGGTGGAATGCAGTTGTTTTAAGAATTAGTGCTTATCATGCTCAGTTCACTGAATTGACCCATGCTAGCAATTTTTACAGATGGTCACCATAAGTGGTAAAGGCAGGTAGATCTGAAATGATGCACAAACTGTTTAATCTGGTTCTTATGAAGAATTCTGACATAATTTTTCTAATTTTACTATAGAAGAAAGTTACTCTTTTGTTGATGACTATTGTATTAGAATATGCCAAAGTGCATAGGTTGTAATTGAATAGGTTTGGGAATAAATGAAATGGGGACTTATTACTTATGTGGTCTGTGTTCTTATTTGTGGAAATGATCTTCTTTTGTCTGTATGAATGAGAGTGCATTCTTACTATTATATGCAATGAGGTCCGGATGGATTTCCCTAGATAAGCTTTATTTAATTATGTGGATGAATACTACATATTTATGGATAGTAAGTCTTATACCATTTGATTATGGCTATATTGGAAATTAGACCACTGCATTTTTAGGGAACGTTGAGGTTGAACTACGCCCTAAAATGTGGCTGAACTGGAAGAGTATTCTTTTACTCTCTTAATGCTCTAATCCAAAGTAATGTAATTGATGGTTATAAATCACCATGTCTTAATGGTAATTAGTCTGATATATTTCAGTCTTTGAGATTGTTACGAACCCTTGCTGATTTAGTTATCTTCCTTATGGGAAAACTTAGGGATGTTGTCCTATTATGAGGATACAAGGTTAATAGGAACCAATTGGAAACTTGAAATAATCTTTAATCTTATTAAAACTTTTCTCTGTGAAATTTTAACTTAATTACATAAGGTAACTCAAGAAGTGTGGAACCTAGGATTAGGGAAGGCTACCCAATTAGGAGGGTGTGTAATCCAAATATAACTCAACACATATGAACTTCTTGGAGGTATGTACATCTTTCCGAGGCTGTTTCGTAGGATGTTGGCACATGTCAACTACAGGGTTGTACCTTCGAGAAGATTAGGATCTTCTCAAGGATACAACAATGTAGATGACATATGGCAACACCCTTCTGCATTGATCATTAAGATTTACACTCGAAACTTGATCAAGATTTCCCTGCGGGACTGGTTAGGACCATAGACAGGTTATGAGGCAGCCCTTTGAGACTCAGGGTACCTTGACACATGGGGTTAACACTGGTTGACCCAGTATGTCAGCTTACCCCTAGTCTTCAAGGGTAACCTTATAACGTGAATTATGATATTAACCCGATCCAGAGTGGAAAAATTTGGTCAAGGGGACTGACAGAAGTCAATATAAGATGTTCTATATAACATTGGAGTGGGGTGAAGGATGTATTCCAGATTGACGAGTATGCCATCAAGGAATAAGTAACATGAATAGTATGTTTCAAATCTTTGGCCAAAGTATCACAAGCTACTGATTGCATTGTCCTATGTCACCTAGTCTAAGGAATGTGATGCCGATGAATAATGGTAACAATTATTTAGATAGGTTCCTTGGATAGAGCACTCAGAATCTTATATTAGGGAAGAGAACCACGAGAGTGAAGTGTTCTGTTAAAAGCACCAAACTCTAAGATACACATGAATAGATCGGTAGTTCACCGAGTCATGGAATGAATAGATCGGCGGTGTACCGAGTGATTACAACTGCATATAGTTATCTGTTATAAGAATGATTGTTATGATCTGTGTGTTCTAAATTATTTATTTAGAACTAGAAAACACTAATCAATTTTTTTTTAAATCTTGTTCTAAAGTATTAAAATGAGGATGTTACATCTTGGTATCAGAGCTGAAGGTTGCAGCTCTTGGACCTATTGTGTCCATAATTTGATAAAAACCTAAATTTTCTTGTAACAGAAAATGGTTAGAACAAGGGGAAACGTTGCAAATAATGCTCCACTTGAGGAAGAGGTGGCAATAACCCAAAAACTTGATGAGATCCTTGCTGCCCTACTGGACACAAGAGATCATTTGGCTGTACTTGAACAGCAAGTGATGGGAAATGAGGAGGACGATGAAGCTGGTAACAACAATCAGCCACCTCCTGAGGACAACCCCGATATGGGTGTTGGTAATAACAATGGAAATGTACCTGTCCAACCAGAAAACAAGAAGGCCAGGTTGGCAGTGGAACTCACTAATGATATAAAAAGGATAAGTCCACCTAAATTTGATGGCACCACATTAGGAGATGGAGCTGAGAACTGGCTCAGTGAAATGGAGAAGTACTTTGCAATAAGAAACTTCTCGGAGGAAACTAAAGCTATTTGGGGAGCATATCAGCTTTCCCATGAAGCATCTTCATGGTGGGACAGCCGTAAGGCTGAGCTAAATATTGATGAAACTAACATCACTTGGGATCAATTTAAAGGCTATTTTAGGCAACGTTGGCTGCCACAACTTTTCTATGATCAGAAAATGACAGAATTCCAGAACTTAATTCAAGGGAAGCTAACTGTAACTGAATACTGGGAGTGGTTTACGAAACTCCTCAAGTATGTACCGTAGTATCAAACTGACGAGAAGTTCAAAATATGGAAATTCATCATGGGACTAAACCCCATGATTGGAGGAGAGGTTGATGTTCACAGCCCAACCACTATGGAAGGGGTTGTTGAAAAAGCCATAAGGAAGGAAAAAAAATTAAAGGCTATTTCTGCTCATAAAGAGGAAGTGTGGAAGAAGATTTCAAACCCTTCTTCAACTTCTCTTGCACCCAAGAAGGGACCATGGAAATTTTTTGGCAACAAAAATAAGTTTCCATTGGATAATAATAAGAAAACGACAGCAAATAAGCCTACTGGAAATGTAAGGGATAGTTTTGCCAAGAATTATACTAATGGGCAGAAGTCCTATGGAGGCCAATGTGATAATTTTAAGGCTGGAAGTAATTTTGAGCCTAAAAAGGGACCTGTAGGAGGCTGCTATAATTATGGTAAGGATCACTATGCAAATCAATGCCCTTTGAAGAAGGATGATCATAATCAGCAGCATAAGATACATGCTGCAGTAGCAGACAAGCAAGCTGAAAGGCAAGTGACACCTATAGAAGTTCCTGGTAAGTTATTTGGCATACCTGTAACTATTCTTTTTGATACAAGAGCTACTGAATGTTTTATTTCTAGTAAACTCGCTTCTAAACTTAAAAGAAAAGCTAGAAAATGGATAAATCTTGGACTGTACAGTATGGTAATAACTCTATTCATACCATTAGTATGTGTCTTTTTGGGGTAGTCCTTGACTTACCTAACTTTTCCATGAAGGTTGATCTCTACGTTGCAACTTTGGGATCCTATGATGTTGTCATCGACGTTAATTGGTTAGATGATCATAAAGCAAAAGTGGACTACTTTGAAAAATATATAAGATGTTTAGATGATCTGCAAAAAGCAACAGAGATTCAAGGTGTGAAACGGGAAATTTCAGTTAGGAAACTGTTAGCTATGCAACTTAAAAAGGCTAAAAATAAAGGATGTACTTTATATGTAGTAAAGATATCTGAATCTGTAGAAGAGGATGATGATTTCTTGAAATGGTACCCACTGTTACAGAGTTTCAAGGATGTATTTATGGAGGAATTACTAGGTTTACCACCCAAAAGGGAATTTGACTTCACTATTGAAATCAAACTAGGGACGGAGCCTATTTCTAAAGAACCTTATCAGATGACTACTACAGAGTTAGTCGAGCTTAAGGCTCAATTGCAGGAACTTTTGTCTAGAGGTTTGATAAGACCAAGTGTTTCACCTTGGGGAGCACCAGTAATATTTGTGAAAAAGAAAGATGGGACACTTAGATTGTGTATTGATTATCGGATGTTGAATAAGGCAACAATCAAGAACAGATACCCACTTCCTAGAATTGATGATTTATTTGATCAGATGTGTAGAGCATCAGTGTATTCCAAGATAGATCTTTGATCTAGGTATCATCAATTAAGGATTAAAGAAGAAGATATTCCTAAAAAAACTTTCCGAACAAGGTACAAACATTATGAATTCACGGTTTTACCCTTTGGATTAACTAATGCACCCGCAGCTTTTATGAACTTAATGAATAATATCTTTCAAGAATATTTGGACAAGTTTGTGCTTGTATTCTTGGATGATATTCTCATATATTCTAAAAGTGTCGAGGAGCATAATGAGCATTTGAAAGTAGTCTTGGAAATTTTGAGAAAAAGAAGGTTATTCGGTAAGTTATCCAAATGTTCTTTCTTTGATACCGAAGTTCATTATTTGGGGCATGTCATTAGTAAAGAAGGAATTGTTGTTGATCCTTCAAAAATAGTGGCAATAACCAAATGGCCTGCACCAAAGAATGTACATGAAGTAAGAAGCTTCATGGGCCTCACTGGTTATTATAGAAAGTTTGTTAAAGATTTTTCTAAAGTGGCTGCACCGATAACTTCATTGCAGAAAAAGGATAAGAAATTTGTCTGGGATGAAAAGTGTAACTCTACTTTTAAAAATTTAAAAATTCAGTTGACTTCAGCACCTATTTTAGCTGTACCTGACCCTAATGGAGATTTTACTGTTGTAACGGATGCTTCTGGGGAAGGCCTTGGAGGTGTTTTGTTACAAAATGATCATGTCATAGCTTATGAAAGTAGAAAACTTAAGTTACATGAGCTGAATTATGCCCCTCATGATTTAGAGCTTACTGCCATTGTTCATGCACTTCAAGTTTGGAGACACTATTTACTTGGGAAACCTTTTGAGTTGAAAACTGATCATCTTGGGCTGAAATATATTTTCACTCAGCCTAATCTAAATGCAAGACAATGAAGGTGGTTAGAGTTTTTGTCTCAATATGATTTTGATATTAGTTACATAAAAGGAAAAGAGAATAGATTTACATATGCTCTAAGTCGTAGGAAGCACATTTATGCTCTTATAACATTAAGAACTCAGTTTAAAGATGAGGTGAAAAGTGCGTTAGAATCTGATATATACTTTTAGCAAGTAAAAGTGGTGCTTGCTGCAGATCCAAGAGATGAAAGGTATAAAGGTTTTATTTTTGATAATGAAGGAATCTTGTGCTATGAAAATAGAGTATACGTACCTTTGCTAAATGATTTGAGAAAGAAATTGTTAACTGAATTTCATAATTCACCCTTTTCTGGACACCCGGGTATTACTAAAATGCTTGTTGATCTAAAACAACAATATTTCTGGAAAGGAATGAAAAAGGATGTTATTAATTTTGTGACTCATTGTCTCGAATGTCAGCGGATGAAATATGAACACATGCACCCTGCTGGTTTATTATATCCCCATAGCATACCATAGTATAAATGGCAAGTAATAAGCATGGACCTTGTACAAGGGCTGCCTATGTCAAGAAATACACATGATGTTATCTTGGTAGTTGTTGAAAAACTAACGAAGGTAGCTCATTTTATCACTGAAAATTTAAAGGATGATTCTCCTTTTTTTAGCTCAAAGGTTTGTGCATGAAATTTTCAGATTGCATGGAGTACCAGAACTAATAATATCAGATAGGGATCCTAGAATGACATCAAGATTTTGGCAAACGCTTAATGCAACTCTTGGAACTAAACTGAACTTCAGTTCTGCGTATCATCCAGAATGGATGGACAAACTAAGAGAGTAAATCAGGTGTTAGAAGACATGTTACGAATGTATTGCATGGATCAACAGTATAAATGGGAAGAATATCTCCCATTAGTTGAATTTGCATACAACAACACATATCACTCTTCTCTTAAAATGGCACCTTTCGAGGCACTTTATGGAAGAAAGTGTAGAACCCCTGTTAGTTGGGATAGCCTTGAGGATAGAGTGGTAATTGGTCCTGAAATCCTTACTGAAATGGAACAGCAAGTTAAAATGATTTGTGAATGATTGAAGGAAGCAGTAGACAGGCAGAAGAGTTATGCTGACTTAAAGCAGGTTGACCGAAAATTTGAACTTGGTGAAAAGGTTTTTCTTCTTTTTAAACAGAGAAAGAGTTCTATAACTTTTGGCAAGGCTGCCAAGTTATCACCTCATTTTGTGGGACCTTTCAAAATTGTCAAAGTAATCAATCCCGTAGCTTATCGATTAGCATTACGACCTAATTTTTCATGAATGCATGATGTTTTCCATATTTCTTTGCTTAAGAAATATGTTGCAGACTTGTCACATGTTTTAAATTGGAATTCCTTACAAGTCCAAGACCCAGGAATAATCGTGGTTAAACCCACTCGAGTGCTAGAAACTCGTCAATTGCATTTGAGAAATTGAGAAATACAGCAATGTAAGGTCCAGTGGGACCAGTTTAACGAAGAAAGTGCAACTTTGGAAAATCTGGAAGAGATGAAAAATGCTTTTCCCTTTCTTTTTGAATAGAATTGAATCTGTTGATGGAAAAAAAAAAACTATTATTATGAATTTATCTTTTACATGTCTTATGTAATCTAGTTTTGGGGCAAACATTTATTCAGGTTGAATAAATAGTATCTTGATACTGATTTCTAAAACTATTCAAGTTTGAAATAGTTAATTAGTTCAGTGAGTCAATGAATTGATTGACCAGAAGATAAATCAAAGGATGTAATCATCGGGACTATGAATCTTTTAGGGGGGAGGCATGTAACACCCTAGACTATTGTTACTTTCTCTTGAGAATTCAAGTGTTGATATATGATTTCTCCTGTATAAGGATGTGTTCCTTTGGTTTTGGGAAGTCATGCTTGATATGGATTATATCTTTTCTACTCTTAAGATATTTGACTGAACCGGAATATGCTTGGACTCTTTTGTTTCTTTCATTCTTCACTTTTGAGTACAATCTGATTATGGAAGGTTGTGGATTTATCCACCCTTATGACTCAACCTTGGATCAGTTACATTGATCCAAGGGATGTTTTAATTTTGTTCAGGATGAGCAAATGGTATTGACATTTTGAGAGTTACTAAGTCTGACTGAGCTTTGAGTGTTCAGTTCCGGAGGTTAACTCTGGCTGATCATGGTAATTAGAAACTGGTTCCAGTTATCATAGCATCGGGAAGGACCTGGACCGTAAGCCAGGTAAGATGTGTATGTTTTATATCTAAAGCTTAATTTTCTTGATGCCAATCGGAATTTGATCTAGGAATATTTTATCCTGTTTGAATTCTATTACTGATTAGTCCTATCTTGAGGACCTAGACTAAAATCAGTAAGGTTAGTAGTTTTAACCTAAACTATAACCTAATATTGCAAGGTTAGTTAATCTAACCTAGTCCTTAAACTATGAGCTTAATAATCCTAAGGGTTAACTAAACCTATCACTATGGAGGGTGACTAATGTTATATCCTATGATGGGACTAATGTCATATCCTATGATCTAACCTAAGTCACTAACCTATCCTAAACTAATGCTATGAAGGGGACTTAAGGAGGGTCACGAGTCATGGGTGGTGGTTTCCATGGAATTTAAGAATGGATAAGGATGAAGGATGGGGAGCACTACCAGGTTTAGCAGAGGGTAAATTTTCTAAGTGAGTCATACGTGGCAGTATCTCTAAGGATGGGAATGTTTGTTTATTTATTTTTGGCATTCACCAAATTTGGCAGTCGGTGGCAATAGAAAATAGGTGGGAGAATAAAAATAAATGCAATTAATGAGCATCGGGCCTTGAGCACGGATTGCTTGGGAAGGCATGCAAGTGGAATTTTTCTTGGTTGTTTTGTTTTCCATGCATTCCATTTTTCGCTCTGCATGAGCACTGGTTCTTCGAACCAGCCATCTACTCTTCGTTGCACGAAAAATTTTTAGAGTTTCAAATTTGCTTCTCTATCAAGGGAAGTATATAAGGCATGGAGGTAACAATATTTTGTTGTTTAACCTTTCGTGGAAGAAGAAGAGAGGGTGCGAGTGCATTCAGAGGTCCTCTTCAAATTTTTAGCGACACTATTAGGCATGATAGGCCCTAACTGTTAAATATCTTGCTTTCCTTTAAATGTTTTCATTAGAAAAACTCTCTTCAGATGATTTGTGCACAGTCGGATTGGCTGGTAGCAATATAATGGTTTTTATTTTGTTGCTTTGGGAATTCTGGGTTGTATGTAGATCCTGGATGAAACCTGCTTCTTAATTCTTGTTTCCATGATGTGAATACAATATGGGTTTCACTTTCTGTTGGAAGTGCTTTATGTTTTCTTTATCTGGCTGAGGTATTGGATTAAAACTGGCTCCATGATAGACTTCATGCTTGATGTTTTCATGTTTGAAACTGCCATTGTAATTAACTGTTGTTTCGAATATGGTTGGAGTATTTGATTGTTGCTTTTCCGTATGAACTCTAACTATTACTGGACATGTTCATGAAAGTAAGTAGTAGATTTTGTGGTTGGAATGCTTGTTTATTCTGTAAACTCGACTGGTTTAGTTGTGTGAGTTGGAAATATTGTTGAATCCTAAGCCTGTACCTTTATTTTAAAGGGGTCTGAATGTTCTTCTGGATATAGGTTCTTTGAGTAAGGAATTTTTTGGTGTACTGTTGTTTTTATGATTTTTTCATGAATATTAGGAATACGGATATGTTTGGGAAGAAACGTACTTGGAGGAGCTCTGTTTCCTGGCAATTTTTGGTTGATCCTAGATCTGCATGAATGGAAATTATGTTTAATATTTGGTTAAGAAGGACTGTGTTTGATGTTACCTGAGGTGATTTTGAAATCTGTATTTGGAATTCAACTATTAACTCTATACATGCATTTTGGTTTGGTATCTTGGAATGATTTAATAACCTAATAAAATAATGGTTGGAAATAATTAGTTCAATCCATTGGTAAGTAATGGTAACAGGACAATTACCCTAACTCTTAGTCCAAAATGATTCGAGTAAACGGTGAAATGTAGACTATTTACTTAGATCAGGATTGTGGTATGAGTTTAGAACGTTTATAATGTTTTGTAGTGAATATTGCTCTTTGTTTAATGTACAATCGTAAGATCATAGAGATCTATAGGCAAATTTTAAGGCGGCTCCACCTAACTGGAAATATTGGTGAACTTAAGTGTGGTTTTACTTGCCTTCTTTTTCCCTGATTGAATTAGAGAATATATATATATTATCTTCTTGGAAGTTAGTATAGTTCTGAACTTGATTAAAATAGAGTTCTGATCTCTCTGTTCCTTCCTCTGAGTTATGAAAGATAGTTGTTATAGGAATTTGAAGAAGGAAGGTATTTTCACGCTCTCTCCCTTGAAAAATTAATGAGCTCTTCTATAGAATTCTGTAAGGAACTCTACAGTATGGTTTTGAGATGAAAAGACTGTTAAAAATTAAGTGGGAAGAGTGGTAAGTGGTGAAATCTTAACTTAGAAGTCTCCTTTCTTTTTAAGTAGGATTATTATCCAGATTTAGAGTTTCAGTTATTTATCTACTTGTATAAAAGTAGACCTGTAGTAAAAGTTTGGCTTACTTATCAATGTTTATGAATTTGATATGATAGAGTTAAAGGAAATCCGCTAGACAAACTTGCTTGAGGCAGTAATCTGTCCTTTGTTAAATTATTTTATGCAAACCTGTTGGTTGCATACCTTAAGTAGATTTCATTCTTTAGTTTAGAGTAATTATAACAGGATGACACTGCTCTTGGTTTTCGGATGGCTAGGTACTTAATATTCATATTGTTTCTTCTTATTTTCTGGTATAAGATGAATCATTCGAAAAAGATTTAAATTGAAATCGTAACTATAATATGAGTCATGTTATAAAGTCATATTATAATGGTAGAAAGAAAACTAGCGTGATTCATGTTTATGGATTTGATGAAATTGATGTCATTTAAACAGGATTGTTTAATGAAAACAATTGGTGGAATGCAGTTGTTTTAAGAATTAGTGCTTATCATGCTCAGTTCACTGAACTGACCCATGCTAGCAATTTTTGCAGATGGTCATCTTAAGTGGTAAAGGTAGGAAGATCTGAAATGATGCACAAACTGTTTAATCTGGTTCTTATGAAGAATTCTGACATGATTTTTCTAATTGTACTATAGAAGAAAGTTACTCTTTTGTTGATGACTATTGTATTAGAATATGCCAAAGTGCATAGGTTGTAATTGAATAGGTTTGGGAATAGATGAAATGGGGACTTGTTACTTAAGTGGTCTGTGTTCTTATTTGTGGAAATGATCTTCTTTTGTCTGTATGAATGAGAGTGCATTCTTACTATTATATGCAATGAGATTCGGATGGATTTCCCTAGATAAGCTTTATTTAATTATGTGGATGAATACTACATATTTCTGGTTAGTAAGTCTTATATCATTTGATTATGGTTATATTGGAAATTAGACCACTGCATTTTTAGGGAACGTTGAGGTTGAACTACACCCTAAAATGTGGCTAAACTGGAAGAGTATTCTTTTACTCTCTTAATGTTCTAATTCAAAGCAATGTAATTGATGGTTATAAATCACCATGTCTTAATGGTAATAAGTCTGATATATTTCAGTCTTTGAGATTGTTACGAACCCTTGCTGATTTAGTTATCTTCCTTATGGGAAAACTAGGGATGTTGTCCTATTATGAGGATACAAGGTTATTAGGAACCAATTGGCAACTTGAAACGTAATCTTTAATCTTATTAAAACTTTTCTCTGTGAAATTTGAATCTTAACTACGATAAGGTAACTCAAGAAGTGTGGAACCCAGGATTGGGGGAAGGCTACCCAGTTAGGAGGGCTTTTAAACCAAATATAACTCAACATAAGTAACTTCTTGGAGGTATGTACATATTTTCGAGGCTGATTTGTAGGATGTTGGCACATGTCAACTGTAGGGTTGTACCTTCGAGAAGATTAGGATCTTCTCAAGGATACAACAATGCAAATGACATATGGCAACACCCTTCTGCATTGATTGTTAAGATTTACACTCGAAACTTGATCAAGATTTCCCTGTGGGACTGGTTAGGACCATAGACAGGTTATGAGGTAGCCCTTTGAGACTCGGGGTACCTTGACACATGGGGTTAATACTAGTTGACCCAGTATGTCAGCTTACCCCTAGTCTTCAAGGGTAACCTTATAACGTGAATTATGATATTAACCCGATCCAGAGTGGAAAACTTGGGTCAAGGGGACTGACAGAAGTTAGTATAAGACATTCTATATAACATTGGAGTGGGGTGAAGTGCGTATTCCGGATTGACGAGTATGCTATCAAGGAATAAGTAACATGAACAGTATGTTTCAAATCTTTGGCCAAAGTATCGCAAGCTACTGATTGCGTTGTCCTATGTCACCTAGTCTAAGGAATGTGATGCCGATGAATAATGGTAACAATTATTCAGATAGGTTCCTTGGATAGAGCACTCATAATCCCAGATTAGGGAAGAGAACCATGAGAGTGAAGTGTTCTGTTAAAAGCACCAAACTCTAAGATACACATGAATAGATCGGTAGTTCACCGAGTCATGGAATGAATAGATCGGCGGTATACTGAGTCATTACAGCTGCATATGGTTATCTATTATAAGAATGATTGTTATGATCTATGTGTTCTAAATTATGTATTTATAACTAGAAAACACTAATAATAAAATAATAATTATCTTGTTCTAAAGTATTAAAATCACCTAGCCGAATTTAGGTGCTCACCTGAGGCACATGTGGGTACCGATTCTCTCTTTTATGTGAGATTAGTGGGAAACATAATCTATGATTTGTGTTTAAGAGATTTCAAAAAATATTTAAGACATACAAGAACCATAGAGCTTAGAACAACCTCTAGATCCTTGAAGCTATTCTAGACAGAGTACTTAACAAATTATATAACTTGTACCATAACAAAAATAAGTATACAAACATCCATATTAACATACACGTAAATGAAAAAATACCTATAAGCAAGATATATTCATTAGAACCATTTATATTCATATATATATATATAACCAATAACCTCACTACATTCATGGAGTCATTACATAGTGTTATAGAGAAGCAGACCGCAGTGATGCATTACAACTGGACTATTGTAACTATGCTACCAAAAAGAAAAATTACAATTCCCTTGCCCCATACATCCTATCCCCAATACAATTACCCACTAGCAGAGTTCTTGTAGTATTTTTGTAGAGCTCCACCCACTCTCTAAGTATATCTATTTACTCTGTAGGTGCTTGTATTTATAGCTTTTTCTGGACTACCAACTCATCCTCCAGCACCCTTAGATCCAATGACAAGTGTCTAAATGTGGTCCTCCATGAAAGCATGCTTCTCTGGGCCTAAGCCTTCCACTTTATACCATGATGTGCTTCTAGAAGATTCTATCGTAGGCATGCTCCTTCCTGGGCCAACCTATCACCAGGCTGGCACCTTATCCACGTGCAACTAGGTCATGATTTTCACGTGTTCTACCCCAAACGTCCAAGTTTCCTAAGTCCAGAACCCTTGGTTTTATCCGCATGCGTCGCACACACCACAGTCTTCCTTAAACCCTTTTCTTAAACCCTACCTTTTGCACTTAGTCCTTGCATACCTTTCCTTGACTGGGACCTTGTGCACCTATGCACCTTTTATACTTAGTCAATATTCTAAGGGCTCAACAACATGAATGCCCTAATCTATTACAATGCTCTTAATGTGGAAATAAGCACAAGTATGAGGATTTCCCATAGTTTTTTGAACACATGAGCCAACAAAAGTAGAAGGATAAAGGCACAGGGATGATAAGTGTGAAGAAGGACGATTCACAGTGGATGCCAAGAGTGGTAATTGAGTTAGAGTTAGAACTTGTCCTGGTAATGATGTAAGTTGAGGCTTTTCACATGAGAGAAACATGCAAGCAAAGGTCACTAGTTACTAGAGAAGAGGTGGTGCACGAATAGTACTCAAACCCTACTCATCAAAAAGAGGTTTATCAAGAGATTATGGATGTAATTGGAATCCTACAAGGATCCAATGCCTAAAGGAGAAGTCATGGTATTAAGAGAAAAGGAGATGCTCTAAGGCTCCATAGAAGGATCTAGGTGAAGTCAATGAAGTATGAAAAATGTTGAGGTAGGATAATATCATCCCTTTGCTAGGGTAATGGTTACGAGAAAAATTACCGCACACTGGGAGAGAGTGTGAGTGACAGGTATTGCACGTTAACCTTCCCCCTCACACCATTGATTATGATAAGGAGATTAACTTGAATGCAATAGTCAAAGGATGGCTCCTAAGCAATATTCTGATAGATACGGGTGTGGAGGTTAATGTTCTCACCCTAAACACATGGCATCGAATGGGAAGGCCCCCATTAAAGACATCCTTAAATGTGTTGTATATGGATAACAAAACAAAGGTGATGCCCATTGGTGTCTTGAAGGATGATGCTATCACTATGCAAGGGGTGAAATTCATTGGAGACTTTGAATTCTTGGTGCTAGCTGAGGCGGACAGCTTTCTAGCATTACTTAGGTGCCCCTGGTGTTATAAAAACAATTTTGACCTATGGTTTAATAAGGGGTACATAATTTTTGAGAACAGAGAATAATGGGTTATTATCCCTTTAACTGATGGGAATTCAACACCCTATACTGATCCCTTGGGAGAAGAATTCATCAATATAATCTATGTGTGCACTATCAAGGACCGTGACGTGATTAATCCTATGAAAGGAGTTATTCAGTTTAAAGACACTCAATATATGAGTGATACCACTAGTGTAGCATGTGAAAATTGGGTGCATGGGACTTATGAGTTAATTGGGAGGTGATTGATAGGATCTGTTACAAGAGTGAAAAGGGCACACCCACTTAGGCACTTGAGAGGGAAGCAGTTACCAAGATACACTAGGGACGGAAACCTTGATGTTTTCCTAAGAACCATGGAAGCTCAATGGATATGCGAGATCGAAAGAAGGAGCATACTTGTCTACACTTTACGTGATACCACAACATGTTGGTGGATGGTGCATCAGGAAAATATTCTAGGGTGGCGTGAGGTGAGGATTGTACTATCTATTATATTCTTTAAAGGCAACGTATCCACTAAACTTTGTGTCTATGATGGGAAATGATCCACCTCAGATCATATCCAGGAGTGCGAGATGATTTGGATGGAAGGTGTGGAGGCTTTACCTCCTTCCCTATGGGTGCATAAGTTTTATTCCACACTAAAAGGTTATGTGCACGCATGGTACATTCATTCATAATTACGTTGTTAGATAGGGAATTGGCGGGAGTTAATAGATGAATTGATTTAAAAATTTGAATATCAAAGTGCTAAGCCATTAGTGAACGAGGAGTTGTAGGTTGTTAAGTACCTAACTATGGGAGATAGTGCCATAACTGAGGAGAAAATTATGGAATTATTGGGAGAACTTGATTTGGAGGCACATTTTGATATGGAGGAACCAAAGGAACTATCGCTTGAGCGTGCCTGCATGGAGAAAGAGAAGGTAAATTTGGTCTATGTGATAAATGGTGAGGAAGTGGAGAAATTATATGCTAACCATAATATGGTTACGTGTGAGGTAATGAATAGTGCTGATGAGCAAGTGCACACCTACCATGAACCTCTCAAAATGAAGAAGGTTAGCATTGGCTCAAAAGAGGAACCTAAGGAGGCTAATATTAGGTATTATTGGTCAGAAAGGGAGTTTTCAAATATCATTGATCTATTACATGAATTTTAGGATTTATTTCCATGTGGGTACCATGAGATTAAGGGATTTCACCACTCTTTAGAGGAGATTCATATCAAACTAAAGGAGGGACCATGCCCAATTCGGAAGACCTTACCAAATGAATCCAAATCTATGCGTCTGGGTCAAGGAAGAGATAGATAATGTGATCACTTCAAGTATCATTGAAGCTATTGAGGAATCAAAATGGATAAGCCGAATGATCGTTAGCATTAAAAATGATGGGAGGATAAGGATCTATGTTGATTATAGGGATTTGAATGTGATATGTGTCATTGATCCCTTTCCAACCCCTTTCACCGAGGAGATCCTGGAAGGAGTAGCTAGGCACAAGATCTATTCATTCACGGATGGCTTCTCGGGATATATTCAAGTTAGGATTGCAAAAGATGACCAAGAAAATACAAATTTCACCACTGAGTGGGGAATATTTTCATACAGAGTCATGCCTTTTGTACTGAAGAACGCGCCTACTATATTTTTGTGCATTGTGGTGCAGACATTTCAATACTTTAGCCATAAGTTTCTTCAAGTCTATGTTGATGATTGGACAGTATATGGATTAGTAAGGGACCATTTTGAAAACTTGAGGATGATGTTTGAAAGATGTTGGTAGTTGCATATATCCCTCAATATTAAGAAATGTCTCTTCACTACTCCATTTGGAACCTTGTTGGGGTAAATCATATGTAAGGAAGGTTTGTTGGTGGATCCTACCAAAGTTAATGTTATTGTGGGATTGGGGGAACCAACCAACTAGAGCATAGTGCACCTACCAAAAGTTTATAAGGGGGTATGCCAAAATTACCGTGCCACTGGAAGTATTGTTGAAACATAGATGTACATTCCATTGTGGAGAGGCGCAACAAACGATGTTTGACACATTGAAGAATAAGCTTATCACTACGCCCATATTACACTTTCCTTCTTGGGATAAGCCATTTGATGTACATGTTGATGCTTCAGGAGTTGAGATTGGGGAAATCTTGGCACAAACTAGAGAAGGAATTATTGACCACCCCTTGTTTTTTACTAGTAGAAAGGTAACCCCAGCAAAACATAACTATACTACTACTGAGCGTGAAGCATTTTTCAATGATCTATGCACTACACAAATTCAGGTAGTATATGTTGGCAACACCCTTTATATTCTACATGTACCACATGGAATTTAATTACTTGTTAAACAATATTGTTTTACAAGGGCACATAGGTTGGCGGGTCCTATTATTTCAAGAATTTAATTTTACGGTTATTGTGAAACTGGGTAAGAGTAATTTGGGACTTGACCATATATCAAGGATTGACTCATGGGAGGATGCACAGATCATTGAGGATAATATTCCATATGCATAAATTTCTAGGTTGCAATGTGCACCCTCTAAATTAGAATACTTTTTTGTGTTTCTCAAAACGGGTGGGTGTTGGGCCCTAAATTATTTGACTAAGTAAAAAAAGGTGCACGGGGAGACCAGTAAGAAGAAGGGTGTGCGGAGGAAAAATGGGTAGGACAATGGGGTTTAAGAAGGGTTTATGTGAAACCAGGGCATGTGCGGAAGGAAGAACAAAGGTTTAAATGACTTAGCCAAATTTTGGCTTTCCAAGAAGCACTTGAGGAAAAATGTAACCCGAATAGGCATTCTGAGGTGATAAGGTACCAGCCTGGAACCTTGGAGGTCAAGAAAAGGATATTCCACATAGAGAATATTACTAGGAGACAACATTACAGAGAGGAGAAGGGATTGGAAGGGATAAGCATTTGCTAATGGAGGACCACGTGGACACTTGGCATGTGATCTGTCTAGAAGGAAATGCATGGTGGTGGGAATTGGACCTATAAGAAGAGATGCTTGGGTATAAGAAGAGAGATGAAGACATAAATCAATAGAAATATAGTATGGGGAAAGAAAATCTCTGTAGAAAATTATTAGGAGGCCCTAGGGTTTGGGGTTTGTATTAAAGGACTGCAAGAATGTTATCATGTCTAAGGGATGGGACTGTAAAGTTTTTGGAATAATGGAAACATAGCTAGGACTTCTAATATATGAGTTAGATCTTTGTTTTAACATATGTTGTATGGGATGGATCCCTGACATGTACTGTATTCGTCCTAGCATGGCCCTTTTGAATGTAATGTGGTTGTTAACACTCTTGATCAATATATATATATCTGTTCTTAATATATTACTCATGGGTACAAACACTAGTATTGTTTTTGTAAACACCTATAATTACGCCTAAGCAATTTAAATACTTAAATTGCGCTAATTATCTGCTTTCCTACAAATAAATGAAATATCATCAAAAGCACTCATATTCCCTCTTATTGTCATCAATTAATTACAATAAGCTAATTTATTAAGTTGCCTACCCAGCTAACAACCTAATTAACGACTTTCTATTAATTATCACTTCCTTTATCTTGATTAATTAATTAGTCTTCCCCTTCATTTAAACTAGTAAATCGATATTAAATTGATTTAATCCCTTTCTAATATCCTGAATCGCACTAATATTCTTCTAAACGGATTCTATAAGCTTACACCTACCTATTAATTAATCACTTTTGATTAATTAAAATACCCCCCAACTCCCATGACTTGCTAAACATGTATTAAACCCTTCTAAAGTGAGCTTACCTTTAATAAAGAAACCTTATCCATTCCTAATCATGTTTTACCTTTATCCCACATTCATGAGGATGTGTTGAATCCTTTTTCCTTTGGGCTATACAAAGAGCCCTCCACCTACCTTTTTTACTTACACTTGAACTCCTTAGAGAGCAAATGCAAAGCATATAGCAAAGAGACTAAGAGCTTGCACCTTGCTTTCTTGAGATTTCATCATCTTGAAGAGTTAAGCCTCTTTCTCAAAAGTTCTTAGGTCATATGGGAGGTGTCAAAAGGGGTCTTAGGTCATATGGGAGGTGTCAAAAGGGGTCTTAGGTCATATGGGAGGTGTCAAAAGGGGTCTTGTAGAACATCAAGGACAACTATTTTGATAGCCATGGAGCCTACCTAGGTTCTTTCATTTGCATGTTGTTAAAGAATAGAGGTTATTTAGATACTAAACATTGTTGATTTCATAGTTTTATTGATAAATGTTAGCATCTAACCCTTGATTAATTCTTATCATGATGGTGCTTAGAATGTTTGTTTAATTCTTGCTAATCAAGACTATTTAGGTGTTAGTCTTCCATTCATATTTAGCATTAGTTAGAAACAAACACTTGCACACAGTTTTCTTCATATTATAAGTCTGATTTTTTCTTCATAATCCATGTTATGTTGTTTCTCTTGTTTTAGATGCATGGGTATAAGGATATGATAGCTCATTTTATCCTTTTACATGAATATTTACTTTTCTGTAAATAGTCATTTGACAATGGAAAGACCTTCTCACAATGCTCACATAAAGGAGGGGCTCAGTGCCTACGTGTGCCTCAGGTGAGCATCCAGCATCCGCTGGGTGATAGGCCAACGCGCATGGGGTTAGAAGATAGTATTCAAGGTAGATAAAAATTACTACATCTTAGTTTTATTTTCGAGACCTCTTTTTAAAGCTATTGTGAGAATGATGCATGATGACAGAGTGCTTGACCTTGGAAAATGTTGAAGCATGGTTTAAAAGTAAAGAGGATGAGTTTTCTTAGAGGTTTAATATTGGATCTGAGCTTAATGCATGTAAATGGGTAGAAGAACATACATATTATGATTTGTATGAGATCTTATTTTTTTGTTTTCTAGTAGAGTTGTAAGAATGGATTTCAGCGTATGCATCTAGATTGAGTTAGTACTATAGACCTCATGTTTAGACCCAAGAGGAATATCAGAGGTTGCATGATGTTGATCTAACTTGGACTTGTGTTTTTGATCATTGGTGGAGTAGAGTGTTGACAAGTTACACCTTGGAATATGTGATATCTACGTATTCATTCCCATAGATTGCTGATTTTGAATTTTTAAGGGATCTAAGAGGATCCTTCTTGTGTGTTATCCCCTTAACTATAAAGATCTTAATCATTACACTGAGTTAAAAAGTATTTTCTATGGTTGGATAAGATTCTTCTAAGTGTTGGATGAGGGAGCTAGGGTAGAGGAAGATGGCAGACCTTGCAGCTGAAAAGGAGAGGGAAGAGAGATGCCTCAAGTATAATGAATCATGTGAATGGGAGTTAGTTAGAAAACATGAATTTGTAGGAGTGATGGAGTTATGGAGGAAAATGTTGTGGGAAGGAATTGAGGTTCACGCAGAGGACATGGAGCCTGAGAAATCTGTGCTACTTGTTTCACCTGATTCTTAGACATTTCTTTGAAGTATTAATGAAACAGATAGGGTAATGGGCATAGGAGGAATACATGTTCAAATGTTGGTTGATGGGTTGTTGCACGTGTATAAATTTTGAATCCACAGATAATTGTGAGAGCTTCCTTTTGGCTAGGAGGAACTACCTGTAATGAAAAACAAGACCACTAGAAGGAGTTAACAATATGTGCAGTGAACTAGCTAGAGTGTGCTAGATCTGGGAAGTGTGATACTTCCTAGATGGTTGTCAGTCCACTATTTTAAACAATTTAATGTGGGAAATGAAGTAAATCCTATTGTAATTTGAAATTATTTAGGTATCTCACTTAAAACACTATAAGAAAGATCTAATCTAATAGGCTAGGTTAAAATAAGATCCAAAGGTCAAGTAACTAGTCCTGGGTCTCTGTAGGTCTCATAGAAGTCTCAGGCACATCACAGGAGAATGAGGGTGATGTAGAATTAGGTGGATATGTTACTGTTCTAGGTTGTATGGGAAAATAAAGAAACTGATGCTGGTTAAGGGTGACCGATGGTGGTTGGGTGTAACTGGTGCTGGTTACTGTGGAAAACTAGGAATGCCACACAAAGGGTTTTGTGTCACCTTTATGATTACAGAAAGGATTTTGGTTGTTCAGAATGAGGTATTTGGTAGCTTGGGTGGGATTTAGCGAGGTTTTAATGGGTATATGGAGGGAGAATGTTGAAGGAGGTAAATGGGTGGCTAGGTAAACAATAGGTGATAATATAATGATGAAATGAAATGAACTAGAGAAGTATAACATTTTAATTACTTGGATTTTGGTTCTGGACACCTGTGAATGAGGGATGGAGGTGTTGGTAAGAGGTTGAAGGCTGCAGGTGATCACCAATCGTAGGAGAGATTATACTTGGGCTGCATGGGCATTCCTTTTTTTTGGTTAGATTAGATCATTATTGGGGTGAGTGTTGGATAATTGTGTAGGAGAAAATTCTTGATCTCCTTCCTTACATGTGTGTTCTCGCTGAAATTCGATCTCAAAAGATGCGATATCTCTCTGGAATGTGCTAATGTTTGCAAACTTTTTCCAATCTTTTCCAACCTTGAAATAAAGGTTGTTTTGGGGGTTAAAAGGGTAACCGATGGTGGTTCTGGCCTAACTAGCGACGGTTAGGGGTAATCGGCGTCAGTCAAGGTGGGATTTCCTAGGTTTACTAAACTAAGGAGATCCTCTTGATTTTCTCAGATCTCATGTCATTAACCCACAGATTAAACTGGAAGCTTCTTGTAAGCATGTGGGAATGTGGTTAGAGGGAATGTAGGCATTGATTTTTAGGGTTTGGGTAAGTCTTAGTTAGTTATGGCAACTTACTAAGAATAGGTATTAGGGTGAGTTGGCTTGATGAGGTGTCTAGGTGAGGTGTATATGTGGATATTATCTAAATTAAGATATTTACATAATAAATATGGTGAGGATAATGAATTAATTAAATTAAATTAATATTAGTGAGGTGAAGGGGGCTATAGCTAGGTTAATGTGATGAAGGGTGTTTATTTGTCAAGGGACCAAAGGGGAGTGTGACCTAACTTTAGTGTCTACATTTTTCCCCTTTTTGTTGCATAGCTTGTATTGGTAAGCGATGCTAATAAAAATAATATTTGGTTGCCCCATGTGTGGGTGAAGGTGATCCCCCTCAAACCAGGAACTGACAAGGGTGAAGGCAGAAGTAGTGAGTGGTTTGATAAGTGGTCAGTGGTAAAAGGTAGCAACAGTCAAATGCACACACACGTATAAAGTGCAGCACGCTACCAGGTTGAAGAGCAGGAAAAATCTACATTGTCTAAGGTCGATAGGTTTATCCAAACAAGGTTGAAGTGATTCTAGTATCCAAGGTATAGGATATGGTCAGGAAACAAAACATAGGTTAGGTTCAAGGATATTTAGGTATGTTCCGGTACACCAAAGGTAGGGTCAAGATAAATGGTCATGACAATAGGCTAGGTAAGGTCATTAGGTCAACAACATAGGTAATAATGCCATAAGGTATAGTGAACACATGAGGTCAAAGGTCACTAGTGATGGTCCAGGTCCAAATATCTAGGTCATGACACAGGTAAGGCCAAGGTAGGGGTAAAATAATGAGTCCCCAAAGGAGGAGAAAGGGAGGTAGTAAATGATGAGGTCAAGAAGGTGAGGTAAATGGTTTGGGTAAAGGTGGGGTGGGGTAAATGATCAAGGTGAAGGTTGGGTGAGGAAGAAAAAGAGGTAGGGGTAGGGTAAAAGGGTAAAATTTAGGGCAATGTGTAGGTGAGGGTGACTGATGCCGGTTAAGGATAACCGATGTCGATATAGGTCAACTGACGACGGTAAGGTAGGGCACGCGATTGATGTCGGTCAAGGGTAACTAATGTCAGTTAGGTCGGGTTTGTTATAAAAAAATATGCATTTTTTGTTATTCATTTTTAATTTAGCTAAGTGAGAAAATGAAAAAAAAGAGAGAAAAAGAGAGAAAAGTGTCCAAACGAAATGGAGCATTGAGTCTGCAGTGTGAAAAACGGGTGATTGGGTGGTGAGAAGCGGGTCCACAAGATTAGTGCGAGGGATTTGATTGGGTAGAGGTTACGTGTAGTGATTTGGTTATGGTGGCGGCTGGAGAGGGATCAGGCGGGCCACTAGTGTAGTGGCTAGATGTGCCACTGAGATGAAAGCACTACAATGAGGTAAGCACCCTACTGTAGATGTATTTGATTAGATATATTAGGGGAGTAGTGAATTGTTTTTGTAGTTTTGGTTTGTTTTTTGTTTTTATGGGTGGGCAAAGATTAAATTTGGGAATGGGGGGAAAAGTAGGTAAAAAGAGGAATGGGGAGGGTAATAAATGGGATGAGGGGGTGGGTGGAGGTGCAAGGGTAGTTTAGGTCATTGTAGGTGGGTAAAAGGGGAAATAGGGCAGGTTTTTTAGAAAGGGGGGTTTGGGGAATCATGGATTGTTACTGCGACAGTGACTGGTGTTGGTCAGTTATGGCTGACGTCGGTAAATTTTAACTGGTATTGGTCACCAAATAGGTGACTGAGGCTTGTTAAAGGGTGACCGAGGTCCATTAAGTTAAACCAGTATTGGTCACCAAACAGGTGACCGATGCCAGTTAAAGGGTGATCGGGATCAGTTAGGGGCAAACGGCACCGATCGGGTTTTGGGGGACACGGGTCAAAAAGTGATGTGGGCTAGGTGGTTGAGATGGGTAGGGTGAAAATAGGTTGTGGGAAAATTATAGTAGGTGAGTATGGGTATGGTAAATTTATATTAATGTTTTGTTTGTATTGGATGCATGGGAGAGATCAACTATGTATGCAGGACATGGTTCCGCCTCTACTAGTGATAGTACATGGTCCAATGACCCCATAGGAGCTGTAGAATGTGGAGGTAGTTAGCTTGAGTGGATTCTAGTGATATTGACATGTATTCCAGTAGCCCAGTTTGATGGTTATGCTCATCGATATATGGGATTCCGTGACCAACACATTCCACCTGCCGACGGGTGAGATTACTGTCACCCTGGAGGATGTGTTCCGGATTCTATGGTTACCCATATTAGGTAAAAAAGTA
Source organism: Taxus chinensis (assembly GCA_019776745.2). Lineage (NCBI taxonomy): Eukaryota > Viridiplantae > Streptophyta > Pinopsida > Cupressales > Taxaceae > Taxus > Taxus chinensis. The sequence goes on along the minus strand of CM034148.1, from coordinate 85,289,123 downwards.
TAATTTGTCTCCTCCAAGGCCTCAAAGGAGCTTATTGTGACTAATTTTGGAGAGGGGATGGCTGAGCTGAGATTCCCTAGCACCAGCTTGAGCTATGGAGAGATGTACCTAGTCTGTTCGGAGGCAATGAGGCTAGTCATTCTTTTGATGGAGGCAGTGTGCTGCTTTGCACTACCAGATGCAGAGGGTTTAAATTTTCCCTGATTGTTGATGGGGGTAATCCACGATATGATGATAGAGGAAACCCACTTTTCCTAGGCACCAACATTCTTGGTGCAGGTGTAAAGGGAGTTGAGGGCATATGGGCAGCTACGCAGGTTCAGCCTGTGTTGTACATTTTTACTACACTACTGGGTGTATGAGCACACAGCTTATGTGTGTCCTATAGGGATGCCCTGAGCAGATGAATTCCCACCAAGATTTGTGTGGGTGGGGTATAAGAGATGGGTGTTGGCTATTGGAAAGTGGAGATATGAGAGGCCCACACATGATGTGGCCTATTTCTGATAGTTACTGGAGGGTTTTTCTGGAGTGGACATTATTTAGAGGCTATATGTGGGATTCCCCTCATATAGGCATATGCATGAGGAGCTAGTTGAGCTCCATCTAGTGAGATGGATACAGGGTTTCCATGCTAGGGAGTATGGGATGATCTCGGTGGATAAAGTCTAGCGGCAGTTCAGGATTTTATAGGATGTACCTCCGCCCTTCCTATAGTACTAGAGAGATGATGTGGAGAGGCTCTTACCTATACCATAGCCTATAATTCCCACAGGGTAGGAGGAGAAGGTAGTGGACCAATGAATAGATGATGTCGGGGTCACAGATAGGTACAGATAGTGGTGGGTAGCTCATTTACGAGTCATACCACCCAGACCAAGGCAGCTAGATCTAGCCACCATCATGGTGTAGAGAGATGCCCTACAGGGGCAGGTGGATATGTTGATTACCCATTTGGGTATACTACAGACACAGCTGGAGAGGTCTGAGGCAGAGATAGAAGAGCTACATGTACAGGTGGTTAGTCTAGAGGCCTAGATGGCTGGTGGAGGAGATGGAGATGAAGAGGAGGGTGATGGTCAGGTGACGGCCTTACAGGCTCAGGTGGCAGGTTTACGGGGCTAGTTGGCCACAACCCAGGCATAGATTGGGGTCTTACAAGTCTAGATATAGGCATAGGGGTAGGGGGAACCACCACAGGCACCAAGACCGGGTCCCAGTTCACAAGAAGGAGCGGGGGACTGTCCCGAAGGAAAGGTATAGGGGCTGAGACCTCTGGGACCACCATAGACCGTGCCTATATCTAGGTTACGAGATTCCCTAGGTGAGGCTAGATATTATCAGGACCAACTGATGGCAGCCAGGATAGACTTCATATCCTATGCCAAGTATAGGGCACAACAGGCATCCAGTGAGAGGACAAGATCCTACACTCACAGTGTGGATAGCACAGGGGGTTAGCGAGCTATGAGGCCAGATCAGGTAGAGGCTACCAGCACACAGAAACTAGCTCCATTTAAGGCACCAGCAGGGACCTAGGAGGCCAAGGGTATAGGTGATACAAAGATGGAGGACATCCGCTGAGATGCCTGATATGTGGTGCCTAGTTTTAGATGTATGATAGTATTTTTTATGATATATACTAGCCTACGTGTTGAAGACATTGAGGATATATGAGAGGTTTTGTATATTTTGAGCATATACCGACCTATGTGCTGATGACATTTTGTATTGTGTATCGGCCTACGTGCTGACAATTTAGAGATGATGGACATGATGAGATATCCATGTATATTGTATGGAGATACACATTTATTTATATGATGAGATATATAATATATATTTTTGATTTGTTGATGTGGTGATGAGATTTTCAATTTATTGGTATGTATTGATGAGATTTTGATTTGTTGTTTTGATATAAATGGAAATTAGGTGAGTTAGGCATGACGGAATCAGGTTGGTTTAGGCATGGATTGAATCAGGTCATAGGTATGGTTGAGTTAGGTTTATTAGGCATGGTGGAGTTAGGTTGGTTTAGGCATGGATCGAGTCAGGTCTTATGCATGGATCGAGTTAGGTTATAGGTATGGATCGAGTCAGGTTTGTTAGGCATGGATTGAGTCAGGTTGTAGGCATGGATTGAGTCAGGTCGTAGGTATGGTTGAGTTAGGTTTATTAGGCATGGTGGAGTTAGGTCTTAGGTATGGTTGTGATTCATTATTTTATGCAATTAATGATAATATGGGTTATATGTGAGATGTGGTATAATCTATGCATAGTGATGATAAAAAAAGGGTAGGCATAATAAATGTATGTTGTCATAAGGATTAAAATATGAAGTAACTTGTTATGTATGTGGTTTAATTTCCAATGTTGGGTATAAAAGGGAAACGAAGTGACGTGTCATGTAATGTGAGGAACATGGCAGATGAATTGTTTAGGGTAGAGAATGGATGAGGTAACCTCCAAGGGCCCATGCCCTCAGAGTGCTGCCTACATAGTCTTGATGAAAAGGGACCTTAGGCTGATGCAGTTCTCCTATGAGCTAGGGAAGAAGACGAGGAGGTATGAAAATGAGTTAGTAGGTTTTAGGCTTGGCGTGGGTTTAGGTTTGTTAGGTGTGGGTGGGTTATAGGAAAATTAGTGTAAGTGATGTCAATGGTGATTTTGAATGTGGGAAAATAAGAAGATAGATTAACCAAAAAGTAAGAATCGAGGACCAAGTCCTGTATAAGGTAATCAAAATGTAAACAAGGATGGCTAAAAGAAAAGTGGGGGAAATAAAGCCACCTGATTGGTGAGGATCATACTAATTAGATCACACCCTAAAAGAGGTGATGAACGTAAGACCCTAAAGACATTACATGATTGATTGTTCTATGGTGAAAAGTAGTCACATGATCACCAAATTTTGTGGTTTCCAAGAGGTCCCTTGAGGTAGTAGGAAATGGGAATGGGAATGGGAATGGTAAGAAGGGTGAAAAGAAGTTAATTTTTATATGGTGTAGGTAGCATGCAATTCAGGAAAGAGAACCTAGGTCACAATGGGCAAGTCCATGACTAAAAGGTTTGTTGTTTTGACTTATAGTTGAGATAGACTGATTAAGGTGGGAAGTCTATATGGGATGAAGAAAATGTAACTCCTTGAGGTCTTCGTGAAGTTGATTGATGTGGGAAGCTTCGGTTGCTCTTGTCATTTTTTTTGTTGTAAGAGCTTTAAATAGTTTTCCTTCAAGGGAGCAATCTAGTTATAGGAGCCATTGTCAAGAGGAAGATGTCCTTTTGAGGGAGTCATCTTTTGAGTGGAATTTTGACTCAAGGAGTTATATCCCATGTGAGGGCTTTGAAGTCATGGAAAAGACCAAGGTGAGGATAGGAATCTCATGTAAAAGGCAAGGTGAAATGACCATGGGATCTCATCTGAATGTAGATAAAAAGTATCCATGAGAATCATGCTATGTGCAATGCCGTGGTACACATATTCAAGAGAAGATAACAAGTGATGAGTACTCACATGATTCTTGTTTAATCATTGGTGAGGTGTATGAAGTGGATAGTGCTCAAGGGGCGAGCATAGAAAGAGACAAAGGGTGAGTTAGGACTTAAAAGTCAACAATAGAATGGTCGAAGATACAAGGCGTTAAGGGGCTTAGGTTTAGGTTTACCATCAAGTGTAAATAAACGATAAGCACCTGATCCATAAGTATGAGTCATGATGTATGGTCTAAGCCAATTAGGAGCAAATTTTCCCCATTTGATTTTTTCTTCTTTAGTTACATGTTGATTTTATTTTAGGAAAAGGTTACCAAATTGGAAGGTTCGTGCATGGACATGTGTGTCATAGGCACATTTGATACATTTTTGGTAAACTTGAAGGTGATCCAGAGAATTAAGACGGCGTTCTTCTAATAACTCCAACTGTGCTAAATGGTCTTAACGAAAGGCATCATCATTGAGCATGTCATGGAGAGAAATGTGGAGTGAGGGAATCTAGACTTCGAGAGGTAGAACAACCTCTACACCATAGACCAGAGAAAAGGGTGTGGCTGTAGTGGAAGTGTGAATACTAGTGTGGTATGCCCACAAGGCAAAAGGAATGTGCGTATGACAATCCTTCCCAGTATCATTAACCACTTTCATAGGAATTTTTTTAGGGTTTTGTTAGTGGATTCAGCTTGGCCATTAGTTTGTGGGTAATAAGGTGATGAGAAACTAAGCTGAATGCCGAAGGCATCACATAGTAATTGCAATGTTTTTTTAAAAAAAAAATTCCATTGTTAGTGATGAGGCGATGAGGAAAACCAAAGTAAAAAATGATGTGATGATTGATAAACTCACATATTTTCTCAACTTTCATGGAGATGAGTGGTATGGATTCCACCCATTTTTTATAGTATTTTGTAGCAGTGATGATCCATTGATGGCATTGGGAAGATTGGGGGTTGATCTCTCTGACAAGATCTAAACCCCATTGAGAGAAGGGCCAAAGGTCATGGGTGACCTGTAAGGCGTGATTGGGTGTATGATGAAGATTGGCATGTTGTTAACATTTTACACAACATTTGATGTAGTCACAACAATCATGGTTAAGGGTCGGCCAGTAATAGCCCATGCGAAGAATATGATTAGCAACAACAAGGCCATTGAAGTGACCTCCACATATGCTATCATGAACCTCCTTAATGGTATAAGGAATTTTAGAACTTGTGAGGCATCATAAGAGAGTACCATCAAAGCCGAACTTATAGAGGAGTCCCCCTAGGAGGATGTAATGAGAGACCTTTTAAGGAAGGCACATTGTCTGTTACAGGTGAGATCAGGAGGTAAGATGGAGAGAGAAAGGTAGTCGGAGTATTGTTTGTACCAAAGGTCACTCGGGTCAAGGTGATGGTTCCAATGGAGTAAACATCATGAGGTAAATAAGAAGGTGATTGGAGGTGTTGTACGGTGACAAAGATTTTAGAATCGACAGGTGAAGTAGGTATTTGGGAAGCTAAACAGGCCATGGTATCTGCAAATTTGTTGGTTGAACATTCGATGGTTTCCAGGGTGTAACGATCAAAGGCGGTCAAAAGTACATCTACATGATGTTTATACTTCTAAAGTAACTCATTACAACATTGATATATACCATTGACTTAGTTTACGACCAATTGAGAATCACCAAAGATGTTGATTGATTTGACATCTAGGGCATAGGTGGCTCGAAGACCTAATACGAGTGCTTCGTATTTGGTGATATTATTTGTGAATTAAAAATCAAGTTTGAAAGACAAAGGCATGGGCTCACACACAAGCGTAATGAGGATAATACCAGCCCCACACCCATGTAGACACTTTGAACCATCGAAGAAGAGTGTCATTTGGTAAGGGGGTTCATCCAAGGAAAGGGTAGCAATTGACTCATTTGGAAAATCAAAATTAAAGGGTTGATCCCTAGAAATAGGTGCGTCAGCCAATTGCTCAGTGATTTCTTGGCCCTTGATGGAATTTTGATGAATGAATTCGAGGTCAAGATCAGCTAAGAGCATAAGCCATCGTGCAGCACGCTGATTTTGATAAGGTTTGGCATACATGAAGTGTAAGGGGTTGGTGTTGGTCACAACATAGGTTTTGTGGTTAGGTAGCTAATGACGGAGTTTGGTGGCAACAAAAACTAAGGCTAAGCAAATTTTTTTAGGATGGTGTATCGGGTTTCGTAGTCCAAAAGAGTATGAATTGTGTAATAAACTGCGTACTCTCTATGTTTTTCATCACGATGAGAGAGCATGGCTCCCAAGGAGTGATCGGTAGCTGAGATGTATAGGTAAAAATGTTTATCATCTTTAGGTGGGATGAGTACAGGTGGTTGGAGAAGGTATTGTCTTAGGGCCTCAAAATATTTGTGGCAATCATCATCCCATTTAAAGGAGACATCCTTCTTGAGTAGATGGTGAAATGGTTGGCACCGATCCGATAATTGTGAAATGAAATAGTGAATAGATTGTAACTTACCTTGCAGGCTATAGAGTTATCGAAGGTTAGTGGGCAGAGGCATTTTGAGAATAGCCTTGACTTTAGCAGGGTCAACTTTTATACCACATAAGGAAATAATAAATCCCAAGAGCTTTCTTGAGAGAACCACAAAGACACACTTCTTTGGCTGAAGGTGAATGAGATGGTCAAAAATGGTTTTTAGGACGGTAAGGTTCTCGGAGTGGCTCTTAGATTTGGCCAAGAGATCATCCACACAATCTTCCAATATGTGATGCATGATGTCATGGAAGATGTAAGTCATACCCCACTAATATATGGCACCAACATTTTTAAGGCCGAAAGACATGACTCGATAGTAGAAGGTCCCCTAAAGGGTGATGAATGAGGTTTTGTGTTGATCCTCTAAGGCAAGAAAGATTTGGTTGTAACCCGAGAAGACATCCATGAGTGATAGCATCTCATGGCCAACAGTAATGTCAACCTGCTGGTCAATTCTAGGTAAGGGAAAGTCATCTTTAGGACATGCTAGGTTAAGGTCATGGAAGTCTATGAAAATACAGACTCCCCTTGTCACCTTAGTGACAAGGAAAATGTTAGAAATCCAATGAGGATAATCAATGGGTAAGATGAAGGAAATGGAAAGAAGGTGTTGAAGTTCTTCTTTAACGAGAAGGGCAATATGAGGGTGCATTTTCCTCAGCTTTTGTTTGATGGGCTTTTCATCAGGAATAATGACGATATTGTGGACCACTATGGTGGGGTCAATACCGGGCATGTCTATGTAAGACCAAGTGAAAGCCTGGTTATGGTCTCTAAGAAAAGAAGTGATGGATTCATGTTCAGTAGCATCTAAAGATTGACCGATCTTTAGGATGTGTGGGTCATCCTGAGTATGAATGTTGATCTCAATAGTCAATTTATTCAACATGGTTTACGTCTCAGAAGGTAAATATTGATAAATATATGAGTCTTCTACACTAAGGTAGGTGAGTATAGATTCATCATCTTAACATTGAATGATATTAATTAACGGTGTATCATCATTGATCATTTTAGCATACAGGAAGGGAAGAGTGGAAGGGGCCTCACCCTCATGTTGATAAGTCAGAGGCCCCAAGGAAATGGTATTTATGAAAAAAAAAAGTTAGGAGGGATAGATTTAGGATCCATCGTCTCTGTCAGAAAGGGTGGTGATGAAGGTGGAGAAGGGATAGCATCCTTGATGAGTTCAATGCGGGCTTGTTTGGTAGGTGGTTTAGGAAATTTGATACCACTACGGTTGTTATGTTTGCAGGTGGCACATGGAATAATGGTATGGAAACCTTTCTCATAAAAGCTAAAACCAAAACCCTTCCATGCACATTGGTGTAGGAAGATGTGGGAAGAACAGTGATTGGTAAGTGATTGGAAGTCATTGGAAAATGGGTGAGTTTGTGGTAGTGGTTCAGGTGTATATGTGGTAGTATCAAGTCCCCCATAGGTGATACTAGTACAGAGATGAGGAGGACCATAAAAGAGGCATTCTTCTATGTAGTGATTGTAACGAGGGTGTTGGTGAAGACTTTTGTACTCTTGTGGAGTAAGGAATGTGTTGACACTATATAGGCGGTATTCCCCCAGAGTGAGGTGTTGAAAAATTCCTTCCAATGGATTGGTGGTTGGTATGTAGGTAGCTAGAATAAAATATGTGTCGGAGGTTGATGCAAAGGTAGAGTTGATGGATTAGGAGGCTAATGGGTCAGCCATGGAGGTTGTGGTAGTGGTTAGAATGGAGGACACATGTGTGGTAGAAGCAGTGGCTATACTGGTAAGTGGAGGTGTAGGTGAAGCGGTGGTTGTCATGGAGGTAGACGCTTTAATGGGTATGAGCACATCATTGGGTCGATAAAGCATGTTACATGTTTTAAAAGGTGATGAGTCAGATGGAATGGTATAGGTGAGTCCTTCCTATTCAAAATTTACACAATGATGCAAAGTGGAAGGAATGCACCCCATGACATGAATCCAGGGTCTTCCAAGCAACAAGTTATATTGAAACTCCCCCTCCAAGACATATAATAATTTTGGGACAGTGCGGGGGCCCAAGTAAATGTGAAGGATGAGAGTGCCTAGTGTAGAGGTAATAGCATCATTGAATAAATGCAACATGACAAGATGTTTATGCATGTAATTATTAGGTATGCACATTTGAGTGAATGCACGGGATGAAATGATATTAATGTTAGTGCCCCCATCAATCATCACATGTCATACCTGTATGTCATCAATGTGGACAGAGATGAAGAGGGCCAGGTTTGGGTCATCATTTTAGTGTGGCACGATCTATTTCTCTAAAAGGATAAGGGAGGCTACTTGGTGAGTAGGTGGAGGTGTGGGTGAAGGTGGTAATTTGGTAAGAGAGGCTACATGATGGGGTGTGATAATGGAGGCTACTGGTGTAGGGTCATTGGGAAAAACCTCAATAGATTGAAGAACCTCAATGAGATCTTGACGATGGGATTCTGAGGTTTGAATGAGGTCATATAAGGACATTTTGAGGGGAGACTGGTGTAATTTTTTGAGCATGGTGCAATGTGTGACTCCTTTAGAAATGGGGTATGTGGGGCAACAAATAGTGATTTTAGGTATGGGTGCAGATGGTATGTTTGGTATAGGATTGGTTGGTGGGTCAGTTGCCCTTTCTTTACCTTTATCCTTCTGAGCATGGGTAGTGACATGTATCATGTTGATCCAAGGGGAGTTGGAAAATGAAGAAGGTTTAGGGTGAGTGGTATAACGACATGACGAGAAAAAACCTACCGGAGGAGAAAAACCCTATGAGGGGAGTTGGGCACAATGACATTTGGGTGGTGGCATGGCAAGTTCTATGATGTGAACCATGTTAATTTCAAATCTTGGCGGTGGTTCAAGGAGTTGTGGGGGTGGAGGTTGTGGTTGTTGAGTGGGAAATGTGGGAATGGGTGTCGGTGAAGTAGGGTCCTTGTTGAGAAGGTCGTCATCATCAAAGTTGGCTTCTGGAGGACACAACTGGATAATGATGGATTTTAAGGCCTTACAATTCTCCACATCGTGCCCTGACACACGATGGTAGGTGTAAATTTTAGTATCATCAAACCATTCTGGCTTGGGTTTGAGAGGATCATAAGGTCTGAGTGGTGGTAATGTGATGACATAAGTCTCAAGGAGGTTGGTTAAAATTTTGGCATAAGACCCTACTAGTGGATCACAATGGGAAGTGAACGTGGGTTTGGGGGTAGGTGTAGTTGATTGTTGAGGAATGGTCCTTGCAAAAGGGGGAGTAGGTCAAGTCCTGATTTTGGGTGCTGGCGTGGTCTTAAGCATTGGTCATGTCTATTTGGGTAGGGGTATCGTGGATGAACTAGTAGGAGGGTGTGTTTTGATTACCTTTTTGTGGGGTAGCAGGGTTTTGTCTTTGAGTTACACCTTCATGGGTAAAGGTGATATTGGTGTACGAGGTCTAGAAGGAAAGGTAGATGGGGGAAGAGGATGAGTTACCCATGGGGATAATGGAGGTGCTATGAAGGTAGAGGATACGGGTCATGCAGGAGGTGTAGGGGACAAATATTGAAGTGTAGTGGGTAGCGAAGGAATTTCTAAAGATATTGGAGGTATGGGTGGTAAAGATGTTGTGGGTGTGGGTGTAAGTCGTGTCGGTCACCTGGGTACATTAGAGGTTTGCGAGGAAGGAATGGGCTGTTGTGTTTTTGGCTTATTTATGGGTGTAGGTTGCTTGGCCATGTTGAGAAGCTGAGGTCCTATGACATACGGGATAGGTATAGGTGTGATTGGCACAACCGGGGTATGAAGTCGATGGGTTTGGTTCTTCTATTTGGGTGTCAAATTAGGTGTGGTGTTGACTTTGGAGGATGTAGCTAAATCTATTTTGATAGGTGGATGAGTAATGCTGGTGGTTGGGGTGACCCCTAAGGTGGTAATAGGTTTAGTCGAGGAAAATGTTGTAGGTGTGGGTTTTGGTTTAGATGTAGTTTGGGTTATTGGCAAGGGTGTATGTTGAGTTAGTCTAAGTGTCATGGAAGGAGTTGTGATAGAGGTGGTTGTGTTTGGTTTGATTGGTCAAAATACTTTTGGGTAGGTAGTGGAAGTATAAGCAAGTGACATCTGCATCATGTGTGGAGACGGGAAGTAAAAGATGCCCCCATAGTAAGGCCCTACAGTGTGAGAGGGTTGGTTTTGGGAATATAATGATGGTGGCACTCCATTTTATGGTACTTCCATGTAGGTTGATTGAGAAGAAGGTAGTGAAACAGGGGGTACGTACCCAGAGTGAATAATAGATGAAACAGGAGGCTGCTGATAGTATATATATGGGGGTGGAAGGGTTGTGGTAACCCTAGTGGTAATGGGGGCTAATGATTGTGGCATGGAAAGTACCATGTTCTAAAAAGGGGTAGGGGTCACCGAACACCAAAGGTGGTACTGTAGTTATGGGTATGTGTGAGACATTAGTGGCAGATGAGGTCACATTTTGGGTAGTTGTTGAAGGTATGGTGGATGTGGCGGGTGCCACAGAGGTGATAGATGCAGAATTCATAGTGGGTATAGGACCGAGCTATGAAATGACCAGGGGGGTAAAGTAGATGTGGGTAACACAGAGCTAGATGGGGCTGATGCAGGAGTGGGAGTGAGAGTTGGGGGGATAGATATAGGCATGCCATATATCAACTGACCCAAGGCATCTCGAGTGGATGAATGGGAAAGGTAAAACTACAAAGTGGTAGGGTTTTGGTTAAGGATTCATGTGAACTCCTTATCTCCTGATAGCAATAGTGATAGGTTAGATGGGATCCACGGTTGGTGATAAAATGGAAGGTGGTGAAGGAATAGGTGGGAGTGATTGAACAACTGGCATGAAATACAAGTGCGCTTGCTTGTTTTTGGGTCAGCACCATGTGAACCGGTACTGATCAGGTAGGGTTGCTTCTCTGTAAATGACACAGAAAAATAGTAGGAATAGTTGAATTTGATAGTAAAAAGTGTATTAGATACCAAATGTTGGTTGGAAAGTGAAATATGCTAATTGATGTCGGTTAGGGAAAACCGACGCTGGTCAGGGGTAACCACTGCCAGATCACTGTAGAAAATGGACAATGAGTGAAAAACCAGGTATAAAGTCAAATATGACAAATATGCCAAATCTAATGAGTTTTACAATGTTAATGGGGATGATAGCACTGACAGGGACTATGAGAAGTGGAAGAAGATGAATAAATAACAAGGATGAAGATGAATAAATGTCCCTTTGAGTAGGTTAACAAAAGGACTCTAGAACTAACGCCTGATTAGGTAAGAAACGACGATAGTTAGAGGGTAACCAATGAAGGTCACTGGACCGACACTGGTCACTTTGAAATTGAAATAGTGATGAAAGAATAGTGGTTTTGAATTAAAATTTGATGTGGAATCAGATGCTAGAATTCTAAGAATGATAAGAATATGGTCCAGGGACACTCAGGTGAAGCCAGAATACACCAGCTATGATGAGGAGTGTGCAAGGATGAACAAGAAAAATGAAGAACATGATCTTTCACCTCAAAGCATAAGCCAAGCATAAACACTAAGAAAAATGCGATCCTAGGAGTGTCTTTTCTATTATGTTTGTTTAGCTTATGCTATTTAAGGAGTGACACATGAACTATGAAATAGAGTTTTTTGGTGAGGATGGCTTCCTATGAAGAAGGAGATCTAAAAGGTGAGGTTTTAGGTATGTTATGGTGGGGGCAGGCTTTGCTCTGAAGTATGACTTGACAGAGTAGCAAGCTGGGAAGTACCTACCAATCCTTAGATCAGTGTGATTATTGATAGGCGTTCCCAAGAAAGATGTTGTTTAAGAATATGTGTTTGTTTCAAATTTGTGCAATTTGGGAAGACACAGAGAGAGAGAGAGATGTGCTTTCTATGGTTCATTTGTACAGCCATCAGCTGGTCATGACTTCTAGTGTATAGGTTTCCCTCAATTAATGTGAGATAATGTGATAAATCAGAATGCAATGCACTTATTTTTAAGCCCAAATCAAAGTGTGAAGTTAGATGACACAAAAAGATGAAGAGGAAGAGGGATGCTTTTTCACTACAATGCAAAAAACATGAAGAAATGGTTCTTTTTTAAATACACAAAAAAAAAAGTTTCTCTTAGAGACAAATAGAAAGAAAAGGTAGGTTACCAAGGAAGAAAATTAATGTGTATGCTTTTCAGAAGGGAAACAAATACACAACTTTTCCTAGGAATGAATACAATGCAAGGAACCCTAGATGGGTCCCACTAGGCGTACCAAAACATTTCACCTAATTCTTAGACGTTTCTTTGAATTATTGACAAAACAGATAGGGTAACAGGCATAGGAGGAATACCTATTTAAATGCTAGTTGTTGGGTTGTTGCGCGCATATGAATTCTAAATCCACAGCTGATTGTGAGGTATTCCTTTTGGCTAGGAGGAACTACCTATAATGAAAAACAAGACCACCAGAAAGATAATTAAACAATATGTGCAGTGAATTGCCTAGTGCTGTGCTAGATCCGTGAAGTGTGATACATCCTAAACAGTTGTTAGTCCATTGTTTTAAACAATTTAATGTGGGATAATAAAGTAAATCCTATTGTAATTTGAAATGATGTAGGTATCTCACTTGAAACACAATAAGGAAGATCTGATCTAATAGGATAGGTTAGAGTAGGATCCAAAGGTCAAATAATTGGTTTTGGATCTCTGCAGGTCTAACAGAGGTCTCAGGTAAATCTACATGTGAGTAAGGGTGATGTTAGAATTAGGTGGGTAGATCACTATTCTGGGTTGTATGTGCACATACAGAGACCGATGCCGGTTAAAGGTGACTGATGGTGGTTGGTTGTAACTGGTACCGGTTACTATGGAAAGATTGGGAATTCCACAAAATGGGTTTTGGGTCACCTTCATGATTGCACAAAGGACTTTGGTTGGTTAGGAATGAGAGTATTGGGTAGATTTGGGTAGGATTTGGCAAGGTTTTGAATGGGTATATGGAGGGGGAGTTTTGAAGGAGGTCAATGGGTGGCTAGGTAAATAACAGGTGATAATATAATAATGAAATGAAATGAACCAGAAAAATATAACATTTTACTTACTTGGATTCTAGTCATGGACACCTGTGAGTGAGGGATGGAGGTACTGGTAAGAGGTTGAAGGCTGCAAGATGATCACCAATCATAGGAAAGCTTTTGCATGGGCTGTATGGGCATTCCTTTTTCTTGGTTAGATCAGATCATTACTAGGGTAAGTGCTGGATGGTTGTGTAGAAGAAAATACTTGATCTCCTTCCTTGTATGTGTGTTCTCACTAAAATTTGCTCTCAAAAGATGTGATATCTCTTTGGAATGTGCTAATGTTTGCCAACTTTTTCCAATCTTTTCAAACCTTGAGAATAAAGATTGTTTTGGGGGTTAAAAGGGTAACTGACGGCAGTTCTAGCTTAACTGGCGACGGTTAGGGATAACTGGTGTCGGTCATGGTGTGATTTCCTAGGTTTACTAAACTAAGGATATCCTCTTTATTTTCTCAAATATCATGTGTCGTTAACCTAAGGATTAAACTGGAACCTTCTTGTAAGCATGTGGGAATGTGGTTAGATGGAATGTAGGCATTGATTTTTAGGGTTTGGGTAAGTCTTAGTTAGTTATGGCAACTTACTAAGAATAGGTCTTAGGGTGAGTTGGCTTGATGAGGTATCTAGGTGAGGTGTATGTGTGGATATTATCTAAATTAAGATATTTAAATAATAAATATGGTGAGGATAATGAATTAATTTAATTAGATTAATTAAATTAATATTAGTGAGGTGAATGGGGCTGATGGCTAGGTTAATGTGATGAGGGGGTGTCATTTTTTTGACGGGACCAAAGGGGAGTGTGACCTAATTTTAGTATCTACACTAGGTACCTTATATCTACTCCTTTCTATATATTCATAGCTTCAGTCCTAAGGCTTAAGCCAACAAAACTAATAAAATCTTATTCCAAGGATAACGTGTTTGTTAGATTTTTATTGTTGAATTTGTGATCTTTCTCAAACTTGGAATTGATGCTAGGGTGAAGGCAGAAGCATTGTGTGGTACTTCATCACTTTTATTTCTTTTCCACAGGGGACTCATCCTAACTAGGTAATTATGGTTCTCTGAGTGTACTCAGGAAATTGAGGTAATTGGTCTAGGGTACACAACCTATTTTTTGGTTCAACTTTTGACCAAACTAACTCAAACAGTTTTAAATTTCTTCATTTTCACAATACCAGGTTGGCATTAGCTTAGTAAACTCTACATTATCTAAGGTCCTTATCGTCTAATCGGTATGAGGTTCAAGTGATTCTGGTATCCAAGGTCTCTAGTGTTTTTGAAGTTCTGTAAACACAACATAAAAATTTCACCTACCAGGAACATTTCAATTTTTTTTTTAGTTTCTTTCATTTTTACAAACCCCAAAGGTAGGGTCAGGATTTTCGGTCATGGAAATCCGCTATGTAAGTTCATTAGGACTCAACTATACAGTTGTGATCTATTTCTTTCCACATGTAGTAATGTATACCTTTTCCTTCAAAGCCCTTCACCACCTTCCATGGTCTAGGTCTCTAATGGATCCTAAATCTTGGCATGTGTACCATACCTTAAGGTGATGAGGTAAAAATCACTGAGATTCCTTGATCAGGAACACCAAGGGAGCCTAGTCCAATGATTACCTTTCTAAGGTAAGGTCCACCTGCGACTCATCAGGTAAAGACTCTTTATGGAATAACTGATCATGCCCCCAATTTGGGTGAGGCACCTCTGCCAGGTATTGTGGAATGCTAAAAGTGGTCACCCAATTTAGGGCTAATGTGTAGGTCAGGGTGACCTATGTCAGTCATTTGACAACCACCTACTTCGGTACAGGTCAACCGATCTCGGTATCCTTAGGGGCATCGCGAACTCGATCCCGGTCAACATCTACAATGACCAATCGGTTGATTTCCCCTATTGTTATCATCATCAATATCTTCTGTACCCATTCCTACACAACCACCGGTTGCATCGACCTCTTCCACTCCATTTAGCATATTTTGGTAAGTTTTTGTTCCCAAAAATATTCCACCCATCACTACGAGGATCTTTACACAACGATCATTCTACCATACACTTAGTACTGTCAGACACAACGGGTGATTACATGGTGAGAAGTGGGTCATATTCAAGGTATTTTCCATCTGAGGGATCTTCCATTACCTACAGGTACTGTAAATAGTCAATTCACTTATGGTCGGAGGCCACCACAGGGATTGGCATGCATTCCACTGACCCAATTATCTTATCAGACGTGCCACTTAGATGATGGCAGGGCGACGAGGTCTCTCACCCTAACCCCAAAGTGGATCTCATCACATATGATGATGGGAGAAGTAAATTGTAGATGCTCGTTTTGGCCTCAATTTTTGTGGGTGGACATAATGTCTTAACCTATGGGAATGAGGGGGAAAAGTGGGTAATGAGACCCATCCACCCCTCCATACCTATTCATCCCTATCCTGCAAAATGGGAGGAGGTCCCAAGGGTAGTTCAACTCATTTTAAGGTGGGTAAAAGGAGGACCCCCAAGGGGGAGGTTTTTTATTCAGGAGGGTTTGGGGAATCGTGGACTTGTTACTTGGATAGGCCCTGATGATGCCTTAGTCCTTTGAATGTTTCCCATTGGTCCCTATCAAGACGGTATCGGTCACTTAGACTGGTGACCAAGGCCGATTAATGAGTGAATTAGGTCAATTATTCCTTCTACCAGTATTGGTCACCATAACTTCCTCAACTCAATTTTGGTATAAAGGGTGATCTCTAGGAAGGTCGATCTAGGGGACCAATCTATAATCTATTTGTCAATACGATGTTGACACCTATCACTAATTGATGTGTCACTACGTTGGTTGAGATGGTCTAGGGTAAAAATATTTCCTTCTCTCTACCGTATCCTAAACTCATAGAAGGTGAGTATGGGGTACGAGTAGAATGTGCTAGAAAAATTTCCTCAACTCTCTATTGGATGTAGGGGAAATGTTCAACTACATATGTGGGATGAGGCTTTCACCTCTACTGGCTTAGATAGCTTCACATGGCGCACGACCCTCGAAGAAGAAAAGCTAAAATTTTGTAACAAAAACACCACCTTCAAATCAAATGAGTCTTCTTCCAAACCGACCTATGTAAACATTCCAAGCCTAAAGGATCGTGCTCATCAATAGAGGTGGATTCTGTGACCAAGTTGGACCTTCTCATCTATCCAATCAGCCAAAACCTCTTAACAATCACTCTAGAGGATCTATTCCAGATTCTACAATTACAAATATTGGGTACAAAGGAGTCTACACTTTCCATTAGAGGCCTCAGAGGAGCATTATTTTGTATTGGAAAAATTTGTTGAAGAGATGGAGCCATCACTAGGACATTTTATCAAACTCACAAATTGGTTTGTGATCCTTCTGATGCCCCACATCAGTTTGGTATTTTATAATTACCACCGTAGATCCTAGAGGCCAGTAGTGCACACTGCTTATAGCATTGCAAAACCTTCAAAAATGTGTCTTTTTATTGCAAGATTTGCACTTCTACTACTCATGACACCAAGGATTGTAGATTGATTAACTAGATACATGATGCCATTGATATCAGTGTGCACCAAACCAACATTAAAAAATGGTTCCAAGGATGATGGTCACCACTATAAGGGCAGGCAGATGGATGAACTCGTGGAAGAAGCTTCCGTGGAGGATTTCGAGGTCATGGCAACCACGAAGGAGGAAGAAGTGAATTCCCACATGGAAATTTTTACAACTATGGATCTACGGAGCACTACAAGTGTGAATGCCTAGATCTATTACAATGTTCTTGGTGCAGAAGAGTCATAAGTATTAGGATTTCCCAAAGCTATTTGAGCATATGAGCTAAAAACAATGGAAGGAAAAAGGTGCTAGGATGGTAACCATGAAGAAATCAGCCTTATAGTGGATGCCAAGGGTGGTGAGAATTCGTGAGTCAGAATTAGAACCTGTGCTAGTAATAACGTTAGTTTCAGGTTGCATGCTCTAGGGAAATACCAAATAAAAGACCTTCCACTGGTTACTAGAGAAGAGGTAATGCATGGAAAATAACTGTACCCTACTCATCAAAAAAAATTCTATCAAGAGACCATGTATGTAATTCAGAACTTGCAAGGAGAGATCCAGTGTCTAAAGGAGCAGTCAAGGTAGTTAGATAAAAGTAAGAATGTTGAGGCTCCATAAAAGGATCTAGATGAAGTCAGGGAGGTATGTAAAATGATAAGACAAGAGAAAATCATCCCACTACTAGGAGAATGGTTAAAGGAGAAAGTACCGTGTGCTTGAGGAGAGCGTGAGCAACAAGTCTTGCATGTTAACCTTCTTCCTCATACCCTTGATTATGATAAGGAGATTACATTGAATGTAGTTGTTTATGGATGGATTCTAAGCAATATTTTGATAGATATTGTTGTAGAAGTTAATGTTCTCACTCTAGATATTTGGCATCAAATGGGGAGGCCTCCATTGTAACCATATTAAAATGTGTTTTATATGGCGAACAAGACAAGGGAAATGCCCATTGGTGTCTTAAAGGATGATACTATCACTATCCAAGGGGTGAATTTCATTGGAGACTTTGAATTCTTCATTTTTTTCGAGGTCGAAAACTTTCTAGCATTACCTGGGTGCCCCTAGTGTTATAAGAATAATTATAACCTACGATTCAATAAGATGTGTATAAGCTTTGAGAATACGGAAGAATGGGTTATCATTCCCTTGACCGATTGAAATTCAGCACCCTATACTAAGCCCTTGGGAGAATAAGTTCTTGACAGGATCTATGTGTGCTTTATCAGGGACCCTGAAGTGATTCACCCTATGGAAGGGGTTATTCAATTTGAATAAGCTCAATCTGTAAGTGGTAGCACTAGTGCAGCATGTGACAATTGGGTGCATGGATATGAGTTAATTGAGTGGAATTTGAGAGGCTTCGTTACAAGAGTAATGAAGGCGCACTCACTTAGACGTCTAAAGGGGAAGCAGTTACCAAGCTACATTGGGGAAGGCAACCCGACATTTTTCTATGAACCGTGGAATCCCAATGGAGATGTGAAATTGAAAGAAGGAGCAAGTTTGTCTACACTATGCATGGAACCACAACACATTGGTGGGTAGCGCATCAATACAACCTTCTAAGATGTTGTGAGGTGAGTATTACACTTTTAGTTATATTCCTATGAAGTAATGCGCCCACTAAAATTTATACTTATGATGGAAAGGGACCAGCCTCAAACCACATCTAGGAATGTGAGAAAACATGGATGGGAGGTATGGAAGCTTTACCATCTTCCCTATGGGTACAGAAGTTCTATTTGACACTACCAGGTTATGCGCCTGCATGGTACATTCATTCATAACTATGCCATCAAATAGGGAACTGGTGGGAGCTAATGGGTGACTTAATTCAAACCTTTGAGTATCAAAGTACTAAGCCATTGGTGAATGAGGTGTTACATGTGGTTAAGCACCCAACTTTGGAGGATAGTGCCATGGTAGAGGATATGATTTTAGATTTATTAGGAGAACCTAAGTTAAAGGCACGTTTTGATGAAAAGGAACTAGAGGAGCTACAAATTGACTGGGCTTACAAAGAGAAAGAAAAGGGAAAGTTAGTATATGTGGTAGAAGGTGAGGAAGTATAGAAATTATATGTTAACCATACTATATGTATGCACGAAGTAGTGAATAATGCTGAAGAAAAAGTCTAGGTGTACCATGAACCCCTGAAGACAAGGAAGGTTAACATTTTCTTGGGATGGAGGCTAAGGAGGCTACCATTGGGGACTATTGGTCAGAAAAGGAGGTTTCAAATATCATAGATCTATTGAGTGAGTTTTAGGATTTATTCCCATGTGGATACAATGAGCTTAAGGGAGTACAACACTCTCTAGGAGAGATGCGGATCAAGATAAAAGAAGGAGCGCACCTGATTCAGAAGAGACCTTACCAAATGAATCAAAATTTATGGATCTGGGTCAAGGAAGAGAGAGACAAAATGATCACATCAGGCATTATTTAAGTTATAGAGGAATCACAGTGGATAATCCCCATGGTCATAAGCATTCAAAAGTATGGAAGGATAAGGATCTGTATTGACTATAGGGACTTGAATGTGGCATGCGTAATTGATCCTTTTCAAACCCTCTTTACTGAATAAATCCTTGAAAGAGTAGTTGGGAACGAGATCTATTCCTTCACAGATGGATTTTCAAGTTATCACCAAGCTAGCATTACAAAGGAAGACCGAGAGAAGACAACCTTCACCACTGAATGGGGAATTTTTTCCTACATGGTCATGCCTTCTGGACTAAATAATGTTCTTGTTGTATTTTCACGCATAGTATTCTAGGCATTTCAAGACTTTATCCAAAAGTTTCTTCAAGTCTACCTTGATGACTGGATAGTGTATGGATTATTGAAATATGATTGTGACAATTTTTGGTTTATGTTTGAGAGATGCCGACAGTTACACATATCCCTCAACATCAAGAAGCATTTTTTTTCTACTCCATCTGGGACCCTGTTGGGGCACATAATATGTAAGGAAGGCTTGCTAGTGGATCCTTCCAAATTTGTTATTATTGTGGGATTAAGGGAGCCTACTAATGAAATCATCGTGCATGGATTCCTTTCACATATGGGGTACTATCAAAAGTTAATTCAAGGATATGTCAATATCTCCATGTAATTAGAAGGATTGAGGAAGTAGATGTGAGCAGCACAGAGCTAGATGGGGCCAATGTAGGAGTGGGAACGAGAGTTGGGGGGATAGATACGGGCATGTCGTATATCACCTGACCCGAGGCATATCGATTGGATGAGTGAGAAAGGTAAAACTACAAAGTGGCAGGATTTTGGTCAAGGATTCGTGTGAAATCCTCATCTCCTATAGCGATAGTGATAGGTTGGATGGGATCCATGGCTGGTGATAAAATGGAAGGTGGTGAAGGACTAGGTGGGAGTTGTTGACAATTGGCATAAAATACAAGTGCACTTGCTTGTCTGCGGGTCAGCACCATGTGAACCATTACTGATCATGTAGGGTTGTTTCTCTATAAATGACACTGAAAAATAGAAGGAAGAGGTGAATCTGGTGGTAAAAAGTGTATGAGGTACCAAATTTTGGTGGGAAAGTGAAACAGGCTAACCAATGTCGGTTAGGGAAAAGTTACGCCAGTTAGGGTAACCACTTCCGGTCAGTGTAGAAAGTGGACAATGAGAGAAAAAAAAGGTATAAGGTCAAATCTAATAGGTATGCCAAATCTGATGAGGTTTACAACATCAATGGGAATGATAGAAATGATAGGGACTGTGAAAAGTGGAAGAAGATGAATAAATGTCCCTTTGAGTAGGTTAACAAAAGGACTTGGAACCAATGCCCATTGGTAAGTGATGACGGTAAGAGGGTAACTAATGACAGTTGCTAGACTGACACCGGTCACTATGAAATTGAAATAGTGATGAAAGAATAGTGGTTGTGAATTAAAATATGATGTGGAATCAGACCCAGAATTCTAAGAATGATAAGAATATGGTCCAGGCACACTCAGGTGAAGTTGGAATACACCAGCTGTGATGAGGAGTGTGTAAGGATGAACAAGAAAAATGAAGAACATGATCTTTCACCTCAAAACGTAAGCCAAGCAGAAAAACTAAGAAAAATGTGATCCTAAGAGTTTCATTTCTATTATGTTTGTTTATCTTATGCTATTTAAGGACTGACACATAAACTGTGAAATAGAGTTTTCTGGTGAGGATGGCTTCCTACGAAGAAGGATATCTAAAAGGTGAGGTTTCAGGTATGTTATGGTGGGGGTGGGCTTCACTCTAAAGTATGACGCGACAGAGTAGCAAGCTTGGGAGTACCTGCCAAACCTTAGATCAGTGGGATCATTGAAAGGTGTTCCTAAGAAAGATGTTGTTTAAGAATATGTATTTGTTTTTAATTTGTGTACTTTGGTATGACTCAGAGAGAGAGAGAGATGTGCTTTCTATGGTTTTTCAACCATCAGCTAGTCATGACTTCTAACGTATAGGCTGCCCTCAATTAATGTGAGCTAATGCAATAAATCAGAATGTAATGCACTTATTTTTAAGCCCAAATTGAAGTGTGAAGTTGGATGACACAAAAAGATGAAGAGGAAGAGGGATGCTCTTTCACTACAATATAGAAAACACAAAGAAATGGTTCTTTTTAATTACACCAAAAGAAGGGTTTCTTTTAGAGAAAATCGAAAGAAAAGGTAGGTTACCAAGGAGGAAAATTAATGTGTATGCTTTTCAGAAGGGAAAAAAATACACAACTTTTCCTAGGAATGAATAAAGTGCAAGGAACCCTAGATGGGTCCCATTGGGTGTGCCAAAATATTTCACTTGATTCTTAGACGTTTCTTTGAAATATTGATGAAACACATAGGGTAACGGGCATAGGAGGAATACCTATTCAAATGTTGGTTAATGGGTTGTTGCACGCGTATGACTTCTTAATCCACAACTAAGTGTGAAAGCTTCCTTTTGGCTAGGAGGAACTACCTGTAATGAAAAACTAGACCACCAGAAAGATTTAAACAATATGCGCAGTGAACTGTCTAGCATGTGCTAGATCCGGGAAGTATGATACTTCCTAGATGGTTGTCAATCCATTGTTTTAAACAATTTAATGCGGGAAATGAAGTAAATCCTATTGTAACTTGAAATGATGTAGGTATCTCACTTAAAACACAATAAGAAAGATATAATCTAACAGGCTAGGTTAAAATAAGATCCAAAGGTCAAGTAACTGGTCTTGGGTCTCTGTAGGTCTAACAAAAGTCTCAGGAAAATCACAGGTGAATGAGGGTGATGTAGAATTAGGTGGATAGGTTACTATTGTAGGTTGTATGGGAAAATACAGAAACTGATTCCGGTTAAGGGTGACCGACGGTGGTTGGGTGTAATTGGTGCTAGTTATTGTGGAAAATTGGGAATGCCATAGAATGGGTTTTGGGTCACCTTTATGATTACACAAAGGATTTTGGTTGGTTGGAATGAGATATTTGGTAGCTTGGGTGGGATTTATCGAGGTTTGAATAGGTATATGAAGGGGGGCATTGAAGGAGGTCAATGAGTGGTTAGGTAAACAATAGGTGATAATATAATAACGAAATGAAAGGAACCAGAGAAGTATAACATTTTACTTACTTGGATTCTTGTCCTAGACACCTGTAAATGAGGGATGGAGGTGCTAGTAAGAGGTTGAAGGGTGCAAGTGATGACCAATTGTAGGAGAGATTTTACATGGGCTATATGGGCATTCCTTTTGCTTGGTTAGATCAGATCATTACTAGGGTGAGTGTTGGATGGTTGTGCAAAAGAAAATGCTTGATCTCCTTCCTTGAATGCGTGTTCTCACTAAAATTCACTCTCAAAAGATCTGATATCTCTCTGGAATGTGTTAATGTTTTCCAAATTTTTCCAATATTTTCCAACCTTGAAAATAAATTTGTTTTGGGGGTTAAAACAGTAACTGATGGTGGTCTTGGCCTAACTAGCGATGGTTAGGGGTAACTAGCATTGGCCAAGGTAGGATTTCCTAGGTTTACTAAACTAAGGAGATCCTCTTGATTTTCTTGGATCTTGTGTCATTAACCCACAGATTAAATTGGAACCTTCTTGTAAGCATACGGGAATGTGATTAGAGGGAATGTAGGCATTGATTTTTAGGGTTTGGGTAAGTCTTAGTTAGTTATGGCAACTTACTAAGAATAGGTCTTAGGGTGAGTTGGCCTGATGAGGTGTCTAGGTGAGGTGTATATGAGGATATTATCTAAATTAAGATATTTAAATAATAAATATGGTGAGGATAATGAATTAATTTAATTAAATTAATATTAGTGAGGTGAAGGGGGATATAGCTAGGTTAATGTGATGAGGGGTGTTTATTTTTCGAGGGACCAAAGGGGAGTGTGACCTAATTTTAGTGTCTAAATTTTTCCCCTTTTTGTTGCATAGCTTGTATTGGCAAGCGATGCTAAAAAAAATAAGATGTGGTTGCCCCGTTTGTGGGTGAAGGTGATCCCCCTCAATCCAGGAACTGATGAGGGTGAAGGCAGAAGTGGTGTGTGGTTTGATAAAAGGTAAATGTGAGAAAGGGGAACATGGGGAACAGGGAAAATGGGTTAAAGGTCTACTCAGGAAATTGAGGTAATTGGTTAGGGTCAAAGGTAGGAAATTTCAAACGCATGCACACATATAAACTACAGCACACTACCAGGGTTATCCAAATGAGGTAGAAGTGATTCCAGTATCCAAGGTATAGGATATGGTTAGGAAACACAACATAGGTTAGGTGCAGGAACATTTAGGTATGTTCTAGTACACCAAAGGTAGGGTCAGGATAAACGGTCATGGTAATAGGCTAGGTAAGGTCATTAGGTCAACAACACAAGTAACAGTGCTACAAGGTATAGTGAACACATGATGTCAAAGGTCACTAGCGATGGTCCAGGTCCAAATATCTAGGTCATGGCATGGGTAAGGCCAAGGTAGGGGTAAAATAATGAGTCCCCAAAGGAGGACAAAGGGAGGTAGTAAATGATGAGGTCAGGAAGGTGAGGTAAATGGTTTAGGTAAAGGTGGGGTGGGGTAAATGATCAGGGTGAAGGTTGGGTGAGGCAAAAAAGGAGGTAGGGGTAGGGTAAAAGGGTAAAATTTAGGGCAATGTGCAGGTGAGGGTGACCGATGCCGGTATAGGTCAATCGATGTCAGTATAGGTCAACCAATGATGGTAAGGTAGGGCACGTGACTGATGCCGGTCAAGGGTAAATGACGTCGGTTACGTCGGGTTTGTTATAAAAATAAGAAATCTGCATTTTTTGTTATTCATTTGTCATTTAGCTAAGTGAGAAAATGACAAAAAGAGAGAAAAAGAGAGAAAAATGTCCAAATGGAACGGAGCATTGAGTTGGTAGTGTGAACAACGGGTGATTGAGTGGTGAGAAGTGGGTCCACAGGATCAGTGTGAGAGATTTGATTGGGTAAAGGTTGTGGGTAGTGATTTGGTTATGGCGGAGGCGAAAGAGGGATTGGGCGGGCCTATGGTGCATTGGCCAAACGTGTCACCGAGACGACAGCAGCGCGACGAGGTAAGCGCCCTACTCTAGGTGTATTTGATTAGATAGATTAGGGGAGAAGTAAATTGTTTTTGTAGTTTTGGTTTGTTTTTTGTTTTTGTGGGTGGATAAAGATTAAATTTGGGAATGGGGGGAAAAGTGGGTAAAAAGAGGAATGAGGAGGATAATAAATGGGATAGGGAGGTGGGTGGACTTGTAAGGTTAGTTTAGGTCATTGTAGGTGGGTAAAAGGGGCAAGCAGAGGTTTTTTAGAAAGGGGGGTTTGGGGAATCATGGATTGTTACTGGGATAGTGACTGGCATCAGTCAGTTATGGCCGACGTTGGTAATTTTTAACCGGTATCGGTCACCAAAAAGGTGACCGAGGCCGATTAAAGGGTGACCGGGGTCAATTATTTTGAACCAGTATCGGTCACTAAACAGGTAACTAATGTTGGTTAAAGGGTGACCGGGGTCAGTTAGGGACAACTGGAATCGGTCGGGTTTTGGGGGACATGGGTAAAAAATTGATGTGGGCTAGGTGGTTGAGATGGATAGGGTGAAAATAGGCTACGGGAAAATGATAGTAGGTGAGTATGGGTATGGTAAATGTAGATTAATGTTTTGTTTGTATTGGATGTAGGGGAAAGATCAACTGCATATGCGGGATAAGGTTCCACTTATATTGGCGATAGTACATGGCACAGTGACCCCGGAGGAGTTGTAGCATGTGCAGGAAAGTTGGCTTGAGTGGAGTCTGGCGATATCGACATGTAGTCCGGTAGCCCAGTTTGATGGTCGCGCTCATCAATAGATGGGATTCTGTGACCAACACATTCCACCTGCCGATGGGTGAGATTACTATCACTCTAGAGGATGTGTTCCAGATTCTACGGTTACCCATATTGGGTACACAGGTCTACTCTTTCCTCCGAGGCCTCAGAGGAGCTGATTGTGCATGGACTTTATAGTAGAGGGGCATAGAAAGGACAATTTTCCTCACATATGGGTATGTGTCATGGTGATGGACTATGAAATTTTCCCCATAGATCATGATGCAAGTAGGTGCACACTGCTATAGCATGCAATCCACAAAATTGTGTCTTTTTATTGCAAGATTTGCACTTCTACTACTCATGACACTAAGGATTGTAGATTGATTAACTAGATACATGATGCCATTGATATCGGTGTGCAACAAACCAACATTAAAAATGGTTCAAAGGACGATGGTCACCACTATGAAGGGCATGCAGATGGATGAACTCATGGAAGAAACTTCCGCCGAGGATTTCGAGGTCATGGTAACCACAGAGGAGGAAGAAGTGAATTCCCACGTGGAAATTTTTAATACTGTGGATCTACGGAGCACTACAAGCGTGAATGCCTAGATCTATTACAATGTTCTTGGTGTAGACAATTCATAAGTATTAGGATTTCCCAAATCTATTTGAGCATATGAGCTAAAAACAATGGAAGGAAAAAGGTGCCAGGATGGTAAGCATGAAGAAATCAGCCTTATAGTGGATGCCAAGGGTGGTGCGTGAGTCAGAATTAGAACCTGTGCTAGTAATAACGTGAGTTAAGGTTGCATGCTCTAGGGAAATACCAAATAAAATTCCACTGGTTACTAGAGAAGAGGTAATGCATGGAAAATAACTGTACCCTACTCATCAGAAAAATTCTATCAAGAGACCATGTATGTAATTTAGAACTTGCAAGGAGAGATCCAGTGTCTAAAGGAGCAGTCAAGGTAGTTAGATAAAAGGAAGAATGTTGAGGCTCCATAAAAGGATCTAGATGAAGTCAGGGAGGTATGTAAAATGATAAGACAAGAGAAAATCATCCCACTACTAGGAGAATGGTTAAAGGAGAAAGTACCATGTGCTTGAGGAGAGCGCGAGTAGCAAGTCATGCATGTTAACCTTCTTCCTCACACCCTTGATTATGATAAGGAGATTACATTGAATGTAGTTGTTGATGGATGGATTCTAAGAAATATTTTGATAGATATTGTTGTAGAAGTTAATGTTCTCACTCTAGATATTTGGCATCAAATGGGGAGGCCTCCATTGTAACCATATTAAAATGTGTTTTATATGGCGAACAAGACAAGGGAAATGCCCGTTGGTGTCTTAAAGGATGTGACTATCACTATCCAAGGGGTGAAGTTCAATGGAGACTTTGAATTCTTTGTGTTTTTTGAGGTCAAAAACTTTCTAGCATTACCTAGGTGCCCCTAGTGTTATAATAATAATTCTAACCTACGATTCAATAAGAGCCATATAAGCTTTGAGAATAAGGAAGAATGGGTTATCATTCCCTTGACCGATGGAAATTTAGCACCCTATACTAAGCCCTTAGGAGAATAAGTTCTTGACAGGATCTATGTGTGCTTTATCAGGGACCCTGAAGTGATTCACCCTACGGAAGGGGTTATTCAATTTGAATAAGCTGAATCTGTAAGTGATACCACTAGTGTAGCATGTGACAATTGGGTGCATGGAACTTATGAGTTAATTGGGTGGAATTTGAGAGGCTTCATTACAAGAGTAATGAAGGTACACTCACTTAGACGTCTAAAGGGGAAGCAGTTACCAAGCTACATTGGGGAAGGAAACTCGACATTTTTCTATGAGCCGTGGAATCCCAATGGAGATGTGAAATTGAAAGAAGGAGCAAGCTTGTCTACACTATGCATGGAACCACAACACATTTGTGGGTAGCGCATCAATACAACCTTCTAAGATGTTGCGAGGTGAGTATTACGCTTTCATTTATATTCCTCTGAAGTAACGCGCCCACTAAAATTTATAATTATGATGGAAAGGGACCCGCCTCAAACCACATCCAGGAATGTGAGAAAACATGGATGGGAGGTACAGAAGCTTTACCATGTTTCCTATGGGTACACAAGTTCTATTTGACACTACCATGTTATGCGCCTACATGGTACATTCATTCATAACTACGCCATCAAATAGGGAACTGGTGGGAGATAATGGGTGACTTAATTCAAACCTTTGAGTATCAAAGTACTAAGCCATTGGTGAATGAGGTGTTACATGTGGTTAAGCACCCAACTTTGGAGGATAGTGCCATGGCAGAGGATATGATTCTAGAGTTATTAGGAGAACCTAAGTTAAAGGCACGTTTTGATGAAAAGGAGCTAGAGGAGCTACAAATTGACTGGGATTACAAAGAGAAAGAAAAGGGAAAGTTAGTATATGTGGTAGAAGGCAAGGAAGTAGAGAAATTATATGTTAACCATACTATATGTATGCAAGAAGTAGTGAATAATGCTGAAGAAAAAGTGTAGGCATACCATGAACCCCTGAAGACAAAGAAGGTTAACATTGTCTTGGGTACAGAGCCTAAGGAGGCTACTATTGAGGACTATTGGTCAGAAAAGGAGGTTTCAAAGATCATAGATCTATTGTGTGAGTTTTAGGATTTATTCCCATGTGGATACAATGATATTAAGGGAGTACAACACTCTCTAGGAGAGATGCAGATCAAGCTAAAAGAAGGAGCGCACCTGATTCAGAAGATACCTTACCGAATGAATCAAAATTTATGGATCTGGGTCAAGGAAGAGAGAGACAAAATGATGACATCAAACATTATTGAAGTTATAGAGGAATCATAATGGATAATCCCCATGGTCATAAGAATTCAAAAGGATGGAAGGATAAGGATCTGTATTGACTATAGGGACTTGAATGTGGAATGTGCAATTGATCCTTTCCAAACCCTCTTTACTGAAGAAATCCTAGAAAGAGTAGTTGGGCATGAGATATATTCCTTCACAGATGGATTTTCAGGTTATCACCTAGCTAGCATTACAAAGGAAGACTGGGAGAAGACAACCTTCACCACTGAATGGGGAAGTTTTTCCTACATGGTCATGCCTTCTGGACTAAATAATGTTCTTGTTGTATTTTCACGCATAGTATTCTAGGCATTTCAAGACTTTATCCACAAGTTTCTTCAAGTCTACCTTAATGAATGGATAGTGTATGGATTAGTGAAATATGATTGTGACAATTTGTGGTTGATGTTTGAGAGATGCCGACAGTTACACATATCCCTCAACATCAAGAAGCATTTTTTTCTACTCCATTTGGGACCCTGTTGGGGCACATAGTATGTAAGGAAGGCTTGCTAGTGGATCCTTCCAAATTTGTTATTATTGTGGGATTAGGGGAGCCTACTAATGAAATCATCGTGCATGGATTCCTTTCACATATGGGGTACTATCGAAAGTTCATTCAAGGATATGTTAAGATCGCCACGCAATTAGAAGGATTGATGAAACATAGATGTCATTTTCATTAGGGAGAAATGCAGTAGATGACATTTGATACATTAAAGAGTAGGCTTATCACCGCACCCATCTTACACTTTCCTTCCTTTGATAAACCTTTCCATGTGCATGTTGATTCTTTAGGGACATCCATTAGAGCAGTGCTAGCACAACCTTGTGAGGGGATTGTTGATCACCCCTTTACTTTGCAAGTAGTAATTTGACACCAGCATAATAGAGTTATACCACCACTGAGTGTGAGGAATTATAAATGATCTACGTGTTGCATAAATTCAGACAATATCTATTGGAAACACCTTTTATATTTTACACAGATCACATGACATTGAATTACTTGGTTAACAAGACCATTTTACAAGGGTGCATATGTATATGGGTCCTATTGTTTCAGGAGTTTGACTTTACGGTTTTTGTGAATCCAGGAAAGATAAATTTAGGACGTAACCATCTATTAAGAATAGATTTAGGAGAGGACATGAAAAGAATTTAGGATACAATTTTTGATGCACAGCTGGTTATACTACCGCATGCACCCTCTGAGTTAGAGTATAGTTTTGTGTTTCTTGAAATGGATGTGGCACCAGAAGGAATGAAGACATTGGACAAAAAATAATTGGCTATACGTGTCCTGCCCTACATGCTAATTGGTGGATACTTACACAAGTTAGGTCATGATGAGGTTTTGTACCGATGTGTGTTATAACATGAGCATATTGTAATCATGGAGGAAGCACACGGTGGAATTACATGAGAACACTATGTAGGAAATGCCACCGTGGGGAAGATTCTACTCATAGGACTTTGGTGGGAAATTATCTAGCAGGATTATGTTGAGTTCTGCAAGTCCTATGACCATTGTAAGCACCTTGGCATGTAACGACCTCATTTTAGAACATTCGAACAAGAATTTTTTTTTTTCAAAAGTGCTTTCTAGTTCTAAATACATAATTTAGAACTCACAGATCATAACAATCATTCTTATAATAGATAACCATATGCAACTGTAATGACTCGGTGTACCACCGATCTATTCACTCCATGACTTGGTGATCTATCGATCTATTCATGTGTATAATAGAGCTGGTGTTATCATCTGAACACTCCACTCTTGCGGTTCTCTTCCCTAATCTAGGATTTTAGAATGCTCTGTCTAAGGAACCTATCTGAATAATTGTTACCATCATTCATCGGCATCACATCCCTTAGACTAGGTAAAATAGGACAACGCAATTAGTAACTTGCTATACTTTGGCCAAAGATTTGAAACATACTGTTCATGTCTCTTATTCCTTGATGGCATACTCGTCAATCTGGAATACGTCCTTCACCCTAATCCGGTGTTATATAGAACGTCTTATACTGACTTCTATCAGTCTCCCCTATCCAAATTTTTCTCTTAG
The DNA here is from genome assembly GCA_019776745.2 of Taxus chinensis. Classification (NCBI taxonomy): domain Eukaryota; kingdom Viridiplantae; phylum Streptophyta; class Pinopsida; order Cupressales; family Taxaceae; genus Taxus; species Taxus chinensis. Next base: position 85,259,200 of record CM034148.1, on the reverse strand, counting down.
GAATGGGTTAACATCATACTCACGTTATAAGGATGCTCTCGAAGACTAGGGGTAAGCTAACATACTGGGTCACCCACTATTACCCCATGTGTCAAGGTACCTCGAGTCTCAAAGAGGCTACCTCATAGCATGTCTATGGTCCTAACCCGTCCCAAGGGAAAATCTTGTTTGATTTTCAGGTGTAAATATTAACGATCAATGCAAAAGGGTGTTTCCATAAGTCACCTGCATTGTTGTATCCTCGAGAAGATCCTAATCTTCTTGAAGGTAGAACCTTGCAGTTGACATGTGTCAACATCCTATAATACTACCTCAGAAAGATTTACATAACTTCAAGAAGTTACTTAAGTTGAGTTGAATTTGAATTAAAGGCCCTCCTAACTGGGTAGTCTTTTCCCCAACCCAGAATTTCACACCTTTGAGTTGCCTTACGTAATTAAATTCAATTTTTACAGAGAGAAGTTTAATAATATTTTTGACCTCGTCAAGGTGTCCATCGGTCCCTAAGAATCTTATTTCCTCATAATAGGGAAATAGCCCTAAGTTCTCTCATAAGGAATCTAACTAACCCGTAAGGGTTCATATCAACTCTGAAGACTGAATGTATCAGACTTATTGTAAATAAGACATGGTGAATTTTAATCCATCCATTACATTGCTTTGACTTATAACATTATTAAGGAATAGTATAATGCTCATCGAGTTATGCTTACTTGTTAGGGCATAAATCAACCCCAACTTCTATAGAAATGCAGTGAACTAATTTCCATTCGGCCATATTCATATTTTAAAATAATTACTAGAAAACATGGAGTAATCAGTCACATAATTTTTACAAGGCTTGTTTAGGGATTCCATTTAGATCCCATGGCGTAAAATAAAAAAAATAAAAACATGCATTCTTATTCATCCAGATGCGAGAAGATCAACTCAACAATTAAGAACATAGCCATGTAAGAAACATTTCTCCATTTCTTTTAATCTCAACCTATACAATTACAATTTATGCACTAAGGCATATTTTAATACAATAAACATCAATAAAAGAACAAATTTCTTCCTATAGTATAATTAGAAAGATCCTGTCGTAATTCATCATAAAAATCAGATTGAACATTCTGAGCATCATATCAGATCTGCGTGTCTTTACCACTTACGATGACCATCTACAAAAATTGCTAGCACAGGTTAGTTCAATGAACTGAGCATGATAAGCACTAATTCTTAAAACAATTGCATTCCACCAATTGTTTCCATTAAACAATCTATTTAAATGAAATCATTTCATCAAATCCATTAACATGAAGCACGCTATTTATCTTTCTACTATTCTAATATGACTTTTAAAAATAACTCATATTATAGCTGCCATTTAAACTTAAATCCTTTAGGATGATTCATCTTACACAATATAATAAGAAGAAAAAAAATGAATCTAGAATACCTAGCCATCCGAAAACCAAGGGCAGTATCCATCCTAATAAAATTTCTTCATTAAAGAAATGGAATATTACCAACGCATGTAACCAACATATTTGCATTAAATAATTCAAACAAAGACAGATTATAGCCTCAAGCAAATTCAACTGATGGATTTTCCTTTATACTTTATGTATAATTTCATAGACATTGATAAGTATGCCAACTATTACTACAATACTACTTTCATACAAGTAGATAACTGAATTATTCAAACAGAGTAATAATATAGCTAAAGATAAGGAAAAGAGACTTCTGTCCAGATACAGCGCTTGCCACTCTCTCCACGTAACTTTAATAATCTATTCATCTCGTGACCATGCTGAAGGATGCATAAGGAAATTCTAAAGAAGGAAGCATTCATAATTTCCAGGAAAGGAGAGAATACTTTTGTATTCCAAAAATCCTATATCAACATATACTTTACAACTTAAGAGAAAGAACAGAGGCGTTCAGATCTCCATTTCAAACAATTTTAGGATTGTACCAACTTTCCAGGAGTAATGCATATACAATCGATCTTGAATTCAATTAGGGAAGAAGAGAAAGCAAGAAAATCAACACCCAAGTTTACCATTAGCTCCAATCTAGTAGAACTATTTAAAAGGTCGTCCTTAGATCCCTAGGGTCTTACAATGGCACATTACCAAAAGTCACAGGTTGTTTTAAACGAAATACATATACATTCAAAAATCAGTCCACAATCCTGACCCAAATAAAACAGTCTACCCTTCACCCAGGACTCGAATCATTTTAGACTACGAGTTAGGGTAACTACTATCATTACTTACCAATAGGTTACACTACCTATTTCTAGCCATTACACTAGATAGTTTGTTATTGCATCCAAGGATACAAAACAAATAGCACTTCCAGTGTTAATAGAGGGATTCTAATGATAGATTTCAAGGTCACTATAGGCAACATCAACACACTCATTCATATTCTAAAATAAAAACTAATTTTCCATTCGTGCAGAACCAAGATCACCCACAAATTATTAGGGATAAGAGTTCAAGTAAATTTTCACTGGGTCACAGCTGTGTTCCAATATCCAAGTAAAAATCATAAAGAAAATAGCTACACCAAATATTTCATTACTTATAGAACCCATAATCATAGAAACATCCAGACCCTATTCAAAAAAGGGTACAGGATTAGTATTTAACATATTTCTCACGCATGCGACTTAAACCAGTCGAGCTTTATAGAAGGATCGAATAGTTACAATCACAATCCAACTTTATATTCATCTAAAGTTGTCAAGTAATAAAAGAGCTCATACAAATAAGTAACAATCAATAAGCCAACCAAATCAGACACAACAATTCTTTCCGTGTCCTTCTTCAAACAATAAATCATCAAGCACAACGTCTAACATGGTATAGTTTATAAACTCATTACCTCAGTTAAACAAAGAGACATAAAACACGTCTACAAAAGACGATACCCATATAGTATTCACAGCAAGGCGAGAAAAACAAAAGAAACAGATTCAACATGGTCTATGTATAACCAAGGATTCCCAATTCAACAAGAAAAGAAGAAAACCAATACTTGCTATCAGCCTGGCCGACTGTACAAAGATCATCTGAACAGAGTTGTTCTAATGAAAGCATTTAAAGGAAAGCAATATTTTTAAAAGTTAGGGCCTATCATGCCTGATAGTGTCACTTAAAAATTCGAAGGAGACCTCTAAATGTGCTCACACCTTCTCTTCTTCCTCCACGAAAGATTAAACAACAATAAATTGTTTCCTCCATGCCTTATATACTTACCCTGACAGAGAAGGATGCTAGAAACTCTCAAAGTTTCCATGCAACACAGAGTAGATGGCTGGTTCGTAGAACCAGAGCTTAAGCAGAGTGAAAAACGGAATGCATGGAAAACCAAACAACCAAACAATATTCCTCTTACATGCCTTCCCAAGAAATCCATGCTCAGGAACCAAATTTCATTAATTGCATTAACTTCCATCCTCCCACCTATTTTCCATTGCCACCAACCGCCAAAGTTGGTGATTGCCACATGCAAACAAAAAAATATTCCCATCCTTGGTAATGCTGCCACGTAAGGTTTTACTAGCCGTTTTTATTTTCCGCTGAACTTGATAGCATTCCAAGTCCTTTATCCTTATCCCCCTCTTAAATGCCATGGAAACCACTGCCCATGACTCGCGACCCTTCTTAGTTCCCCCTCCCTTCTTAGAATTAGTTAAGATAGGTTAGAAACTTAGGCTAGCTCATAGGGTATGACATTAGTCTCACTTCCATAGTGCTAGGTGTAGTTAACCCTTAGGATCATTAAGCTCATAGTTTAGGGCTAGGTTAGATTAGCAATTATTTTAACCAATAGGTTATAGTTTAGGTTGAGACTATTAACCTTAACGAATCTAGTCTAGATCCCCAAAATAGGACCAATCAGTGTTAGAGTCCATACTGGATAAAAAATTCTTGTAAAGGATTCTATTTGGCATCAATAAATTAAGCTTTCGGTATAAACATAAACATCTTACCTGGCTTAAGGTCTAGGCCTTCCTGATGTTACGATATCTGGAATCAAATTCCATTTATCATGATTAGCCTGAGTTAAACTCCGGGATTGATCATTCAAAACTCATTCAGACCTTGTAACTTTTGTAAGGTCAATAAATTTTGTTCATCCTTAATAAACATAAAACATTCCTTAGATCAATGCAACTGATCCAAGGCTGAGTCACAAAGGTGGATAAATCCCCAATTCATCCAGAAATCAGGTTGAGAACTCAAATGCAAGAATGAAAGAAACAAAAGAGTCCAAGCATATTTCAGCTCAGTCGAAGATCTTCAAGAGGCAAAGAGGATACAACCCATATCAAGCATGACTTCCCAAAACCAAAGGAATATGGCCTTATACAGAATAAATCATTTACCAATACTTGAATGCTCTGGAGAAAGTAATAACAATTCGGAGTGTTACATGCTTCCCTCCTAAAATATTCATCGTCCTGATGATTAAATCCCTTTATTTACCTTATATATATTTTTTGTCAACAAATTCCATTCTGCTCAAAAAGAAAGGGAAAAGCAATTTTCATCTCTTCTAGATTTTCCCAAGTTGCACTTTCTTCATTAAACTGGTCCCAGTGGACCTTACATTGCCATATTTGATGATTTCTCAAATGTAATTGGCGAGTTTCCAACACTCGTGTGGGTTTAACCACGATTATTCCTAGGTCTTGGACCTACAAGGAATTCCAATTTGAAACATGTGACAAGTCTGAAATGTATTTCTTAAGCAAGGAAATATGGAAAACATCATGCATGTGAGACAAAGCAGGTGGTAATGCTAATCGGTAAGCTACAAGATTGATTACTTAGATAATTTCGAAAGGTCCCACATAACGAGGTGACAACTTGGCAGCCTTGCCAAAATTTATAGAACTCTTTCTAGGTTTAACACGAAGAAAAACCTTTTCACCAAGTTCAAACTTTCGATCAACCCGCTTTAGGTCAGCATAGCTCTTCTGCCTATCTACTGCTTCTTTCAATCATTCACGATCATTTTAACTTGTTGTTCCATTTCAGTGAGGATTTCTGGTCCAATTACCACTCTATCCTCAATACTATCCCAACTAATAGGGGTTCTGCACTTTCTCCCATAAAGTGCCTCAAAAGGTGCCATTTTAAGAGAAGAGTGATATGTATTGTTGTATGCAAACTCAACTAATGGGAGATATTCTTCCCATTTATACTGTTGATCCATGCAATACATTCGTAACATATCTTCCAACACCTGATTTACTCTCTCAGTTTGTCCATCCATTTCTGGATGATATGCAGAACTGAAGTTTAGTTTAGTTCCAAGAGCTGTATTAAGCGTTTTCCAAAATATTGATGTCATTCTAGGATCCCTGTTAGATATAATCAATTCTAGTACTCCATGTAACATGAAAATTTTGTGCACAAATCTTTTGGCTAACACTGGAGAATCATCCTTTAGATTTCTAGCGATGAAATGAGCTACCTTTGTTAGTTTGTCTACAACTACCACGATAACATCATGTTTATTTCTCGTCATAGGCAGCCCTTGTACAAAATCCATTCTTATTACTTGCCATTTATACTATGGTATGCTATGGGGATATAATAGACCAGCAGGGTGCATGTGTTCTGCCTTAACCCGCTGACATTCCAGACAATGAGTCACAAATTCAATAACTTCCTTTTTCATTCTTTTCTAGAAGTATTGCTATTTTAGATCAGCAAGCATTTTAGTAATGCCCGGGTGTCTAGAAAAGGGTGAATTATGAAATTCAACTAACAATTTCTTTCTCAAATCATTTAGCAAAGGTACATATACTCTGTTTTCATAACGTAAGATTCCTTCATTATCAAAATGAAAACCTTTATACCTTTCATCTTTTGGTTCTGCAGCAAGTGCTGCTTTTACTTGCTGAAAGTATATATCAGATTCTAAGGAACTTTTTAGCTCATCTTTAAACTGAGTTCTTAATGTTATAAGAGCAGAAATGTGCTTCCTACGACTTAGAGCATCTGCTACTCTATTCTCTTTTCCTTTGATGTAGCTAATATCAAAATCATATTGAGAAAAAAACTCTAACCACCTTCATTGTCTTGCATTTAGATTAGGCTGAATGAAAATATATTTCAGCTCTAAATGATCAGTTTTCAACTCAAAAGGTTTCCCAAGTAAATAGTGTATCCAAACTTGAAGTGCATGAACAATTGTAGCAAGCTCTAAATCATGAGGGGCATAATTCAGCTCATGTAACTTAAGTTTTCTACTTTCATATGCTATGAATTGATTATTTTGTAACATAACACCTCCAAGGCCTTCCCCAGAAGCATCCGTTACAACATTAAAGTCCCCATTAAGGTCCAGTACAGCTAAAATAGGTGTTGAAGTCAACTGAATTTTCAAAGTTTAAAAAGTAATTTCTCACTTATCATTCCAAATAAATTTCCTATCCTTCTTCTGTAATGAAGTTATCGATGCAGCCACTTTAGAAAAATCCTTAACAAATTTTCTATAATAACTAGCAAGGCACATGAAACTTCTTACTTCATGTACATTCTTTGGTGTAGGCCACTCAGTTATTGCCACTATTTTTGAAGGATCTACTGCAATTCCTTCTTTACTAATGACATGACCCAAATAGTGAACTTCAGTATCAAAGAAAGAACATTTGGATAACTTCCCGTATAACTTTCTTTTTCTCAAAATTTCCAAAACTATCTTCAAATGCTCATTGTGCTCTTCAACACTTTTAGAATATATGAGAATATCATCTAAGAATACAAGCACAAACTTGTCCAAATATTCTTGAAAGATATTATTCATTAAGTTCATAAAAGTTGCGGGTGCATTAGTTAATCCAAAGGGTAAAACCGTGAATTCATAATGTCCATACCTGGTTCGGAAAGTTGTTTTATGAATATCTTCTTCCTTAATTCTTAATTGATGGTACCCAGATCGAAGATCTATCTTGGAATAAACTGATGCTCCATGCATCTGATCAAATAGATCATCAATTCTTGGAAGTGGGTATCTATTATTGATTGTTGCTTTGTTTAACATCCGATAATCAATACACAGTCTAAGTGTTCCATCTTTCTTCTTCACAAATATTACTGGCACTCCCCAAGGTGAAACACTTGGCCTAATCAAACCTTTAGACAAAATTTATTGCAATTGTGCCTTAATCTTGACTAACTCTGTAGTAGTCCTCCGATAAGGTGCTTTAGAAATGGGTTCCGTCCCTGGTTTGATTTCAATGGTGAAGTCAAATTCCCTTTTGGGTGGTAAACCTGGTAATTCCTCTGGAAATACATCCTTGAAACTTTGCAACAGTGGGTATCATTTCATGGAATCACCTTATTCTTCTACAAATTCAGATATCTTTACTGCATATAAGGTACATCCTTTATTCTTAGCCTTCTTAAGTTGCATAACTGACAGTTTCCTAACTGAAATTTCCCATTTCACACCTTGAATCTTTGTTGTTTTCATCCGATCATCTAAACATCTTATATTCTTTTCAAAGCAGTCTACTTTTGCTTTATGGTCAGCTAACCAATTGACCCCGATGACAATGTCATAGGATCCCAAAGGTGCAACATAGAGGTCAACTTCCATGGAAAAGTTAGGTAAGTCAAGGACTGCCCCAAAAAGACACATACTCACTGTATGAACAGAGTTATTACCATGCTCCACAGTCCAAGATTTATCCATTTTTCTAGATTTTATTTTAAGTTTAGAAGCAATTTTACTAGAAATAAAACATTCAGTAGCTCCTGTATCAAAAATAATAGTGACAGGTATGCTAAATAACTTACCCAAAACTTCTATAGGTGTCACTTGCTTTTCAGCTTGCTTGTCTGCTACTGCAGCATGTATCTTATGCTGCTGATTACGATCATCCTTCTTCAAAGGGCACTGATTTGCATAGTGATCTTTGCCACAATTATAGTAGCCTCCTACAGGTCCTTTTTTAGGCTCAAAATTACTTCCAGCCTTAAAATTATCACGTTGTCCTCCATAGGGCTTCTGCCCATTGTTATAATTCTTGGCAAAATTATCCCTTACATTTCCAGCAGGCTTATTCACTGTTGTTTTCTTATTATTATCCACTGGAAACTTACTTCTGTTTCCAAACTTCTTTCATGGCCCCTTCTTGGGTGCAAGTGAAGTTGAAGAAGGGTTTGCAACCTTATTTTGCACTTCCTCTTTATGAGCAAAAATAGCCTTTAATTTCTGTTCTTGCCTTATGGCTTTTTCAACAACCCCTTCCATAGTGGTTGGGCTATGAACATCGACCTCTCCTCCTATCACAAGATTTAGTCCCATGATGAATTTCCATATTCTGAACATCTCGTCAGTTTGATAATGTGGTACGTACTTGAGAAGTTTCATAAACCGCTCCCAGTATTCAGTTACAGTTAGCTTTCCTTGAACTAAGTTTTGGAATTCTGTCATTTTCTGATCATAGAAAAGTTGTGGCAGCCAACGTTTCCTAAAATAGCCTTTAAATTGATCCCAAGTGATGTTGGTCTCATCAATATTTAGCTCAGCTTTATGGATTTCCCACCATGAAGATGCTTCGTGGGAAAGCTGATAGGCTCCCCAAATAGCTTTGGTTTCCTCCGAGAAGTTTCTTATTGTAAAGTACTTCTCCATTTCAATGAGCCAGTTCTTAGCTCCATCTCCTAATGTGGTGCCATCATATTTAGGTGGACTTATCCTTTTTATATCATTAGTGAGTTTCGCTGACAACCTGGCCTTTTTATTTTCTGGTTGGACAGATACATTTCCACTGTTGTTACCAACACCCATATCGGGGTTGTCCTCCGGAGGTAGCTGATTGTTGTTACCAGCTTCATCATCCTCCTCATTTCCCATTACTTGTTGTTCAAGTACAGCCAAATGATCTCTTATGTCCAATAGGGCAGCAAGGATATCATCAAGATTTTGGGTTTTTGCCACCCCTCCCTGTGGTGGAGCATTATTCACAATGTTCCCCCTTGTTCTAACTATTTTCTGTTACAAGAAAATTCAGGTTTTTATTAGATTATGGACACAATAAGTCCAAGAGCTGTAACCTTCAACTCTGATACCAAGATGTAACGACCTCATTTTAGAACATTAGAACAAGAATTTTTTTTTTTGAAAAGTGCTTTCTAGTTCTAAATACATAATTTAGAACTCAAAAATCATAACAATAATTCTTATAACAGATAACCATATGTAGCTGTAATGACTCAGTGTACCACCGATCTATTCATTCCATGACTCGATGATCTACCGATCTATTCATGTGTATAATAGAGTTAGCGTTATCATCTGAACACTCCACTCTTGCGGTTCTCTTCCCTAATCTGGGATTTTAGAATGCTCTGTCCAAGGAACCTATCTGAATAATTGTTACCATCATTCATTGGCATCACGTCCCTTATACTAGGTGACATAGGACAATGCAATCAGCAGCTTGCGATACTTTGGCCAAAGATTTGAAACATATTGTTCGTGTCTCTTATTCCTGATGGCATACTCGTCAATTTGGAATACGTCCTTCACCCTACTCCGGTGTTATATAGAACGTCTTATACTGACTTCTATCAGTCTCCCCTATCCAAAGTTTTCTCTTAGGAATGGGTTAACATCATACTCACGTTATAAGGATGCTCTCGAAGACTAGGGGTAAGCTGACATACTGGGTCACCCACTGTTACCCCGTGTGTCAAGGTACCTCGAGTCTCAAAGAGGCTGCCTCATAGCATGTCTATGGTCCTAACCCGTCCCAAGGGAAAATATTGTTTGATTTTCAGGTGTAAATATTAACAATCAATGCAAAAGGGTGTTGCCATAAGTCACCTGCATTGTTGTATCCTCGAGAACATCCTAATCTTCTCGAAGGTACAACCTTGTAGTTGACATGTGTCAAAATCCTATAATACTCCCTTGGAAAGATTTACATAACTTCAAGAAGTTACTTAAGTTGAGTTGAATTTGAATTAAAGGCCCTCCTAACTGGGTAGTCTTTTCCCCAACCCAGAATTTCACACCTTTGAGTTGCCTTACGTAATTAAATTCAAATTTTACAGAGAGAAGTTTAATAAGATTTGTGACCTCGTCAAGGTGTCCATCGGTCCCTAAGAATCTTATTTCCTCATAATAGGGCAATAGCCCTAAGTTCTCTCATAAGGAATCTAACTAACCCGTAAGGGTTCATATCAACTCTGAAGACTGAATGTATCAGACTTATTGTAAATAAGACATGGTGAATTGTAATCAATCCATTACATTGCTTTGACTTATAACATTATTAAGGATTAGTATAATGCTCATCGAGTTATGCTTACTTGTTAGGGCATAAATCAACCCCAACTTCTATAGAAATGCAGTGAACTAATTTCCATTCGGCCATATTCATATTTTAAAAGAATTACTAGCAAACATGGAGTAATCAGTCACATAATTTTTACAAGGCTTGTTTAGGGATTCCATTTAGATCCCATGGCGTAAAATAAAAAAAATAAAAACATGCATTCTTATTCATCCAGACGTGAGAAGATCAACTCAATAATTAAGAACATAGCCATGTAAGAAACATTTCTCCATTTCTTTTAATCTCAACCTATACCATTACAATTTATGCACTAAGGCATATTTTAATACAATAAACATCAATAAAATAACAACTTTCTTCCTATAGTATAATTAGAAAGATCCTGTCGTAATTCATTATAAAAATCAGATTAAACATTCTGAGCATCATATCAGATCTACGTGCCTTTACCACTTACGATGACCATCTGCAAAAATTGCTAGCACAGGTCAGTTCAATGAACTGAGCATGATAAGCACTAATTCTTAAAACAATTGCATTCCACCAATTGTTTCCATTAAACAATCTGTTTAAATGAAATCATTTCATCAAATCCATTAACATGAAGCACGTGATTTAAAATTAAATCCTTTCGGATGATTCATCTTACACAATAGAATAAGAAGAAACAAAATGAATCTAAAATACCTAGCCATCCGAAAACCAAGGGCAGTATCCATCCTAATAAAATTTCTTCATTAAAGAAATGGAATCTTACCAATGCATGTAACCAACAGATTTGCATTAAATAATTCAAACAAATACATATTATAGCCTCAAGCAAATTCAACTGATGGATTTTCCTTTATGCTTTATGTATAATTTCATAGACATTGATAAGTATACCAACTATTACTACAATACTACTTTCATACAAGTAGATAACTGAATCATTCAAACAGAGTAATAATATAGCTAAAGATAAGGAAAAGAGACTTCTGTCCAAATACAACGCTTGCCACTCTCTCCACGTAACTTTAATAATATATTCATCTCATGACCATGCTGAAGGATGCATAAGGAAATTCTAAAGAAGGAAGCATTCATAATTTCTAGGAAAGGAGAGAATACTTTTGTATTCCAAAAATCCTATATCAACATATACTTTACAACTTAAGAGAAAGAACATAGGCATTCAGATCTCCATTTCAAACAAGTTCAGGACTGTACCAACTTTCCAGGAGTAATGCATATACAATCGATCTTGAATTCAATTAGGGAAGAAGAGAAAGCAAGAAAATCAACACCCAAGTTTACCATTAGCTCCAATCTAGTAGAACTGTTTAAAAGGTCGTCCTTAGATCCCTAGGGTCTTACAATGGCACATTACCAAAAGTCATAGGTTGTTTTAAACGAAATACATATACATTCAAAAATCAGTCCACAATCCTGACCCAAATAAAACAGTCTACCCTTCACCCAGGACTCGAATCATTTTAGACTACGAGTTAGGGTAACTACTATCATTACTTACCAGTAGGTTACACTACCTATTTCCAGCCATTACACTAGATAGTTTGTTATTGCGTCCAAGGATACCAAACAAATAGCACTTCCAGTGTTAATAGAGGGATTCTAATGATAGATTTCAAGGTCACTACAGGCAACATCAACACAGTCATTCATATTCTAAAATAAAAACTAATTTTCCATTCGTGCAGAACCAAGATCGCCCACAAATTGTTAGGGATCAAAGTTCAAGTAAATTTTCACTGGGTCACAACTGTGTTCCAATATCCAAGTAAAAATCGTAAATAAAACAACTACACCAAATATTTCATTGCTTACAGAACCCATAATCATAGAAACATCCAGACCCTATTCAAAAAATGGTATAGGCTTAGTATTCAACATATTTCTCATACATGCGACTTAAACCAATCGAGCTTTATAGAAGGATCTAATAGTTACAATCACAATCCAACTTTATATTCATCTGAAGCTATCAAGTAATAAAAGAACTCATACAACTAAGCAATAATCAATAATCCAACCAAATCAGACACAACAATTCTTTCTGTGTCCTTCTTCAAACACAAAATCATCAAGCATAACATCTAACATGGTACAGTTTAGAAACTCATTACCTCAGTCGAACAAAGAGACATAAAATGCGTCTACAGAAGACGATACCCATATAGTATTCACAGCAAGGTGATAAAAACAAAAGAAATAGATTCAACATGGTCTATGTATAACCAAGGATTCCCAATTCAACAAGAAAAGAAGAAAACCAATAATTGCTATCAGCCTGGCTGACTGTACAAAGATCATCTGAACAGAGTTGTTCTAATGAAATCATTTAAAGGAAAGTAATATTTTTAAAAGTTAGGGCCTATCATGCCTGATAGTGTCACTTAAAAATTTGAAGGAGACCTCTGAATGTGCTCGCACCTTCTCTTCTTCCTCCACGAAAGATTAAACAACAATAAATTGTTTCCTCCATGCCTTATATACTTCCCTCGACAGATAAGGAAGCTAGAAACTCTCAAATTTTCCATGCAACACAGAGTAGACAGCTGGTTCGCAGAACCAGAGCTTAAGCAGAGTGAAAAATGGAATGCATGGAAAACCAAACAACCACACAATATTCCTCTTGCATGCATTCCCAAGTAATCCGCGCTCGGGAACTAAATTTCATTAATTGCATTAACTTCCATCCTTCCACCTATTTTCCATTGCCACTGACCACCAAAGTTGGTGATCGCCACATGAAAACAAACAAACATTCCCATCCTTGGTAATGCTGCCATGTAAGGTTTTACTAGCCTTTTTTATCCTCCGCCAAACCTGACAGCATTCGAAGTCCTTCATCCTTATCCCCCTCTTAAATTCCATGGAAACCACTTCCCATGACTTGCGACCCTTCTTAGTTCCCCCTCCCTTCTTAGCATTAGTTAATATAGGTTAGAAACTTAGGCTAGCTCATAGGGTATGACATTAGTCTCACTTCCATAGCACTAGGTGTAGTTAACCCTTAAGAGCATTAAGCTCATAGTTTAGGGCTAGGTTATATTAGCAATTATTTTAACCAATAGGTTATAGTTTAGGTTGAGACTATTAACCTTAACGAATCTAGTCTAGGTCCCCAAAATAGGATCAATCAGTGTTAGAGTCCATACTAGATAAAACATTCCTGTAAAGGATTCTATTTGGCATCAATAAATTAAGCTTTCAGTATAAACATAAACTCTTACCTGGATTAAGGTCTAGGCCTTCCTGATGTTACGATATTTGGAACCAAATTCCATTTATCATGATCAGCCTGAGTCAAACTCCGGGATTGATCATTCAAAACTCATTTATACCTTGTAACTTTTGTAAGGTCAATAAATTTTGTTCATACTTAATAAACATAAAACATTCCTTGGATCAATGCAACTGATCCAAGGCTAAGTCACAAAGGTGGATAAATCCCCAATTCATCCATAAATCAGGTTGAGAACTCAAATGCAAGAATGAAAGAAACAAAAGAGTCCAAGCATATTCTGGCTCAGTTGAAGATCTTCAAGAGCAAAGAGGATACAACCCATATCAAGCATGACTTACCAAAACCAAATGAACATGTCCTTATACAGAAGAAATCATTTCTCAATACTTGAATGCTCTGGAGAAAGTAATAACAGTTCGAAGTGTTACATGGCAAGTCAGGAAGAAGAGATAAGATTCACTTGAGACCAATAGCTAGCGTATAACCATTTGAGAAATGGGTGATTGATTTTATAGAACCAATTTTGCCTACCGCACGAAGGACTGGTTCACACTATATCATCAATTTCACTGGTTACTTAACAAGGTGGTCGAAGGTAGAGCCTACAAGGGATTGCACATCAGTGAGAGATGTTAGGTTCGTATGGGAAAACATAATCTTAAGGTATGGATGTCCTTTAAGCTTGACTAGTGACAAGGGTACACATTTTTTGAATAAAATGGTCAGGATTTTGTTGGCAGAGTTTATGGTGGGCCATCATAGGACCACCCATTATCACCCTCAAGCGAATGGAACCACTAAGGCATTTAACAAAATAATAAGTCACACACTGACAAAAAATTGTGATGTGGGAAGACAAGGTATCAATTGTTCTATGGGAATATAGGACAACATACAAGAGATTGAACAAGGCCACACTATTTTAGTTGGTTTTTGTCATGGAATTTGTTTTACCGGATGAATTTATGCGACCATCACTGCATATTGCACACACAGGAGGATTATCTAATGAAAAAACAATTCAAGAGCTCATGGAGAAGTTAATGCATCTAGACAAAAGTTGATCACTTACTAAATGGATTCAATCTTGATAATAAATATTTGACACAGAAATAAGATTTCACTTGTGTATTTTATTAATATCAAAATCAAGCATTACAAACAAATGAGAGAGCTGCAATATTTATAGATATTGGATAGCTTCTATCTCATCCACAATATATGGAAACAAATCACCTAATATGAGAAAATATGTAAGAATAGCATATTTCCCCTAACTGTCATTATTTCCCCTCATGGAAATCATCTGGGAACAAAATATGTAAGATAGAACATGATCCCACAAACATAGGGATGAGAACACTATCACTTAGTTAACTAACAACTCAGGACAACTAATACCTATTGACATAAGCTTAAAGTATTTAAATTAAATACTTTAACTTATTACATTTATTCAAATATCAAATAATGATGAATTAAGCTAAGTTTTATTCCTAACATTACCCCCCTTAATTCAGCATGGTCTCAAGTGAACAAGAGAAAAATTATCTAAAACACTCAAATTTACCTTGAGCAAGTGACTTTGTGAAGACATTTGCACGTTGCATATCTATTGGGAAATATTGGAGCTGGATATTGTTGTTCTGAACATCTTCACGAATGAAATGTACCAACACCTCAATGTGTTTGGTTTTCTCATGAAAAATAAGATTCCAAACAAGTTTTACTACTCCTTTGTTATCAACATGTATGATAGTTGGATCTTTCTGTGGTATTCTCAATCCTTCAAGTATACATCAGATCCATATTACTTCACATACAGCTCCACCTACTACACGATATTCTAATTTTGTGATAGATCTTGAAACACAAGTCTGCTTCTTACTCCCCCATGGTATTGTTCCAAATCCCAAAAAGAATACAAATCCTAAAGTGGATTTCCTATCATCTATGTTTCCTACATTATCTGAATCTAAATATCATGTCAAGAAGAATTTATTATTCTTCTTGTATTCTAGGCCATAGTTCATAGTTCCTATAATGTACTTTAGTATCCGCTTTTCTTCTTTCGAGTGAGAAACCCTTGGTTCTTGCATGAACTGTGAAAGATAGTTGAATGCATAGCTGATATCAGGCCTAGTGTAAGTCAAGTATATGAGACTCCCAATCAACTACTGATAGAGAGTTACATTTACTTGTGGTGATGGATCTGTTTGACATAGTTGAAATATTGTCTCCATAGATGTGGCAATTGGTTTAGAATCCATCATATTGAATTTCTCAAGTGTTTTCTTGGCGTATTTCAATTGTGACACAAAGATATAATTTTCTCTTTGCCAAACTTCAAGTCCAAGACAATACTGCGGAAGCCTGAGATTGGTCATGTCGAATGATCATGTTATATCTTTCTTTGTTGACTCAATCATCCTCACTAATCCTCCAGTGATGACTAGATCATCGACATATACTACAATTTCGCTACCTTCCCCCCTTTATTTTTGAGATAGAGATTAGGATTGTATGGAATCCTATTGAATTCATGTTGAATGAGATGCTCATTGATTTGTATGTACCATGCCCTAGGAGACTGATTTAGATCATATAGTGATTTTATGAGTTTACATACCTTTTCCTCTTTACCTGGTATGACAAAACCTTTTGTTTGAGTCATATAAACTTATTCCTATAAATCACCATTAATAAAGGGACTTTTCACATCTATTTGGTGTATTTTCCAACCAAATTGTGCAACTAGAGAAAAAATTAACCTAAAAGTTTTTATCTTAGATTTGGGAGCAAAAGTCTCCTCATAATAAATTCCTTCTTTTGAGCATATCCCTTAGCAAATAGTCTAGTCTTGTGTTTATCAATTTTTTCATCTGCTTTGTATTTCATTTTGAAGATCCATCTGCATCCAATCAGATTTTTCCCTGGTGGAATATATGGAAGTTGACATGTATTATTTTGCATAAGTGACTTATATTCTACATCCATAACATATTTCCAAGGTTTATACTATAGGGCTTCTGAAACTGTGGACAACTTAGAAGTTTCAAAAACTTTACCCATTAAGGCCAAATTGACCTCATTTTGAGCCATATTGTGAGTCCTCATTCTAGTGGTAGATGTTTTAAGGGCACTATCTAATTCTTACCCTCTCATCATACTTGTATACCATTTATGCATACTTTTGTGGTTCTTGTGGGAGGTTAAATTTCACCATCTTCCCCATCATCATTATCACCATCAAAGTGATTACCATACTCTTTTCACTGTAGGTGTTGGTATCTAAATTGATTCTCCCTCAGAAGCTGAGAAGGATCACATATTTAAAAATATACTTAGAGACATACAAATCATGGTATAAGTCATTTTATAGCCAGGGAGGGGATTCAACTGACTCTTTGTCACTCAGGCATTAGAGAAATGGATAACACCTTAATTAAGGATTTGATCTATCCTCACTACATTAGGTCCTACCTTTCAACCAGCGTGAGAGGACCCATTTTGTAACCTCTGTTGGTGAAGGACATGAAGATATCCTTCTTTGCACAATTTTCAGGGGAACCTTGAGAAAATATGATCAATACACCAAAAATTTAACTCTTACAAGTTGTCACTTCTAAAGAATGGAGATATTTTCTGAACAAGGTTTAGGTTACTAAAGAAACTTGAAACCTGCTTGCTTATGTATGTTTTAATAGTAGAATTTGTTCATTTGTGGATACATAGCAAAAACAGGGGTACTTCAGGTAGGATTCATAGTTATTTGAAATTTTTGGTGGGGAATTATGCAAGATGAAGTTGATTTCACCAGATCTTTGAGAACCTTTACAAAAATTAGAAAACTTAACAATAGAAAGCTTCAGAATAGCCAAAATATTCCTTCAACCAGAATGTAATTATCAATGGAGGCCCAGATCTACACGGTTTCACACACTCTTCAAGAATTCAACATGAAGGCTCGAGTTAAAGACTCAATTAAACATTAAAGATCCTCGGTTCATCATGCCTAAGATAAACTCATATACTTACAAACAATATTTATCAAAAAAATGATAGTAAAGTGATTTTAAATCATTTATTTCATTATAGGATGAAGGCTCTTCTCATAATGAAATTGTAAATGCCACTAAACTATCACATGGATGAGATCTTGTATGATTTGGAGGGATTTTAACATAAGATTGCAATAGGAACATCAAAACCATTTGAAAACATTCTGAACTAAAAGCAAACACAATTATTCCCAAGATCAACATAGATTAATTTGATATATATTAGATTTATCAACAAGGTAAAGATTCTTGAACAATAACAGATCTTTTCAATGGTTGTACACTTGTAACCATCTTGACGTGATCAAATCTAAAACACAAGAGATTAACAGGTTTCCCAGATGGTCTTGTTAGTGAAAATAAGCAGTACCCTTGGATGTTTTCTCTAATTTCTAGTTTGATAATGGGCATCCATTGTGATTACATAACATTGAATCTTTTCCCCAAGTGTGGGACTTGCAAAAATGGGAAAAAAATCTCCAGATTAAAGGTTGGTTCCTCTACTCCTTTGATCAAATGTATGCATGAAATTTGCAGAGGTTTAACTAAAAATCCTACTCTAATTCTGCCAAGGAGACAAGGATAGAAGAGAGAAAAGAAGATAAAAATAAACTAACAAGGTGATACACCAAAGGAATGGTGAACATCTATTTATGCAGATTGACATAGATTATAAAAATGCAACACAGATCATGCGCAAATTTCTAAAATTGTAATAAAGGATTAGGATAGAGCAAACAACACAAGAAAGGATTGAAAATTCATTCACATAGCTTGCATTGTCATCTCCATTTTAAATACAGTGCATTACAACAACAAAGAGGTAGAAAACATGTTGTATTTCTAAAAGAGGTATGATATTCCACAAATTCACTTGCCAGGGTGAAGGAGGGAGCTTGCAGATCATAAAAATGTCCAACTCTTTACAAATGAGCCAAATCTGGCTTTTAACAATGAAAACCTGAGCTCAGGAAGGAGAAAATGTGGGAAAATTGAAATGAAAGATTCAACCACTAACTAGATCCATTTAAATAGCATGGGTACCCTTAAAATTTCATTTTCCAATATTTTTGACCATGCTGGAGAAGAATGGAAGCCATACTGTATTAAAAATGGTGGTTGAATGTCGATTATACTCTTTTCCCCATGCCAAAGGTGTTTTTTGATTTTTCTCTCACCAAACTCCATCAAAAAACAAAATTTAAGATTCCATTGTGTAGAGGACTTTAATATCTTTCCGAAGACACCAAAATTGAGGAAAACCGAGCTCTGGATCAAAAGATATGCCCCTCTGAATATTTAGGGTAAAACAAGGGCAAAAATCAGGTCAGTGGGCTGAAACCTTAAAACTTTCCCCCTTTTTTGAATTTTAGAAAATTTCCCCAAAAATATATGCCCCCCACCACTCTGATGCCATGTGGCACTTTCCCATTGGTCTGCGGGTTCAAACAGACATTTTATGCTTTTTTGAATTTTGGAAAATTTTCCAAAATTCCTCCGTTGACCCACCATTCCATCGCCATGTGTCATCCTCCTATTCACCTATGGGGGCGCACTCCAAAATTTTCCTTTGTACTGCCGACCATTTTGGAAAAAAACTAAAGTTCTCCCTATGCCCCTGACCTCCACCGAGAATAGGACACGTGGCACTCTCTTATTGGTCCGCGGGGCTTCTATTAAAACTTTCATTTTCTCCTTAGCGGGCCTACGGGCCAATTTTTTCCCTTTTGCGCTCTTTACAAATTTTGGGGGAAATACAAGGTTTACTCCACCTATCCGACTCCCGCCATTTCTATGGACACATGACATATTTTCAATCGTTGCGGGCCTTCAGGCCAAGATTTTTTCCTTTTTGCGCCTCGCCAATCCTTGGCAAAAATGTTTGAATTACCTCCATTACCCCACCATTCTACTGCCGCGTGGCACCTTCTTATTGGCCGTGGACCCTCCCAAGGACATTTTCCCTCAAAAACTCCACCAAGCCATAACTTGCAAAATACAAGGAGTTAGAAGGAAAATTTTACCTTTCTAGAAAGGTGAGAAAATTCTCTATTTGATGAAGTCATTTCCAGATAATTTTGAGTGCCTAAAAAGTGAAAAAATTCGACTGAGGCACAAGGAAGGAATGAAAGAAAGTTAGTCAAAATAAGCAAGGGGCTTATTTTGGATAACAATTTTGGTGACTCAGAGGGGTCATCTTCCTACTGGATGAATGATCAGCTGCCTAAAGCAATCCATTGGTCATGGAGTCATCAACTTAACTACTTGGTACTCTCAACTCATTAGAAAATTTCAAGGAAGAAGATATTGAGAGTAGAACATCACTTGATTTGGAACATGGCCTGTAAAGATGCATCCTTGGGACAACAAAGCTTGTTCCAAAGCACTTAGGGAAATGTAAAACTAAGCTAAAACAAAACAATGTGCACAAGCACTTGGAGGAATGAAATCTAAGCTAATATGTACAAGGTGAGGAGTTTCCCTTTTAGTAGCAATGTTTTAGATGGATTCCATTAAATGGAATCTGCAGTTCTTCACCATCCAATGTAGACAATTGGAAGGCATTGTTGTTCTTACATTTTTTGACCATGTAGGGGCCACTCCAAATGGCATCAAAATTTTAATTCCTTCCTGGATTTGCTCATTTTGCATCCCACTTCAACACTAAATCTCCAACTTGGAAGGTTCTAGCCTTAGCTTTCCTATCAAAGGTTTTCTTGATCAAGGCTTGGTCCTTCTCCATTTTTTGGGCTACATGATCTCTGATTTCTTGGAGTTCCATAAATTCTACATATCTAATCTCCATGGGTTCAAAATCCAAAAATTCCAATTGCTTCATGAGTTCTAATGCTGGCAACTCAAGTGACATAAGCAAGATTGCCTCTCTTCCATAAACAAGTCTGAATGGAGAGTTACCAGCAGATCTCTTGGGAGTTATCCTATGATCCCATAAGGCTGATTTAAGTTTGGTGTTCCAAGTCCTCTGATTTTTATCAAGATTACTCTTGATGATCTTTAATAGGTTCTTGTTGGTAGACTCAACTTGGCCATTACCCTGAGGTTGATAATTTGATGAAGTGCTCAGATAAATCCCATTCTTAACAACCCATTCAATTACCTTTGATCCTATGAATGCCAAAGCATTATCTGATGTTATAGTGGTAGGTATACCAAATCTGGTTACTATCCCCTCATAGAAGTCTAGAATGCTAGATTAATTTGCCTCTTTGAGTGCCACCGCCTTAGTCCATTTGGTGAAGTAGTATGTCGCTGTTATAATCCACTTGTTCCCTTGGCTTGAGTTTGGGTTAATGACTCCAATGAAGTCCAAAACCCATTGCATGAATGGCTGGTCAACTAAAATTGGGTGCAATGGAAGGGCTACTAATCTTTCCTTACCTGTGAAGAATGCATAATTTTTGCACCTCTTGATCCATGTATAACAATCACTAAACACCTTGGGCCAATAATAGCCAGCCTTCGTGATCTTGAGGGCTATCACTCTTGGAGAAAAATGACCCCCAGCTGATCCACCATGGAACTCTTGTAACATTCTCTTAATTTGATTTGTCCCAATGCATCTCATCAACACTCCATTTATATCCTTTTTCAACAAGATACCATCAAAAAGTGCATATGGAATAGCTTACAAACTGAAGTGTCTTCTCTTGGTTTTGTTCATCTCTGGAGGACATAGGCCTATTTTTAAGAAGTGAATTATGTCTTGGGTCCAGCAAGTAGTGAGTATACCACCATTCTCTTCTTGAACACCTCTTTACTCTTGGTTGTCTTGCAACGCCAAAACAACATCCTTCCCATTGCTTGTTTCCATTGATTTTCTCAAGACCAGCTACTCACACAATCCCTTTCATTGGACCAGCTTGGTGACTTTGATCTCAATGTCATAATCCATGACATGATTAATCCACCCTACATGTTTTTCATTTAGGTCTTTGTTGAGGAGGAAGTCCTTAACTCCCACATGAGAAACTAGCAGTTGAACCTTGTTATTTGAAACTAGATGTTTAAATTTCTTCAAGCTCCTAATCACTTAAATAAAATGCTTCTCAATGAAGGAATACCTCATCTCATAGTCCTCCAAGCTTTGGCTAAAGAAGGCAGTTGGCTACTTTGCATTTTCTTTGTTCTGCTATACTAAAATTACAAAAATTGTATCATCACCACCAAATGCATAAAGGATAAAACCCTTAGAGAAATTTGGGTTAATGAGAGTTGGGGCTTGTGAGATGGCCTCTTTGATTACCCCAAAACTTTCCTTACCTTTAGGTGTCCATTTGAAAACAAAGTCTGGAACAAACCTTCAAACAAAATTGATTCTTCCCAAGAAACTTTGAAGGGCCTTCTTGTGACTTGGTAATGGCAATGTTTTTATTGCTTCAACTCTCTCTAGATCAATTGTTAATCCCTATTTTGAAAAAATGTGGCCTAGGAGCTTTCCTTCACGAGCTAGGAAAATACATTTTTTGGGATTCAAGGATACGCCAAATCTTCTACATCTTTGGAACACTTGTCTCAAATGAAAGAGATGATCTACTGCACTTTTATAAAATACAGTAATATCATCTAGGTATACCAACATTATTTTTTTGATCAATCCCTTGAACACCATATCCATTGCCCTCTAAAAGGTAGCTCTAGTGTTAGACATCTCAAATGGAATTTTCCTATATGCATAAGTTCCCCATTTAGTGGTGAAGGCTGTTTTGAACTGATCATTCTCCCTTACCATGATCTGATTATACCCTGAATAACCATCTAGCAATGAAAACCTCTCAGAGCTAACAATAACTTGCAAAATCTACTCCATAAAAAGAAGTGGGTAATGATCCTTGAGGGATGCTCTATTCAAATCTCTAAATTCTACACATAATTTGATTTCTCCACTCTTCTTTCTAACTAGAACCAAGTTTACAACCAATCTTGAATGATTGATGGGAAATATGTTACTTGCCTCTATTAACTTATTCAATTCCTTCTTCATGAGAGGCTCCATGTGTGGATTGACCGATCTTTGTTTTTGCCTGATGGGTTTAGCACTTGGATTTAATTCAATTATGTGTTAAGCTAGCTTGGGATTGAAACCTCTCAAGTCTTCATAGCTCCAAGAAAATATATCCAGGAACTCTTGGCAAAGTTGCATGAACTCATACCTTTCTTGCTTGGTTGCTACTTTACCAATTTGAAGTGATTTTCCTTCTCCTATTGAGATGGGCACTAAATCTTCCCCCTTGACTTGGATGTTTGCTTTCTCCTTCCTAAATTGATCATTAGGATTAAAAATGGACTCCAAAGTGACAAGTCCTTTTGGTAGTTTCTTGGTTCTTAACTGTACCACTTGATCACCATATTGTTGTTCTAACTTTTCCTGATTTTTGGCTGAGAAATCAGCTTCTTCTTGTAAGAAATTGATGATTTGTTGGTCACTTTAAAACACTTACCAACTTACATTATTATCTGGCACTGATGGCCTTACAATCACATGAATGTTTGGCTGCACTTTATCCTCCTTGATACTCTCCACAACATCAAAGGCTACTCTAACTGCTGCAATCCTATCAACAGCTTGGTTTTCTTTCTTAGGGATGGAGTTGATGCCAAAGCCTTCAAAATCCTCAATGAGGTCTCACACCCTATTATTATAACACTTGAGTAGGTAATTCTTGGCAGCATGT
Organism: Taxus chinensis; assembly: GCA_019776745.2. Lineage (NCBI taxonomy): Eukaryota > Viridiplantae > Streptophyta > Pinopsida > Cupressales > Taxaceae > Taxus > Taxus chinensis. The sequence goes on along the minus strand of CM034148.1, from coordinate 85,235,869 downwards.
TGATTTTAACTTGATTAATAATCAGCTCACAGTCACTAAAGAATTGTAAGTTTTTGATACCTCTCTTTCTTGACCAATGCAATACTTGTATCAAAGCTTCATATTCAGCAATGTTGTTAGAACATGCAAACTGAAATCTAAAAGCTGAATAATACTTAATTCCTTGAGGTGAAACAAGTATAGCTCCCCCCTACACTTTTTCTACTTCTTGATCCATCAAAAAATAGCTGCCATACCTCATTGTCATCTGTATGGCCTAGCTTGGTGATGCTAGGAATAGGCTGATTTTCTTCATGCATGTAATAAAATCCTAGTTCAGATTCCTCTATTTCCTTGTAGGGATAAAAATCATGAACCTTTCTTTCCCATTCATCAAGATTCAAATCTGGGATGCTTCCAACTTTGGTTTCAGCTTCATCAGTGCCTGTATATTCCTCTTGATCAAATGCTGAATAGTTGGCATTGATTGGGCTTGGAATATGAGACTCAATGTGAAAGTTTGCAATAGGTTTAGACTTAATTGTGGCCTTAGTTCCATATCTTGTTTGAAACAAAATGTGTGACCAATCATCAAATGAATACCCTCTAATTCTAGCCATGAAATCCCTTGAAAAACATAGGGCAAAAAGTGGTGGCAAATCTATCACTGAGACATCTTGCAAAATAGTGACATTTGGGCATGCATGCAAAAGTGAGGCTCAAATATTTAATTACCCCTACTGTTGTTACTGATGTCCCATAAAGTTGCACCACCCCTTTGGATATGACTTCATATTGGAGGCCCAGCTGATCAGCTATTTGCTTGGGCATCACAGAACTACTTGCCTCAGAATCAATCATGCAATTGTGTACTAGTTTATCGCCAATGATAAATGAAACATAGAATGGAGGGGGCTTCAAAAATTTACCTTGCTATCCTCCAAGCTTCCCCTCAGGATGAGTAGCATTTGTGAGTACCTTCTCTTGCATATGAGCTTGCTGATTTGAAGTTGACCAATTATTCATGGTAGCTTGTAGTAGATCCCTTTGGCCTGTGATGGATAGTGATTCCCACATAGATATATTCACATTTGTATTCTTCATTTGTTCAATGATGTTAAATGGGGGTGAAACATATCTTTGTTACCCCTTATCTTGCACACTCTTTTCTTGTACATGGACTGCAACAGTTGGCATTTAAGCTGGCATAAAAGGTGGCTTAGGTTGTCCTTGCACATTTGGAACTACATTTTACTTTCCAACACTTTGTGGAGGGATGGAAGGTTATGGATCACCTGGAGCTAATGACTGCCCTTCACTAATATTCCTCTTCTTTGACCGTGTTTTAGCTGCTACATTCTAAGAAATTTTTTGATTCATACCACAAAAATCTCTAGCCTGTCAATTCACAAGTGTAGTCTCATTTGGAGTTGTATTTTGCTGTGATGTTCCTTGTTATTGGTTTGTTTCTTGACTCACCTCACTCTCTACGCCAGTTTTTGTCACCATTAAGGCTTGGTTCAAAGCACCATTAAAGCACATAGACTGGTTGTGAGGTTCATTGCATGGGAAACACTAATCATACTCTTGAGCTATATTATTTTGCACTGGCACTAAGGCTTTAGAGGTAGATGTAGCATTGAGGTTATAGGGCTGAAATGGTCTATTGGAAGGAGGCCTTACTTGATTTTTATTTGCAACTAGATTGGGTGGCCTATTAGGCTTATATGGTTGCCTATTAGGATGAGTTTGAGACTGATAAAAAGGTCTAAAACTTTGGGCTTGCTGCCTCTTGAGCATAACTAGCTCATTGCCTAAATTTTGTAATTGTTTCATGACTTCTTGAAGTTCATTTGAGGCACTAGAGGATGAAGTAGAAGTTTCATTTGAACTCTGATTTCTAGAAGTGGGAATAGGAGCTAAAGTAGGTGCTTGACTAGTGCTTGGGTTTTCTAAGTTTGGATATAAGGGCATGGGAGGCCTAGGCACTAGTTTACCAGCTTGGATCAAACAATTCTTAGCCCTAATGAAAATGCTATAAGCTACAGGTATATTTGCACCTCCCATAGATTGGATTAACATAGAAATATCAAAATTTAAATCTTTGAGATAGTATAAGAAAGCACCTTCAGCTATTAGCTTTACTACCACTGGGATTCTATCCCATGTCCTTTGCAATCTGAAATTCAAGTTTATTAGTTATTCATTGGGAGCTCTCTTGATAGTTTTCAGTTGTGAGACAAATTATCTCCCTTTTCTCCAAACTGCTCATGGAGAACTATGCACAATTGGTTCCAATTTTGGATAGAACCTGCCCTAAGACTCCTGAACCATTACAAGGCTTTCCCTTTGAATGAAGATGCCAACAATTTGATAGTAATTTACATCTCAACAATCTCATGGATTGCACAAACATTATCAATGTCTTTGACATGATCACCAAGAGTGGTCTGATTTTCCCTAGTAAAGTATGGGATGTTCTTCAATGGTGTAACTGGAACTAGGTTTTGTGCATTGAGAGTGAGTGGGCTGCTTCCAGTGAAGTTGACATAAGGGTTGTGATGTGCCATTCTGATTGTAATGAGGACCCTTGTTGATTGGGTGAAAGGTCTACCAGGTGGAGGAGTTGATAGAGTTTTGTTTGGTGGAGATGGAGACCTTTGAATTCTTCTTCCCCTCTCTCTTCTTCCTGGGGATAACTACAAATACTCAAAAAATCCCTCTTCTCTAGCTCTTGACCTTGTTTGGATCCTTCTCATGAATCTTTAGACTTGGACTGCTAAAAAATTTGATTTATTTCTTTGGAGTTTCCAGATGTGCAAATTAGGGCTCTTTTTAAGCAAGAAACTTACAACAAATGCACATCAACTTTGTTGTAATGAAGATGAAGACCTCTGAGGTCCCACCAGGTGTTCCAAAACTATTAGTGCAAATCAGCAACACCCCTAGATGTTTGCTCAGATTTCTAGTTTGATAATGGGCATCCAGTGTGATTGCACAACATCGAATCTTTTCCCCAAGTGTGGGACTTGCAAAAATGGAAAAAACTCTCCAAATTAAAGGTTGGTTCCTCTACTCCTTTGATCAGATGTATGCATGAAAGTGGTAGAGGTTTAACTAAAAATCCTACTCTAATTCTACCAAGGAAACAAGGATAGAAGAGAGAAAAGAAGATAAAACTAAACTAATAAGGTGATACACCAAAGGAGTGGTGAACATCTATTTATGCAGATTGACATAGATTATAAAAATGCAACACAGATCATGCGCAAATTTCTAAAATTGTAATAAAGGATTAGGATAGAGAAAACAACACAAGAAAGGATTGAAAATTCATTCACATAGCTTGCATTGTCATCTCCATTTTAAATACAGTGCATTACAACAACAAAGAGGTAGAAAACATGTTGTATTTCTAAAAGAGGTATGATATTCCACAAATTCACTTGCCAGGGTGAAGGAGGGAGCTTGCAGATCATAAAAATGTCCAACTCTTTACAAATGAGCCAAATCTGGCTTTTAACAATGAAAACCTGAGCTCAGGAAGGAGAAAATGTGGGAAAATTGAAATGAAAGATTCAACCACTAACTAGATCCATTTAAATAGAATGGGTACCCTTAAAATTTCATTTTCCAAGATTTTTGACCATGCTGGAGAAGAATGGAAGCCATATTGTATTAAAAATGGTGGTTGAATGTCGATTCTACTCTTTTCCCCATGCCAAAGGTGTTTTTTTATTTTTATCTCACCAAACTCCATCAAAAAACAAAATTTAAGATTCCATTGTGTAGAGGACTTTAATATCTTTCCAATGACACCAAAATTGAGGAAAACTAAGCTCTGGATCAAAAGATATGCCCCTTTGAAGATTTAGGGTAAAACAAGGGCAAAAATCGGGTCAGCGGGCCGAAACCTTAAAATTTTCCCCCTTTTTTGAATTTTAGAAAATTTCCCCAAAAATATCCACCCCCTACTGCTCTGATGCCACATGACACTTTCCCATTGGTCCATGAGTTCAAACAAACATTTTACGCTTTTTTGAATTTTGGAAATTTTTCCAAAATTCCTCCGCTAACCCGCCATTCCGCTGCCATGTGTCATCCTCCTATTCACCCGTAGGGGTGCACTCCAAAATTTTCCTTTGCGTTGCCAAATATTTTGGCAAAAAACTAAATTTCTCCCTATGCCCCTTACCTCTACCAAGAACAAGACATGTGGCACTCTCCTATTAGTCCACGGGGCTTCTATCAAAACTTTCATTTTCTCCTTAGTGGGCCTGCGGGCCAATTTTTTCCCTTTTGCACCCTTTACAAATTTTGGCAAAAAGACAAGGTTTACTCAGCCTCTCTAACTCCCGCTAGTTCCATGGACATGTGGCACATTTTCATTCATCGCGGGCCTTTGGGCCAAGATTTTTTCCTTTTTGTGCCCCACTAATCCTAGGTGAAAAATTTCGAGTTACCTCCGCTACTTCACTATTCCGCCACCATGTGGCACCTTCTTATTGGTTGTGGACCCTCCCAGGGAAAATTTCCCTCAAAAACTCTACCGAGCCATAACTTAAAAAATACAAGGAGTTAGAAGGAAAATTTTACCTTTCTGGAAAGGTGAGAAAATTCTCTATCTGATGAAGCCATTTCTAGATAATTTTGAGTGCATGAAAAGTGAAAACATTTGACTGAGGCACAAGGAAGGAAGGAATGAAAGAAAGTTAGTCAAAATAATCAAGGGGCTTATTTTGGATAACAGGTCTCTCAGGAATATGGGCTTTCTCAAATTTTCTCATAAAAATTAACCCCTGACCATTTGTAAGAGTATCCTCATTGCATTTATACAATTCACTCACTCACTCATCCAAAATTTCCCCCCCCCCCCAAAAGAAGAATATTTGAGGACTCCTTTACTTGTTACAAGTTTGTCCCAAAAAGTGATGTTTAACAAATTTACACCCAAAGCTGCCAGGTGGAAAAATAATGAACTGATCCTATTTCTAAGACCCTCAACCATGACTGGGATGCAATGCCATAATGTTTTGACATTCCTTCTAATCATTCTTTTATTCTGTCGTGAAAGAAATCCCCTTTTTAATAATTTTCAGGTGGCTCCATATGGTTGGATCTGACAAGCAATCCTTTTCACCCTCAAGAATACACCTTGAGAAATAAGGACCTCGCATGGATACCTACATTGTTGCCTCTCAGAAATGAGTGTCCTCGCATGGATTATACCACATACCTATGTTACGAGTCCGAGTCGGCCAAGTGTAAAGAGGAGCCAGCAAAAACCTCCATGTTTTCCTTGGTGTAACTACAAAGGTGAAGTCCAGAGGTAGGTTCCCAAATGAGCACAGGCCCTCCATGTGTTTTAGAACCCTTGATGGTTGTACTGATTGCTGAAATTTAGAGTATGGGAAGGCCCAATGGAAGCTTCCATGTGTCTGTTTAGCACAGCATCAAAGATGAAGTTTAGAGGCAGGACCTCAAACGAGCACAGACTCTCCACTTTCCCTGGGCCTGAGAAAGTCACCTTGGCCTTTGAAAAATTATTAGTATAGGGAAGAGCCAGCAGAAGCCTCCATGTGTTTCTTCAGTGCACATTTGATATGGTGCCTTGTATGCAATGGAAAGTTACACAAGCTATGGAATGAGGTTAAAGAACCTCAAAGCTTTGCTAACTCATCCATGCACCATAAGATTAGAGCTAAACAAGAAACTATCTATGCATATATAAATTTGAAACAAATATTCAAACCCTAGCATATATACTAATCTTTACTCCATGAAAGCTTAATAAAAATAAACCTAGTTAGATTCTAAGCAATCAAATTAGATGTGTTGTTTACTTCAATGGAGGTGAAGAGGTCTCTCTAAAATGGCTACAATACCAAGTTAGATACCCTCCTACTATGAAGTTATGGATGTAAGATGGAAGAGCTTCACCAATGGAGGATGGCCAAGATCTAAATGTTCTATAGCTTAAAGCTATCATAAATGATTTCTAATGCCAATATCTCCAAATGTGAGAGAGAAGGACTTGTGAGTGAAGTTGTCTGTAAAGTTGTAGTTTGAATGGGTAAGCTTAGCCTTGTATTCATAGTTTTCCACTTGGGAGAATTTGGAATTTGGGTGCATGCGGGACTAAAGCTAAAAAATCACTTTTAGATTAGATTAGGATAAACATGCTTTGGGCTTAGTTAAGCTAGGATTAGGCTAGTTAAACTTGATTAGCAAGTGATTAGAGACTCATTGAGAGTTGGGAGGGGTCTCGATAACCAATTTTGACTGATAGATAGCGGATGAAGCCAATAGAAGCGGTCTAGAGAGAACTAGGGAGGTTATGAATGGTTGAAAGGAGGAATGTTTAGCTAATAAGAGAGATATTAGCCAAATAAGCTGAATATGGGAAGAATACAACCGAGAAGGTGTTGTAAATGGGCATCCGAGAGTGGAGTGAACTATGGGGAATTAACGAAGTGTCGTTAATTGAATGGATTGGATGAAATGCTAAGTGTAAGCATATTTTAGATGTCTACATTTTCCCCTCTTTGGGGTGGCGTAAGTGACGTCACTTCAAAGAAAGTAGACAAGCATAAACAAGTAGAAAATTTTGAATTGATAGAAAAAAAATGAGAATAATGAAGGATGCCCCCTCGATTGGTGATGGGGTGATATAAGAACTCGATTGATGATTGAAAATATGATAGAAAGATAAGAGAATAAATGATAATGTGAAGAAGAAGAAAAGAAAGGGGATATAGAAGAAAAGGAGTATGAGAAAGGGGGAATGAGCTAACATCCATCTAATGCCTTTTAAACAAATTTATTTTTCATCATATTGCTAAAGACCTTCATAATGGTCCTTATTAAAAATAATGAACAAAAGTGTTGTGTGACATGAAAAATCCATATACGAACAAATGTCCATTACTAAAAACACCAACTCCATGTAACATACAAAACGCAATGCAATATGAGAAAGTAAAATATGTGTAACTCCATGCAACATACATAATGCAATGTAATACGAGAAAGTAAACAAGATAAACCTAACAGAGAAACAAGTACCATGTTTTTGTTATCAAGCTTCAATTCCAACCTATTCGAATTAACGACAAGGGTTAATGGCGGTGCCCCAAGCAAGGATACATGCAAAGGGAATAACAGAGGACACTTTGGTTCAATGAAAAAGCAATGTGTACTATGAAACAGTACCAGACAACTCGTTGTGCCCCAGAGTACATACATAGTAAGAAGCTTAGCTTTTGTTGATGGAGGTAGATCAAGATGATCCACAAGTTGTTTATGACGAGAATAAGCAAGAACCAAAGAACAACATTTTGTAGGATGATTTATATTGATTTTTAGAAGTTTTTTGAAACATATTTGAATTTTTTTTATTTTTCTAACATATTTGAATGCTTTTGTGATTTTTCTAACATATTTGTATGTTTTTGATGATTTTTCTAACATATTTGAGTGTTTTTGTGATTTTTTTGAAAAATTTCTGAAACTATGTATAGGAAGACAAGGAAGCGTGGATGCCCCTAGCGATAGATGGGATGTACAAGGGCATAAGGCCATGTGCGTATGAGAAAGGTGAAGATACAAAAATGCCCCAATGATTAGGTGGGAGTATTCAAAGGAAAACTCTTCACAGGTAGAAGTGGGACCCAAGGCCATTATGGATAGGTTCAACATGATGATGAACATGAACCAATGAAATGCTAGGAAGAAGCAAGGATGCCCCCAACGTAAGTTGGCCTAAAAGTACATGATAGAAAGGAAGGAGAAGATTATTTTTGTGGAAGGGGACAGAGGTGTCCACAAACATGGAAAAAAAGTAATCTTATACACATGGATGTTTTGAACGAAGTAGAAGAATGATGTGAATGATATGAATGTAGCTTAGAAGCCTCGCGATGAAGAAGTGATTATCCAAAGGTACAAATTGTGAGACTAGATATGGACTAGAGTAAGAGTCTAAAAAAGGTCCAAAAAAGAAGCCTGGTAACATACTAATCCTGTTTACATGTAACATTCCTTAATTTAGTACATTAGAACAAGATTTTTTTTTTTTGATAAGTGCTTTCTAGTTCTAAATACATAATTTAGAACTCACAGATCAAAACAATCATTCTTATATCAGATAACCATATGCAGCTGTAATGACTCGGTATAGGTCACCGATCTATTCATTCCATGACTAAGTAATCTACCGATCTATTCATGGGTATCATAGAGTTGGCATTTTTATTTTAACACCACACTTTTGCGGTTATCTTCCCTAAATTGGGATTTCAGAATGCTCTGCCCAAGGAACCTATCTGAATAATTGTTACCATTATTCATCGGCATCACGTCCCTTAGACTAGGTGACATAGGACAACGCAATCAGCAGCTTGCTATACTTTGGCCAAAGATTTGAAACGTACTGTTTATGTCTCGTATTCCTTGACGGCATACTCGTCAATCTGGGATACGTCCTTCACCCCACTCTGATGTTATATAGAATGTATTACACTGACTTCTGTCAACCTCCCCTATCCCCAGTCATTCACTCAGGAACAGATTAATAACATGTCAACGTTATAAGGATGCTCTCGAGGACTAGGGATAAGTTGACATACTGGGTCAACCCTAGTTATCCCTATGTGTCAAGGTACCCCGAGTCTCCAAGGGCAGCCTCATAACATGACCATGTTCCTAACCAGGCCCAGAGTAAAAACTTGTTCGAGTTTAAGGTGTAAATCTTAATGATCAATGCAAAGGGTGCCGCCATAAGTCACCTGCATTGTTGTATCCTCGAGAAGATCCTAATCTTCTCAAAGGTACAACCCTGCAGTTGACATGTGCCGACATCCTACAAAACCACCTCAGAAAGATATACTTAACTTAAGGTGTTACTTAAGCTGAGTTGTAATTATACTTTAAGACTCTCCTTTCTGGGTAGTCTTTTCCCAACCCCTGCGTTCCTCACCTTTGAGTTTCCTTATTTATATAATTTCCATTTCATAGAGAGAAATGTAATAAGAATTGAGATCTCATCAAGGAGTTCATTGACTCACATTAATCTTAATCAACAAATTTGGCAATAGCCCTATGCTATCTCATAAGGGTGCTAACTATACCCCTATAGTTTTATATCAGTTCTCAAAACTGAAATACATATCTTACTCATTGTTTTTAAGGTATAGTGATTTAAAATCATCAGTTGTCTTGACTTAGATCATGGATAGGGAGTATTAGATTACCCTTCCTATTTCAACTACCTATAAAGGTGTAATTTAACCTTAACTTCTCGTAAATAGTGGACTAATTATTATAATTTAGCCATATTCAAAACATAAAAGAATTACTAATCATTTGCAAGTATTCAGTCACATAATCATTACAAGGCCTACTTAGAGAATCCAAATATCTCCAAGGTATACAATAATAAAAATGCACTTAAAAACAATCGAATCAAAAAGGATCAAGCCATCATAATACAAATGCAGCCACATAGTAACGATCCCCTCATTTCATTTATTTCTAAGACAAACAATTACAATCTATGCATTCAGCATATTTTATACAATACTCAACAATAAAAGAACAACTTTCTTCATATAGTACAATTAGAGAAATCAAGTTGGAATTCATCATAAAACCAAATTAAGCAATCTAAGTATCATATCAGATCTGCATGCCTTTACCACTTACGACAACCATCTGCAAAAATTTCCAACACGGGTCAGTTCGGTGAATTGAGCATGATAAGCACTAATTCTTAAAAAAAGTGCATTCTACCAATTGCTCTCATTAAACAACTTGTGTAAATGACATCATTTCTTCAAATACTTAACATAAATCAGACTAATCATCATTCTATAATTCTAACATGACTTTTAACGCATGAATCATATTATAGTTACCAATTAATCCTAAATACCCTTCAGATGATTCATCATATATATTAGAGACTAAGGAGAACAAAATGAATCCAAAACATCCATCCATCTGAATGCCAAGGACAGCAATAATCCAACAAATTATTCCATTCAAAAATGAATATCCTATCAATTCGTGTATCCAACAGGTATGTTTTTTTTAACAATTCCTCAAAGGAAGATTATAACTTTCATCAAGTACAACTGATGAGATTCCTTTAAGAACATTACATTATTTCAATGGTATTGACAAATGCACTACTTTACTGCAATATATTTTTTTACCAGTCTCTCCCTACAGTTTAACAGTCTTTCCTTCTTAAGCCCATACTGTAGAGTTCACATAAGGAATACAAAAGAAGAAAGCACTCAAAGTTTCTAGACAAGGAGAGAATATTTTATTATTCCTACAGTTATATATATCAACATATACTTTACAGCTAAGGAGAAAGAAATAGAGACATTCAAATTTCCATTCCAATCATATTCAGGACTGTACCAACTTCTCAAGAATAATGCAATTACATTATACGCATGCGACTAAATCAGTCGAGATATCAAGAAGAAGCTACAGTTTCATCTAAATTAAATAATGAAAATCACCTGTAGCTATTAAGCAATACAAAATCTCTCGCGACAAACAATAATAAATAATCCAACCATAATAGGCTCAACAAATCTTTCCATATCATTCATCAAACATGAAAATACCCAATGCCATCGCCTGACATGGCACAACTAGGAACTCTTTATCTCAGTCAAACACGAGACTAGATAACACTATAAACAGATGACTTATCTATATGCAAACACAACGACATTCCCACTAAGTCGAAACACATACATACACAGCAACATTCAAATGAGTCTAATCCCTACGAATATACAACAAGGACTTATATCAGAAGCCAATTTCATAATATAATCTCAACAAAGTTTTAATCGAAGTCACCTCCATAACAGAAGTCGCCTCTATAACATAAGCTCAACAAGGTTTAACCGAAGTCGAGCTAAAACGAAAATACAACAGGACTCAAACAGAGACAAGTTTGTAATGTAACCCAGCACACATTTCCATAGAATCAAACTGAATATAAACACAACAACATTAAGAAAGATTCGAATCAATATGCATGCACAGCGAGGACTTAAATCAGAAGTCGAGCCAACACACAACACATCAAGGACTTCATCAGGAGTCATGTTCACATGGGAATACTGCAAGGACTCCAACAGAGTCATATCCAACCAGTACTCACAACCAGGGTTTTGATTGAAGTCGAATTCATACGATAATAATTCAAGTACTCCAACAGAGTCAATACCAATATGTAATCACAACAAAGCTTCTACAGAAGTCGAAAACATAAGATACGTTTCAAGGACTCCAACAGAGTCATTTTCATAAATAATCCTTGCAAACCTTCAACGGTGTCTAACCAAAATTGAAAACACAGTAAGGACTTCAACAGAAGTCGCATTCAAGTAAAACAATAACATCAAGCATTCCAATTAGAAGAAATTTTAAGTAAACCAAGCAAGATTCAACCGGATTCAACAACATGATAACACATCCATGTCTTCAGCCGAAAATGAATCCAAAAAGAAGAAATAAATACAGTAGACATTTCAACAGAGTCTTTGCATAACCAGAGATTCCTTAATCCACAGGAAAAGAAGAACCAATACATTGTTTTAAACCAACTGTACTAAAATCACCTAAACAGAGTTGTTTTAATGAAAGCATTTGAAGGAAAGCAAGATTTTGAAAAGTTAGGGCCTATCATGCCTAATAGTGTCACTTAAAAATATGAAGAAGACCTCTGAATGAGCTCGTGCCTTCTCTTCTTCTTCCACAATAGATTAAACAACAATAAATTGTTACCTTCATGCCTTATAAACTTTCCCCGACAAAGAAAAGAGATAAATATTCTCAAAGTTGCCATGCAACACAGAGTAGACTAGTTCAAAGAACCAATGATCAAGCAGAGAGAAAAACGGAACGCATGGAAAACCAAAATACCAACTAATTTTCCATTTGCATGCCTTCCCAAGCAATCCGCACTCAGGAACCAAAGTTCATCAATTGCATTAACTCCTAAATTCCCACCTATTCTCCATTGCCATCGACCGCCAAAGTTGGCGATTTCCAAATGAAAAAAAACAACCATTCCCAAATTTGGTAATGTTGCCACGTCAGGTCACAATAGCCGTTAGCAACCTCAACCAAATCCCAAGTCCTTCATCCTTATCCACCTCATAAATGCCATGGAAACCACCGCCCATGACTTTCTCCCCTTCATAGGTCCCCTTCCATCCATTATCATTAGTTAAGATAGGTTAGAAACATAGGTTAGATCATAATGTAAGACATTAGTCTTACTTCCATAGTGCTAGGTGTAGCTAACCTTAGGAGCATTAAGCTTGTAGTTTTAGGGCTAGGTTAGATTAGCAATAATTCAACCAATAGGTTATAGTTTAGGTTAAGGTTATTAACCTTAACAAATCCAGTCTAGGTCTCCCAAGTAGGACCAATCAGTATTAGAACCAAACAGGGTATAGTTTTCCTGTAATGGATTCTATTCGGCATTGCAAATTAAGCTTGCAATATACACCATAATTTCTTACCTGAATCAAGGTCTACGCCCTCCTGATATTACGATATCTGGAACCAAATTCATTTAACACGTTCAGCCTGAGTTAAACTCTAGAATTTCTCATTCAACTCATTCAGACCTTACAACTTTTGTAAGGTCAATAATTTTTGTTCATCCTGAATAAACTTAAAACATCTCTTGGATCAATGCAAATGATCCAAGGCTGAGTCATAAGGATGGATAAATCCATAATTCATCCCGAAATCAAATTGAACTCAGGTACTAAAAAATGAAAGAAATAAAATATTCCAAGCATATTCTGACTCAGTCAAAGATCTTCAAGAGCAAATAAGATACTATCCATATCAAGCATGACTTCACAATCAAGGAAACACATCCTTATACCGAAGAAATCATATATCAACACTTGAATACTCAGGAGGAAGTAACAATAATTCAAGGTGTTACATTACTCATAGAGATCTAGTGTGTGCACATGGAATTTATAACCTCTTGAAGGGAAGATTTAATAGACAACAAGTGAATAAACCCTAGCCAATGTGTAGGGATGATTGATTTTGAAAGGAAATTTTGTGAGTGGATGGTGAAAGTATAGCCGTACATTGCTCTGCTGCTAGCCAGGCATTCATAGCCCTGATGGAGATGTATTTGATTCTAATCACAACATTTCTCTACTACCAGTCAGATATCCATAACCCTGGTAGAGTTTATTGGAAATACCCCAAGAGAGAGTAATATATCAATTATTTTTCTTTGTAGCTTTTAGCTTTTAATTTGATTGATTTTGTTTCTTTTGATTTCTAAAAACTTATTTCAGCTCTCTTGTTTGACAAGGGGTTAAGAACCATAGATGACTTGATGGAAGGAGGTGAAAGTGATTGTGATGACGACATTGGTTAGTGTCCACAAATATGTCCAAAAATTCTTCGTAACAAGTTTATTAGATGTTGAATGTGATAGAATCTCTAAGAGGTTAGTCATTCTTTAATTTACCAAGGTGATGAAATACCAGGGTCAAACAGATACCATAGAGATAAATGTCACAAAATGTGTGTGAATAAGCTAACCAAAACATCACCGAAGGGATGAAAATAATAGGGAGACTTGCAGGAAAATAACAAGAAAGGGAAGAAAGAAACATCCATGTGTACATAATACATGATTGCAATGTTTGATCTTTGTACCTTTGATTTTTTTGTGTTTTCTCAATGTTTTTGGTATTTTTGATTTTTATTTTATTTTTAGATTTTTGACAGTTTTTAGAGGTTGGGACTAACAAAGTCACTCTATGAGGTAAGATCCAACAACAATGTTTGTGACTTCCTTGATAAGGGAGTCTAGGCGTGTTTGTTTATCAAGAGTCATGTTTTCCCTGATCTTAATGATCGTGGTGAGTTCACACTCAACAAAGGACTACGATTTATCCTGAAACATGGATTTTGTATGCAGAAGCTTAAGTTCCCTATCTAGATGTTTTTGCATTTTGTGCCATAATTGATGGTTATGTTGATGTGCATTCTTGAATTACACTTGATTTACAACTTTGAGATTATTCAAGTTGTTGGGGGATTTTGAGCTCTTGGAATTTTTGACCTAAGGTTGATAATGAACCTATTTGGGTTTCTTATAAGCTGACTTGTGACTTTTTTGTCCTTAAGAAGGAGAAGAAAGTGAACGTTTATGATTGATGATAAGAACAAGAGAAATTATGGTGGGCTTGCCTTGGTCATTGGTAGAAGGATGATGTGATTGATGAAAAGGATATGGTCCAAGGATTGAAGAAGATGGGCTACTGGGAGGTGAGCCATAGATAGAAGATGAAGGTCTACTAGGATGTGGCCCAAGAATAGAAGAAGAAGGGCTACTAGGACGTGACCCATAGATAGAAGATGAAGGGCTACTAGGATGTGACCCATAGATGTAAGATGATGGACTACTAGGATGTGGCCCAAGAATAGAAGATGATGGACTACCCGGGGGTGATATATACATAGAAGATAAGGGGCTAGTTGGATGTGCCTCAAGAATAGAAGATAGTGGACTACTCAAAAATGTCCCACAAATGGTAGAGGGAGGGCTACTAGAAGGTGACCCACACCTAAACGAAGATGAAGGACTACTTGGCATTGACCCCATAGGAGATTTTGATTAAGGAATTATGATAGACAAAGAGTGATTAGGTGATGAGAAGATAGGCCATGGATCAATGTAAGACCTAGGAGTTTCCTCACTTAATGAAGAATGTGAAGATGGAAGAATAAGAGGAGGATCAAGTTGCATGATTTGAGGCTCTTCCTCTATTTCTTAATAAAATGAATCAACATTTTTCTTAGAATATGTGGGCACATCGAAGTCTAAAGAGAATCCTTTCTCGTAATCTTCTAAAGGAATATCTTCATGTTCCCCTATAAATTCCCTGATTATTTCTTCATTCTGAAAGAGGTCAATCAGTATGATTTGTTGATCGACCACCAGGGGTTGATTGGAAGAAAGAAGTTCACTTGGTGTGGAATACTTAGAAGAATGTTTGATGATGATTGATAGAATAATATGACATGAGAGACAAAGAAGATGTGTAGCTAGATGTCTCAGGAGTAGAAGGTGGTGTGGACCCACCTATATGATGGTATATTATCTATAAACTAGTAGGATTAATTCTAAAGTCTGTAGATTGTGACGCATGGGTTGATTCAGAAGTTTTCCTCAAAGGACTTTGAGTCACATGAATCTTCAAAGAAGGAAGAATTATCAGGGGTGATTGATGAAGAAGGTCCTATGAAGAAGGGGAGGACCGTGATTCAAGAATTGCATCAGATGAATAATAACAAGGGTCTTGCAAAGAAAGAGAGGAATACGATTCAAGAATTGTATTAGATGTTTGATTGGAGGGATTTGGAGTTGCATGTATCTTCAAAGGAAGAAGACGTCGTTGAGGTGACTGATAAAAGGGGTCCTGTGAAGAAAGGGAGGACCATGATGTAGGAGTCATATTAAATGTATGATGAAGAGGTTCCTGCGAAGATAAAGAGGACCATGAAATAGGAGTCGCATTCAATGAATTCTAATAGTACTTTGGATCTGAACCATCAGAAGAGTTAGAGGAAATATTTGGATTGGAATCCTCAAAAGAAGAGGAAATGTTTGGATTAGAATTAGAAGAAGTGTGGGGGGAACTTGAATAATAACTTGGATCAGAAGTGTCCAAATCATACCACTGACTATGAGATGAAGGTGGGAAACGAGTTACCCGTATGGGCTCTCTAGCATGAAGAACAAAATGAGGTTTAGTTGTAAAGGGAATATTTTGATTTGAATTACTAAACCTAGGTTCCGTATTTTTGTAAGTATGGGGAACCACGCGATAGTTAGTCATTTTGGAGCTGTTTTAAGCAAAAATGTCTAGATCTAGATAGTGTGATGAAAGTCCTTCAAAGGGAAGGAAGTGATATGTCAATTTTGGTAGCATAAGGACAACCAGCTAGACATTTCATAAGTATTGATATGCATGCATGATTTTATGAAGAAGGTATAAGGAAAATAGACATCGTGATGATGCAATATCGATGAGATAAAAAGGGATTTTCCTAGAAAATAAGTTTTATGAAGGAATAATCATGAAAGTGTGAAACAAAAAGAAAATCAACAAGGAAATACACCATATGAAGATGCGTGTGCAAATTTCGATGCAAAGGTGATCAACACAATGTAAATATTTACGTCAAGCTCAAAATGAACAAGGTGTAAATATTAACAAAGGGTAGACACAACTCCCAATCAAAGGATACCATGAAAAGTTCAACAACCTACAAGACCTAAATGTTAAAGGGTGGGGTTTACAAATGTAAGCCAGGTAACCACACCAATTAGACACGTCTCTCAAGCTTCGCGGGGAAGTGAGATATTAGTGTCAAAGTGGTATCGAAATGACATAAAAAAAGTAAGTGACACCTTTCAAGATTTAGGAAAATGTTTGAAATCAAACTAAGTCAAAGTATACTAAGGATGTGATAAAACGTGGGCAGCGTAACACCACAATGTGGAAACTTAGATCATGTTTACGAGAAACATGACATAAGTATCTTAATTATGTCGAGACAATGCAAACGAGGTAACATGTCAAAGGGAGATAAAATGATGAATCAATCCTCACTATGATGATGATCCTGACGTGGGTACCAAGATCACAAAGGCTACCAATGATATAAATACACCTCCACACACTTTAGACATTTAACTTGCCTAGCCGCAAACATGGATGGGCGTAAATAGACAAAAAAGTGGCAGAAGCAATTGATTGGTAACAAAAAGGTAGACACCCTTATTTTGATCAACAAAGTGTCAAAAGAATGTGAAGGAAGAAGATAAAAAATGGGGATAAAAAAATGTTGGCTTTACTTCAGCAAAGTTTCACCTTGCCCTAAGGCAAGTAAAAACCAAGCAAAAGTAACGCATCACACGTTTCACAATACAAAGATGTTTCACAACTCAACACTATTTTAGAATGGCCAAAGTGGGCTCCTAGCCAAAGTATATTTTCCTAGGTGGTTCTCTTGTCCTAGGTTTTACAAAGTTTGTTCACGAGTGGGATGATTTACCAAAATAGTCCTGACTATCTTGGGAGTATCTCGAATTTTCCCCCTTCAAGCACAGTGGGCATCAAAAGCATCCAATTGTGTACTTAAAAGGGTCACGTAGGGACAACTTGTAACTCTATCTCACAAAGGAATTACTAGTCAGACATGTACTGTGGAGCACTTCTCATTTCATCCACAAGGTTCCCTCTTGTGTGGACTACTTTGGGGTTCTTAGAACCACCCCCATTGTTGTATCTTAATGCATTATGCCAAAGAGGTTATGTTCCAGTTGAGCAGAGAGGTACGTACCCTTTTCCAAAACCTACAATACAGTGTTTTGAACATGTTATTTTTTTTTATCTTTTTTAATTAGATGTGGTTTGCTCGAACATCATTTGACAACCTATATAACAACTGTATTAGTAGTTTTCTAAATTTTGTTTTGATTCCTCCATTCTTTGGCAAGAGATGGCGTTTTGGTCCTGTATGACGATTTTTAGTAGTTTTCCATCAAAAGAGAAGGGATCATTTCTGATTCTCCAGATCATCCAAGGATGCAAGAGAAGAGCATACATGATTGTCTTCAAAAATCCAAAAAAGATATCAAAATGGAAAAACACTTTTAATTTAACTATGCCAAGTTAGCCAATTTCCACTCAAATATTCCTAACAACCTCAAAGCATCAAAAGGAATTAAGAATCATTTCTAATTCCCAAGATTGCCCAAGGGATGTGAGGGAAGAGCATATGTGATCTTATTCCTATAAGTAAACAACGAAATTTTTTACCTAATCAAATACAAACATGTAAAAATAGCCTGCAAAGACAAATATATGATTAGATAAACCTGCAAGAATGCTAGCACATCCACACCTTAATTTAAAAAATACAAAAAGGACACCTGCTCCCCAATTTTAGCACATGCACGTAGGTTAGGGCATATACGCCACTCTACGTTGTTTCAAATCATAGTGCACCTGCAACACCCGAGAGGTGTTTGTGCCACAAAAATAACATATGTACCAAAAAAATAGCGTATGCACCCCTTTACGGATGTTTGAATTACCATGCACCTGTGCCACCAGAGAGGCGTGTGCACCACAAAAATAGCGTATGCGCCACTCCCAAGAAAAATAGACAGGAAAATAGACAAAATAACTACATCACCAGAAAAATGTGTCTGCGCCACTAAAACAGCATGCGCGCTCTGGTTAGGGTGTGTGTGCCGATCTGACAGGTTTCAGAATGCAGTGAAGGTATAGTATGAAACAAATTCTACACCTAGGTTAGTGCACTTGCACATTGGTTAGGGTGTGTGCGCCAGGGTTATCACGCATGCACCGGGGTTGGAAAATAGAGTAACAGGTTTTATTAGTGTGCCTGTGTAACTAGAGAGACGTGTGTGCCATGAAAACCGTGTATGTGCCCCTAAAAATATACCTGCACCAAACCTACAACCAAAAAATGGCAACAAACATAAGAAAACTCACAATATCTCAAATTTTGACAAGTTAGCTTAAGAATGGCAATAACCCATTAAAATTATGGCTATGAACATGAGGTTACACATATCAAATTAGAAAAAATTCCAAGAAAATGGATATTAATTACTACATGTGTATATCAAAAATTAGCCAAAATAATGAAACTTAAACTAAAATGCCTTGGGACTAAGGGTCCCACCGGGCATGCCAAATGTATGCAATGAAAAGTTACACAAGTTATGGAATGAGGTTAAAGAACCTCAAATATTTGCTAACTCATCCATGCACCATAGGATTAGAGCTAAACAAGAAACTATCTATGCATATATAAATTTGAAACAAATATTCAAACCCTAGCATATATACTACTCTCTACTCCATGAAAGCTTAATAAAAATGAACCTAGTTAGATTCTAAGCAATCAAATTAGATGTGTTATTTACTTCAATGGAGGTGAAGAGATCTCTCTAAAATGGCTACAAGACCAAGTTAGATACCCTCCTACTAACCTACTATGAAGTTATGGATGCAAGATGGAAGAGCTTCACCAATGGAGGATGGCCAAGATCTAAATGTTCTATAGCTTAAAGCTATCACAAATGATTTATAATGCCAATATCTCCAAATGTGAGAGAGGACTTATGAGTGAAGTTTTCATTTCAATGGGTAAGCTTAGCCTTGTATTCATAGTTTTCCACTTGGGAGAATTTGGAATTTGGGTGCATGTGGGACTAAAGCTCAAAAAGAACTTTTATATTAGATTAGGATAAACATGCTTTAGGTTTATTTAAGCTAGGATTAGGCTATTTACACTTGATTAGCAAGTGATTAGAGAATCATTGAGAGTTGGGAGGGGTCTAGATAACCAATTTTGAATGATAGATAGCCTATAAAGTCAATAGAAGTGGTCTAGAGAGAACTAGGGAGGTTCTGAATGGTTGAAAGGAGGAATGTTTAGCTAATAAGAGAGATATTAGCCAAATAAGTTGAATACGAGAAGAATACGACCAAAAAGGTGCTGTAAATGGGCATCTGAGAGTAGAGTGAACTATAGGGAATTAACGAAGTGTCGTTAATTGAATGGATTGGATGAAATTCTAAGTCTAATCATATTTTAATTGTCTACATTGCCCAAAATTGGAGACCCTAAACAAGTGTGGGCTCACCACATGTCTCATCTCGGTAAAGTTACATCGGACACTTGAAAAAAGTCTAAGTATGGGAAGATCCAGCGGAAACCTCCACGTGTCCCTTCGGTGCTCTTTCAAAAGTAAAGTTCAGGGGTAGGTCCCCAAACAGGTGCGGGCCCTCCACATGTCCCAGGCCTTAGACAGTTGCTTGAGAAGTTTAAGTATAGAGAGGAGCTAGCGGAAGCCTCCACGTGTCTCCTTAGTGCAACTGCGAAGGTAGGACCCAGAGGTAAATCCTCAAATGAGTGTAGGCCCTCCATGTGGAAAATATTTAAGTTGAAGCAGGCCAACAACTTCAAAATGCTCCAGTGACTTGCCTCTCCACTTCCAACTTTTGATGTGGGCTCCATCGGAGTCACAACTCACTTTTATACCTTTACATCATTTGAAAACATAGCTTAAAAACTACAAAGTGCTCTGTCAACCTGCTTCCCTACTTTGACTTTTCAAATGATGACTCAAACATATGACATCACTTTGTCCCTTACGGGGTTTCAGATCAATTTATAACTTTCTCCCTTTTCACAAAAGGGAAAAAATCTTCAAAATGTTTTGACGATCCACCTCTCCACCTTTGTCTTGAAAAACGACAACGTGTCCATCTTCAGGGTCAAAGTAAGAATTTTTCCCTACTGCTTCATGTTTGTTGAATAACCAATTAGATGTTATCAGGGCCTCGGGACCAATTTGGTATTTTTTACAAATGTGACAAAAGTGACAAGTTTCATGTAACACCCTGAACTGTTGTTACTTCCTCCTAAGCATACAAGTGTTGATATGTGATTTCTTTTGTAAAAAGGATGTGTTCCTTTGATTGAGAAGTCATGCTTGATATGTACTGAATATTCTTTGCAGATTGCAGATCTTTGACTGAGTTAGAATTTGATTAGACTCTTTTATTTATTTCATTTTACATCTGAGTTTAATATGATCTCGGAATGAATTATAAAGTTATTCATCTATAAGACCTAGCCTTAGATCAGTGGTATTGATCCAAGTGGTGCTTTAAGTTTTTCATGATGAATTAAAAATTATAAACCTTTCACAGGTTGCAAGGTCTGAATTCGTTGAATAAAGCCAATCCCGAGTCTAACTCAGGTTGATCGTGTGAAATGGAATGGTTCCCGATATCGAAGTATATCTGGAAGGTCTTGGTCATGGACCAGGTAATAATTCTGTTGCATATAATTCCGTAGCCTAATGGCAGTACAGGAGTGAACCCTATTCGAGAATGCATGCTGTAGGTCTTTTTCTGAGCGTAAGAAATGTTATACCTGATTGGAATTATAATTGTCAGTAACCTAAAACTAAACTTAACCTAGGGGTTAGTGTTAATCTAACCTAGACCTAGGCTAAGAGCTAATGTTCTAAGTTAATATCTATGTTCTAAGAAGTTAGACTAGGTGTTATCCTAAATTCTAACCTAAGTTACTAACCTAAGTTACTAACCTAACTATTGAACAAGGATGTAAGGGGACCTATGGAGGGATGCAAACCATGGGCGGCTTTTTCTATGTCATTAAATGCAAAGGATAAGTATGAAGGACAGGTATTGGTAGAAGTTTTAGAAACGGCTAACTTGAGCCGACGTGGCAGGTCGCCAAAACTGAAAATGGTCTTGAAATTTTATTTGTCTATCACCAACTATGGCGGTCGGTGGCAGTGGATTTTGAGTGGGAAGTTGCGAGTAAATGCAATTAATGAGCTTGGAAGTCGAGCTTGGAATTCACGAGAAGGCATGCAAATTGGAAAGTTAATGTTTTGTTTGGCTTATCACGAATTCTGGTTTTCCCTCTGCCTGTTCTCTGGTTCTTCGCACCAATCTTCTTAGTGTTGCATGGCGAGTATGAGCGTATCTAGCTCTTTCCTCTGGCAAGGAAAATATATAAGTAATGGAAATAGAAAAATTTTGTTGGTGGCTCTAACTTGGAAAAGCAAAAGAAAGTCCGAGCTCTTTCAGAGGTCTTCTTCGGAAATTTGAGCAAATATCCAGGCATGTTAGGCCCTAACTTTTAAAAATCTTGCTCTTCTTCAAATGATTTCATTATAACAACTCTGTTCAAATGATTTATGGAAATAGATGGATTCTATGGTATCCTTGTGTGATTTTCGACACTGTATCTTCATGCTGGTTCGGCTTTTCAATTTAACCCTGATGGGTGTTTATTATATTCGACTGTTGCTATATTTCTTTGTGTTTTGCATTCCATATTTTATATGCGAAATATATGAGAAGAAGGTATGCTCGGCCTGCTCTGCGAGATCCCATAAATTGTTCTTGGGATGGGTACAGGCCACTGTGATGCTTGTTGATTTATACCTCGAAGTCGATGCGTGTTGTTGATACTTGCCGTTGTTGCTTGTTGTGGGTACTTGTCGGAAGGGATATACTGATGGACATTTGTTTGGTTGTTCAGTTAAAATTGAACTTTTTGTAAGCTATGTCGTGGTTATTATTTAGTGGTGGTTATGGATTTTTGTTGGGTTTCGTTATGAATTTTATAGTTTATTGTGAAGATGGTAACATATTGTGTTACAGTATTCATTATGACCTCACTGGAGTTGTTTTTCCCTTTCGTGAAGGTTAAGGGGATTCAACCCGTTTATATATATATATATATATATATATGTTTATTATATTGAAACGACTCTGTAGATTCCATTGAATGATTTGTGCACTATGAACCAACTGTGGAAGCTTTATATATCTAAGAATATTGGAAGAGATTCAGTTGGAATTCTTGTTACGAAATCAGTGATTTGTTTTAAGCCTGATTTTTAATGTTTATCATTGTTGGCACAGTTGGGAATCATTGTTTATTATTTATTTGATATACTGTTACTTGGGTTCAGTGGAATCCTTTCTAGGTAACTACAGTACCTGTCTCAAATTAAGCTTGCTTAGTTTACTATTGTTTCGACACTGTTGGGTTCCTTGAGTTTGGAAAGATATCTTGTATATCAGCTTCTGTAAAAGCTATATTGTGAATACTGGTATACGAATTTAGTTTTTAAATCCTTGATTGGTAATCTATGTCACTGTAATTTGTATAAGCCTGAGGATGAACAAGTAATGTTTATGGCTTTGTTGGATTTCTTAAAATAAACTTGACATTATGTATTATGGCTTTTATAATGTAGGTCGTGAATAACATACTTTCAACTCTGGATGCGTTCAGAAGTGACTATGTTATGTTATGTTATGTTTTCTTTCTGATTACATTCCAGTTAAATGTGGCTGTGCATGTTGCGTGGATTTCATTTAAAAATCTCTCTGCATAGTCATAGGGAATTGTCATTGCTAAAATGATTTTGAGTCTCTTGTTGACTACGATAACGGAAGAGATCCTTTGAATTTGACCTTGGGTCTAAAATCCTTACAGTGTAGAAAGGTTTTGAATGAGTTGAAGGTTGTCATAAGGTATTGTTGGCGTGTTACGTCTTCTGTGCATAGATATCCATTTCTGAGCTTGATTGAGTTTAGGAGTAGTCGATTTCACCTTAACAGGTAACGACATTTAATATCTTCTTGTCTGTCGCTTCTTGCGTGAGAACATACTGAGTTTGCTTGTTGATAGACACCGTTGTTTGGCATGAGGGCTACTGTACTGTAGTTGCTTTCTTGTAAGATTTAACAAAACAGTGGTGTTGTTGATGGTCTCGACTGATTTATTTGCATGTGTATTAAGTGAATGCCTTACTCTTGGAAAGACGGTACAGTAATGAGCTAGATCTTAAGGAAATAAGTATTATTTGTTTATTTCTCTTCTGATATAAAGTATAGGTTGATATAATTGTTTATCTAACTTTAGGAATTGTTCTATCATGCTGATGGAATCATGAAAGGTTATTTATTTATTATGTTGAATATATAATCCGTCTAATGTTGTTGTCCTTGGGATTCAGATGGATAGTTTTTTAGATGCATTTGTATTCTTGGTCACTAACGTTTTAATGATTTGATCTCATTTAAACATGGTGTTTAATGAAAACAATTGATGTATTGCAATTGTTTTAAAGGTTAGTGCTTATCATGCTCAGTTCATCGAACTGACCCATGTTGACTATTTTTGCAGATGGTTTCCGTGAGTGGTAAAAGCATGCAGATCTGATAGGATGATTAGATTGTTTAGATTTGATTTTAAGTAGAATTTCAGTTTGAATTTCTTTAAATTGTACTATAAGAGGAAAGATGTTCTTCTTACCGTTGAGTATTGTATCAAGTATGCTTAATGCATAAAATGTATTTGATTAGTTCTGAAAGGAATGGAAATTGATATTGTTACTTATGTGTCTATATTCTTATCTTGATAGTTTGACCTTCTTCGGTTCAAATGATCTAAAGAGCATTGTTATTATTATGTAATTTGGAGACTTTTGTGATTATCAATGTAAGCTTTGCAGGAATATAAGACTAAATTCTTATGATTGTTTAGCAGTTTCTGGTATGTTCTATCAGAAGCTAAATTGAAATTTAGGTAACTATCTTTTTGAAAGATTAGGGTTAAATTATACCTAAGAAGAACGCTAAACAAATTGAATTAAATTATCAATCCCCTAGTCCTGATTATGACAGGACAACATTTAATTGGATTCTGAATCATTTATATTGGATACTTATAAGTATGATATAAATTCATTTATGAGAACTTATATAAACCTAATGGGGTTCAGATGGCAATCTCACGTGAAGTTTATGAGATATTGTCCAATTCCATTGTTTTAGAATTATGTATATTCTATGAACTCCGTGATGAGACCTTGGTCTTAATAACTCCTCTGTGTAATGGGTTTTATTGAGGAAGGTCATCCTAGATGAAGAATCCAGGGATCGGGAAAGGCTAACCTTAGGGGAACGTCTTAAATGTAATTTAAACTCAACGCGCGTAACACAATTTAATAAGTAGATCTTTTCGAGGTGGATTTAAATGTTAACCGGCACACGTCAACTGCAGAGTTGTACCTCTGAGAAGATTAGGATCTTCTCGAAGTTACAACAATGCAGGTGACTTGTGACGGCACCCTTTGCATTGATCGCTAAGATTTACACTTTGATCTCGAATGAGTTACTCAGGGACCGATTAGGAATGTGATCACGTTACAAGGCTACCTAGGAGATTCGGGGTATCTTGACACACTGGTTTAACTTGGGTTGAACCAGGTATGTCATCGTATCCCTAATCCTTGTGGGCATCCATATAACATTATCACCTTGTTAATCCATTTCTGAGTGGAATAAGTTGAGATAGGAGGGACTGACAGAAGTCGGTATAAGACATTCTACATAACATAAGAATGGGGGTGAAGGGCGTATTCCAGATTGACAAGTATGTCGTTAAGGAATACGAGACATAAACAGTATATTTCAAATCTTTGGCCAAAGTATCACAAGCTGCTGATTGCGTTGTCCTAATTCATCTAGTCTAAGGGATGAGATGCCGATGAATAATGGTAACAATTATTTAGTTAGGTTCCCTTGGATAGAGCATTCTAAATCCCAGAATAGGGAAGAGAACCGCAAGAGTGAAGTGTTAAATAAAAACACCAACTCTTATTACTCATGAATAGATTGGTAGATTACCGAGTCATGGAATGAATAGATCGGAGGTACTCTGAGTCATTACAGCTGCATATGGTTGTCTGTTATAAGAATGGTTATTTGATTGTGAGTTCTAAATTAGGTATTTAGAACCAGGATGCAATTATCAAAAAAAAAATAATTGACTTGTTCTACTTGTCTAAAATGAGGTTGTTACATCTTGGTATCAGAGTTGAAGGTTGCAGCTCTTGGACCTATTGTGTCCATAATCTGATAAAAACCTGAATTTTCTTATAACATAAAATGGTTAGAACAAGGGGGAACATTGCGAATAATGCTCCACCTGAAGGAGGGTTGGCAACAACCCAGAAACTTGATGAGATCCTTGCTGCCTTGTTGGACACAAGAGATCGTTTAGCTGTACTTGAGCAGCAGGCGATGGGGAATGAGGAGGATGAAGAAGCTGGAAATGACAATCAGCCACCTCCTGAGGACAACCCCAATATGGGTGTTGATGTTAATGATGTAAATGCACCTGTCCAACCAGAAAACAAAAAGGCCAAATTGGCAGTAGAACTCACTAATGATATAAAAAGGATAAGCCCACCTAAGTATGATGGCACCACATTAGGAGATGGAGCTGAGAATTGGCTCAGCGAAATGGAGAAGTACTTTGCAATAAGGAACTTCTCAGAGGAAACCAAAGCTATTTGGTGAGCCTATCAGCTTTCCCATGAAGCATCTTCGTGGTGGGATAGCCATAAAGCTGAACTAAACATTGATGAGACCAATATTACTTGGGATCAATTTAAAGGCTATTTTAGGCAACGTTGGCTGCCAAAACTTTTCTATGATCAGAAAATGATAGAATTTTAGAAATTAGCTCAAGGGAAGCTAACGGTAACTGAATATTGGGAGCGGTTTACAAAACTCCTCAAGTATGTACCGCAGTATCAAACTGACGAGAAGTTCAGAATACGAAAATTCATCATGGGATTGAATCCCGTGATAGGGGGAGAGGTCGATGTTCACAGTCCAACCACTATGGAAGGAGTTTTTGAAAAGGCCATAAGGCAAGAACAGAAATTAAAGGCTATTTCTGCTCATAAAGAGGAAGTGCGGAAGAAGACTGCAAACCCTTCTTCAACCTCTCTTGCACCCAAAAAAGGACCATGGAAAAATTTTGGAAACAAGAATAAGTTTTCAGGAGATAACAGTAAGAAAGCAGCAGTAAATAAGCCTGCTGGAAATGTAAGGGATAATTTTGCTAAAAATTATAACAATGGGCAGAAGCCTTATGGAGGACAACGTGAAAATTACAAGGCTGGAAGCAATTCTGAGCCTAAAAAGGGACCTGTAGGAGGCTGCTAAAATTGTGGCAAAGATCACTACACTAATCAATGCCCTTTGAAGAAGGATGATCATAATCAGTAGCATAAGATACATGTTGCAGTAGCAGACAAGCAAGCTGAAAAGCAAGTAACACCTATAGAA
Source organism: Taxus chinensis (assembly GCA_019776745.2). Taxonomy (NCBI): domain Eukaryota; kingdom Viridiplantae; phylum Streptophyta; class Pinopsida; order Cupressales; family Taxaceae; genus Taxus; species Taxus chinensis. The sequence continues at coordinate 85,209,062 of CM034148.1, read as the reverse complement.
GTTTCGGGTAAGTTATTTGGCATATCTGTCACTATTCTTTTTGATACAGGAGCTACTGAATGTTTTATTTTTAATAAACTTGCTTCTAAACTTAAAAGAAAAGCTGGAAAAATGGATAAATCTTGGACTGTACAGTATGGTAATAACTCTGTTCATACAATGAGTATGTGTCTTATTGGGGCAGTCCTTGACTTACCTAACTTTTCTATGGAAGTTGATCTCTATGTTACACCTTTGGGATCGTATGACATTGTCATCGGTGTCAATTGGTTAGCTGACCATAAAGAAAAAGTAGACTACTATGAAAAGAACATAAAGTGTTTAGATGATCAGCTGGAAACCGCAGAGATTCAAGGTCTGAAACGAGAAATTTCAGTTAGGAAACTGTTAGCTATGCAGCTTAAAAAGGCTAAGAATAAAGGATGTACTCTTTATGTAGTAAAGATATCTGAATCTTCAGAAGAAGATGGTGATTATATGAAGCAAATTCCTATGTTACAAAGTTCTAGGGATGTTTTTCCTGAAGAATTACCAGGGTTACCACCCAAGAGAGAATTTGACTTCACCATTGAAATCAAACCGGGAACTGAACCTATTTCCAAAGAGCCTTATAGGATGACTACTACAGAGTTAGTCGAGCTTAAGGCACATTTGTAAGAACTTTTGACAAAAGGTTTGATTAGACCAAGTGTTTCACCTTGGGGTGCGTCTGTGATATTTGTGAAAAAGAAGGATGGAACACTTAGGCTGTGTATTGATTATCGGATCAGGATGTTGAACAAAGAAACAATCAAGAACCGATATCCACTTCCAAGGATCGATGATCTATTTGATCAGATGCGTGGAGCATCGGTTTATTCTAAGATAGATCTTTGATTTGGTTATCATCAATTAAGGATTAAAGAAGAAGACATTCATAAAACAGCTTTCCGAATAAGGTACAGAAATTATGAATTCATGGTTCTACCCTTTGGATTAAGTAATGCACCCGCAGCCTTTATGAACTTAATGAATAATATTTTTCAAGAATATCTAGACAAGTTTGTACTTGTATTCTTGGACGATATTCTCATTTATTCTAAAAGCGTTGAGGAGCAAAATGAGCATTTGAAGATAGTTTTGGAAATTCTGAGAAAAAGAAAGTTGAATGGTAAGTTATCCAAATGTTCTTTCTTTGATTCAGAAGTTCACTATTTGGGTCATGTCATAAGTAAAGAAGGAATTGCTGTAGATCCTTCAAAAATAGTGGCAATAACTGAGTGGCCTGCACCAAAGAATGTCCATGAAGTAAGAAGCTTCATGGGTCTTGCAGGTTACTATAGAAAATTTGTAAAGGATTTTTCTAAGGTAGCTGCACCAATAACTTCATTGCAGAAGAAGGATAAGAAATTCATATGGAACGACAAGTGTGAAGTGGCTTTCAAAAGTCTGAAAGACCAGTTGACTTCTGCACCTATATTAGTTGTACCAAACCCTAATGGGAATTTTACTGTTGTAACGGATGCTTCCGGGGAAGGCCTTGGAGGTTTTTTGCTACAAAATGATCAAGTCATTGCATATGAAAGTAGAAAACTCAAGTTACATGAGCTGAACTATGCCCCTCATGATTTGGAGCTTGCTGCCATTGTTCATACACTTCAAGTCTGGAGACACTACTTACTTGGGAAACCTTTTGAGTTGAAAACTGATCACTTAGGGCTGAAATATATTTTTACTCAGCCTAATCTGAATGCCAGACAGAGAAGGTGGTTAGAATTTTTATCACAATATGATTTTGATATTAGCTATATCAAAGGGAAGGAGAATAGAGTAGCTAATGCTCTAAGTCAGGAGGCACATTTCTGCTCTTATAACATTAAGAACTCAGTTCAAGGAGGAGGTAAAGAGTGCCTCAGAATCTGATAATTACTTTCTGTAGGTAAAGGCAGCGCTTGCTGTAGAACCTAATGATGAAAGGTATAAATTTTTTCATTTTGATAATGAAGGAATCTTGCGTTATGAAAACAGGGTATATGTACCTATGTTGAACGACTTGAGGAAGAAGTTGTTAGTGGAATTTCATAATTCACCTTTCTCTGGACACCCGGGTATCACAAAGATGCTTGCTGATCTGAAACAATAATAATTTTGGAAAGGTATGAAAAAGGATGTCATAAACTTTGTGACCCATTGTTTGGAGTGTCAGCGGGTTAAGGCGGAACATATGCACCCTGCTAGAATGTTATATCCTCATAGCATACCACAGTACAAATGGCAAGTATTAACCATGGATTTTGTACAAGGATTACCCATGTCCAGGAATAAACATGATGTTATCCTGGTAGTTGTAGATAAACTGACTAAGGTAGCTCATTTCATCGCTTGAAATCTAAAGGATGATTCACCAGTGCTGGCCAAAAGATTCGTACACGAAATTTTCAGATTGCATGGTGTACCAGAATTGATTATATCTGACAGGGATCCAAGAATGACGTCAAGGTTTTGGCAAACACTTAATACAGCTCTTGGAACAAAACTAAACTTTAGTTTTGCATATCATCCGGAAACGGATGGACAAACTGAAAGGGTAAATCAAGTGTTGGAGGACATGTTGCGGATGTATTGCATGGTTCAACAGTATAAATGGGAAGAGTATCTTCCATTAGTTGAGTTCGCATACAACAACACTTATCATTCATCTCTCAAAATGGCACCCTTTGAAGCACTTTATGGAAGAAAGTGCAGAACTCCTGTTAGTTGGGACAGTGTTGAGGATAGAGTGGTAATTGGACCAGAGATTCTCATAGAAATGGAACAACAAGTTAAGCTGATTCGTGAAAGATTAAAGGAAGCAGCGGATAGGAAGAAGAGCTATGCTGACCTTAAGCAGGTTGATAGAAGGTTTGAGCTTGGTGAGAAGGTTTTTCTACGTGTTAAACCCAGAAAGAGTTCTATAACTTTTGGAAAGGCTGCCAAGTTGTCACCTCGATTCGTGGGACCTTTCGAAATTGTCGAAATAATCAATCCTGTAGCTTATCGTTTAGCATTACCACCTGCTTTATCTCACATGCATGATGTTTTCCATATTTATTTTCTTAAGAAATACGTTTCAGATCTGTCACATGTTTTAAATTGGAATTCCTTGCAGGTCCAAGACCCAGGAATAATTGTGGTTAAACCCACATGAGTGCTGGAAACTCGCCAATTGCATTTAAGAAATCGTGAAATACAGAAATGTAAGGTCCAGTGGGACCATTTTAACGAAGAAAGTACAACTTGGGAAAATCTGGAAGAGATGAAAATTGCTTTTCCTTCTCTTTTTCAACAGAATGAAATCTGTTGACAAAAAATTATTTTCTAAACTTATTTTTTAAAGTATTTATTAAAGCCAGATGGAGGAAAACATTATTCAGGTTGAATAAAATATACTGTGACATTGATTTCTGGAACTATTCAATTTGGAAATAGTCACATTGTTTGTGTGCTGATAAATTCATTGACCTGAAGGTTAATCAAATATGTAATCATCGGGACGATGAATCTTTTTAGGAGGGAAGCATGTAACACCCTGAACTGTTGTTACTTCCTCCTAAGCATACAAGTGTTGATATGTGATTTCTTTTGTAAAAAGGATGTGTTCCTTTGATTGAGAAGTCATGCTTGATATGTACTGAATCTTCTTTGCAGATTGTAGATCTTTGACTGAGTCAGAATTTGATTAGACTCTTTTATTTATTTCATTTTACATCTGAGTTTAATCTGATCTCGGAACGAATTATAAAGTTATTCATCTATAAGACCTAGCCTTGGATCAGTGGTATTGATCCAAGTGGTGCTTTAAGTTTTTCATGATGAATTAAAAATTATAAACCTTTCACAGGTTGCAAGGTCTGAATTCGTTGAATAAAGCCAATCCCGAGTCTAACTCAGGTTGATCGTGTGAAATGGAATGGTTCCCGATATCGAAGTATATCTGGAAGGTCTTGGTCGTGGACCAGGTAATAATTCTGTTGCATATAATTCCATAGCCTAATGGCAGTACAGGAGTGAACCCTATTCGAGAATGCATGCTGTAGGTCTTTTTCTGAGCGTAAGAAATGTTAGACCTGACTGGAATTATAAATGTTAGTAACCTAAAACTAAACTTAACCTAGGGGTTAGTGTTAATCTAACCTAGACCTAGGCTAAGAGCTAATGTTCTAAGTTAATATCTATGTTCTAAGAAGTTAGACTAGGTGTTATCCTAAATTCTAACCTAAGTTACTAACCTAACTATTGAACAAGGATGTAAGGGGACCTATGGAGGGATGCGAACCATGGGCAGAATTTTCTATGTCATTAAATGCAAAGGATAAGTATGAAGGATAGGTATTGGTAGAAGTTTTAGAAACGGCTAACTTGAGCCGACGTGGCAGGTCGCCAAAACTGAAAATGGTCTTGAAATTTTATTTGTCTATCGCCAACTATGGCGGTCGGTGGCAGTGGAGTTTGAGTGGGAAGTTAGGAGTAAATGCAATTAATGAGCTCGGAAGTCGAGCTCAGAATTCGTGAGAAGGCATGCAAATTGGAAAGTTAATGTTTTGTTTGGCTTATCATGAATTCCGGTTTTCCCTCTGCCTGTTCTCTGGTTCTTCGCACCAGTCTTCTTGGTGTTGCATGGCGAGTATGAGCATATCTAGCTCTTTCCTCTGGCAAGGAAAATATATAAGTCATGGAAATAGCAAAATTTTGTTGGTGGCTCTAACTTGGAAAAGGAAAAGAAAGTCCGAGCTCTTTCAGTGGTCTGCTTCGGAAATTTGAGCAAATATCCAGGCATGTTAGGCCCTAACTTTTAAAAATCTTTCTCTTCTTCAAATGATTTCATTATAACAACTCTATTCAAATGATTTATGGAAATAGATGGATTCTATGGTATCCTTGTGTGATTTTCGACACTGTATCTTCATGCTGGTTAGGCTTTTCAATTTAACCCTTGATGGGTGTTTATTATATTCGAACTGTTGCTATATTTCTTTGTGTTTTGCATTCCGGCTTTTATATGTGAAATATATGAGAAGAAGGTATGCTCGGCCTGCTCTGCGAGAGCCCATAAATTGTTCTTGGGATGGGTACAGGCCACTGTGATGCTTGTTGATTTATACTCGAAGTCGATGCGTGTTGTTGATACTTGCCGTTGTTGCTTGTTGTGGGTACTTGTCGGAAGGGATATACTGATGGACATTTGTTTGGTTGTTCAGTTAAAATTGAACTTTTTGTAAGCTATGTCGTGGTTATTATTTAGTGGTGGTTATGGATTTTTGTTGGGTTTCGTTATGAATTTTATAGTTATTGTGAAGAGGTAACATATTGTGTTACAGTATTCATTACGACCTCACTGGAGTTGTTTTTCCCTTTCGTGAAGGTTAAGGGGATTCAACCCGTTTATATATATATATATATATATATATATTGATGTGGAAGCTTTATATATCTTTGAATATTGAAACGACTCTGTAGAGTCCATTGAATGATTTGTTCACTATGAACCACTCCCTGGAAGCTTTATATATCTAAGAATATTGGAAGAGATTCAGTTGGAATTCTTGTTACGAAATCAGTGATTTGTTTAAGCCTGATTTTTAATGTTTATCATTGTTGGCACAGTTGGGAATCATTGTTTATTATTTATTTGATATACTGTTACTCGGGTTCAGTGGAATCCTTTCTAGGTAACTACAGTACCTGTCTCAAATTAAGCTTGCTTAGTTTACTATTGTTTCGACACTGTTGGGTTCCTTGAGTTTGGAAAGATATCTTGTATATCGGCTTCTGTAAAAGCTATATTGTGAATACTGGTATACGGATTTAGTTTTAAATCCTTGATTGGTAATCTGTGTCACTGTATCTGTATAAGCCTGAGGATGAACAAGTAATGTTTATTTCTTTGTTCAATTTCTTAAAATAACTTGACATTATGTATTATGGATTTTATAATGTAGGTCGTGAATAACATACTTTCAACTCTGGATGCGTTCAGAAGTGACTATGTTATGTTATGTTATGTTTTCTTTCTGATTACATTCCAGTTAAATGTGGCTGTGCATGTTGCGTGGATTTCGTTTAAAAATCTCTCTGCATAGTCATAGGGAATTGTCATTGCTAAAATGATTTCGAGTCTCTTGTTGACTGCGATAACAGAAGAGATCCTTTGAATTCGACCTTGGGTCTAAAATCCTTACAGTGTAGAAAGGTCTTGAATGAGTTGAAGGTTGTCATAAGGTATTGTTGGCGTGTTACGTCTTCTGTGCATAGATATCCATTTCTGAGCTTGATTGAGTTTAGGAGTAGTCGATTTCACCTTAACAGGTAACAACATTTAATATCTTCTTTTCTGTCGCTTCTTGCGTGAGAACATACTGAGTCTGCTTGTTGATAGACACCATTGTTTGGCATGAGGGCTACTGTACTGTAGTTGCTTTCTTGTAAGCTTTAACAAAACAGTGGTGTTGTTGATGGTCTCGACTGATTTATTTGCATGTGTATTAAGTGAATGCCTTGCTCTTGAAAAGACGGTACAGTCATGAGCTAGATCTTAAGGAAATAAGTATTATTTGTTTATTTCTCTTCTGTTATAAAGTATAGGCTGATATAATTGTTTATCTAACTTTTGGAATTGTTCTATCATGCTGATGGAATCATGAAAGGTTATTTATTTATTATGTTGAATATATAATCCGTCTGATGTTGTTGTCCTTGGGATTCAGATGGATAGTTGGTTTGATGCATTTGTCTTCTTGGTCACTAACGTTTTAATGATTTGATCTCATTTAAACAGGGTGTTTAATGAAAACAATTGATGTATTGTAATTGTTTTAAAGGTTAGTGCTTATCATGCTCAGTTCATCGAACTGACCCATGTTGACTATTTTTGTAGATGGTTGTCATGAGTGGTAAAAGCATGTAGATCTGATAGGATGATCAGATTGTTTAGATTTGATTTTAAGTAGAATTTCAGTTTGAATTTCTTTAAATGTACTATAAGAGGAAAGATGTTCTTCTTCCGTTGAGTATTGTATCAAGTATGTTGAATGCATAAAATGTATTTGATTAGTTCTGAAAGGAATGGAAATTGATATTGTTACTTATGTGTCTATATTCTTATCTTGATAGTTTGACCTTCTTCGGTTCAAATGATCTAAAGAGCATTGTTATTATTATGTAATTTGGAGAATTTCATGATTATCAATGTAAGCTTTGCAAGAATATAAGACTGAATTCTTATGATTGTTTAGCAGTTCTGGTATGTTCTATCAGAAGCTAAATTTAAATTTAGGTAACTATCTTTTTGAAAGAGAGGGTTAAATTATACCTAAGCAGAACGCTAAACAAACTGAATTAAATTATTAATCCCTAGTCCTGATTATGACAGGACAACATTTAATTGGATTCTGAATCATTTATATTGGATACTTATAAGTATGATATAAATTCAGTTATGAGAACTTATATAAACCTAATGGGGTTCAGATGGCAATCTCATGTGAAGTTTATGAGATATTGTCCAATTCCGTTGTTTTAGAATTATGTATATTCTATGAACTCCGTGATGAGACCTTGGTCTTAATAACTCCTCTGTGTAATGGGTTTTATTGAGGAAGTTCATCCTAGATGAAGAATCCAGGGATTGGGAAAGGCTAACCTTAGGGGAACGTCTTAAATGTAATTTAAACTCAACGTGCGTAACGCAATTTAATAAGTAGATCTTTTCGAGGCGGATTTAAAGGTTGACGGCACAAGTCAACTGCAGGGTTGTACCTCCAAGAAGATTAGGATCTTCTCGAAGTTACAACAATGCAGGTGACTTGTGACGACACCCTTTGCATTGATCGCTAAGATTTACACTTTGATCTCGAACGAGTTACTCAGGGACCGATTAGGAATGTGATCATGTTACAAGGCTGCCTAGGAGATTCGGGGTATCTTGACACACTGGTTTAACTTGGGTTGAACCAGTATGTCATCGTATCCCTAATCCTCGTGGGCATCCATATAACGTTATCACCTTGTTAATCCGTTTCTGAGTGAATAAGTTGAGATAGGAGGGACTGACAGAAGTCGGTATAAGACATTCTACATAACATAAGAATGGGGTGAAGGGCGTATTCCAGATTGACGAGTATGCCGTTAAGGAATACGAGACATAAACAGTATGTTTCAAATCTTTGGCCAAAGTATCGCAAGCTGCTGATTGCGTTTTCCTAATTCACCTAGTCTAAGGGATGAGATGCCGATGAATAATGGTAACAATTATTCAGTTAGGTTCCTTAGACAGAGCATTCTGAATCCCAGAATAGGGAAGAGAACCGCAAGAGTGAAGTGTTAAATAAAAATGCCAACTCTTATTACTCATGAATAGATCGGTAGATTACCGAGTCATGGAATGAATAGATCGGAGGTACTCCGAGTCATTACAGCTGCATATGGTTGTCTGTTATAAGAATGGTTATTTGATTGTGAGTTCTAAATTAGGTATTTAGAACCAGGATGCAATTATCAAAAAAAAAATGACTTGTTCTATTGTCTAAAATGAGGATGTTACATTTCACAAAAAAGACCCGCCATGTTGGATCCAATCACAAAGTACCATGTTTCCATGGATGTTGGGATAAAAATTGCCAGGGAAAACATGACCGTGGAAAAATAGAAGGAAGGGGAAACCCCAAATTCATGCCTAAATTACAAATTCTTTCTCATGGATAGAGAAATGGAAAACACTATCTGGACTCAATGTGATCCTTGACCAAAGGAAAGGACTGAAAATGACATCCTGGTGAAGGAAAATAATTTCATGCATCCATATAGGGAGACAAAAAAATTCAAACCATGCGGACTGAGAAGTTTTGAACAAACAGGGTGAGATTACATTAAGCACCAACATCGGCTCCAACTTGGGGATGGGCACTCCCTATGAGTGCCGCAAGAACAACAGACTAGACCATGTCCAAAAATCCATTGGGAAATGGAGTAAAAAAAAAGCTTGCAGAGAAAAAATACAATAACCAAATCCCCTAGGATGAACTAAGAAACCAACAAAAATTGGTCACCAGGGACCAAGAAAAACCAAAACAAAAAAGCATGAAAACAGAGCAAAAACAAAAGACTATACACTATACAATGATGCATGCCCTGATTCAGAGAAAACAATCAAGGAAAATTTTCAAGTGCCTTCGATTTTGGATATGACCATGCTAAGCAGTTCTGATATGTCTTTAACAACTGGTCATATGATTGTTTCTCTTTTCCATCCAAGTTTCTATATGACCACAATTTTTTAGGCTTATCCTTTGTGCCTAGGTCAATTTTTTCAACATCTCTTGAGGCTACATCAAACATCAAAGTCCTAGGAAAATCAACCTGCTCAGGATGTCTGCATCGATCAATTTCATGCTCCTTGAAAACAACATAGCTCATAGCATTATTAACATCAATTTATGTGTGTAATACTTCATAAGAAGCATTGTTGGGGTTCTCAATGAGATATAACATTTTATTTTCACCATATAACTTCACAAGGCTTCCCTCAATTGGTATGGTGGCATAATACATGTCCATTTGCACACTTCCACCCATACTAGTTATCCATTTTTTGGATAACAACACTTCCCACTTAGCAGGATAATCCAAAATTACTACATTCAAAGTTAAGTAATTTCCTAGATATGCTACCAATTGCACTACTAAACCCTTGACAAATCCAACTACTGGCACATCTCTTGAATCCATGGTATTACATTTCCAATAAGTTGTTGTTACTTTGATATTTAACTCATTCATGACCTCAAGAGGCATTACATTACATGAGGCTCATGAATCAAACATGCAGTTATGTAACAGCCTATCCTTAATCATCATAGTAGTGAAAAATGGATTCACATTCAGCTGAGACTCAATCGAAGAATTTCCCAAATAAACCTCAGGTGGTTCACCCAATTTCTCCAATGCTTGTGGTTTTTCTAATTCTACAATGACATGAGGAACCTCTACATTTTTCACATTTTTAGCCTGGGTGACCTTTTCTTCTTTAAATCCCAAATATTCAAATGTTCTTTTCCTATGCTCAGAGATTCTGAGTAATTCAACAATAGGAATAGTGACCTTGATCTGACTCAAGATTTGGGCTATGTCACAAGGAACATATTTGGGTAGGGTAGTGTTAGAAGGGAGATTCACAACTTCATATGATAATATGGGATTCATCATTATTTGAGCATGGGGAGGAACACAAGTTTTATTTGGGGTGATAAATCCTTTTCCAGATGCATCTTTTTTAGGGGTTTCCTTAGGGATACTAGTAAGAACTAGAATTATTGGTTTGGCCTGCAACACTACTCCTTTGGCCTACAGCCCTACCCCTTTGGAAACCTTACTCCTGGTATTATATTATTTTTCTTGGGTAACTACTGCATTAATTAACAACTACCTATCCTCTTCTAAAGGAATTCCTCCATCATACTTTTTAATCATCAATTCCCTCAAGTATTCAAAATCATTATTGGGAAAATCAAAATATCGTACCATATCAATTTCAAAAGTATGAGTGGGAGGAAGAGGTAATACCCGGTGAATGCAATCCCAGAAATCAGCAGCAATTCTGGCACTTATTAGTTTAGTTGAGGTTGCTCCCTGCTGTGAACTTGTAGAGCAATCCATCATGCATGCATCATCAGCTTCCTCAACTTCCTTGTCTTCATCACATGGGGAATGGGTGGAATGGGGCAAAAATAATCTATCACACCACTCCATATCATGGACCTCTTCCACAGTAGCAACTCTGGCAGCTAAAGGATCAGGCACCAATTATATTTTCCCGGGGTTGGGGCTTGTATATTTCCTAATCCCACGGGCCCTTTACCCTCTGTCATCTAATCTATGATCACCTCTGGGATGATTTGCAAATATCTCCTAACCTTGTGGCTTGTGTTGACCTTGGGAACCTTGTCCAATCCCCTTCTCTGTTTTGGCTAGTTTATAGGATATTTCCTTAACAGCTCCATCCAAAGCTTTTACAACCTCTTTTAGATCCACAGTTTTATTTGACTAAGGCTTCTCAGGATTGATCAACTTGATACCTTCCCTCTTAGGAGGCTTTCCAATTTCTTTGATATTATTCTCAATCTGCAAAGCCATGGTGAAGAATCTTCCTCAAAAGTTCCTAGGGTTGTTGTCCCTCAAATAATAGGCATCCTTTTTGTCAAAAGCATCGATAATATTTTATCAAACAAGAAACATCACTTGGCCTCAAGATTACAGGTAATCTTATTCAAGGTCTTATTGAACTAGTATTGAAATCATGAACAGATTCATTAGGATTCTTCTTAATATTTTCAAATTTAGACAAAAGAAACCTAGGATCTGTCTTATCCCCATATTGCAATCTAAAAGCATTTTTCATTTCTATCCATGAATCTATTGAGTTATCTAGCAAATATTTATACCAGTCACATGCATCCTCCTCAAGAGTATGAATAAAAAAAATTATATACACATCCTCAAATTAGATTTCAAAATCCTCCATCATATTGACAAAAAAATTTAAATGTTGATCACTAGTGATAGCATTATTCTATTAAAATTTAGGAAATCTATTTCTGATATCTTGTGGCACCATACTAGGATATCCAACCATACCTCTGAAATTTATAGGACCAAAAGTATTAACAAAAAAATGAGATCTAGGTGGAGGCTAGGCCATATTGTTTTGAGGAGGTGAATTTACAGGAGATATAAAATGATGAGGAACAAGGGATATTTGGAACATAGGGGTACAATTCTCAAAATAGGTGTCTCTAAAGGCTTTGTTTCATGGAAAACCCTATCAACTTTGGAAAATATAGGGACAAACTAAGAAGCACATGTATCAAACACAAATGAAGGCCTCTCTCCAGTTGGGGAATTTAGATCTATATGAAGATTACCTGATTCAGAATCACTTGAAGAAGAATGGTAATCCTCAACCACAGGTTGATCACTTTTCACAATGGATAATTCTTTTCTTGATTCCTGATCTCCAACTACTTTCCAGAATTTTTTCCTTCTGAATTTTATCTTTCCTAGCTTTGGAAATAAATTTCTGGTAGGGTCTTTAGTGAAGAAATATCTTCTTCCTTCCAGCTTTGCAAAGATTAGTGACAAATTTCACTTAATATAGGTTAAGGCACTGATATTTATCAAAATTTAAATCAACACAGAGTCATCACTAATGATTTTCAACTTAGTTATGTAAATGCACTATAAATGACTTGCCAAATATCTATCAACACTTAATTCTTGCAAAGCTTAGCAGATCTGACCTTCCTTTACCAGTATTTATCATTGATGATATAAATTTAGTGCAATAACCACTAGAAACTGGAAATATTACACACAGAACTTGTAACTTCACACAATTCTTACAAATCTCAACACAGGATGATGTTTAAACAACGTATTTGCACTTAGATCATGTAATAAAAATTACCAGGGCCAAATATAAGAATGCCTTTGAAGATCCCCAGAAACAGCACCAATTAGGTGTTGTTGCTGCACAAATAGGTCCTTGTGTTCAAATAATCCCTGGCACCAATCTGGTGTTGGTATCCAAATTGATTCTAAACCCCAACAACAATGCCTTGGTGTTGGTAAGCTCCCTTGAGAAGCATCATCAGATTTAACAAGATACTTAGAGATAGAAAAATCATATATAAGTCATTTTGTATCCGCGGAGGGGATTCAGATGACTCTTTTTCACTCAAGTGTTGGAGAAATTGGTAGTACCTTCATTAAGGATTTGATCTATCCTCACTACTTTAGGTCGTGCCTTTTAACCAGGGTGAGAGGACCCATTTTGTAACCTATGTGGGTGAAGGACATGAATAGATCCTTCTTTGCATAATTTTTAGGGGAACCTTGAGAAAATATGATTAATACACCACAATTTAAATCTCACAATTTGTCACTTCTAAAGAATGGAGATATTTTTTAAACAAGGTTCAGGTTACTAAAGACACTTTGAAACCTTCTTGATTATACATATTTTGGTAGTAGAATTTGTTCATTTGTGGATACACAGTACAAACAGGGGTACTTTAGGTAGGATTCATTGTTCATTTGAAATTTTTGTGGGGATTAAGCAAGATGAAGTTGATTTCACCAAATCTTTGAGAACCTTTACAATAATTGGAAAACTAACAGAAAGAATGCTTCAGAATAGCCAAAATATTCCTTCAACCAAGAAGGTGTGCATCAATGGAGGCCCATATCTACACGGTTTCACACACTCTTCAAGAATTCAACACGAAGGATTGAGTTAAAGACTCAATTAAACATTAAATATCCCTAGTTCATCATGCCTAAGATACACTCATAGACTTACAAACAATCTTTATCAACAAAAATGACAGTAAAGTGATTTTAAATCATCTATTTCATTACAAGATGAAGGCTCTTCTCATAATAAAATTTCAAATGCCACTAAAATATCACAGGGAAGAGATCTTGTGTGATTCAGAGGGATTTTAACATAATATTGCAACAAGAAACATCAAAACCATTTGAAAACATTCTGAAATAAAATTAGACACATTTTTTCCCAAGATCAACACAGATTAATTTGAGATCTATTAGATTTATTAGTAAGGGAAAGTTTCTTGAATGATCAGAGAGATTTTCAATGGTTGTACACTTGCAACCATCTTGATGTGATCAAATCTAAAACACAAGAGATTAACAGGTTTCTCAAATGGTCTCTCAGGAAGATGGGCTTTCTCAAATTTTCTCATAAAAATTAACCCCTGACCATTTGCAAGAGTATCATTCATTTCATTTATACAATTCACTCATTTTCATCTCAAATTTTTCCCCCAAAAAGAAGAATATTCGAGGAATCCTTTTTTGCACATATTTGTCCCAGAAAGTGATGTTTAACAAATTTACACCCAAAAACTTCTAGGTGGACGAATCATGAATCTGATCATTGTTTCTTAGACCCTCAACCATGACTGGGATCTCCATGGTATAAATTTTTGATAGTTCCTGCTAATCATTCCTTTTATTTTTTTCCTGTAATTTTTCTCCCTTTTTATTGGATCTGACATTTTTCTACAGGTGGCTCCATATGGCTGGATCCAAGAAATCCTTTTCACCCTTGAGAATACACCTTGAGAAATGAGTTCCCTCGCATTCAGATACTTGCATTCTTGCCTCTCAGAAATGACAAGAGATTCACAAAAATTATGACCACATACATGCACTGCGAGTTCGCAGTCTCCTGAAGTGTTGAAGAGGAGGTAGTGGAAAAACCTCCACGTGTTTCCTTAGCACAACTGCAAAGGTGAAGTCTATAGCCGTCCAGGTTCCCAAATGATTTTAGGCTCCAACATGTGCGGGATAGTTACACTGATTGCATTTTATGACTTGGGAAGGCCCAATGCGAAATTTCCACGTTGAACATCAAAGATGAAGTTTAGAGGCCCCTCTACCTTCAAATGAGTGTAGCTCTCCATGTGCCCTGGGCCTGAGAAAGAGTTGTCTCACTTGACCTTTGAAAAAGTCTTAGTTTACAAAAGGAGCCAGGGAAGCCTCCAAATGTCTCTTTAGTGACATGTTTGATATGGTTCCCAAAAGTGTGAGACCCTAAACAAGAATGGCTCACTTCACGTGTCTCATACCTGGAAAATTTGAACTTTCACTTGAAAAAATTCAAAAGTATCCAAAAAGATCTAGCAGAAACCTCCACGTGTCCTTTGACACTTTTCAAAAGGCTAAAGTCTCTAGGGGTAGGTCCGCAAATAGGTGCGGGCCCTCCATGTGTCCCAGGCTTCAAAAAGTTTCTTGAAAAGTTTAAAGTATAGAGAGGAGCCCGGAAGCCTCCCACTTGTCTCCTTGTTGACTCAACTGGACAAATGTAGGACCCAGTAGAGTTACAGATCATTTTATAACTTTAGCGCATCCTCCACAAAACATATTTGAGCGGGCCAAAAATCTTCAAAGTGTTCCAGCTGACCCACCACTCTGCCTTTGACTTTTCAAACTGCCACGTGTCCTGATCTCTGGTCCCTAGTCGGAGTTGCAACTTCACTTTGTAAATTTAATTCATTTACAAAATAGATCTTAAAAACCTACAAAGTGCCCGATGCTCCACCTCCCTACTTTTGAATTTTCAAATGCACTCAAACGTGTGACATGTGTGCCCCTAGGGATTATGGATCAATTTATAACTTTTACTCCCTTTTCACAAAAGGTCTCAAAACACAAAAAGTTTCGATGATCCACCTTCCTGCTTTGTAACTTGAAAAATGACACATGTCCATCTTCGAGGTCAAAGTAAGAATTTTTCCCTATTGCTTCATAATTTTGACTGATTAACCAATTAGACTCATCAAGAGCCGCGGGGCCAATTTGGTATTTTTTGTACAAATGTGATGCAAAAAGTGACAAGTTTCACCAAAAACACCCTCCATGCCTCATCCAATCACAAAGGACCATGTTTCCACCAGATGTTGGGACAAAATTTGACAGGGAAAACATGATTGTGGAAAAATAGAAGGCAGGGGAAACTCCACCATTCACGCCCAAATTACAAATTCTTTCTCATGGATAGAGAAACGGAAAACAATATATGGACTCAATGTGATCCTTGACCAAAGGAAAGGACTAATAATGGCATCCTGGAAAAGGAAAATATTTTTGTGCATCCATACAGGGAGATAAAAAAAATTTAAACCATGCAGACTGAGAAATTTTGAACAAAGAGGGTGAGATTAAATTAAGCACCAATAGTAGGGATGATTTTTTTAATCATGTGAGTGTATTGAAGGAGCATCTTCTTATTTCTTCTCAAAGAACTCAACATCCCGACTATTGTATATGTTGGGCCCCATAATATTGGCTAAGTACAAAAAGGCACATGGGCATGTGGGACCTAGTTAAAGAAGGGTGTGTGGGGTTGAAGGCACGCATGGAAGGGTTCTAGTAGGGTTTTATAGAACACATGACATGTGCACACAAGGAAAAAAAGGTTTTGGAATTATCCATATTTGGCATCCCAAGAAGCACACGAGAAAAGTGTGACCCTTCCAGCATGTGGAATGGATAAGGTTCCAGCTTGACGATTGAAAGAACAAAAAGGTAGTATTCCATTCATGCAATGGAAGGTTCCAGAAGAGCATAATTACACAAAGTGGAGAGCTTGGATTAGAGGAAGAATGCTCCATTGGAGGACCACTTGGACACTTGGCAACCGATCTATTACCTCAAAAGGCATGGCAGTGAAGGTAAGAAAGCTATGTAATGAGGTGTGTGGATGGTAAAAAGAGCAATGGGTAAGGGTGCGAAGAGAATATAGATATACATGGAGTCATCCTAAGAGAGTGGAGGTACTGGAAAGGAGGAAAATCTTTGTAGAGATCTTATGGATGATTCTATGGGTTGGGATTAGGAAAATATAGGATTGATGGCACACTTAGAGGGGTGGGTTTGCATTCCTCTTTGTAATGTGATGAACATAGTGTAGTTCTAATGTATGACTTGGCTCTGCATTATTATATAAGGGTCTATTATGACATCAAGGAATGTAATGTGGTTATTGAACATGTTAAATATAAATATAAGACTCTGTTCTAAATCATATATGTGTTCATGAGTATAATACTCGTGCATTTCCTTTATATATGAACCATTTCCATATGTTTTTGGTTATTTATCTTCTATGGATGCATTGATGTAATAACTCACCATAGGTTCTCAAAATGTTTTACATATATTTTCTATTCACTTTCACTTGAATATATGTCATAAGATGACGTATTCTCATAAGACTCACATAAAGGTGAGGTTCGGTGCCCACGCGTGCCTTGGGTGAACACTCAGCACTCACTAGGTAATAGGACGATGTGCATGGGATTAGACTATTAGTCTAAGGGTAAAAAATTGACTACATCTTGGTTCCATTGTTGAGACATATTTTCAAAGTTGTTATGATAAATGACATACATCTTTGTCCCTATAATGCATGTTGACAGAACGTCTAACCTTGGAAAGTTTTGAAGGATGGTTCAAGAGTACGGAGGAAAAGTTTACTCAAAGATTCAACACTGGACCTGAGTTTAATGCGCATAGATAGGTAGAAGATAACCTATACCATGAGTTATATGAGACATTATTTTATTGTTTTCTAGAAGGCCTATATGAGTGGCTTTTAACATATGCATCCAAATCGAGCTAGTACTAAAGATTTCCCGTATGGACCCAAGATGACTATCAGAGGCTGAAAGATGTAGATCTGACTTGAATGTGTGTTGTTGATCATTGGTGGAAAGGAGTGTTGACCATTTATACTCTATAATACGTTATTTCTATGTATTATTTCCCAAAAGTTGTTGAGTTTAAATTTTTGAGGGAGCCTTTAGGATCATTTTTGCATGATATTCCTTTTGCTATGAATATCTTAGTCATTACCCTCAGTTTAGAGGCATTTCCCAAGGCCGGTTAAGCTTCTCTGAGCTCTGGGAGAGGAAGCTAGGGTGGAGAAAGATGGCGTACATTGCAGATGAAATGGAAATGGAATAGAGACAACTCAAGTATAAAAAATATCATGAAAGGGAGATGAATAGACAATGCGAGGTTGCAAGTCTGATGGATCTATGGAGACAAACTTTACAAGAAGGAGTTGAGGTTCACGCAAAGGACATAGAACTTGAGTAGTCTATGCTACCCCATCTTAGCAAGTGTGGGAGAGAATCCCCTTTAGCTTCTAATGAGATTTTGTCACAGGGAGAAAGAAGAGTCTTCAGCGCGCATCTGAACCCACCTAGTGACCAACCCTTGGCGCTTGGTTTTCCAAATCAAGGGAGAATTATTGTTAACCCAGTTGCTATCAATGGGAGTAACTGATCTGTGCCCAGGAGATATAATATCTCATTTGGAACATCCATGGCTACACAATCCATTCCTATATTTAGAGGAATATTTAAACAGTGTGCAAGTAGGCAAGGTTTGGGTATCATGTCTAAGAATGGTGCGGGACACAACTGGTAGTGGGACAATATCACAAACCATCAACGTGTAGTTTAGTGGGACATTGGGGACACTTGGTAACTGATTTGTTACCATAGAAGGCATGGTGATGAAGGTAGGAAAGCTATATAATGAGGCACATAGATGGTAGAAAAGCGTGATGGGTAAGGGTGTGAAGGGAATATAGATATACATGGATTCATCCTGAGAGAGTGGAGGTACTGGAAAGGAGTAAAATCATTGCAGAGATCTTATGGATGATTCTATGGGTTGGGATTAGAAAAATATAGGAGTGATGGCATACTTAAAGGGGTGGGTCTGCGTTCCTCTTTGTAATGCAATGAACATAGTGTAGTTATGATGTATTACTTGGATCTACATTATTATGTGAGGGTCTATTATGATTTCAAGGGATGTAATGTGGTTATTGAACATGTTAAATATGAATACAAGACTTTGTTTTGAATCATATATGTGTTCATGAGTATAATCCTCATGCATTTTCTTTATATATGAACCATTTCCATATGTTGTTGGTTATTTCTCTTCTATGGATGTAGTGATGTAATAACTCACCATAGGTTCTCAAAATGTTGTAAATATCTCTTCTATTCATTTTCACTTGAATATCTATCATAAGATGATGTATTCTCACAAGAATCACATAAAGGAGAGGCTCGGAACCCACGCATTCCTCGGGTGAGTGCCCAACACCCACTAGGTGATAGACTGATGCACATGGGATTACACTATTAGTCTAAGGGTATAAAAATGACTACATCTTGGTTTCATTTTCATTTAAATTCAACTTAGTGGAAAGAACCACTTTTAATGTTAAAGTACATTTGTAGGTGACGTAGCATTTATTGCTGGAGGTAAGCAAAAACTATAAATATAAGGTTGAGAAAGTCATTTTTCTATCTTGCTATTACAAATTTGAATTTCTCTTCAAACTAGGGAATCCAGAAAAAACTTTGTGAGAAGGAAGAAGAATCCTAAGAATTTGAGTGTGTGACTAGAGTAGATCTGCAAACAAGAAGGAAGGAGTACATGGGCGTGAGGAAAGGTTGTTTGAAGTGCACCGTATTGTGGAAGGTTTTCCTAGTTAGGGTGTAGTAGCTAGGGTGTGGAGACATAAGGATTTATTCTAGGAGTTGAGATTTGGATTTGAGCTTTGGAGTTGAGTTTGGAGTATAGTAGAGTAGTAGAGCAGAGTAAGGAGTTTGTAGTTTATCCCAATAGAAATAATGGCACCCAAAAAGGAAACTGTTTCACCAAAGAAACCAAAGGCCAAGGAAAAAGGAAACCAAACCGATGTCATCATAAGCTCCAACAAAGAATGGTAGGCAAAAATGTAATACCCAGATGGAGTATTACTTGGAAAGGAATGGGTGTTGCATCTAATACAAATGTCTGTGAGTGATTATAACCATCACATGAGCACAACTGAGAAGGAAATGGAATTAGAGGGTTTTCCCAGATAATAAAAGGACCTCAGATGAGATGCCCATATACAATGATGAGGTGAAGGTTAAACTAGAGAAGGCAAGATTATTGCAACTGTATGAGTTGCCTTATTTTGGAAATCCTGAGTGCCTTTATTAATGGTTGATGTCTCATGTGCATGAGGATCACTTTTATTTTTTAGGGCACAAGATGCGCATAACACCACAACTGATATCCAAGTTCATAGGCCTTATTTATGAAGGATAAAGTATAGATGATGATCTGATCAACAAGGAAGCTATCAAGGAGACAGTAGCAACATATGACTATAAGAAGGGTTCACGATACATTGACATCACAAAGATTCCATGCCCTGTTATGAGGATGGCTGCATGCTTAGTGACCAAGCTCAATGATCAAGAATGATGGACGCAAGTGAACAAGGCATGGTGAAATGTATACCGGAAGATGTCAGAGGGAACCATCTATAACTTGTATGTTTTCATCGCGGATGAGATCATAAGTAGCGCGTAAGAGGGAGAGAAGATATTATTTGGTAATGTCCTCCTCACCATTGTATTTTTAGAGATTGGGGTGCCAGATGGGCCAGAAATATTTATTTGGGAGTATCTAAATGAGGATCCCTTGCCCATAAAGATATTAGAAAAATACACTTATGAAACCATGACATCCGCTCACAAGGCATGCTGGGAGAAGTGGTATAAATGATTGTGTGATGCATTCGGGGAAAATTGGAGGATCCTAGAGTAGTTTCCCATACTTGTGAATGGAGAAGCATAATTTTTAGTGTACCAACATTTCTACATTGGCAGGTTTACTTTGACAAATGGGACTAAGAATCCATGGTGCAAGATACCCTTCTCCTTTACCACGCAATACTTTCATGTAGGGGTCAACAGGCTCAAAGAAGCCAAAAGAATAAGGTTCAACCTTAATGAGGTGGACCAAGACCACTGCAAGCTGTGTCTAAATCTCATGTACCCTAAAATTCATGCATATGTGGAGAAGCATGTCTCCCACGAGGTTTAAATGATGAAACCAATAACGGTGCCACTCATTGGAAGGGATACAACAAGGATATACCTTTGCATAACACAAAAATTTGAGAAAGGTGCATATCTAGAGAATGATTTCTCCATTCTAGAATACCCCATAGGAAGAAAGAAGGTCATGCCAAAGAAGAGAGAAAGAGAAGAGGGGCAAGAGAGGAAAGCACCAAGTGGGCATACCGCATAATCAGTGGGCACACCTAAAGCAATCGCGAAGCCTAGCACTTACATGTGGAGAAAGAAGTCTCTTGTCAAGGAAAGGACCTTAGAAAAATAAGCGTCAGAGCATAAAGAGCATGTTGGGCACCTAAAATATTGGCTAAGTACAAGAAGATGTGTGGGTGCACAAGGCCTATTTGAAGAAGGGTGTGCAAGGTGAAAGCGCGCAGGACAAGTTTTTAGGAGGGTTTAGTAGACCAATGACACGTGCACACAAGATAGAGAAAATGGTTTGGGACTTAGCCATATTTGGCATATCGGGTAGAACACGAGGAAATCATGATCCGGCTGTGCATGCAGAGTGGATAAGGTGTCAGCCTGGCAACTTATAGTCCACGTAAGGAATATACCTTACAATAGAAGATTCTAGAAGATCATCATGACAAAGGATGGAGAGCTCACATTTGAAGGAGCATGCTCCCATGGATGACCACTTGGACACATGGAAATCAATATACAACTTCAGAAAGGCATGACAGTGCTTGCTAAGGCTATATATACAAGTTCCCTATAGAAGAAAAGAGACGGATTCAGAGATAGATAATGTAAAGAGGCAAAGTTATGTAGGAATAATGTGAGGGCTCTATATGTTGGGTTTAGAGGATCTGTAGGAGTATGTTATATCAAGGGATGGGTTTGAATATTTTTCTTTTTACTATGAAGGGCTTGAGTCTAGTTCCGATGCATGACATTGGTCTGCACTATTATATGGATCTGTGATTGCCTTAGTTAATGTAATGTGGTTATCAACATAATTAATATGAATATATGTGTGGTTCTTGTTTTACTTACATCTTTATGGATCGGTTATATATCTATTTCATATGATTGGGTGTAAACCCCTATGTATTTCCCTTCTATTATGATTCAAATCTATATTATGTGATGATTTTCTTATATGAATGAATACATTGGTCTAGAATATCGTTCTAAGCTATAAGATGAATGTATGGTTCATTTCTAGTCTCTTCACTTAATTTTATATCATAACTAATTAATTCTCACACAAATCACACAAAGGAGGGGCTCAGCACCTGCGCGTACCTTGGGTGAGTGCCCAGCACCCACTGGGTGATAGGTTGGCACGTATGGGATTTCCTTGTTCTTTGAGTGGTCATAAAAATGAATACATCTTGGTTCCATTTCTGGGACCTCTTTTTGAAGTTGTGAGAAATGGAATGCATCTTTGTCTTTGTGATGTGTAATGATAGAGCACCTGACTCTAGAAAGTGTTTAAATGTGGTTCAAGAGCATGGAGGACGAGTTTTCTCAAAGACTCAGCACTGAACCTGATTTCAACGTGCTTGGATGGGTAGAAGAGAACCTATACCATGAGTTGTATGAGACATTCTTTTGTTGTGTCAAAATAGAGCTATATGAATGGCTTTCAGCATACACATCCATATCAAGCTAGTTCTACAGATCACACGTGTGGACCCAAGATTACTATCAGAGGCTGTAGGATCTAGATATGACTTGGAGGTGTGCTATTGATCACTGGAGGAAGGGAGTGTTAGCTAGTTACTCATTATAATATGCCATTTTGACGTATTCTTACCCAGAAGTTGCTGAGTTTGAGTTTTAAAGGGAGCCTAGAGGGTCATTTTTGAGTGTTATTCTTCTGGATATGAAGATCTTGATCATTACTTTGAGTTTAGAAGCATTCCCCATGGCCGGCTAAGCTACTCTGAGCATTGGGAAAGGAATCTATAGTGGAGGAAGATGACAGACATTAGAGCTAAAAAGGAAAGGGAGGAGAGACAACTCAAGTATATAAAAGCTCGTGAAAGGGAGATGACTAGACATCACAAGGTTGCAAGTGTGATGGATCTATGGAGGTAGATGTTGCGAGAGGGTGTTGAAGTTCACGTGGAAGACATAGAACCTGAGCAGTCTATGCTACCCCATCTTGGCATGCATGAGAGAGAGGCCCTTCAGCTTCTGATGAGATTTTGTCACATGGAGAAAGAAGAGCCGTTGACGCACATTTGAACCCACCTAGCAACCAACCCCTGGCACTTTGGTGTCGGTGGGAGTGATTGGTCACTGCACAGGAGATATAATTTTTTATTTGGAACATCCATGGCCACACATACCATTCCAGTGTTTGGAGTAATTTTTGGGCAAAGTGCAAGTACACAAGGTTTAGGCAATGTGCCTAGGAGTGGTGTGGGATACACTTCTGGTAGTGGATAAATCTCGTAGACCATTGGCACATAGTTCAGTGCGACATTGGGAACACTATGCATGACCACTTCAGGCCCATTTCTAGCTATAGGAGGATGTAGAGGTGGAACTGGTGGATCTAGAGGCATAGGACCTAGTGGATCCAATAGATCTAGTAGAGGGAATAATAGAGGAAATACCAGAGGGAACCAAGGATATGGATCAAGAGGACATGGTCCTCAACCACCTCCTCACATGTTCTTTGAAATTTCTTTACACTTGCTATATTACCAAGGTTTAGGGGATGTTGTGGAACATGTGCACAAGTGTGAGTTACTATGGTGCGCAAAGGGGATCACTACCCCAGAGTGGAAGGAAATTCAATTTGAAAAAATGTTACAAGGGCATGCGCATATATGGTATAGGAAGTATGACCTCTATCATACAATGGTAGAGTACACCGCATTGAAGAACACCTTCCTAACAAATTTCCATATACCGGAGTTGGATTAGAACAACATCAATGGTTTGAAAGAGATCTAACAAGGAATGGAAAAGAGTTTGTGGGAGTATGATGCACATTTTAAAACTCTCCAGTCAAAATTGGCATATGACCTTCACCCTTCACAGCATGCTCAATGATTTGTTGGAGGGTTGATCACTCCATTTAAGAGAGCATTGTCCCATAAAACATTTACTGACCCACTCAAGGCTGCCTTACACGCTGAAGTAGTTAGGAACGTTAATACTAGTGTGAGCCCTTTTCTGGAGGCTCAAATCACTGCCATGGCCAAACAGTTAGAGAATCTATCTATAAACTCTACACATGAGACTGGTATTGGTCTTTGGTGCATGGATTGTGAAGCAGAGGGGCATGCCAAGGTTAGTTTCCCCTGAAAGTCAGTATGCGTCATAGCAGTAGATTTTTAAATTTGTCATGGGGACCATGATGCGAGTAGATGTCTCTTTTTACAACACATAATCCAGAATAATGTGTCTTGCTACTACAAAATCTGGACCTCTACGACCCATGATAATAAGGATTGTAGGCTTACTAACCAGATCCGTGAGGCCATTGATCATGGTGTGCACCATACCAGCCTTTCCAGTAGTTCCAAGGATAATGATCACTATTATGAAGGAAGTGTGGATGGAGAGGTGCATGGGAGAGGTTCTCACAAAGGATTTCATGGTCACAGTAACCACGGAGGAGGAAGAAGTGATTTCCCATGAGGAACCTATTATAACTGTGGATCTACATAACATTATAGGCATGAGTGTCCAAATTTATTGTAGTGCTCATGGTGAGGGAAGAAGCATAAGTATGAGGAGTTCCCTGAGTTGTTTGAGCACATGATCCAGCAGCACTAGAAGGACAAAGGTGCTGGGATGGTGAGTATAAAGAAGGACAACACACAGTGGATTCCTAGAGTGGTGCGTGAGTCAGAGTTAGAACCTGTTTTGGTGACACCACGAGCAGAGGCTACACATGCTAAATAAGTACCAAGGAAAAGGACTCTAGTATCAAGACAAGAGGTGATGCATAAGAATTATCCAGACCCTACCGACTAGAAGGAAGTGTATTAAGAGAAAATGGATGTCATTTAGATTTTGTAGGGAGAAATCTAGTGTCTAAAGGAGAAGTCTAGGCAGCATGAGAAAAGGAGGAATGCTGAGGCTCCACAAAAGGACCTGGAAGAGGTCAAGAAAGTGTGCAAAATGTTAAGGCAAGAGAATATTATTCCCTTGTTATGAGAATGGCTACATGAGAAGATTCCACGTGCGGAAGAAAAACGTGAAAGGTAGGTGTTCCATGGAAACCTCCCTCCCCATAGCATTGACTATGACAAAGAGATCACACTAAATGTATTTGTGGATGGATGGCTACTAAGCAACATATTTATTGACATGGGAGAAGAATTCAATGTTCTTACATTGGATTCCTAGCATCAAATGGGAAGGCCCACATTACAACCATCTTCGAATGTGTTGTATATGATAAAAAAAAACTAAGGCAATTTCGATTGGAGTATTGAAGGATGTAGTGATCACCATTCAGGGGCCAAGTTTACTAGAGACTTCAAAGTCTTGGCACTCACTGAGGAAGACAATTTTCTAGCATTGCTTGGGCACCCATGGTGCTATAAGAACAATGTTGACCTAAGGTTCAACAGAGGATATATCAATTTTGAGAACAAGGAAGAACGGGTCATCATCCCCTTGATGGATGGGAAGTCT
Source organism: Taxus chinensis (assembly GCA_019776745.2). NCBI lineage: Eukaryota > Viridiplantae > Streptophyta > Pinopsida > Cupressales > Taxaceae > Taxus > Taxus chinensis. Next base: position 85,183,914 of record CM034148.1, on the reverse strand, counting down.
GTGCCTTACACTGAATCTTTAGGAGAAGAGGTCCTTGATAGAATTCATGTGTGCTCCATCAGAGACCTGGAGATAATTCACCCTACATAAGGAGTTATCTAATTTGAGGATGTCGAGTCTGTGAGTGATACCAAAATTATGGCATGTGAAAATTAGGCACATGAGGCCTATGAGTTAATTGGGTGACAATTGATGGGATTTGTAACAAAAAGTGACCAATGTGTGCTTACTTAAGTGCCTAAGAGGAAAGAAGTTACCAAGTTACTCTAGAGGGGCATACCCTAAAATTTTTTACTGGACATGGAATCTTAGTGGAAAATGAAGACAAAAGAAGAGGGATGCTCAGTTATAACCTACTTAGGACTATAGCATGCTGGTGGGATACACATTGGGAGAACCTCCTAGAGTGTCGTGAAGTAAGAATCACATTTTCTGTAAGGTTTTCCAAGAGTAATGCACCCACGGTCATTCAAGACTACCATGGTAAAGATATCACTTCATTTCATATCCAAGCATGTGAGAAGGCCTAGATAGGAGGCAAAAAATCCTTACCACCATCATTATAGGTGTACAAGTTGTATTCCACACTACAAGGTTGTGCACATGTGTGGTATATCCATTTAGAAACCTGTCATCAGACAAGAAATTGGTAGGAGCTAGCAATTGATCTCATCCAAGATTTTGAATATCAAAGCACAAAACCATTAGTGGATAAGGCATTGCAAGTGATCAAGCACCTTACGATGGGGGATAGTGACATGGCAGAAGATAGGCTACTAGATTTGTTAGGTGATCCCAATTTAGATGCACTCTTTGATGAGTATGATTCATAGGAGATGTCATTTGAGCATGCGTGCATAGAAAAGGAAAAAGGAAAGATGGTTTATTTCATATATGGAGAGCAAATGGAAAGTCTATATGTTAACCAATCTATAGGTACGCGTGATGTTATAGATAGTGCTGATGAAAGGATGTGCGCTTACCATGAGCCCTTAAAAACAAATAAGGTTAACATAGGGTCAGAAGAAGAACCCAAAGAATATATCATTGGAGACTATTGGTTGGAGAAGGAGGTCTCAAAGATCATTGATCTGCTACGTGAATTATAAGATTTATTCCCTCACAGGTACCATGAACTCAAAGGCATCATCCACTATTCCTTCAGGGAGATGAGGATAAAACTGAAGGAAGGTGCATGCCCAATCCAGAAGAGGCCATACCAGATGAATCCAAATTTGTGCATGCGGGTCAAGGAGGAGATAGAAAAAATGATAGGGCTAGGTATCATTGAGGCTATGGAAGAGTCGGAATGGATAAGCCCAATGGTCATCAGCATCAAAAAGGACAAAAGGATCAAGATCTATGTTGACTACAGAGACCTGAATGTAGTATGTGTCATTGATCCCTTCCCAACCTAGTTTACTGAAGAAATCTTAGAGGGAGTGGCCAGGCATGAAGTCTACTCTTTCATAGATGGGTTCTTAGTGTACCATCAGTTGAGGATTGCAAAAGAAGACAAGAGAAAGACAACCTTTGCCATTAAATGGGGAAGTTTTTCCTATATGGTCATACCTTTTGGATTGAAGAATGTGCATGTTGTGTTCTCGCGCATTGTATTGCAAGCCTTTTAGGACTTCATCCATAAATTTTGTCAGGTCTATTTGGATGATTGGACTTTGTATGGTCTAGTCAAAGACCATTATGATAACTTAAGACTAATGTTTTATAGGTGTTGATAGTTTAGGATATCCCTCAACATCAAGAAGTGTGTATTTACTACCCCATTTGGAACATTATTGGTACATATCATATGCAAGGAAGGCATACTAGTAGATCCCACCAAGGTTGCAGTCATTGTGGGTTTAGGGGAACCTACTAGCCAAAGCGTCATGCACAAATTCCTTGGGCATACAGGTTACTATAGGAAGTTCATCAAGGGATATTCCAAGATTGTTGTGCCCTTAAAGGAATTACTTAGACACAAGAGTTCCTTTCATTAGGGAGAGGCGCAACAGAGGGCATTCAACACTTTGAAGGATAGTCTTGTCATAGCATCCATACTCCATTTCCCCATTTGGGATAATCCTTTTCATGTTCATGTGGATGCCTCTGGGAAAGCCATCGGAGAAGTACTGGCACAACCTGGTGAAGGGATTTTTGACCATCCCTTCTATTTTACAAGCAAAAATTTAACATCAACAGAACAAAATTACACCACTACTGAGCACGAAGCACTATCCATGATCTACGTGCTGCACAAGTTCAGGAAATATCTACTAGTAACACCATTTTTATTCTACACAGACCACATGGCATTAAAATACTTGTTAAACAAGCCCATTCTAAAAGGGAGCATATGTCGATGGGTCCTAGTATTCCAATAATTTGAGTTCACAGTGGTTTTCAAGCTAGGAAAGAGTAATTATGGGCCCAATCACTTTTCTAGAATTAACTCAGGAGAGGACGCACAAAGCATTGAGAATACCATGCCAGACGCGTATCTCCTTAGGTTGTGGTGCACGCCCTCGTAATTAGAATATATTTTGGTGTTTCTCAAAACAGGTATGGAACCAAAAGGGATGAAAGCATTAGAGAGGATTCAATTATCCATATACGCTGCACCCTACATGATGGTTAGTGGTGATTTTTACAAGTTAGGATGTGATGAAGTGTTGCGCCAGTGTGTGCTAGAACATGAGCACCTGGCTATTATAAAGGAGGCACATGGAGGAAGTACAAGTGGACACTATACAAAGGGACGCCACTGCATGCAAGATATTACAAGTTGGGTTATTGTGGGAAACCCTATATCAAGATTGTAAAGAGTATTGCAAGGCATGTTATGATTTTCAGTGCCTTGGAAAACTAGGGTGGAGGGATGAAATGAATTTGAACCCTATTCCAAGTATAGAGCCATTTGAAAAGTGGGCCATAGATTTGGTAGGCCCCATTTCACCAGCCATGTGTAGGACAGGATCACACTAGGTAATTACTTACAAATATTATTTGACAAGATGGGTAGAAGTAGTGCCTACCAAGGATTGTACAGTGGCTACAACAGCTAGGTTTCTATGGGAAAATATTATTACAAGGTATGGATGCCCATTGAGCTTAACTAGTGATAGGGGTACGCATTTCCCAAATGAGACCCTCAGGATTCTATTAGTAGAGTTCATGGTGGCTCATCATAAGACTACCCCTTACCATCCACAAGCAAATGGAACTACCGAAGCATTTAATAAAATATTAAGTCATACCTTGACTAAATTTTTTGATGTTGGTAGACCAAATTGGGATGAAAAATTATCAACAGTTTTATGGGTGTATAGAACAACCTACAAGAGGTTGAATAAAGCCACACCATTATAATTGGTGTTTGGTGTAGAGGTTTTCCTACCCGTTGAATTCATGTTACCTTCTCTGCATATAAGCCGAGTAGGAGGATTGGCCGATGAGAAAGCGCTAGAAGAAAGGATTGAAAATTTTATGAAATTGGATGAGAGACGATCATTGGCCAGGTGGAGTCAAAAGGCTGAAAAGGCTAAACAAAAGGCATGACAAGATTGCCACATCAAAAACAAAAAATTTGAGGTTGGGCAGATGGTATTGTTATATGATTCTAAGTTTTTGTACCATCCCAGAAAGTTGAAATTCCATTGGTTAGGGCCCTATATCATCTCAGACATCTGTGATTCAGGCACTTGCCAGTTGAGAGTGCTGGATGGGATAATATTTTTAGGCCATTTCAATGGGAGCAGGTTAAAGCCCTACTATAAATAAGTCTTCTTGGTGTTTGTAATAAGGCTATATTTCTAGTTAGTTTACAATTTCCCTTTATGCAATTACCTTTCTTGTGTTTCCCTTACTCGCCATTTGTTCTGTCATTTGTTTTGCACCTTGGGCACCGGTAACCACATTAATTTTTGAAGGTTGTGAATGCACAGAGGACCACACATATGTTTTAGTGTGGGGTGGAGTGATGTAAAGTATAGGCCTATAATACAAGTTGAACTAGCAGTAGAAGTTCTGATGAATTTCCTGGTTAATGGATATAAAGTGTGTAAGGATGAAGAAAGCACATAGAAGAATAGGTGGATGAAAAAGTTTTTTGTAAGGACAAGACTTCAAAGAAACCACATACAGAGAAGGAAGAAGCATAGGAACAACATGATGTAGGCGAGAGAAAAAATTAGGTGGACATAAGAAGTGTCTTCGGTGTTGTTGACACGTGCGTAAGAGTCTTCTATTAGGATGGATTGTTTACATGCCAGAAGGTTGTAGAATGTCTCATGCTAGATTGGGAATGTAAGTGAAGGCACATAAGGTCATATTGGTGGAAAAAACTGTAAATAGTGGTAAGTATGGTGGTAAGTAAAATAGCATTTAATGCTAGAAAGAAGGAAAAGATATAAATAAGAAGTTGGGCACTTCATTATTTACCTTGCATTTACAAAGTGAAAAGATCTCTTGTGAACTAGGGCATATAAAGGTGATCTGTGCAAATAAAAATTTAAGAAATCTGAGAGGACATGACTAGAGTAGATCCAAAAACTACCAAGAAATGAGTACATGAGTGTGGAGGAGGTTGTTGAGAAGGAATTTGTTGAGAAGTGTCGTCTTGTGGAAGTATTGTTTCAATTAGGGTTTGGAGGTTAGGGCACGGTGTTAGAAGGGTTTTTTCACAAGGTTGTGTATTAGGGTTAGACAAAGTGGTAGAGAAAAGCAAGGAAAAGATGTTTGAAGTTTTAACCTAACTAGAAGAATGGCACCAAAGAAAGCAACCATCTCACCTAAAAAGTAGAAGGGAAAGGGAAAGAGGAAGAAAATAGTTGAATTCATAAGCACAAATGAAGAGTGGTAAGTGGAGATGCAATACCTGGATGGGGTATTGCTAGGAAAATAATGGGAATCTCATTTACGGAAAATGACTGTGAGTGACTATAATCACCGCACCATCACGATAAGAAAATAAATGGCTTTGGAGTTAGTTCACCCAACAAATAAGAGGACACCAGAGGGCATGCCCATATACAACAACGAAATAAAATTAAAATTGGAGAAGGTAGGGCTACTACAACTTTATGAATTACCCTACTTCAGAAAACCTGAGCGCCTCTATCACTGGCTAATGGCATGCATTCATGAAGACCATTTTTATTTCACGGGGTGTAAGATGCTCATAAATCCCCAATTTATTTCTAAGTTCATAGGCCTTATCTGTGAGGGGGAAAGCATTAATGATGACCTAAGTGATAAGGAGGCCATTAAGGAAATGATTGTTGAGTATGAATACAAGAAAGGATCGCGATACTTTGACATTGCAGAGATCCCAGACCCCATGATGAGGATGGCCGCACGCTTGGTAACCAAGCTCAATGATCAAGAGAGATGGACTTAAGTGAACAAGGCATGGTTGAACATATGCCGAAAAATATCTAAGGGGACCATCTACAACATGTCCACTTTCATCGTAGATGAAATCATTAGTAGCACGCAAGAAGGTGAGAAGATACTATTTGGAAATGTCCTCCTCACAATTTTTTTCTCAGAGATCGGAGTGCCCGATGGGCTGGAAAGGCTTGTTTGGTAGTACCCAGAAGAGGATCCCTCACCCACGAAGAGGTTCATGAAATATACTTGTGAGACCATTACAACCACTCATAAGGAATGTTTAGAGAAGTGGTACAAGTGCATGAGGGACACGATCGGGGTAGAATGGATGATTCCAGATAAGTTATCCACACTTGTGAAAGGAGAAGAAGAATTTGTTGTATATCAACACTTATGTAGTGGTAGATTTAGGTTGACAGATGAAAACATGGGTCCATGGTGAAAACTACCCTTCTCCTTCATCATGTAGTACTTCTAAGTGGGGGTGAACAGGTTCAAAGAGGCCAAGAGACTAAGGTTTGACCTTAGTGAGGTGGATCAAGACCACAAAGAGTTACACAAAAAGTTAGTTTACCCCAAGAAGTGTGCATACGTGGAGAGATATGTCTTCACGAGATACAAGTGATGAAGCCAATAAGATTTCCAATCACTGGGAGGGCTTCAGCAAGTATATACCTTCGCATAAGGCCAAAATTTGAAAATGTTGCATACTTGGAAACTGATGTATCCATCCTTGAAGACCCCATAGGAAGAAATAATCTCGTGCCAAAGAAGAGGGAAAGAAAAGAGGTGCAGAAAGCACCAAGTGCTTAGACTACACAAGTGGTAAGCACGTCGGAGATAAGCACTAAGCCTATTATGTACACATAGAGAAATAAGTCACCGGTGAAAGTAAGGACTCCAGAGGAAGAAGATTTGAAGCACGAAGAATCCATCACTCAGGAGAGGTCACTAGAGGAGGAGGACAAGGAAGTAGAATATCCTATCATGAAGAAGCAGAAGGTGACAAAAGAAGATGACTCAGAAGGTACAAAGAGCTTGGAAGCCTATAGAGGTAAAATATATGATGATGATGAACTTGAGGAAGATCAAGGCCCTCCTGTATTTGAAGTACATTACTTGGAGGAGGAAGGAGAGGAAGAATAAAATGAGTACATATTTTTCAAGAGGAAGACTGAAAAGGAAGAGGAGGATACTCAGGATAAAGGGGTAAGTAAGGAAGTTACAAAAGAAAAAATGACCGCAAGCCTCACAAAGGAATAGGTAGACGAGGCCACATAGAGAGAGGTAGAAAAAATCATCAAGCACCTAGTAGAGCAAGAGATGGAACGTAGTGTGGACCTAGTGATGAAGGAAACAGAGGAGGAGAACATATAAAAGGAATATGGCAGCATGGGAGGAGATCCCAGTTTGGCTGTACGCTTTCCTAAGGTTGCGCACATAGGTAGAAAGAGTACGAAGGCATCACAAGTTTAAAGGATGGGCTATATTGATGATCTAAACAAGGTGTTGTGCACATGATTTCAAAGTACCATACCAACGGAGAAACTCTTGGCTATGGAATAATTTGATGAGGAAGGTGCATACCCTTAGATGAGGAAAATAATTTCTTAGGCATTTGAGTCCCACATCGACGATCTAGAATTTTAAGTAAGCTAAGGGGCCATAATGGAGGTACTAGAGTCAAAAGGAGAAAACCCCTGTGTAAATGCTTAGCGGCTATTAGATGAACAAATCTGCAATGCACTGAACAAGGTTTTAGTTAAAGTAAAAGCTAGGCTCTTTAGGAGGAACAACATGGTAAATTTCCTAGAGGAAGAACTAGAGAAAAAGGAAGAAGAGCTCGAGGGAAGAACCAAGGTATTAAAGTGGGTGGAACTAATTGGCACGTAGCTAAGGCTTGAGTTGAAAGAAGAGAAGGCAAGGGTGTGTGAGGTTTTCAAGAAAGTAGAGATGATCACAGATTTCATTTTCTTGAAGCATCCAAATCTAATGCCACCAGCATAGTAGTATGGATGCACCCTAGAGTTCCCAGAGGACTTGACCCACATCCTCACAATGGAAAGGAAACCACTAGCCTTAGAGTCTGTAGAGGAAGCATCGGCAAGAAAATAAAATGAGGACAAGGTGAAGGTTGTCGCAATTGTTACCCAATACAAGAAAGTCCTTGCGGATTTGAAATCCACTGCCCAATTCGCTTAGGCCGTTTATGAAAATTTCACCAATAGAGATAGAGTGGCAAGAATTCTAGTTGCCACCCATGAAGCAAAGCTCAAGGAGTTCTAGAAGAAGACCAAAGGAAATAAAATGAAATGTGACAGAATTCTAGCTAAGGTTGAGAAGAAATCAGAGGCTATTGATACCTTGTGGGGCTTAATCAAGAACCGGATGAAGGATTTTTATCCCTAGATCACTCGAAGGATGGATGCGCTCGAGGATTTGGGAAAATAATTGGAGGGGATTTTGGAAACAATGAATACCCAAAGAGAAGGGCCAAGCTTTGAAGAGGTGATCATCCTAGTCAGTAAACTCTGTCAATAGGCATAGAGTGAGGTCGATACCTAGAATAAGTTAGAGGCATACTTGACAAAATATTTCCCTCTCCTCTTGCAAAAGTAATCATAGTTTCCCCATTCTTTCATTCTTCCCCAAATTCTTCATTCCTTTATTCTTTCTCCAAACTATTCAAGAACATTCATTCTTTAATCATTGAAAATATGTTCCTAGGGGTGGAGAATAGGTGTAGTGTGGGGTGATGTTGGGCCCCTAAAATATTGGCTAAGTACAAGAAGGTGCGTGGGCATGCAAGGCCTATTTGAAGAAGGGTGTGCAAGGAGAAAGCACACAGGACATGGTTTTAGGAGGGTTTAGTAGAACTAGTGGCACACACGTGCGAGATAGAGAAAATGGTTTGGGACTTATCCATACTTGGTATATCAGGTAGGACACAAGGAAAACATGACCTAACTATGCATTCAGAGTGAATAAGGTGCCAACCTGGCAACTTGGAGCCCATGCAAGGAATACACCTTACAATAGAAGATTCTAGAAGGTCATCATGGTGAAGGATGGAGAGATCACATTTGAAGGAGCATGCTCCCATGGAGGACCACTTGGACACATGGTAATGGATCTACAACTTCAGAAAGGCATGGTGGTGCTTGTTAAGGCTATATATACAACTGTTGTATAGAAGAAAAGAGATGGATTCAAAGATAGAGAATGTAAAGAGGAGAAGCTATGTAGGAATATTGTGAGGGATCTATGGGTTAGGTTTAGAGGATCTGTAGGAGTATGTTGTATCAAGGGGATGGGTCTGAATATTTTACTTTATACTATGAAGGGTTTGAGTCTAGTTCTTATGTATGACATTGGTTTGCACTATTATCAAGATCTGTGATTGCCTTAGTTAATGTAATGTGGTTATCAACATACTTAATATGAATATATGTGTGGTTCCAGTCTTACTTACATCTATATGGATCGGTTTTATATATGTTTCATATGAGTGGGTGTAAATCCCTATGTATTTCCCTTCTGTTATGATTCAAATCTATATTTTGTAATGCTTTTCTTATCTGAATGAATACATTGGTCTAAAATCCCATTCTAAGCTCTAAGATGAATGTATGGTTCATTTACAGTCTCTTAACTTAAGTTTATGTCATAACTAATGCATTCTCACACAACTCACACAAAAGAGGGGCTCGGTTCTCGTGCATGCCTCAGGTGAGAGCCCAACACTCGCTAGGTGATAGGTCAACGTGCATTGGATTTATTTGTTCTTTAAGAGGGCATAAAAATGACTATAGAGCACCTCACCCATGAATAATCACCAATGAAGATGTCACCTATCAAGGAGAAGGAGAAATAAGAATCTTCTATACTATAATACCCAGTAAGGAAGAAGCAGAAGGTAACATATGAGGTAGACTCGGAAGAAACAAAGAGCTTAGATTCCTACATCAGTGATAAGGATGATGATGAGCTTGAAGGAGGTGAATACCATCTAGTATATGATGTCCATGATTCTGAGGAAGAAGGAGATAAATAGGGGTATAAAAAATGGAGATGAGGAGATGAATGATGAGGAAGAAGTCGAGGCTCAAGGAAAGGGGGTGAATGAAGAATTAAACACCAAGAACCAAAGAACCAAAAGCCTCAAAGTAGAGATAGATGATGAGAGAGAAGTGGTAGGCATCATGAAGAAGTTGTTAGAACAAGAGTTGGAGTGGAGCACAGATGAGATTATAAAGGAGATAGAAGAAGAGAGCATTGGGTAGGAGTATAGCAGTATGGATGGGGATCCCAAATTAGCATTAAGCTTCCTAAAAGTTGTGCAAACATATGGAAAAGGCATAGTGGTGGCACAAGGGAAGGGAATCAGATACATTGATTATCCTAGCAAGGTATTACGTGTGCACTTCTAGAGTGCCATACTGATAGAGGAACTCCTAGCTATGTCATCATTTGATGAAGAAGGTGCATACCCATGGACAAGAAATATGTTATCTTGGGCGTTTGAGTAGCAGGTGGATGAACTTGAATTTGAAGTAAGCCAAAGAGTGCTAAGGAAGGTTCCAAAAACCAAAGGAATAATTCCATTGGTGAATGTTGAGCAGCTATTAGATGAATAGGTCTGTAACATGCTTAATAAAGTTTCAGTTGGAATTAAGGCCAAACTATTTGGGAGAAATGATAGAGTGAGATTCTTAGAGGAGGAATTAGAGAATAAAAAGAAGGATCTCGTGGATAAGAGAAAAGACCTAAAGTAAGAGGAGTTGATCAATGCTCAGCTGAGAAGTGAGCTAAAGGAAGAAAAAGCTAAGGTACGTGAGGTTTCCAAGAAGGTGTAGATGATTATAGATGTAATTTTCCTAAAGCACCATGATTTAGCACCGCCTGATCAGAAGTATGAATTAGCCTTGTAGTGTCTGGAGGATCTGACTTGCATTCTCACAATTGAGAGGTGACCACTTGCTTTAGAGTCTACAGAAGAGGCACAGGCACACAAATAAAAAGAGAACAAGAGGAAGGTTTTCAATATTGTGGCTCGATACACTAATATTATTGCAGAGGTAAAGGCCACTGCACAAGTCACTAAATCTGCATACGAAAAAATCGTAGATAGGGATAGAGTGGAAATCATCTTAGTTTCCACCCATGAAATAGAAATCAAGGAGTTCTAAGAGAAAAATAAGGGGATTAGAGTGGAGAGAGACTAGATCCTAGCCAAGGTGGAGAATAAATTATGAGAAATTGAGACCCTACGAGGCTCGATAAAAATCTAGTTGAAGGAACTCTACCCCCAGATCACTCATAGGATGGATACCCTTGAAGACTTGGGGAAGTAATTAGAGTGTGTTGTTAACACCTCAGGTGCTAAAGGAGAGGAGATGAGTTTGGAGGAGGTGAGTGCCCTGGTGAGTGACCTCTGTCAGAAATCTCAGAACAAGGTCAATGCTTGGGAGAAGTTAGAGGAAAAACTAGGAAAGGATTATCGTCTCCTCCTCCAGCAATAAAAAATTTCATCATTCTTTCATTCTTTCTCCAAATTTTCATTCCCTTATTCTTTCTTTCCAACCATTATACGAGCCCACTATTCTTTATTCTATAAATATTGTTTCCGCAGATGGAGAACAGACGTAGTGTGGGGTGATGTTGGGCCCCAAAATATTGGCTAAGTATAAGAAGGTGTGTGGGAGCTCAAGACCTAATTAAAGAAGGGTGTGTCGGGTTGAAGGCGCATAGGGAAGGGTTCTAGCAGGGTTTTGCAGAACACACAGTGCATGCGCAAGGCAAGAAAGGTTTTGGACTTAGCCATCTTCAGCATCCCAGATAGTACATGAGAAAAGCGTGACCCTTTGAGCATGTGGAGGGGATAAAGTTCCAGCCTGGCAACTGAAGGAACAAAAAAGAAATATTCCATGTATGCGATGGAAGGTTCTAGAAGAACATCATTGTGCAAAGTAAATATCTTAGATCAAAGGAGGCATTCTTCATTAAAGGACCACTTGGACACTTGGTAGCTGATCTGTTACCTCAAAAGGCATGGTGGTGAAGGTAGGGAAGCTATATAATGAGGTGCGTGGATGGTAGAAAAGAGCGATGGGTAAGGGTGTGAATAGAATATAGATACACATGGAGTCATCATGAGAGAACAAAGGTACTGGAAAGGAGGAAAAGCTTTGCAAAGATCTTATGGATGATTCTATGGGTTGGGATTAGTAAAATATAGGAGTGATGGCATACTTAGAGGGGTGGGTCTACATTCCTCTTTGTCATGTGATTAACATAGTGTAGTTATGATGCATGACTTGGCTCTGCATTATTATATGAGGGTCTGTTATGACTTCAAGGGATGTAATGTGGTTATTGAACATGTTAAATATGAATATAAGACTCTATTCTGAATCATATATGGGTTCATAAGTATAATCCTCTTGCATTTCCTTTATATATGAACCATTTCCATATGTTGTTGGTTATTTCTCTTCTATGGATGCATTGATGTAATAACTCACCTTAGGTTCTCATAATGTTGTACAGATATTTTCTATTCATTTTCACTTGAATATCTGTCATAAGATTATGTATTCTCACAAGATTCACACAAAGGAGAGGCTCAGTGCCCGCACATGCCTCGGGTGAGTGCCCAGCACCCGCTGGGTGATAGGCCGGTGTGTATGGGATTATACTATTAATATAAGGGTATAAAAAATGACTACATCTTGGTTCCATTGCCGATTTTTATGGAAGAACATAATCAGCAGGTATGGTTGTCCTTTAAGTTTAACAAGTGATAGAGGTACACATTTTCTCAACAAAATGGTCAAGATTATGTTAGTAGAATTTATGGTGGCCCATCACAAGACTACCCCTTATCACCCTCAAGTGAATGGAACTACTGAGGCATTTATAAAAATACTAAGTCACACGTTGACTAATATCTATGATATTGGAAGATAAGACTAGGATGACAGAATATTAGCCATTATATGGGCATACATGATAACCTGCAAGATGTTGAACAAGGCCACATTGTTTCAGTTTATGTTTGATTCGAAGGATGTTTTTCTAGTTGAATTTATGCTACCATCACTGCGTATAGTGCGCATAGAAGGGTTAGCTGATGAGAAAGCACTAGAATAAAGACTTGATAAGTTTATGTAGTTACATGAAAGGCAATCACTTGCTAGATATATTCAAAAGACATAAAAAGCAAGACAAAAGGCATGGCATGATCGTCATATCAAAAATAAGAAATTTGAGGTTGGGAAGATGGTGTTGTTGTATGATTCCAAGTATCTACGCCATCCTAGAAAGTTAAAATTCCATTGGTTGGGGCCCTACATCATCTCTTACATTCTTGATTTAGCCACCCAAAAAGGTAATTGTTTCACTGAAGAAACCAAAGGGAAAGGGAAAAGGAAAGCAAACCACTACTGTCACAAAATCCAACAAAGAATGGTACATAAAAATGAAATAACCAGATGGAGTATTACTAGGAAAGGAATGGGTGTTGCATCTAAGACAAATGACTGTGAGTGATTATAACCATCACATGAGCACAACTAAGAAGGAAATGGTGTTAGATTTGGTTTTCCCAGCTAACTAAAGGACACCAAATGGGATGCCCAATAATAGTGATGAGGTGAAGTTTAAACTAAAGAAGGAAGGATTATTGCAACTGTATGAGTTACCTTATTTTAGCAAGCTTGAGCACCTTTATCATTGGTTAATGTCACACGTGCATGAGGATCACTTTTATTTTGTATGGAGCAAGATGCGCATAACACCGTAGCTGATATCCAAGTTCACAGGCCTTATTTGCAAAGGAGAAAGTATAGATGATGATCTAAGTGACAAGGAGGCTATCAAGGAAACTATAACAGCGTATGACTATAATAAGGGTTCATGATACTTTGACATCAAAGAGATTCTAGACCCTGTGATGAGGATGGCCACATTCTTGGCGACCAATCTCAATGATCAAGAATGATGGACATAAGTGAACAAGGCATGGCTAAATTTATGCTAGAAGATATCAGAGGGAACCATCTATAAATTTTCTACTTTCATCACGGATGAGATCATAAGCAGCATGCAGGAGGGAGAGAAGATAATATTTGGTAACATCCTCCTCACCATTTTCTTTTCAGAGATTGGGTGACAGATGGGATAGAAAACTTTGTGTGGGAGTATCCAGATGAGGATCCCTCACCCGTAAAGAGATTTGAAAAATACACGTGTGAAACAATGATGGTTGCTCACAAGGCACACATGGAGAAGTGGTATAAATGAATGCATGACCCATTCAGGACATAGTGGAGGATCCCAAAGTAGTCACATGTGCTCGAGGATGGAGAAGTAGAATTTTCAGTGTACCAATATTTCTACATTCGCAAGTTTACTTTGACAAATGAGACTAAGGGTCCATGGTGCAAGCTTCCCTTGTCCTTTACCAAGAAATACTTCCAAGAAGGGGTCAATAGGTTCAAATAAGCCAAAAGACTAAGGTTTGACCTTAGTGAGGTGGACCAATACCACCTCGAGCTACGATAAAAGCTATTGTACCCTAAAAAGTGCACGCATGTGGAGAATTATGTCTCCCATGAGGTTTAAATGATGAAACCAATAACGTTGCCAATCATTTGAAGGGTTGCAACAAGGATATACTTTCACATAAGACCAAAATTTGAGAAAAGTGCATATCCATATAATGATGTCTCCATTCTAGAAGAGCCCATAGGAAGAAAGAAGGCCGAGCCAAATAAGAGAAAATGAGAAGAGGGGCAGGAGAGGAAATCACCAAGTGTGCAAACCCCACAATCGGTGGGTGTGCCTGAAGCAGTCGCGAATCCTATCACTTATGCATGGAGAAATAAGTATCCTATTAAGGCAAGGACCCCAGAAAAAGAAGTGTCAGAGCATGAATATCACCTCACCCATGAAGAATCACTAACGAAGAGTTCATCTATCAAGGAGAAGGAGAAAGAAGAATCTCATGTACTAGAATCCCCAGTAAGCAAGAGGTAACATGTGAGGTATACTCAGAAGAAACATAGAGCTTAGATTCCTACATCAGTGAAAAGGATGATGACAAGCCTGAAGGAGGTGAATACCATCCAATATATGATGTATATGATTATGAGGAAGAAGGTATGAAGAGGAGTATAACAAAGGAAGATGAGGAGAAGAATGATGAGGAAGAAGCTGAGGCTCAAGGGAAGGGGTGAGAGAAGAAGTAAGCACCCAGAACCAAAGAAACCTAAGCCACACCAAGGAGAAAGTATAGATAGTCACTGAGGGAGAAGTGGAAGGTAATATGAAGAAGTTGGTAGAACAAGAGTTGAAGCACAACGTGGATGAGATTATGAAGGAGATAGAAGAAGAGAGCATTGGGAGGGAGTATGGAAGTATGGGTGGGGATCCCAAATTAGCATTGAGATTCCCATAATTTGTGTGAACATGTTGGAAAGGTATAGTGATGGTACAAGTGCAGGGAATGGGATACATTGATGATCCTAGCAAGGTGCTACGTGTGTGCTTTTAGATTACCATACCAATAGAGAAACTCCTATATATGTCATCATTTGGTGAAGAAGGCAGGAACCCATGGACAAGAAAGATGTTATCTTGGGAATTTGAGTCCCACATGGATAAACCTGAATTTGAAGTAAGCTAGAGAGTGGTAATGAAGGTTCCAGAAACCAAAGGAATAAATCCATTGGTGAATGCTTAGAAACTATCGGATGATCAGGTCTATGATGCACTTAACAAAGTTTTAGTCAAAATATAGGCTTGATTGTTTGGGAAAACTAATAGAGTGACATTCCTAGAGGAGGAATTAGGGAAGAAAAAGAAGGAGCTCGTGGAGTAGAGAAAAGACCTAAAGTAAGAGGAGGTGATCAGTTCTCAGCTGAGGTGTGAGATGAAGGAACAAAAAGATAAGGTCTCCAAGAAGGTGGAGATGATTACAAATTTAATTGTCCTAAAGCACCCTAAATTAGTGCCACCTGATCAAAAGTATGAATCAGCCTTGCAGTATCTGGAGGATTTGAATCGCATTCTCATAATGGAGAGGTGACCACATGCTTTAGATTCTATAGAAGAGGTGCAGGTACACCAAGAAAAAGAGAACAGGAGGAAGGTTATCAATATTGTGTCTCAGTACACTAAGCTTCATGCAGAGGTAAAGGATGCCACATAATTTGGTAAAGATGCATATGACAACTGCGTGGATAAGGATAGAGTGGCAAACATCTTTGTTTCCACCCATGAAATGGAACTCAAGGAGTTCTAAGAGAAAAATAAGGTGAATAGAGTGGAGAGAGACAAGATCTTGGCCAAGGTGGAGAATAAATCAAAAGCAATTGAGACCCTTGAGGCTCGATCAAAATCCAGCTGAAGGAACTCTACCTCTAGATCACCTGTAAGATGGATGCCCTTGAAGACATGGGGAAGTAATTGGAGAGTGTTTTTTATACCGTAAGTGCCAAAGAAGGGGAGTTGATTTTTGAGGAGGTGAGTTCCCTGGTAGGTGACCTCTATCGGCAAGCTAAATATGAGGTTAACGCTTGGGAGAAGTTAGAGGCAGAACTAGAAAATGATGACCCTCTCCTTCTACAGCAATAAACAAGTTCGCCATTCTTTCATTCTTTATCCTAATTCATCATTCCCTTATTCTTTCTTTCCAACCATTGTAAGAGCCCACCATTCTTTATTCTTTGAATATTTTTTCTGAGGACAGAGAATAGGCATAGTGTGGGGTGATGTTGGGCCCCAAAATATTGGCTAAATACAAGAAGGCATGTGGGCATGCGGGACCTAGTTAAAGAATTGCACGCGGGGTTGAAGGCATGCACAGAAGGGTTCTACAAAGGTTTTGAAGAACACACTACACACATGTACAAGGTAAGATAGGTGTTTGACTTAGCCATATTTAATATCCTAGGCAACACACAAGAAAAGCATGACCCTTCTAGCATGAGGAGTGGATAGGGTGTCAGCCTGGCGATTGAAGGAACAAAAAGGGAATATTCTATACATGCGATGGAAGGTTTTAGAATATCATCATTACACATAGTGGAGAGCTCAGATCAGAGGAAGCATGCTCCATTGAAGGACCACTCTAACACTTAGCAGCTGATATGTTACCTCAAAAGGCATGGCGGTGAAGGCAGGAAATCTATATAATGAGGTGCATGTATGGTAGAAAAGAGAAATGGGTAAGGGTGCAAAGAGAATATAGAGATACACATGGAGTCATCCTAAGAGATTGGAGGTACTTTAAAGGAGGAAAATATTTTCAGAGATTGTATGGATGATTATATAGGTTGGGATTAGGAAAATACAGTGATGGCACACTTAGAGGGGTGGGTTTGCATTCCTATTTATAATGTGATGAACATAACGTAGTTCTGATGCACTACTTGGCTCTGCATTATTATATGAGGGTTTTTTATGACTTCAAGGGATGTAATGTGGTTATTTATCATGTTTAATATGAATATAAGAATCTTTTCTGAACCATATATGTATTCATGAGTATAATCCTCGTGCATTTCCTTTATATATGAACCATTTCCATATGATGTTGGTTATTTCTCTTCTATGGATGCAATGATTTAATAACTCACCATAGCTTCTTAGAATGTTGTATAGATATTTTCTATTCATTTTCACTTGAATATCTATCATAAGATTATATATTCTCACAAGACTCACATAAAGGAGAGGCTCATCACCCACGCATGCCTAGGGGAAGCACCCATCACCTGTTGGGTGATAGGTCAACATGTATGGTGCTAGACTATTAGTCTAAGGGTATAAAAATGACTACATCTTGGTTCTATTGTAACCATTTTAGGACATTTTATGACTGTAGGAAGAGGATCTGAAGGACAAGGAGGAACAGGGCTTGGTGGATCCAGTGGATCTAGCAAAGGAGGAAACACCAGAGTGAACCAAGGCTCTAGATCAGGAGTATAAGGGCATCAACCACCTCCACAAGTATTCTTTGAGATTTATTCACACTTACCAGACTATAGGGTTATTGAAGATGTTGTAGAGAATATGCACAAGTGTGAATTACTTTGGCACGCAAAAGGAATCACTACCCCAGAGCAAGAGGTAAGTCATTTTGCAAAAACGTTGCAAGGGCACGCGCATAGTTGGTAAAATAAGTATGACCCCCATTAGACAGTTATAGACTACATCATGTTGAAGAATGCCTTCATAGCAGAGTTCCATATCCCTAAGTTTGAGTAGAAGATCATCACAACTCTAAAAGAAATATAGTAGGGAATGGCAGAGAGTGTGCAGGAGTATGACGTATGTTTCAATACTCTCCTATCAAAACTATCCTATGACATCCACCCTTCTCAAGATGCCCAATGGTTTTTTGGAGAATTGATAACATCGTTTAGAATGGCTCTATCACATAAAACTTTCACAGACCTGCATGAGGCATTGGAAAAGACCCTGCATGCTAAGGCTGTTGATAGGGTTGATACTAGTGTTAGTCCTTTTCTAGAGGCTCAAATTATTGTAATGGCCAAGTAGTTGGAGAATTTTTCTATAAATGCAACACATGAGGTTCGTAATAGGATTTGGTGTACATACTACGAAGTGGAAGGGAATGCAAAGGATAGTTTCCCTTTGAAATCAGTACACATTATGGTGGTAGACTATGAGATATGCCATGGGGATCATGATGCAAGTAGGTGCCCTCTATTACAACACGCAATCCGTAAGAATGTTTCTTGCTATTGAAATTATGGTACCTCTACGACCCTTGATACCAAGAATTACAAACTGATTGATCAAATCCATGATGTTATTGATCTGGGAGTGTGTTAAACTAGTCCTACAAGCAATTCCAAGGATGATGATGATTGTTATGAAGGGCGTACAGATGGACAAGCACGTGGAAGGGGTTTTTGAGGAGGATTTCATGGTCATAGTAACTGCGGTGGTGGATGAAGTGAATTCCTATGAGGAATCTGTTATAACTGTGGATCTACAGAGCATTACAAACATGAGTGTTCTGATTTGTTACAATTTTCATGGTGTGGAAAGAAACATAAGTACAAAGATTGTCCAGAGCTTTATGAGTATATGAACTGTCGACACTAAAATTTTCCTCCGTAATTTCTATTTCATTAATGTATGTATTAGGAATAGGATATTGTTAAGTATAATTAGTAGTAGCGTCTGATAGAAGATAATGGCGTTGCCCGTACGACACCGCCAATAATGTATAGTACTGTAATAGTCAAAAGTACAATAGGAATGTTGTGGTAAAAATTAAATATTTGTCCGGTAATGTTAAAATGTCAAAGTTGGGGTAAGTAGATAAGTAGGGTCTACATGATTAGGAATTAGAAATATTATATTGGTAATAAGGACAAGGAGTGAGGTCATAAATATTTTGTGTATTTTATTTGTAAAAATTCTAAAAATGTGGAACCCATGTGAAATGATAAGGTTTATCTTATCTTAAAAGATAAGCTTACATGTACAGATAAGAGTTAAGATATGGAATATGATTCCTCATAGTGGATTTCTTATCCTATCTTAGAGATAAGATGGATAAGCCTGGAAGTTCTATAAATAGAGAGGCCACCCCCCTCATTTAGCATAAAAGGAAGTAGTGAGAAATATTGTATGAGTAAGTGTGTAAAGGAAGCCATTATTTTTAAGGTGTGTTAAAGAAGCCATTAAGAGGTGTAATTGTGAAGTTTCTCCCATAGTTATTGTTGGAAGGAAAGTGAAGTCAATAACACTTGAAGTACCTCATGGGTGAAATTGTAACAATTTCATGTTGATATTATAATTTACACTTATATTTCAGATTTATCATCATTCCTTCTTATCATAGTCTATGGTATTCTTGTGTTATGTTTGTTGTTGTGTTTCCAGATTCCATCCACCAAGCTAAAAGCTATGCATTAGTAAATAATCATAGCACGAGGAGTTCCCGGTGAAGAATGATCATAGTGCCGGATTGGTGTTGACATTTTGGTTCCGTTGCCGGGACCATTCCTCATTGGTGGATTTTCTGGAGAGATATTCCCACTTATTTAGAAAACATTTGGAGGGTAACCTTGTTTTTACTGTGCATAGTAGTTACCATGGTAAAGTCACTTTTTGCTGTGAATAGTATTTACCGCAGTAAAGTCACTTTTTACCATGAATAGTATTTACCACAGTAACTTCACTTTTTACTGTGAATAGTGTTTACCACAGTAAAGTTAGTTTTTACCACAGTAAGTCAAGTTTTACCATAGTTTACCATGGTCATTTCTATTTTCTATTGTAGTGATTCCAATTATTTGTGCACATAAGTCTTGTTGATTGTACTTGTGGGTTGGTATTTCACTGGGGTTACTTTTGAAAATGGGGAAGATTCCTATTTTTTCAGCCCAATCTAATGAAGATGCTTCCTCTTTCATTCAAGAGTTTAAAAAATCTTGTATTTGTAATGTCCTTATAAGAAGGGAACAGTGGACTGAATTTTTTCCTACCTTTTTAGATGGTTCAGCCCTTAGGTGGTTTGAAACACTAGGTGATAATGTGAAAAACTCATGGGATTTATTAACTAAAATTTTTCTTGAAGAATTTGGTGAACAACAGAAATATGTAGATCTCATGATCGATATCACAAAGCTATCCCAAGGAGAGAAGGAGAAGATAAGGTATTATCATGCTCATGTTCTAGAGCTAAGGAGGAAGCTCAATGCCCAGATCTGGAAGGAAGGATTAGCAGATGGGTTGATGAATGGCGTGGATAATCTCCTCTGTAATCACTTCATTCTCGGGATGAAGCCAGAGATCAGACAACGAGTGAAGTATGACCGCCCAGATACCATTGAACAAGCAAAGGAGATTGCAATAAGGCAAGAAGAAAGCATGGAAGAGGAGCCCAAAGAAATTTTTGCTAAAGTAGAGCCTACACCAACACCTTTGGTCTAGAATCCACAAACACTCTTGGTGAGAAAAAATATTTCTCCTAGTACATCTACTGAGTATGAAGATCTGCTTAGGAAGATGGGCTAGTTAACTATTAATCTTCTTCAAGGAAAAGAATATAGTTCTCAGAGATGAGATAGAGGTCCAAAAAGAAATATTTCTGAAGTTATATGTTATGGTTGTTATAAAAAGGGTCATTATAAGTATAATTGTCTAGATAGAGCTTTACGTCTGGTACAAGAGATAATGATAAAGGAAAAGCACCTGTGAATTCTTTTGATGTAGTAGATAAAAGCATAATAATGAAGTATATGTGTTTGTAACAAAAAGAAAGAAAGAAAAAGATAACCAAGATGGAAATGATCCTAAGAAGATGAAAGGAGAAACTAGTAAGAAACATAGGAGAAGAAAGTTGGGTGTGCAGGATTTTCTGAATTCACAGGGACAAGGACCATATTCCATCTTAGAAGATCTATCCAAAAGGCCTGTAAATATTACATATGGCCAACTCTTGGCTATGTCTTCTGAGAAGAGGCGCGAACTGTGAAGTGGACTCAATGCTCGATGAAGGAAGGAGGTTGAGGTCCCTATTTTAGAGGTAGAGACGGATCCCTATGCTCCACAAGCTGAGGTATTATGTAATGGTATTTCAATTCATGATCTCTTATTTGATGGAGGTGCTACAGTTAATGTAATGAGTGAGTCTGTAATGAATATGTTGGGTTTAAAAATTGATCGCCCCTCAACACTTATGTTAAGGTCATTAAATAAGGGAAAACTAAACTAGAATGTGTTGTTTCAAATGTGGCAATATTTTTTATGGGTGTTGTATGTGTGGTAGACTTTCAGGTGATGAAAAATGGTACTATTGCATACCCAATGTTGTTGGGAAGACCATGGCTAAGGAGAGTTCATGCAAGAAACTACTGGAATGAAGGCTTCATGACACTTGGACATGGTAGAGAGAGGGTGAAGATAAGCGTGATCCCTCGGCATCATAATACAAAACCTACGGATTCAAGTGATGAAAATGATGATTGGACATCCTCTGATTACTCTAGTACCAGTGAAGTGGGCACAGAAGATGAAGAAAGTGAGGTTGATGTTTCAGTCATGGATATCCTTCCAGTCACACCGACTTATGAACCCATAAAATTATCTGAAGAAGAAATTGATGATCGTCTCCAACAAATAAAGATTGGTGATGTTGTGATGGAGAATGAGATGGAATCCTACCTCCAACTCTTTCAAAGGTACATACACCTATTCACTTTTGATTACAAGGAACTCCGTTAAGTAAGTTAGGTAGAACATTCTATTGAGCTGGTTGATGGTGCTAAGCCCATAAAGCAAATGCCATATAGAATAAAACCTAATTTTTCCAAGACTATAAAAGAAGAAATAAATAATTTTCTTGATGCAGGATTCATGTTTGCTATGGAGAATTCAAAATGGGTTTCTCCCATTGTGATCTCAATAAAAAAGCATGGGAAGCTACGCATTTGTGTTGATTATAGGAAGCTCAATAAGGCAACAAAGAAGGATAATTACCCTCTTACATTCTCAGATCAGATCTTGGACGAAGTAGCTAGCCAAGAGTGTTATAGTTTTAATGATGGATATAGCGGATATAACCAAGTTCATATAATAGAGAAATATCAGCTAAAGACCACGTTCACCACTCCTTGAGGAATGTTTGGTTATAGATTTATGCCTTTTGGGTTGTGTAATGCTCTGAAAACATTCCAGTGTTTGATGAATAGGGTGTTTAAACCCTACATTTGGAACTTCATCAGAGTATTTCTAGATGATTTTTGCATCTATAGGAGCAAGATGGACCACCTACACTAGATGGAGATAGCATTTCAAAGGTTAGATGAAGCACAAGCCTCACTAAACCCTAAAAAGTGTGTCTTTGGATGTTCTAAAGGTGTTTTGTTAGGGCATGTTATATCCAGAGATGGTATTGGTACTGATCCTGATTAAGTTTCAAAAATCAAAGAGTTACCATTTCCTATGAATAGAAGTAAGTTGAGATCATTTTTAGGCCATGTGGGTTACTATAAAAGGTTCATCAAGAATTTCTCAAAGATTGCACAGCCACTAATCCAATTCTTGAAGAAGGATGTTACTTATGAACCAGGAAATAAGGTGCATGAAGCTTTTGAATAATTGAAGGAAACCCTGGTGTATTCACCTATTCTAAAGAATCTAGATTGGAGCAAGCCATTCATTATGCATACTGATGCCTCAGATGCAGCACTATGAAGTACTCTGAGCCAAAAGGATGAAAATGGGAATGAACATCCAGTTTACTTTGGGAGTAGACAAATGAGTAGTGTTGAGGTAAATTATACTGTAACTGAAAAAGAGGCTCTAGCTATCATTTTTTCTGTAAAGAAATTTAGAAATTACTTGCTAGGGAAAAAAATTATAGTTGTAACAGATCATCAGGCTCTAAAATATATTGTAAATAAGCCTAACCCATCAGGGAGGATATCAAGATGGATAATTTTGCTACAAGAATTTGAATTCGATATTATAGATAGGCCAAGAAAGAAGCATGTCAATACAAATGCACTCTCTCGAGCCTATGATGGTTTAGGTTCATCTTGTGATGATGATGATTTCCCAGATGCAACATTGTTATCCCTTGACACAATCCCTAGTGAATACATAGATATTTGGAATTATATGAATGAATTCAAGTTTCCTGATGGTATCAATGCAAAGACTAAGAGGAAGATTACTCAAGCCAGTTGTCCATATTCTATTCTACATGGACTACTATTTCGAATAGGACCTGATGGACAATACAAGAGGGTAGTTAGACGTGTTCAAGGGAAGGATCTGATAGAAGAATTATAAAATGGTACATGTGGAGGGAACTTCTCTGGATAACTTACAACAAGAAGGATCTTGGATGCAGGTTATCACTGGCCCACTCTTTTTAAAGATTGTTATAATTATTGTAAGACATGTGATATTTGTCAAACACATGGTAACCGTAAGACTTCATCAGCTCCATTATGCCCTATTATTCCACTTGGTCCCTTTGAAAAATGGGGAATAGACATTGTAGGTCCACTTCTAACTACCCCATGCTAAAATAAGTATATTGTAGTTGCCAAAAATTATTTAACCAAGTTGGTTGAAGCTAGCCCATTGAAAACAACTTCTATGGATGAAGTGGCAAGGTTCATATATGAACACATCGTCACCATATTTGGTTGCCCATTAGAAATTGTAACAGATCAAGGAAGCCACTTCATTAATGAGGTGGTAGAAGCCCTAGTCAACAAGTTTTCTATCAAGCCCAGGAAGGAAACAACATACAAGCCAAGCACAAATGGATAGGTGGAACGAACAAATTTTGTGTTGTGTCAAATTCTAGCAAAAGATGTAGCCTTGCAGGTACATAAGTGGGACAAAAGGATTCATGCAGCATTGTGAGCATATAGGGCAACATCAAAGTCAGCAATAGGATACTCCCCATTTCAGTTGGCTTATGACATTAATCCAGTTCTTCCTATTGAGTTTGATATTCCCACTGTGAGAGTTATGAAAAATGAAAGGATGGATGAAAGTGATTCAGTAAAAGAAAGGTTGGTACATCTTCATTTGCTAGAGGAAATGAGGGAAATAGTGAAGGATACAAACTATAAGAAGAAAATGAAGTAGAAGGAATACTTTTATCAAAATATTTTTTGGTCTCCATTTCATGTGAATGATCTGGTCCTAGTATATGATTCAAGATACAAAAAAGAAGACAGAGAAAATTTCTTCCAAAATGGATGGGGCCCTACAAAATAGCAGCTGTGCATGAAAATGGTACATACCGACTAGAGGAATTGGATGGCACTCCCATTACGAAATGGGTCAACCACGACAAGCTAAAGATTTTCCAAGCACCGGAATAGTCTACTCCGTGTATGGAGTAGAATCGAGGAAGGGGGAAAATGTCAACACTAAAATTTTCCTCCATAATTTCTATTTCATTAATGTATGTATTAGGAATAGGATGTTGTTAAGTATAATTAGTAGTAGCGTTCGATAGAAGATAATGGCACTGTCGGTACGATGCCGCCAATAATGTATAGTATGGTAATAGTCAAAAGTACAATAGGAATGTTGTGGTAAAAAGTAAATATTTGTCGTAAGTGGTCCGGTAATGTTAAAACATCAAATTTGGGGTAAGTAGAGAAGTAGGGTCTACATGATTAGGAATTTTAAATATTATATTGGTAATAAGGACAAGGAGTGAGGTCATAGATATTTTGTGTATTTTATTTGTAAAAAGTCTAAAAATGTGGAACCCATGTGAAATGATAAGGTTTATCTTATCTTAAAAGATAAGCTTACATGTACAGATAAGAGTTAAGGTATGGAATATGATTCATCATAGTGGATTTCTTATCCTATCTTAGATAAGATGGATAAGCCTGGAAGTTCTATAAATAGAGAGGCCACCCCCCTCATTTAGCATAGAAGGAAGTAGTGAGAAATATTGTATGAGTAAGTGTGTAAAGGAAGCCATCATTTTGAAGGTGTGTTAAATAAGCCATTAAGAGGTGTAATTGTGAAGTTTCTCCCATAGTTATTGTTGGAAGGAAAGTGAAGTCAGTAACACTTGAAGTACCTCATGGGTGAGATTGTAACAATTTCATGTTGATATTATAATTTACACTTATATTTCAGATTTATCATCATTCCTTCTTATCATAGTCTATGGTATTCTTGTGTTATGTTTGTTGTTGTGTTTCAAGATTCCATCCACCAAAATAAAAGTTGTGCATTAGTAAATAATCATAGCACAAAGAGTTCCCAGTGAAGAATTATCATAGTGTCATATTGGTGTTGACAGAACCAACAACATCAGAAGGATAAAGGTGCTGGGATGGTGAGCATCAAGAAATTTGATTCATAGTGGATGCCAAGAGTGGCACGTCAGTTAGGGCTAGAACCTATACTGGTGATGACGTAGGCAGAGGCTGCGCATGGTAGGGAGATTCCAAGAAAGAGGAAACTATTTTTAAGAGAGGAAGAGGTACATGGAAAGTATTTAGACCCTGATCATCAAAAGGAGGTGTATCAAGAGACTATGCATGTGATGCAAATTTTACAAGGAGAGATCTAATGTGTAAAGGAGAAATCAAAGCAGTTGGAGAAAAGGAAGAATTTTGAGGCTCCAAAGGATGACCTAGATGAGGTCAAGGAAGTATGTAGGATGTTAAGGCAAGAGAATATTATTCCCTTGCTAGGAGAATGGTTGAGAGAGAATGTACCATGCACCAAAGCAAAGTGTGAAAGGAATATTTTGCATGTAAACCTTCCTCATCACAACCTTGACTATGAAAAGGAGATTACTTTGAGTGTAGTTATTGATGGATGGATTCTGATTAATATCCCCATCAACACGGGAGTAGAGTTCAATGTCCTTACCTTAGATGTTTGACATCAAATGGGAAGGCCCGCATTACAGCCATCTTTGAATGTGTTGTATATGGAAAAAAAGACTAAGGCAATGCCCATTAGAGTCCTGAAGGATGCAGTTATCACCATTCAAGGGGCCAAGTTCACTGTAGAATTTTAAGTCTTGGTGCTCACCAAGGAAGACAACTTTCCAGCATTGCTTGGGTGCCCATGGTGTTACAAGAACAATGTTGACCTATGGTTTAACAAAAGGTATATCGTCTTTGAGAAAAAGGAAGAAAGGGTGAATATCCCCTTGATAGATTGGAATTCAATTCCCTATACTGAGCCCTTAGGAGAATAATACCTTGAGAAAATCTATGTGTGCTCCATCAGAGATCCTAAGATAATTCATCCCATGGAGGTATTCATCCAGTTTGAAGATGCCCAGTCCTTGAGTGATACCACTAGCGTGGCATGCGATAATTGAGTGCATGGGACTTACGATTTGATTAGGCAATAGTTGAGAGCATCTGTAAAAAGGGTAACAAAGGCATGCTCAGTCAAGCACTTAGGAGGGAAAAATTTTCCAAGTTACTCTGGAGGAGTATACCCTAAAATTTTCTTGCAAGAAATGGAGGCTTAGTGGAAGAATGAGGACGAGAGAAGAGGAATGCTCAGTTACAACCTAATCAGAGCTGTAGTTCGCTGGTGGGATACACATCAGTAAATCCTCCTAGAGTGGAGCAAGGTAAGAATTACATTTTTGTAAGGTTCTCTAGAAGCAATGTGCCCATGGCCATATAATACTACCATGGTAAAGAGACTAACACATTTCATATCCAAGAGTGTGAGAAGTCTTAGATGGGAAGCACATAAGCGTTACCACCTTTGTTATGGGTGCATAATTTGTATTCCACCTTACAAGGTTGTGCACATGCATGGTATATTCATTTATATATGTGTCGTCAAACAAGAAATTGGTATGAGTTGGCGGTAAATCTCATTCAAACTTTCAAGTATAGGAGTACAAAGCCATCAGTAGATAAGGTGTTATAAGTAATCAAGTTCCTTACGATGGGAGATAGTGTTATGGAAAAGGATAGGATATTGGAGTTACTAGGTGATCCTTATTTGGAGATGTTCCTCAATGAATAAGAATCAGATGAATTACAACTTGATCATACATGCATGGAAAAATAAAAAGTAAAAATTGTATATGTAGTAGATGGTGAAGAGATGGAGACTTTGGATGTTAACCATTCTGAAGGTACATGTGAAGTTATAGATAGCACTGATGAGTGAGAACATGCCTACCATGAGCCCTTGGAAAAAATAAGGTTAACATTGTGACAGAGACATAACCTAAGGAAGCTATCATTGGGGACTATTGGTCAAAAAAAGAAGTTTCAAAATCATTGATCTGTTGCGTGATTTCTAGGGTTTGTTCCCTCATGGGTATAATGAACTCAAAGGCATCCACCATTCCTTAGGGGAGATTAAGATAAAGTTTAAGGAAGGTGTGCACTTGATTCAGAAGAGGTATTATCAGATGAATTCAAATTTACACGTATGGGTCAAGGAAGAAATAGAGAAGATGATAGTATTTGGTATCATTGAGGTAGTGGAAGAATCAGAATGGATAAGCCCAACAGTCATCAGCATCAAGAAGGATGAGAGGATAAGAATTTTTGTTAACTACAGGGACCTGAATGTAGTATGTGTCATCAATATTTTTCCAACCCCATTTACTGAATAAATTTTGGAGGGAGTAGCAAGGCACAAAGTCTACCCTATCACAAATGTGTTCTCAAAGTATCACCAAGTTAGGATTACAAAGGAAGACAAATTTTTCCACTGAATGGGGAAGTTTTTCCTACATTGTTATGCCTTTTGGATTGAAGAATGTTCCTGTTGTGTTCTCGTGCATCATGGTACAAGCATTTTAGGACTTCATCCATAAATTTCTTCAAGTTTACCTGGATGATTGGATTATGTATGGATTGATGAAAGACCATTGTGACAATTTGAGGCTGATTTTTTAGATATGTAGGCAATTAAGGATATCCCTCAACATTAAGAAATGTATCTTTGCTACTCCATTTGGAACCCTGTTAGGACATATTGTATGTAAAGAAGGCTTACTAGTGGATATTGCCAAAGTTGTAGTTATTACGGGATTAGGGGAGCCTACTAGTCAAAGCGTAGTGTGTGGATTCCTTAGGCATACAGGGTATTACATGAAATTCATGAAGGGATATACCAAGATTGCCGCACCTTTGGAGGAATTGCTAAAACACAAGAGTGCCTTTCATTGGGGAGAGGCGTAGCAGAAGGCGTTTGACACTTTGAGGGATAGACTTGTCATAGCACCCATAATATGTTTTCCTTCTTGGGATAAGCCTTTTCATATGCATGATGATGCCTTAGGGACAGCTATGGGATCATTACTATCATAACCTAGAGAGAGAATTGTTGATCATCCCTTGTGTTTTGCAAGTAGAAAGTTGACACCAACATAATAGAATTACACAACTACTGAGTGCAAAGCATTTTCCATGATCTATATGTTGTATAAGTTTAGGCAGTATCTGTTGGCAATAACATTTATATTCTACACGGACCACATGGCATTGAAATATTTAGTCAAAATTCCATTCTGTAAGGGCGCATATGCCATTGGGTTCTATTATACCAATATTTTGAGTTCATAGTGGTTGTAAAACTAGAAAAAAGTAATTCATGACTTGACCACTTATCAAGGATTAACTCAGTGGAGGACATGCAAAGCATTGAGGATACCATGCTGGACGTGTAACTATTTAGGTTGCAATGTGCACCCTCAGACTTGGAAGATATTGTATTTTTCTTAAAAATAGGTGTGACACTAGAACAAATGAAGGCTTTGGAGAGAAAGATGTTAGCAATATGCGCCGCACCCTACATGTATTTTAGTGGAGAATTATATACGTTAGGTCGTGATGAGGTTTTATGCCGATATGTATTGGAACATGAATGTGTGGCAATTATGGAGGAATCACATGGTGGGATTACAGGAGGAAACTATGTAGCAAATGCAACCGCGTGGAAGATTTTACTAGTAGGGCTTTGGTGGGAACCCATATACCAGGATTGTATTAAGTTTTACAAGGCTTGTGACCATTACTAGCATCTTAGCAAACCTGGAAAGAGGGATGAAATTCCCTTATGACCAATAGCCAGTGCTGAGCCATTTTAATAATCAGAAATCAACTTTATAGGGCCAATTTCACCAACCACGCGAAGGAACTGTTCATGGTATATCATTAATTACACTGACTACTTCACACGTTGGGCAGAGGCAATGCCTATGAAGGATTTCACCGCAGCAACAACTGCTATATTTTTATGGGAGAACATAATTAGCAGGTATGGTTGTCCTTTAAGTTTAACAAGTGATAGAGGTACACATTTTCTCAATGAAACAGTCATGATTCTATTAGCATAATTTATGGTGGCCCATCACAAGACTACCCCTTATCACCCTTAAGCGAATGGAACTACTGAGGCATTTAAGAAAATACTAAGTCACATGTTAACTAAGATTTGTGACATTGGAAGACAATATTGGGATGACAAAGTATCAGCCATTCTATGGGCATACAATACAACCTACAAGAGATTGGATAAGGCCACACCATTTCAATTTGGTGTTTGGCATGGAGGCTATTTTTCCAGTTGAATTCATGTTACCATCGTTGTGTATAGTGTGCGTAGGATGGTTAGCTGATGAGCAAGCACTGGAAGAAAGGATTGATAAGTTGATACAGTTATACAAAAGGCAATCACTTGTTAGATGGAGTTAAAAGGTAGAAAAAGTAAGAAAAAAAGGCATGGCATGATCATCATATCAAAAATAAGTAATTTGAGGTTGGGAAGATGGTGTTGTTGTATGATTCCAAATATCTGTGCCATCCTAGGAAGTTAAAATTCCATTGTTTTGGACCCTACATCATATTTTACATTCTTGATTCAGGCACTTGCGAGTTATAAGCATTGGATGGGATGAGATTACTATGTCATTTCAATGGAAGTAGGTTGAATCACTACTATAAATAATTATTCTTGGTGTTCATAATAAGGTAGTATTGCTAGTTAGCTTAGATTTTCCCTTTATTTTTTTATTTTCTTATGTTTCCCTTTCTCATTGCTTGTTCCTCTCTTTTTATTTCATTTTGTGCTTTGTGCACCAGTATCCACATTATTTTTCCAAAGTTGTGTATGTGTAGAGGACCACACATTTGTTTTAGTGTGGGGTGGAGTAATGCAAAGCAAAGTATAGTCCTGTAATACAAATTGAATGTCCTAGTAGAAGGAAGCATGTAAGGTGTAGAAAGTGTGTAACGAAAATGATGGATAATGAATTATGGTGTCAAGAAGGCTATAACAAAAACCACATACAAAGGATGAAGAGCACAAAAACAACATGAGGTAGGAGAGGGAAAAAATTAGGTAAAGGATAGAAG
Organism: Taxus chinensis; assembly: GCA_019776745.2. Classification (NCBI taxonomy): domain Eukaryota; kingdom Viridiplantae; phylum Streptophyta; class Pinopsida; order Cupressales; family Taxaceae; genus Taxus; species Taxus chinensis. The sequence goes on along the minus strand of CM034148.1, from coordinate 85,153,630 downwards.
AAGTTCCTTCGGTGCTATAGACGCATGTGTAAGAGTCTTCAATTGGATTGGATTTTTTCATGCTAGAAGGTTGTAAAGGATTTTTTGCATAGGATGTGGCACATGGGTAAGGGCGCTTAAATTTAGCTTAGTGGAAAGAGCCACATTTAACATTAAAGTATGTTGGTAGGTGGCATAGCATTCATTGCTGGAGGGAAGCAAAAACTATAAATATAAGGTCAGGATTTTCATTGTTCTATCTTGCTATTACAAAGTTGAAGTTCTTTGTGAACTAGGGCATACAGAGAAATTTTTTTGAGAAGAAACAATAATCCTAATAATTTGAGTGTGTGACTAGAGTAGATCTGAAAACCAAAAGGAAGGAGTACATAGGTGTGAGGAAAGGTTGTTTGAAGTGCACCATCTTGTGGAAGGTTTTCCTAGTTAGGGTACAGAGATAGAAGGATTCATTCCAAGAGTTGAGCTTTAGAGTTGAGCTCTAGAGTTGAGTTTGGAGTATAGCAGAGCAGCAGAGAAAAGTAAGGAGTTTATAGTTTATCTTGACAAAAATCATGGCACCCAAAAAGGAAACTATTTCACCGAAGAAACCAAAGGGATAAGGAAAAGGAAAGTAAACTCTATTGTTGCAAGCTCCAATGAATAATGGTACGTAGAAATGTAATACCCAAATGGAGTATTGCTAGGAAAGGAATGGGTGTCACATCTAAGACAAATGTCTGTCAGCGATTATAACCATCACACAAGTATAACTAAGAAGGAAATGGCATTAAAGTTGGTTCACCTAGCTAACAAAAGGACACCAGATGGGATGCCTATATACAGTGATGAGTTGAAGGTTAAACTTGAGAAGGAAGGATTATTACAACTATATGAGTTTCCTTATTTTGGAAAGCCTGAGTGCCTTTATTAATGGTTGATGTCATGCATGCATGAGGATCACTTTTATTTTATAGGGTGCAATATGTGCATAACACCGCATCTTATATCCAAGTTCATAAGACTTATTTACAAAGAAGAAAGTATAGATGATGATCAAAGAGATAAGGGCTATCAAGGAGATAGTAGCAGTGTATGAGTACAAGAAGGGTTCGTGATACTTTGACATCACAGATATTCTAGACCCTATTATGAGGATGGCCGCGTGCTTGGTGACCAAGCTCAATGATCAAGAACAATGGACACAAGTGAACAAGGCATGGCTAAATGTATTCCAAAATATATTAGAGGTAACCATCTATAACTTGTCTTCTTTCATCGTGGATGAGATCATAAGCAGCGCACAAGAGGGATAGAAGATATTATTTGGTAACGTCCTCCTCACCATTTTATTTTTAGAGATTGGGGTGCCAGATGGGCTAGAAAAGTTTATTCGGGAGTATCCAGATGAGGATCCCTTTCCTAAAAAGAGATTTGAAAAATACACTTGTGAAACCATGGCGGCCACTCACAAGGCATGCCTGGAGAAATTGTATAAATGAATCCATGACACATTTGGGGTAGAGTGGAGGATCTCAAAGTAGTTTCCTATGCTTGTAGATGGAGAAGTAGAATTTTTAGTGTACCAACATTTATGCATTGGCAGGTTTACTTTGACAAATGGGACTAAGGGTCCATGGTGCAAGCTGCCCTTCTCCTTTACCACGTAATACTTCCAGGCATGGTTTAACAGGTTGAAAGAAGCCAAAAGACTAAGGTTCAACCTTAGTGAGGTAGACCAAGACCACCACAAGCTATGCCAAAATCTCATGTACCCTAAAAAACACGCGTACATGGAGAAGTATGTCTCCCACGAGGTTCAAATGATGAAACCAATAACACTGCCAATCGTTGGAAGGCATGCAACAAGGATATACCTTCACATAAGACCAAAATTTGAGAAAGGAACATATCTAGAGAATGATGTATCCATTCTAGAAGACCCCACATGAAGAAATAAGACCACACTAAAGAAGAGAGAAAGAGAAGAGGCACTGGAGAAGAAAGCACCAAGTGTGCAGATTGCACAATCGGTGACACGCCTGAAGAAGTCAATAAACCTAGCACTTACGCATAGAGAAATAAGTATCCTATTAAGGAAAGGACCCTAGAAGAAGAAGCACCAGAGCATAAAGAGCACCTCACCCATGAAGAATCACCAACAAAGAGGTCACCTATCAAGGATAAGGAGAAAGAAGAATCTCTTGTACTGGAATCCCCACTAAAGAAAAATTAGAAGGTGACAAATGAGGCAAACTAAGAATAATTATAGAGCTTAGAATCCTACATCAGTGACAAGGATGATAACGAGCCTGAAATAGGTGAAGACCATCCATTCTATGATGTACATGATTATGAAGAAGAAGGATATGAAGATGAGTATAACAAAGAAGATGAGGAGAAGAATGACGAAGAAGAAGTTGAGGTTCAAGGTAAGGGGGTGAGGGAAGAAGTAAGCACCATGAACCAAAGAAACCCAAGCCTCACCAATGAGAAAGTAAAGATAGCTGCTGAGGGAGAAGTGGTGAGCATCATGAAGAAGTTAGTAGAAAAGGAGTTCGAGAAGAGCATGGATGAGATTATAAAGGAGATGGAAGAAGAAAGCATTGCGAAGGAGTATCTTAGTATGTGTGGGGATCCCAAATTAGAAATTTTCTTCCCAAAAGTTGTGAAAATAGGTTGGAAAGACATAGTGATGGATTAAGGGAAGTGAATGGGATACATTAATTATCCTAGCAAGGAGTTACATGCACACTTCCAGAGCACCGTACCAATAGAGAAACTCCTAGCTATGTCATCGTTTGATGAAGAATATGTGTACTCACGGACAAGAAAGATGTTATCTTGGGCGTTTGAGTCCCATGTGGATGACCTTGAATTTGAAGTAAGCCAGAGAGCACTAATGAAGGTGCCAGAAACCAAAGGAATATATACATTGGTGAATGCTCAGCAACTATTGGATGAATAGGTTTGTAATGTGCTTAAAAAAATTTCAGTCGAGATAGAGGCCAGACTATTAGGGAGAAATGATAGAGTGAGATTCCTAGAGGAGGAATTAGAGAAGAAAAAGAAGGAGCTCATGGAGAAGAGAAAAGACCTCAAGCAAGAGGATTTGATCGAAACTCAGCTGGGGCGTGAGCTAAAGGAAGATAAAGCTAAGGTGTGCGAGATCTCCAAGAAGGTGGATATGATTATAGATGTAATTGTCCTGAAGCACCCAGATTTAGTGCCACATGATTAGAAGTATGAATGAACCTTATAGTGTCTAGAGGATGTGACTCACATTCTTACAATGGACAGGTGACCACTTGCTTTAGATTCTACAGAAGAGGCACGTGCGCACCAAGAAAAAGAGAACAAGAGGAAGTTTATCAATATTGTGTCTTGGTACACTAAGCTTCTTACAAAGGTAAAATCCACCACATAATTCAGTAAAGCCGCATACAAAAACTACGTGGATAGGTATAGAGTGGCAAGCATCTTGGTTTCCACCCTTGAAATGGAACTCAAGGAGTTCTAAGAGAAAAATAAGGGGAATAAAGTGGAGAGAGACAAGATCTTGGCCAAGGTGGAGAAGAAATCAGAAGAAATTGAGACCCTTTGAGGCTCGTTCAAAAGATGGTTGAAGGAACTATACCCCCAGACCACCCATAGGATGGATGCCCTTGAAGACTTGGGGAAGTAATTAGAGAGTGTTGTTGACACCGTAAGCACCAAAGGAAGGGAACTGAGTTTTGAGGAGGTGAGTGTCCTGGTAGGTGACCTCTGTCAGTAAGCTCATAATGAGTTTGACGCTTGAGATAAGTTAGAGGCAGAACTAGTAAGGATTTCCCTCTCCAACTCCAGCAATAAACAAGTTCCCCATTCTTTTATTCTTTCTCCTAATTCTTCATTCCCTTATTCTTTATTTCTAACCATTGTAATAGCCTACCATTATTTATTCTTTGAAGAGTGTTTTTGAGGATAGAGAACATGTGTAGTGTGGGGTGATGTTGGGGCCTAGAATATTTTCTAAGTACAAGAAGGCACGTGGGCACACGAGACCCAGTTAGATATGGGAGTGCAGGGTTGAAGGCACGTAGGGAAGGGTTCTAGTATATTTTTTTAGAACACATGGTGCACACGTGCAAAGAAAGAAAAGTTTTGTACTTAACCATATTCAGTGTCCTAGGAAGCACATGAGAAAAGCATGACCCTTCTAGCATGTAGAGTGGATAAGGTGCTAGCCTGGAGACTAAAGGAACAAAAAGGTAATATTCCATGCATGAAATGGAAGGTTCCAGAAGAGCATCATTACATAGAGTGGAGAGCTCGTAACAGAGCAAGCATGCTCCATTGGAGGACCACTTGGACAATTGATAGCTGATTTGTTACCTAAGAAGGCATGGCAGTGAAGGCAGGAAAGATATATAATGAGTTGTGCGGATGGTAGAAAAAAGCAATGGGTAAGGGTGAAAAGAGAATATTGATATACATGGAGTCATCCTGAGAGAGTGGAGGTACTGGAAAGGAGGAAAAACTTTGTAGAGATCTTATGGATGATTATATGGGTTGGGATTAGGAAAATATAGGAGTGATGGCATACTTAGAGGGGTGGGTATGCATTCCTCTTTGTAAGGTGATGAACATAGTGTAGTTATGATGCATGACTTGGCTCTGCATTATTATATGAGGGTTTTTTATGACATCAAGGGATGTAATGTGGTTATTGAACATGTTAAATATGAATATAAGACTTTGTTATGAATCATAAATGTGTTCATGAGTATAATCCTCATGTATTTCCTTTATGTATGAACCATTTCCATATGATGTTAGTTATTTATCTTCTATGGATGCATTGACGTAATAACTCACCATAGGTTCTCATAATGTTGTACAAATATTTTCTATTCTTTTTCACTTGAATATCTATCATAAGATGATGTATTCTCACAAGAATCACATAAAGGAGAGGCTCAATACCTATGTGTTCCTCAGGTGAGTGCCCAACGCTTACTGGGTGATAGGCCGGTGCACATGGGATTAGACTATTAGTCTAATTGTATAAAAATTACAACAATATACCCTCTTTTTTCTTGGATCCATAGGTTTGTATCCAAGTGCTTCATCATTGTATCCCAAGAAGATATTTTTTTCTAATTTCATATCATGTTTATTTCTTTGTTTCTTAGTAATGTGCATACTTGCTTTACATCCAAAATATCTAAGGTGTGAAATAGATGGCTTATTTTATGACCATCCTTCCTATGGTGTTACTCCATCAAAATTTGTAGTGGGAACTCATTTTAGTAAATAGACTATAGTTTTAGCTGCTTCGGCCCAAAATGTTTTTGATAAACCTAGATCATCAATCATACATTACACCATTTCCATGATAATATGATTTCACATTTCAACAACACCATTTTTATATGGTGTGTGATGAGGATCCATTTGATGACGAATGCCATGTGTTTCTAAAAAATTGTTAAACTCATTGTCAGTGTATTCTCCTCCTCGATCTGAGTGGAGTGTTTTTATTTTCCTATCATACTCTATTTCAACAAGGGATTTGAAATTCTTGTAAGTTTCAAATTTTTGGTCTTTTGTAGAAAGACAGTATATCCAAATTTTTCTTGAAAATCATCAAAAAAAGAGCATTAAATATTGAAACCTAGAGTGGCTAGGTCTCATCAGTTTTTATAGATCGGTATGCACCAAGTCAAGTTTATCCTTATCCTGAAATGTACTATGTTTGAATGGTGCTCTATGTTGTTTTCCTACTAAACAATGCTGACATTTACCTCTACCCTTTTTTATAAGTGGAAAACCCCTAACCATATTGTATCGATGAAGTGTGTCAAGATAGCCAAAACTGACATGTCCACGTCTTCGATGCCATAATTGAACTAATGATGTATCCTTGGCTAAAAGTGCTTGATCATTTCATTAAACAAAATCCAACTAAAAAATTCTTCCCACATTCGAATCTTTTGCATAATTTTTTGAGATTCTTGACTTATCTCAAATAAAGCACATATTTTTACCACCTTTTACAATCAAACTCAATTTTGAGATTGTGATCTAATAATTGACTCATGGATAACAATTTTTTTGTTAAACCAGGGACATAAAGAACATTTGTAATTTTACAATTATGTTGCCTATGTGGTTTTGAAATGGAATTAATGCCTTCAAAACTATAAGATGTATCATCACGCAAAGAGACATGATTTTTGGTGGCTGATTTATTCATTGTGAATGATCTAAAAATGGTACTTGAAATTTTTCCAGTACTTAAAAAATTCTCAGATTCTTAACTTTAAAATATTTCAACTTGATCAAGAGTTCTTTTTATCAATTATGGGTGTCTTGAAAACCCATTTTTAAACTCTTCCCATATGATCAATTAATCTTATTTTCCAACTTAATTCAATATACTGAATCTATTTCTAATTCGTTAAAATAATCACAAGTAGAATTAAAATAGGCACTCAATCTGAATTTGATTCAAAACATTGAAATGTTCATTCAGTTATCTGATGTGGATTATGGATACTTAAATTTCCATTCAATCCATTTACCCCAAATTGTGTTTATTTTATCAACTAATAAAATTAATAAAATTATGAATTTTTTCTAATAAAAAGCTTCTCAAAAACTGAAATAAAATCCACAACACAAGAACTTGATAATGGAGTTCACCTGAAGGCCACATCTATGGATTCACAGAAAGTGAATCGATCTATTAAACATCCAATGAAGTAAAATATCCCTTAACTAATGACTTAACAGACCTTTAAACCTGCAAATGATATGATCTTTTTCCCATGGAACTCTGTACCAAATCAGAAACTGTCTCAAGAACGATTTGTGGCTCCTAAAGTGTTTCTAATGATAGTTTCCTATGCAATTATGTCTGATAATTTTATACAACTTGAAATTACAACATCTACATAAAATATGTTTGTATATTTGGAAACTAGAGTAAATTCTTAACAACTTCCCTTTTTACTCCATGGTCTAGTTCGGACCAGAAGTGCTTGGAAAATGCATATCTTTACATGCTCTCAGTTGCCATTTCATACAAATGTGATGGAAAATAACCTACAATAGAAAAAATATAAAACTTCATGGGGGAAAAAATCACATATTTGGATTCCTCATGAAATTTTGAACAATTTTGGTTTTTACACTAGTTTATAACTCGGAGCGTAAGTGCCTCAAAAATGGCCTTCTTTGTAAATAGCCCCTGTTCTACCTTGGTCTCCTCTGACATGCTCTCCACTTGAGCTCTTTAACTAGATGTGAGCTTGTTTTTAGTTCATGTGAGCCCATAGGCGAGTTGGTTTTGGGTGTACGACTTGAGTGCATGAGGTCGTGGGATCAAGACCCAATGGCATGTATTATGGCGGAGTTAGTTTTGCATTGGGGATAAGAATCTTGAATTAGGCAGGATTGTGGTTTAAGTTGGCCTGGGCCAACATGGTATACCATGGTATAAGATACATTTGAGCCTTTTTGTTTGGATCCTCAAACCTTGGCTGAGTTTTTCGTTCATTTTTTGCTTGTTTAACGGTTGAGTCGTGTGCATTGTTTCCATTGTCGTTCCATACACCATGTATTGAATAGTTTGTTTGATTTCACTACCTATTCAAAAGTCTGAGCTATCCACAAAGGTAAGTGGGATATAACATGATCTCGTGCATTTTTTTAAATTCCTATAATATGGGCCAAGCTATGTGGTCACTGTGTTAAGCTATATGCACTCCTTTGTTGCTCCAATACTGTGTCGAGCTGGTAAAGGATAATCAACTTTATCAATGTGGTCACCCAAGTAGTTAAGAATAATGTAAATCCAAAACTATATGGAATGTAATTAAAACTCAAGTATTTTGGATAGTTACCCATGTGTAAAATAATCCACTTGGTCAATGTGGAAATAACTCGATCCATGTAGTAATATAATGTGATCAACTTGGTGGGGAGTTGATCACCCCACCGAGCTAGAAATAACTCAACCGAGCTGGTTATCAACATGCAATGCAAAATCAAAATCAAAACACAAAATTGAGCTCCAAATGCAAAATTTATGTCTGTGTGGTGGTTTGAGATCCCACCACGTCAAAAATGTAAATATAGCTCTCTCAGCGGTTGAGCTCCCTCCATTAAAAAATGTTGAGTCTCTTGCTACCAAAACCAACTTTTTACGCCTGACGAAGACCAGAGGTCAAAAAACACACCAACAACCTTATTTTTTCCTTTTCATCAATTTCCATGTTTCATCTTGTCATTGGTCCACTATTCGACTTGTTGACCAGGTTCGACCCATTTAAGACCTTAACTTTGACTGGCAATAGAATTTACATACAGACTCCATTTCTAAACTTCAGCATACCGTCAGAAAGGTCTTGAGAATCCCTTAAGTGTGGAATAGATTTAGGGAAGTTTAGGGAATATATAAAAAGTGAAAAATCCTATGGATTAGTGAAGAACCAATCTTTCTTTCATGTCATGTGTCGAGTTGCACCCGAGTTGACATACTAAATTTCATTTATAGAATTGGATACTTCATTTGACTATGTAGAATATAGGAATTCATCATCATCAAATTGATCTTCCTGTTTGACTACATTTCCTTGTTGAGTTGGTTTCTTCTTCCACTTTTGATTATTTTGTCCCTGTTTACTCTTTTTTTGGCCTAATTTTGTTTGTTTGTAATCAATGTTTTTACTATATGATGATCCTTATTGGAATGTGTTGTACCAATAATTCTTTAACTCATGTCATTTTTGACCACAAATAAGACATTTTTGTTGGTCCTTTTGGCCTTTTTGAGTATTACCTTACTTCTGAGGTTTTGTTTTATACTTAGCCTATTTTTTTCCTTTTTGATTAGAAGCAAGTGCATGCTTTTTAGTTTTAGTAGTTGAGTGAATAACTTCCTCTTATTGTAGCATATTCACTAACTCTTCAAAAGTTGTTGTTTGACTAGTTATGTTTAATGTGGTCAAAAAAATCCTAAAAGGAGGAAGATCTCTCAATACTATAGGCACGAGTGATGTGTCAGTTACTTCTTCTAAATCTTGAATTGATGCACATAAATTTTTCACTCTTCTAAAAAATATTTCAAATTTCTCTGTTGGTTGCATTTTCAAATTTAATAGTTGACTTTGGAGATGAAATATTGTGTTCTTATTTTTGTTCTCATATAATTTTTTCAACTTGTCCCAAGATTCTTTTGTTTTTATGGCTTGAATAATATGAGGTTGAACCTCATCTGAAACACTAAACAAGATTATTAACTTTACATTTTGATTTGCAATATCAAATATAGCTTGTTGTGTAACATCTATTGTAGATCTTATTAATATACCAGAAACAACAAACCATAGATTTTTAAATTCAAGTTGTGCATGAATTTTTTTTCCATGTTGGATAGTTATCAGAACATAAAAGTTGAGAATCTGGAAAAAGAATTTTGGTGTCGTAATTGCAGCCATTGTGAAAAGTGATAAATAGTAGAAGAAAAAATTGAAACTTTTCCTCCCCTTAAAGCATGCACACCCCCTAAAAAAATATTGTATTTAGTTTGGGATCCTTTTCGGCCATATACAATGAATTTTTTTCACAATTGATCATGTTACAAATTTGGATTTATAGCTGATTTACAAAATAAAAAAGGCTCTCTTGGCCGATTTGAAATAAAATAAAATAAAATTTTGGACTCTTTGGCATCTTTTCAAATATAAAAATCTAATTTTTTCAATTTTACAAAATAAATCTTAGTAAAAACTAGACCAATATTTAGATCTCGCAAAAACACACACTTTAAAAAAAAAATGGCACCTCAATCCAAGGTACCAGTTGAAAGTTATGACTTTTTTAAATTGCGATTTCAATATCTTTCTGGACCCCTTTCAAAAAAAGGAAAAACATTTCTATGTTTCTAAAAATTTTTTACAAAATAAAAAAAAGGATTTTTTTTTTAAAATACGTTTTTCCTTAAAAACATCACCCTTACCTTTTAAAAACTTATGTGTCTACATTCATAGGAGCTACTTGGCGAGAGTTGGTGCGTTTAGGTTTAGTTTTAACCATAAACGCAGATGCCTAAGTAAATGTGTTTCATTTATTTTACACATTTCCTTTGGCCACCATTTATTTTATTCTTTGTATTTGAATTCTTTCAACACAGGTAGAGAAAAAAATGTTGAAGCTTGCAGGTTTCATGAATTTTATTGTAGGTTGCTTTGAGAATAAACTTGTCCACCATGAAATATTTTCTTCTTACAGGTTGATCTCTAATCTCACTACTCCTCCTCAATTGCTGCAAGCTTAGATCATTCATAAGCTAGAGCGATGGACTTTCATCTTAGGGATTCAAGCAATTATAGCGAACGTTGGAATTTTAGTTAAAGATCCTTGAGTTTTTTAGAGTTGAATCACCATGGATTTTGATTGTCTCACCAAATACATGAAAAGAAAGAGCACAGATAAGGAAGGAGAAGTTATGTGGGGAGATTGAAAATATTTGTTCCCCACAATACAAAAATATTGTATATATATATATATATATATATATATTTAAAATACTTTCAATTTAAAAAAAAATTGTAGGTATAGGTAAAAAAAATTAAAAATATCATAGAATGAAACAATGTCACCTTTTACAACAGACTTACATCCAGTTCTGCAAGGGCTTGTGATTGAACTGCAGGTGTTCTTCAACTAAAAATTAATTTGTGAACTAGGGTGTGTATTATGGTAAGGGATGTGAAATGGCCGGGGGCATCTATGGCTCCTCCTAGCTCTGTAATTTCTCTAGATCTCCCTAAAAACTTCCTACACTTTTTCCTGGATCAGAATACTGCTCTGATACCAAATCTTGATAATAAATATTTGAAAAGAATATTTGACACAGAAACAAGATGGTGCTTGTGTATTTTATTAATATCAATATTAATCATTACAAACAAATGAGAGAGCTACAATATTTATAGATATTGTACAACTTCTATCTCATCCACAATATATGGAAAAAAATCACCTAATCTGAGCAAATATGCAGGAATAGCATATTTCCCCTAACTGCCCCTATTTCCCCTTATGGAAATCATCTAAGAACAAAATATGCAAGATAGAGCATGATCCCACAAACATAGGGATGAGAGCACTATCACTTAGTTAACTGACAACTAAGGATAACTAATACCTATTGACATAATTTTAAAGTATTTAAATTAAATACTTAATTTCAATACTTTAAACTTATTATATTTATTCAAATATCAACTAATGATGAATTAAGCTAAATTTTATTCCTAACAGTCAGAAGACTGAAAAGGAACAACAAAAATCATGGCATGATCATCACATCAAAAACAAACAATTTGAGGTTAGGAAGATGGTTTTGTTATATGATTCCAAGTTTTTGTGCCATCTTAGGAAATTCAAATTCCATTAGATGGGCCCATATATTGTATCTTATATACTTGATTTAGGAACTTTCCAATTACAAGCACTGAATGGAACACAGTTACCAGGCCATTTCAATGGGAGTAGGATGAATCCCTACTATAAATAAGTCTTCCTTGCGTTCATATATAAGGCAATATTGCCATTTAGCCTAGGATTTCCCTTAATGCATTTATTTTCCCTGTGTTTCTCTTTCTCGTTTCTTTTTCCTTTCTTTTTGTGTTGTTATTTTGTGCGCATTGTGCACCAGTATCCACTTATTATTTTCAAAAGTTTTTATATGTGCAAAAGACCACACACCTATTTTAGTGTAGGGTGGAGTGACGTGACAAACATTGTAAAACTCATTTTTTGATGGCCCAAGTTAAAGGATTAAAAGCACATGGTATGGAAGAGTGCGCACGGAAAAGATGAAAAGAAAGAGTTTGGTGTCAGGAAGGCTTTATAAAAACCATGTACAAGGGTGAAAAGCACAAGAACAACATGAGGTAGGTGATGTCATAAATCATGGACAGAATAAATGCCTTCATCACTACAGGAACACGTAAGGATCTTTGTTCAATAAGGGTTTTTAACGCCAGAAGATTGTGAAATTTTTCACACAAGAGTGGGTGCACAGAAGGGAAAGCACGAAAGGTCAACATAGGGGGAATTTTCCTTTAATGTAGAGTACAGTGGTAGGTGGCATAGCATTTATTACAAGAAATGAGCAAAAAAATGTAAGTAGAAGGTTGGGGCACATTATTTTTTACCTTGTAATTATGATATCGAAGAGATCTTGTGAACTAGGGCATCCGTAAAGAAGATTTGTGCAAAATGGAAAATTTATGGAAATCTGAGTGCGTAGCTAGTGTAATTTATGAACCAAAGTGGAAGGATTACATGGGCATAGGGAAGAAGGTTTCAGGAGAGTACATCATCTTATGGAAGGGTTTTCTAGGATAGGGTTCTATAGTTAGGGCATGGGAGTAAAGGTATTTTCCGCAAAGAGGGTAAGCCACAGATTTGAGAAGAGCTAGGAAGAGGAGTAAGGAAGAATTTTTTAAGTAACCCAACAGAAAAGGATGACACCAAATAAGGAAATTGTTTCATCAAATAAGATCAAGGGAAAAGGGAAAAAAACTATTTCCACTAGTTTCAACAAGGAGTGGTATGCAGAGATGCAATACCCAAATGTTGTGTTGCTTGGAAAGGAATGGGTATGCCATCTAAGGAAGATGGCAGTGAGTGACTACAACCATCGCATAACCACCACTGAGAAGGAGATGGCATTGGAATGGGTTCATTTGATAGATAAAAGGACACTAGATGGAATGCCAATTTATAATGATGAAGTGAAGGTGAAGATGGAGAAGGATAGGTTGTTGTAACTCTATGAGTTTCCCTATTTTGGAAAACCTGAGTGACTGTACCAATGGCTGATGTCGTATGTACATGAGGAACACTTCTACTTCACAGGTCAGAGGATGTGAATAACTCCCTAACTTATATCTAAGTTTACTAGCCTTGTTTGTGAAGGGGAGACATTAGATGATGACTTGGAGGATAAGGAGGCCATTAAGGAGACAGTTCAGGCTTATGATTATAAGAAAGGTTCATGCTATTTAGACATTTCAGACATCTCTGACCCAGTGATGAGGATAGCCATACGCTTGGTATCCAAACTTAATGGGAAAGAGAGGTGGACACAGATAAAAAGGCATGGTTGAACATCTACCAAAAGATATCATAGGGAACCATATATAATCTATCATCCTTCATTACAAACAAGATTGTTAATGTCACACACAAAGGAGAGAAGATCATGTTTGGAAATGTCCTCCTCAACATTGTCTTCTTGAAGATAGGAGTTCTGGATGGGCTAGAAAATTTTGTATGGGAATATCTAGATGAGGACCCCTCCCCTGTCAAAATATTTGAGAACTACACTTGTAAAACCATGATGGCCTTTCACAAGGCGCGCCTAGAGAATTGGTACAAGCGAATGTGCGACACATTCAGGGATGATTGGAGGACACCCAAGAAATTTAGAGTGCTAGTGCAAGGAGAAGCTAAGTTTGTTGTATACCAGCATTTCTACATTGGTAGGTTCACTTTGGCAGATGGGACCAAGAGCCCATGGTGTAAATTACCCTTCTCCTTCACTACACAATATTTCTAAATCGGGGTCAACTACTTCAAGGAAGCAAAAAGTATAAGGTTTGACCTCAGTGAGGTGGACCCAGACCACTATGAGATATGCAGGAAGATAATATACTCCAAAAAGTGTGCTTATGTGGAGAAGTATGTCTCCCATGAGGTGCATATGATAAAACCAATGATGTTACCAATTGCTGGACGGACCGCAACAAGGGTGTACCCGCGCATTAGGCCTAAATATGAGAAGGAAACCTATGTGGAGAATGATGTCTCCATCCCAGAAGACCCCACCACAAGGAAGAAGGTCACATCGAGCAAAAGTGAGAGAGAGGAGACCCTTGAGAAAAAATGCACCAAGTGCATAGGCAGCACAATTGGTAGGCACGAAGGAGTCAAGTGCAAGGCCAAGAACTCATGCTCAAAGGAAGAATTCCTTTGAGGAAGAAAAAGAGAAGGCACTTAAGGAAGAGGTGTAAGAACAATAGGAGACCTCTGCAAGAGAAGAATTTCTAGCAAGAGAAGAATCACATAGAAGAGAAGAGGAAGACTCTCCTAGGGTTGTGTCACCAATGAAGAAGAAACAAAGGATTGAAGAAAAGGTGGACTCGGAAGAAACAGAAAGCATGGAGGCCGATAAAGTCAATGAGGGTGATGAAGAGCATGGTGAGGCTTAGAACCATCCTATGTATGATGTACATGATTTTGAGGAGAAGGGAGATAATGAGAAGGATGGAGATGAAGGAGGTGCTCAAGGAAAATGTGGGAGTGAAGAAGTAAACAAGAAAGGTTAGAGGACCCCAATCCTAAAAAAGGAGAAGATAGAGGATGTCACAGAAAGGGAGATGGCCGACATCATAAAGGCCCTAGAGGACCAATAAGTAGAGTGGAGAACCGAAGAAATTCTAAAGGAGATGGAGGGAAGTGAGAGCATGGGAAAATAACATGAAGGCATGAGTGTAGATCCCTGTTTGGCAGTTGTTATCCCTAGAGCAGCATGCATAAGAGGAAAATTGGTGGTAGCAGCATAGGAACAAGGGATGTCCTACATCTATGATCCAAATAAGGTATTACACATGCACTTCATGAGTATTTTTCCTTCAAACCAACTCATTGCATGGTCCTCTTTTGATGAAGACAGTGCATACCCCCACACAAGGAAAATGTTGTCTTGGGATTTTGAGTCCCACGTTGATGAACCTAAATTCAAGGTTAACCAAGGAGGATTGATGGAGGTTCCAGAGACCAAGGGAATAAACCCTTTGGTGAATTCTCAAGAGCTATTGGATGAGAAAATTTTTAATGCGCTCAACAAGGTATCAGTGGAAGTTGAGGCAAGACTCTTCAAGAGAAATGACATAGTCAAAGTCTTGGAGGAGGAGCTTGAGAAGAAAGATGAAGAGCTCATTAAAAAGAATAAGGAATTGAAGCAGGAAGAACTGATCAACACGTAGTTAAAGTACACATTAAGGGACGAGAATCAAAAGGTGTGGGAAGTTCACAAGAATATGGAAGGCATTATAAATTTCATTATCCTAAAGCACCCAGACCTAGACCCTCCCGAAAAGAAGTACGCATCCACTCTGACTACTTGGAGGATTTGACTCAGATCCCCACAATGGAAAGGTAGTCACTTGCATTAGAGTTAGTAGAAGAAGCATTGGCACACCAGAAGGAGGAGGAAAAATTGAAAACTAGGGAGACATTTACTCATTATTCTGAGCTCCTTGCCAATGTAACGACTTCCATGTAAATAAATGAGGTTTTTTATAATAATTGCACTGATAGAGATAGGGTAACAATAATTCTAGTTTCTACACATGAGGTGGATTTGAAAGAGTTTCAAGATAAGAAAAAGGGAAGCCTGGTAGAGTGGGAAAAGATCCTAGCTGAGGTAGAGAAGAAATCAGAAGCCATCGAGACCGTGCGAGGATCAATTAAAAACTGGCTTAAGGAGTTATATCCTCAGGTTACCTATAGGATAGATGCACTGGAAAACCTTAGCAAGCAGCTAAATAACATTGTAAATACATTGAATGCTAAGGGTGATGAACTAGGCTTTGATGAAGTGAGAACTCTAGTAGGTGACCTCTTCCAGTAACCACAGAGTGAGGTGGATGTCAGGGAGAAGGTTGAGGAAGCCATAAAGAAGGATTTCCCACTCCTCCTATAGCAATAAAACAAATTCTTCTTACATTCTTCTATTATTTCATTCAGTCCCTCTATTATTTATTTATAATTATCCTATTCTTTATTTAGAAGGATCTTTGGTTCTTTATTATTTGGAATAAGCAAAATGTTTCTGAGGGCAGAGAACATGCTTAGTGTGGGGTGATGTTGGGCCCCAAATTATTTGACTAAGTAAAAAAGGGTGCACGAGTGGGACTAGTAAGAAGAAGGGCATGTAGGGGAAAAGTACGTAGGACAATGTGTTTTAACAAGGGTTTATGTGAAACCAGGGTGTATGTGGAAGGCAGAACAAATTTTTAAAGGACTTAGCCAAATATAGGCTTTCCAAGAAGCACTTGAGGAAAAACATAACCCGACTAGGCATGCTAAGTGGATAAGGTGCCAGCCTAGAACCTTAGAGGTCAAGAAAATGACATTCCACGTAGGGAATATTCCTAGGAGACATCATTACATAGAGTGGAAGGGCTTGGAAGGGATAAGCATTCTTCAATAGATGACCACATGGAGACTTGGCATGTAATCTATCTAGAAGGAAAGGCATGGTGGTGGGTATTAGACCTATAAGAAGATATGCTTAGGTAGATGAAGAGAGAAAAAGACATAGATGGATAGACATATAGTATGGGGAAAGAAAAGCTCTGCAGAAAATTATTAAAGGCCCTAGGGTTTAGGGTTTTCATTAGACTGCAAGAATGTTATCATGTCTAAGGGATGGGTCTATAAAGTTTTTTGAATAAGGGAAGCATAGCTAGGAATTTTGATATATGATTTATATATTTATTTTAACATATATTGTATGGGTTGGATACCTGACATTTACTGTATTTGGCTTGGCATGGCCCTTTTGAATGTAATGTGGTTATTAACACTCTTGATCTATATATATATATATATATATATATATATATATATATATATATTGTGAATATATTGTTCATGGGTACAAACCATAGTATCATTTTCTTCATATTATAAGTCAGATTTGTTCTTCATAATCCACGCTATGTTGTTTCTCTTGTTTTAGATGCATGGGTATAAGGATATGATAGCTCATTTTATGCTTTTACATGAATATCTACTTTTCTACAACTGATCTTATGACACTGGAAATACCTTCTCATAATTCTCACATAAAGCAGGGGATCTGCGCCCACGCATCCCTGCCCACTAGGTGATAGGCCGGCATGCATGGGGTTAGAAGATAGTACTCAAGGTAGATAAAATTGACTACAATGTGGCATCGGAGGGAATAAAGACTTTGGAAAAGAATCACTTAGCCATACGTGTCGCACCCTACATGTTAATTAGTGGAGACTTATGCAAGCTAGGTCAGGATGAGGTTTTTCACCGGTGTGTGTTAGAACATGAGTGCGTTGTAATCATAGAGGAAGCACAATGTGGTATTACAAGAGGACACTATGTAGGAAATTCCACCGCGTGGAAAATTCTACTGTAGAGATTTAATGGGAAAACATCTACCAGGATTGTATTGAGTTTTTCAAGGCCTATGAACATTTCTAGCACCTTGGAAAACTAGGAAGAAGAGATGAGATGCCCTTGAGACCAATAGTTAGCGCAGAACCATTTGAGAAGTGGGTGATTGATTTTTTAGGACATATTTCACATGTTGCATGAAGGACTGGTTTGTGCTGTATCATTACTTGTAATGATTACTTAGCAAGGTGGGTGGAGGTAGTGCCTATGAAGGATTACACAACAACCACAATAGAAATTTTAATATGGGAAAACATAATCAGCATGTATAGGTGTCCTTTAAGTCTGACTAGTGATAGAGGCACACATTTTTTGAATGGAACGGTCAAGATTTTTTTGGGTGAATTCATGGTGGCCCATCACAAGACCACCCCTTACCACCCTCAAGCTAATGGAACCACTGAGGCATTTAACAAGATATTGAGTCACACGTTGACCAAAATTTGTGATGTGGGAAGACAAGATTGGGATGACAAAGTCTCGGCCATACTATAGGTATAGAGGACAACCTACAAGATATTGAACAAGGCCACACCGTTTCAATTGGTGTTTGGTGTGGAAGTTGCTTTACCAGTAGATTTTATGCTGCCATCTCTGCATATGCCACAGGTAGGAGGATTAGCTGATGATCAAGAAATACAAGAGTGCATGGAAAATTTAATGCAGTTGGACAAAAGGCAATCACTTGCTAGGTGGAGTCATAATAATGAGAAGGCATGACAAAAAGCATGGCATGATCATCATATAAAAAATGATTCGAGGTTGGGTAGATGGTCTTGCTTTATGACTCTAAATTTATGTGCCATCCTAGGAAACTAAAATTCCATTGGTTAGGACCATACATCATCTCATACATCCTTGATTCTGATGCATTCCAGTTACAAGCACTTGATGGGACGAGGTTAATAGGTTATTTCAACGGGAGAAGGATGAATCCCTACTATAAATAAGGATTTTGTGTAGTAAAAAGTAAGGCAGTATTGCCAATTAGATTAGATTTCTTTCTAGTACTTTTTCTTTCGGTTGTTTCCTTTTTCATCATTTTTGGTTTGGTTTTGTGCATTGGTACACTGGTAGCTAATTTCATTGTAAGAGGTTCTATGCGTAGGGGACCACACATCCATTTTTGGCAGATATATTGAAAACAGTTGACAACAACTTCGATAATGGATTATTGCAAAAATTAATGCAAAGAAAAAAGAACGAGAAATGTAATGGATAAGGTGTGTAAATTTGTGAGTTTATGAAGGTGGGTTGAAAGAGTCTGAAGACCACAAAGAAGGGAAGGATTTTGTAGTATGACATAAGGTAGGCAACATTATATGGAAACAATTAGTAGACATTGCAAAGGTTATGTACTTCGGCATAATAACTTGCGCAAAGGAGGTGTGTGGCAATTTAGTAGTATTGGAGTGTCAGAAGGTTATAGATGCAAAGTGTGAGGGGAAGTTGCAGAATTTGAATTAAGTGAAATAAAGTAATTTATCAAAAATTGAAATTAGGACACATGCTCGGAGGAACTCTAAGGAATTAATAAAGTATAAATAAGAGATAATAATAGGAATTTCTGCTACTTTTCCTTAGAGAATTTCTTTTGTGCTCCGAATCTCGAAGTGAGATGAAGCTTTTTCGAAGAAGAGAAACGTGAATTACTATCATGAACCAATGGATTTGTGCAAATATGTAGTATAATATTGTGTCATATCATGGAGGGAAGAAGATATCAGAGAAAGAAGGAGGGGGCATGAAAGAGAAGCGCAAAAGTTATCAAGCTCAGGAAGTTGAAAGAAAGAAACATAACACCTAGGGCATGAACAAAAAAGGAGAGGGAGATGGCACCAAATAAGTCTCAAACAAAGAAACCCATGGTGGAAAAAGAGGATCCCGTGGAGATATACTCAGAGATATAGTACCCTCCTGGAGTTATTAAGGCTGAAAAGTGGAGCTTAAAGGTATATAAATGTAAGATCGGTGAATACAACCAAAAAAATTTTGACAATGAAAAGCTGATGTGGGCTGACCTAGTGTCAGACACTATGAGAGTGGACAAGCTTATAAACCCTAAGGTTGATGACTCGTTACAATAGGAGTTTCAAAATACTAGAGTTTTGTAGCTATGGGAGTTTCCCTTCATTGCCAAATCTGCCCCACTTTTTAGGTGGTTAATGTCATGGGTGCACAAATATTTCTTCTACTTCATAGGAAGAAGATTAAGGATCATAAGCCATTCGATCTGGATGTTTATGGGCTTACGGAACACTAGAGAGGATATGGCACTTGATTTATGTGCCATTGCCAAGATTGAGGAGATGGAAAAAAAGCTAAACTATGAGAAGGGGGTAAGGCACAGGTAATTGCAGATATCTCACACCCAGTGTTGAGAGTCACCTCCTAGCTCATTAGCTACAAATTGGGCACATCAGAAAGGTGGATGGATATTAACTGAAGGTTCTTATATGTGGCCTACAGGGTATCCAAGAGGGCACACTATAAGTTTTCCCATTTCATTGTGAATGTCATTATCAAGGAGGCGCGGGTATAGAATGAGGAAGGAGTGAAAATCACTTGGGGCTCTATCCTATTATTGATCATGTTATAGGAGATTAGTGTTCCATATGGACTAGATGAGAACATTTGGGTTCACCCGCCCCTACACAAATCCCTTGCAATCTAATTCACAAAATTAACCTACGATGGGACCATCTCGAGTGCTTACAAGGCTCAGATGAATATATGGTTTCAGCATTTACACAAAGCTTTTGAGAATAAGTGGCACATCCCGCACGAGTTACCATAAGTTGTTGGAGACAAGGTAAAAAAAATTTCACAACACTTTTGCCTAGCAAGGTTTATGATGGCCAAAGGAGAGATGGGGCCATGGTGTAAACTCCCCTTCACATTCACAACCAGATATATGAAGTAGGCCATCAACTGGATCAAGGATGCACAAAAGTTTATTTTTGATGTAGAAAAGGTGGATGTTGATGTCTACATGTTCTGTGCTACATACAATTATGGCACTCGACCTACCTATGTCGAGTTTTTGGAGCCAAACCTTCTGGACTTACACCCCCAGGTCAGTGTCAGCATTAATGGATATGTCCATCAGGTTTTCATACAGCTACGCTCCAAAACACACTAGGGAATTAAGGTGGAGGTTATACACTCCCCTTTTCCAAATCCATGGGGAATGCCTATCCCACCCATGAAATAATTACAAGAGGAAGAAGAAGAAGAGGAAGATAAGGAAGAAGGGAAGTTAGATACTTCATGGAAAAGGAAGTACTACATGCGATGGAATAGTAGCAAAGGAGTCAGCACTTCGGTACATGGTGGCACCAAGGCTTCATTGCCAAGGCACGAGGGAGAGAAGGAATAGCCTTAAGAAAATATACAAAAGACACACAACGCATCAAGCCCCATAATAGGCTCAGAAGAAGGAGAGGAAGAAGACCCCTCCACTTTCAAGGTAGAACTAGAAGTAGAGCTGGAGGGTCAGGAGGCTGAGATAGAGACCATGGATGTACGTGAGGTTTGGGGAGAAGGAGAAGAACACTTTGTTGGTGTAGGTTATTTTCCATGTATTTATTTTAAATTCATGGAATACCTCCACATAGGTGATTCACCATGCTTAGGTGTCCTAGGGTGTCATTATGGCTCTTACACACGTCATAGAGCATCATTGGAGTTACATTTAACCGACTATTCTGGGAATGTAACTCCCACTTCTCGATGGCTACATTTGTGGGGGAGTTACACACCCCACTACTATTTTTACACCCTTTCATCTTGAGCAACACATGGGGAATGGAATAGAGTTTATTTTTTCAACCTTTTTCCCTTAATGCATGCACATTGCTTTCATGGATGATTTCTTTCTTTGATCTTGAAGCTACATCATTTTGTGGTTGAGTGCAACGGTTTGATGCTTACAGATTCCCTCCAAATCTTTGTCATTCCTCTGAGATGGTATCAAAGCTCAGGGATCAGAATCGTGTTTCTCACAATAATTTCCTACTACTCTTCGTCTCGTAGTTTCTTGTGCAAGCTATCATTTGCATGTGATCTTATTGCATTGATTCGAGATTTTACACCTCTATTCATTTTTGGGGTGTTCGTGGTTTTCCATATTTTGCATGCCTTGGCTTGGCTTACATGTGTTGAGTTTCAACAAATTACAGGTTCCAACGTGTTAATGTTTTTCTTGGAGTGTTAAAGTTTTAAAAAAAAATAGACAACCTGGGCACAACTCAAGGCATCCTTCAAGCTCACCGTATGTTGTCTTGATCTAACAGCAGCACTTGGGTCACGTTTTTTTTGGCCAACCTCCTTGTTTTAGCTCGGTAGCTCTAACTTGGGTCACTCTTTTTCTAACCTTACACTAATTTTCAGCTTGAGTTTTTGCTTCTACAAAAAATTTGGTCTTCCTTTGGCCTGGAGAAGGCTGCACCTTTGCACTCTGCATGTGTTGAGGCTCCTACTTTTGTGTACATTTCCGGTTCTCATCCATTGTTTCCTAATCCCTTAGCTCGTGGCATGCTTCACCATTTTATACACGGTGACCTACATTTTTTTCCTCCTGTTGCGTGTTGGAAAACTCCACTCATCATCCTTGTGTTGGCTTCATTAAGAGCTTATTGGATGTTCAGTTCTATTGTTGTGTTTAGAATCACTGGCCTTCCTGTGTTTATAGGATCCTCATGTTGCTTCTTCTTTTGTAGTGCCTTTTCCTTTGAATATCTCCCACGCTCGAGCCTTGGTTCTAGCTTCCTACTTCACAGATCTCGCCAGCCTTACACGGTTACTCCATCTTCCTACTCCATTGATCTCGCCAGCCTTGCACAGTTACTTCCTGGCTCAAACCTCCTGACAGCACCCTGGCACTCTGATCACATTTACAGCCATTATAACACCTTCTGTGTTTAGTGTGACTAGCTCCAAGACCATTTCAAATCATTCCTGACACTCCCATTGACTGTCTGACACGCAGTTACTATATATCTTTGACCACATGGCTCACTAGGCAGTCATGCTCAACTCACCCCTTAATTCGGGTTGTAACATGTTCACTCGACAGGAAGATTTGGCTCAAACCAGTTCATCCTTACTTGGTGACACCTAGCTCATAGATTGCCCATTAATTGGGGCTGTGACACTTGGTGGGGTTTTAATCAAACTCGACGGCAGTTTGCCATCCTAGCTTGGCCAAACTTGACACTGCTTAGTTAAATGGTCCAGCAACTCCACCTTGCACTAGGATGGGCCCTACGCCCTTTTAAAATTGTTTGGTGGTTTAAAAAAACCTCTTTTTTAATGTTTTGAGGTGAAATTTATTTCACATGACATGTAATTGATTTTTAGGTTGTAATTTTGCTTGATTTATGTCCTTCATTTGAGCGTCAAAGATGGAGGGCAAGGTCCGGGGTTGGCAGGAGGCTAATCCCCCCTCACAAGCAAAACAAACCCTACCTAAAATTTGATGTCATTTCCAATGAGAAGTCACACGATACCCTTTACACTCATTTTGAGCACTTTTTAATGCATTTGCAGCATTTAGTGGCATTTTCCATCAGTTGCGGGAATCGTTTTAATGCCATAACTTTTGATTCGCAACTCATTTTTGAGCGCTTCTTTAGTCAAAGTTGCATGATTTTTTTCACATTATGTGATGACATTGTTAGTTTTGTAAATGTACTACTTTATAAAGTGTCGCATTCTGGGGGGTTGACTGTACTATTGGGCTTTCACTCGCAGACGCATTATCGACCGAGTCTAATGTCTTGCTTTTGTGCATCTTGTATTTTTCACCATGGAGAGTGCTCTTTGCAGACTTGAGCATCATAGGATCACTTTAAGCCTCCACCACTTATCATCGGGAGATGGAACTATTCAGGTTGGCGTGCTTCCATGGAATGTTACTTCGCCCACAAGGGTTTTTTACCCTTCTTGCTTGGTCCAGTTCCTGCACCCACTGATCATTGTCATCTAGAGGACTTCTGTGACACTTGTGACCATGTCTTTGGTCACATGATGATGCATGTCTCTCGTTCTCTCTAGTTTCATGTGGCATAATCAGATCCACTTCATCGTGTCTAAAGCATTCTTCAGTCCCTCTATAGAGACCCTTCACACACTACATTCATTATTGCTACTGCTGATTTAGTTTTCTCCTTTTCTTTGTATGATGGTAGTTCCACTGATATAGATTCACTTGATTCTACTTCTGATGACAAGGATTGTGCACCTAGTTCTGATGTAGAGAGTACTCCAGAGGACTCTTCTCCTCTTTCTCTCATTATTCCAAAGAGTGTTGCCACATCCCACTTCTCATCAAATATCAAGAAATCTCATACTCAGTCTCATACAGTCATCACACCCACCTCCTTTCCACTTCTAGTGTGTGAGGCCCCTTTCACTCCTCTACCTTCATTGGATGACTCATACCTATCTGACATCACTCTTCTGTTTGGTGAGACCCCTCATTGGGACGAGTATCTGTCTGGCCTTAGTTGTCTTTTCACAGAGTCTGCTTGTGATGCTCTACAGGTCCCTCATCCATCTACAGGTGTTTTAGAGGAGTCCATCATCTTCATTGTTAGGAGTGCCCCTTCTAGGACTCTTACCACTTCCACTTTTCTGGAGACCTTCATTGATACACCCTTAGTTGTGGATCCCTTTTCTATTGTGGGGGATATTTTTTTCCCTTCAAATAACTTGGACATCCTTTCTATGGTTGTTCCTCTTCACTCTGATAGTTCTACACATGTGGCATTACCTTTGGTTCCTTGGCACTCACTCGTTAGACCTATGTCACACTTCCATGCACCAGACTCAGAGTTCTTCATGTTGCTGCCTTTAGTTTCCTTTGTGGAGTGGGCGGACTTCCAGAACCTCATTTTTTATCCTTCCTAAGAGTAGGCACATAGTTCATTATGGGTGGCTATTCTTTATTCTAGAGGCAAAGGATCTCATGATCGAAATTCTTCTAGGAGACCTCCTAGAGCTGCAGAGTTTAGATCCATCCATGGCATCTTCTGCATTCCTCTCATCTCCCTCTTCTTCTCTCTTCTTCTTCTTTCTGAGAGATTGCCTCTTTGTACATGGGTACCTTTACAGGCTCATCTATGGCTGGGACCCATCCTTGGCATCTTTCTTAGATTAGAGAGTGGACTTGTCTCTCTTTTTGGGGGGAGTTTTTTCCCACTTGGTTTTCTCCTTTTACTCCACTTTTCGAGAACTTCTTGTATGTGGGTATCTCATTAGGCTTCTTGTCAGGATCCACTTCTCCTTGTTTTCATCTATGTCTCCACCTAAGCTATGCTTCAGGGGGGGTGTTGGCATAGGTTATTTTCCATGTATTTATTTTAAATACATGGAATACCTCCACGTAGGTGATTCACCATGCTTAGGTGTCGTAGGGTGTCATTATGGCTCTTACACATGTCATAGAGCATCATTCGAGTTACATTTGACCGGCTATTCTAGGAATGTAACTCCCACTTCTCGATGGCTACATTTGTGGGGGAGTTACACACCCCAATACTATTTGTACACCCTTTCATCTTGAGCAACACATGGGGAATGGAATAGAGTTTATTTTTTCAGCTTTTTTCCCTCAATGCATGCACATTGCTCTCATGGATGATTTCTTTCTTTGATCTTGAAGCTACATCATTTTGCGGTTGAGTGCAACAGTTTGATCCTTTCCCTCCAGATCTTTTTCATTCCTCAGAAACACTCTATAGAGGCTAAGCAGAGTACAACATGTGAGGCTTCTACACTATAGAACACCACGGCCTAGAAGGAGAAAATCAAGACAAAGCATGAAAATTAATATTTCTAAATTGGTGAGCTCCGAGACTCCATCACTAAATGGATGGATGATTTCAAGGGTGTCTGCATAGAGTTGGGGATGGATATCAACACTCTAAAGGGGAGGGTGGAAGATATCACCCTAAACCAGGTGCCAAGTGTCATAGGTGAAGCGTCAGGAAAGGCCTTATTAGAGTTTAAGGCCTAGGAAAAATTGAAGGACATGATAGATGTAGAGTTCCTTGAACTCCTCCATTTGGTTGCATAACATCCCCCTCCATTCCTTAATTATTTATTTATATTCTTTCCCAACCACTATTCTTTATTGATTGCAGTAGTATTATGGTTCAATTTTTTTTAGGAAGCACGGAGGTTTACCAAGATAGAAACCAGTTTAGTGTGGGGTGATGTTGGACCCCTAAAAGTAACTAAGTACCTAAGGCGTGAATCACACCATGGATAAATGAAATCGGGACTTAGTGTGTTTTGGACATCAGAAAAAAATGTGCATTGGAAGCAAATGGAAAAGTGACCAGATACAGATGTGGATAAGCTATGGAGACTTCTAGATCAAGGAAAGGAAATTTTAGGGCATTACTATAGTTATCATGAAAGGATAAGGAGCTGAGATTATTAAGGATGAACTTGCACATGCATACTAAAAGGCACTCGATTGAGGGACATGCATGGTGACACTTGACATATTCCTAGGTAGTGGTAGAGAAATCATGATTGGATTCCCTCATGCTTTAGTAGGAGAGAATGATGAGCGGTTAAGATTCAAGGAGGATGATTATTCTATGAGGATGGATGGTTTTCATAGAGAAAGAAGGGACATAAGTAAGGATATATAGGGAGTAGGAGAGATGGTGAAAAATGTGTAATGGTGAGCTCTGTGATGTAAAGTAATCTCTACTAGTGTGAACATTTCCACAAATGGAACTCTCTTGATGTAATATTGGTTACCATATTTTGGCTCATAAATATAATGAATTGATTCTAAAACACTCATGTGATGGATCTTGATATGTGTATTTTCCTTGTGTTCATATGCATGTTACAGGTGTCCTTAATGTTATCTCATGGTTGATTCTACTTACATTAAGTTGATCATATCGTTCTATGCTTAGGTGCATTAGGTTAGGAGTTAATGCTTATATCTTAAATCCCATGAATGAATGCACTTATTTTTTGGTTATATTACATCCTCCTATTAAGGAGCATTCTCATAAATATCACATAAAGAAGGGACTCAATGCCTCTGCGTGCCTCAGGTGAGCTTCCAGGCTAAACTGGATGATATGTTGATGCGTTTGGGAATGGTTGTTGAGGCAAGCAGTGATAAGAGACTACAACTGTGTACGTCACTTCTCTTTTAACATGGAAAATTATGTCACTATGATGGATCTGGGTAATTCCAAGAAACATAATAATGATAACTTCGTTAGTTTCTTACAGAGATGGCAAGGGCTAGTTAGCTACTTCCCTTTCTCCATACAAGAGAAACAATTAGCGAGTAGTTTTGTGCCCAATCTGCACTAGCTTTCCACTTTCAAATGCATTATGGTAACACCTTTGAAGAGTTCATTGAATAAGGGGCAAAAATTGAAAAAAAAATGTTAACTAAAAGGACATTAAGACCCTTCTTATGTGATAATCAGGACCAAAAATCTAACGACAAGCCAAATTTTATTCCCAATAATAATAAAAACATCGTAGGTGATATAATTACAAATTCTAAGAGAGTACAGGTGGTTCAAAATCATACTCCCTTAAAAATAGCTACAAGACCTCCAACCCCTACATTTACATGTTGTGTATTTACTCCTCTCGGTGAGCCAATATTGGAATCTAAAACAATTATAGGTAGTGAGCATGGTTCAATATCCCAATATAACCCCTTGCTTCAAAGATGCATCTAAACAAATATGGTTTAATGCTAATGATTTTTTTTATTTTCATCCTATTAAGGGGCATAAAACCATTAAATCCCTGAGACTACAACACTACATTCAAGACCTCGTTGATAGTGGTCAATTAGAACTAGATTCCTCGCATTCTAACAAATTTGTCAATGCTAGTATGGGGGTTTTTTAAGAACCTTTTCCTAAGTATAATAAAGGAAAAGAAAATCTAGATCAAGGTCAGAAAACCAATAATAAATTTGTAGGCTATGTCTATAAGAATACCAATATGAATAATAACCTTAGTACTAAAAACAACGATGTTTATGATGTCATAATTGGTTGTGTTACCTCAGTTACTGAACAGGTCAATATAATTAGGATTAGAACAAAGGAGTGTATCGTGGCAACACTACATCCTCGCCTTGTTATCTCTAGACCTATGTCACCTCCTATAACCACTCCTAAATATAGTCATTATGATGTCTTAGATCAAATTGAGAAGACTACTGTTAATATTTCTATCTTATACCTCCTTGTAGACACAAAAATATACAAATTAGACAATATTTATCACAATCCTATGCTACCATTTAGAAGATTCTCAAGTGGTTAAAGTACAAAATAATCTCGCCTTTTGGCCATATTTATTTTATATTTTATTTCATACTTCCCATGTCTTTTCCATCACATACCCACCCATTTTCGTAATTTCCTTGTCATTCTATCCCAAAATCAGGGTGCCCCAGTCTATACTAGGGCATCCTGGGGCACCCTGGTCTCACTTTTGGGTGCCCTGGTCTATGCACATCCTTTCCCATTCCTTTTTGGGTCATTTCTAGTTGTTGGTCTCCTATATCTTTTTCTCAGTTGGCCTTTTCAGGATTAATTAAGAAATTAATCTTGACATCCCTATAAATATAAATCTTATAAGACCATAATGAGGTTCTTAGGTCATAGCATTACACACTACTATCACTCCATCTAGATTTATATCCATTATATCACTTGCATCCACATAGTGTCATGCATCAAGGCTAGGAGATATGCATCACACACACAACATAGGGGGAGGGATTCTATTTTACTCCATGCACACATTCTACTTGCATTTTTTATAGTTACTATTTTTTTCTACTTAACAAAGTGTGACTGGCACAAGATCACTTTTTTCATGCAAATGTGCAATAGGAAAATTGACAATTTCCGAGCACGACAACTATACCCCAATGAAAAATTTATCATGTTTTATCATTCCTAGGAACCCTAGCATAAATTTGACAGTCCAGTCACCCCCTATTTGATGTCAAATTGGTCCTCTATGTGATTTAGGAAAGTCTATCCATTCCCCCTAGGTGATTTTAAGGAGTTCTAAAAAGATGCTATCTTCTAGCAGTATTGGGAAGGGATATCACTGGCCTTCCCAGTATTGGATCAACCACCTTGCAGCAGAACTAAAGGGAAAAATTAAACATGGAGGTGAATTTAATATCTTAGAACATCATGGAAATAATTTTGGAAGGTTTGGTGAATTTTTGAAAGACTTGGAGCAGTCTAAGTAAAAACAAGGTTCACAAGCCTATGCAGTACATAGGCCTAAAATAGCTATTGGGCTTTAGAAGAAGATTCCGAGAGCTCTGGATGGAGTTAGAAGTAAAAAAAAACATCATAGGAAATAATATTCCAATACCTACATGATGGTGAAATAATATTTATCACAACACCTTGGCGCATAATATTTGTAGGCAGTTTTTATCAGGAATAAGTTCAATATCAAATCAAAACTCCTATTTTTGAGGGATCATATGAATTAATCAAGAAATGAGGATCCCACCATTGGATTTAAAATGAAATTTCTAGTTAGGATCATATAAACCTTTTCCAAAAATGTCCATCGGGAGCTCACGTTATCACTATCACAAGTTCATGACTTAGCCAAATTTTTGGGAGGACACGTGTCAGCTCCAGAAGCCTGTCGAGATTTTATGTCACTAACATCCCTCAAGGTCAGAGACATCAAGGTTCAAAAATTTCTCCCAGCCCCCTTGAATCCCTCTCAGGCCCCATATGACCTCTTGGACCCTCATATGACCTCCAGACTTGACAGTTCAACCCCCAGGTGCATTTTTGGAGCATCCATTCCCTGTTGTCGAATTGGATGCTATGTGTTAGCTCCAGGACCACTGTGTAAACTGATGTCCCTTATGTCCCTGAGTTGGGGAACATCAGACATGGAAAAATGTGCCCAGCCCCTATGGGGAGTCATTTGGACACCCACATGACTGACTTTCAGCTCCCAGTGCTTTAAAGCAACTTTTCTCACCTTCATTCCCTGTCATCGGATCGCCGCCACGTGTCGCAGTCTTGATCATTGTGGAAATTGATGTCCATCATGAACCTGAGGTCAGAGGCATTAAACATGAAAAAATGCACCCAACTCCAACTAAATTTTTTTAAAAAAAATCTAACTATTAGTTGTTTCTTGTTGCTTCTCCATTACCAGAAGAAAACTCCAGAGAACACCAGTTCACCACTCCACCATTGCCAAAGCTCAAACCAGCTTCACCACAGCAATAAAATCCTATACTCCATGGTGGTACACAAGTATCATAATAATAATTCATCGAGATAAGAAGAAGAACTGGAGAACAGAGAAGAAGAACAGTGGAAATCCCCATTGCCATAAAATGAA
Organism: Taxus chinensis; assembly: GCA_019776745.2. Lineage (NCBI taxonomy): Eukaryota > Viridiplantae > Streptophyta > Pinopsida > Cupressales > Taxaceae > Taxus > Taxus chinensis. The sequence continues at coordinate 85,123,966 of CM034148.1, read as the reverse complement.
GATTCGAACATATCTTGCAAACCGGTGCTCGGATTGATGAACTATTTGTTGCTGAGTTTTTCTCTCTTGAATGCCATTAAAAAATCATATTAAAACCTAAAATTTCTAGCAAGGAAATTTCACAGTGAAGAAATCTCATTTTTGGCTCAACAAAAGAAAAATTGAATTTCCCGTCAAACCGGTTGCCGGATTGAGGTAAGATCGCACATAAAATACTAAAAGAAAAAACCCACATCAAAAATATAATTTTCTTCACAAATAGAGGAGAAAACCAAACCTGCAATTTTTAGGTCCATTAATGGTTTTCGTACCCAGAAGCACTGTCAGGTACGAAAATTAAAACTTTAAAATCTCCTAGACAATTAAGAGGGTGGGCCCAAAATTTTAGAGGGGTGATATTGGGAAAAAAAAACCCATATCAAAAAACTTTGTTCCACATCAATCCAACTCCCAGAGGTCAACTTTCTAAAAATAGCAGGTATACTACATAGGAACTGCTATTTTGGGAAATTCATTGATAGAAGAATCTGTAAAGGAGATGAAGACATTGGAGGTGCACTACACTTGAGAATTCACTAGAAAGGACATTTTTGGCACTTACTAAAAATAGTAATTGGGCCCTCGAGCACCTGCTAAAAATAGAAATTTGATCCAGTAAGAACTTAGAACACATGGAGAAAGAGGAAAACTAATTTACATCATCCAGTTGAAGATCGGGGACTTGCTTTTTCACACTTACTAAAAATAGTAAGTTGATTTTTCAAAAAGAAATCATGAAACATAAATGGACAGAGGAGAATCTGGTGCAACCCTTCGCTTCTGAGTGAGAAAAAGTATCATCTCTATCATCATACTATGCAGAGTATGTGACAGTGAGGATGTCAATAGTGTCTTTCGACACTCATTTCATGCTTCAATTGGTATGTGGGAGGGGGAATTCATAATCGACTCCACTGGGGATCGTTCACAAGATGATTCATTAGGATCCTATCTGAATCATCCGAGCAGTGTGACAACATTGAGGGGAGTCAGGATGATATTTGTTCAGAATGGATCTCCATGAGTGATTCCTGTGGTCACCAAACTAGTCATGCGACAATGTATTTACATGCAGTGTTCACACATCATCCAATGTACAAGTAATTTGAAGATTCATATTTTCACTACATTTGGAGCTTTCCATCAACGCGCATCAACAAACTTCATCATGGGCAACATCCTCTCCTCCCCCCTCTCTCTCTCTCTTCCGTCTCCCCCAACTTTCTCTCTCTTCAAATATTCTAATTTTACGTTAGGATTGCAATTTTTCATATGTCCTAATGTTCCTAATGTAATAAGTCACCTTTATGTTATAAAAAGGGACCTAAAAGCTTCTTAGGAAGTTGAAAAGTTTTAATTTGTGCGAGGACATATGAAAAGACATTAGGGGGGTATATAAAGAGTCATTTTCTACTATATAAACTGTAACACCATTCCCATTTCAAAGGGTTGGCAATTGATCTTGTAAACTCAAGAGTGGATTTTACCTAGAGAAATCAAAGGAGATAGCCATTTTCTTCCATTTCCCCCTTTTCTAAATTTCCTCCATTCCCACATTATGTACAAATTTTATTTGAGAAATCAATACAAGAAGGAGTTTCAAGATTTCTTTAGCTAAGGGGTTTCTTGATACTTGGTGATTAGTGAATTCTATTTGGTCTTGTTGTTATTCGCAGAGTTGTTTCTTCTGATAAATGCATGTGTTGAAGTTTCTAACTAGTGTGTGTGCAGGAATCCGATTTTCTACCTGCAGCATTAGTTCTCCTACGTTTTTTCTCACTCCCCTTTCCCCACTCTTTAGACAAAGTCTTCCCAAGCAATATTTTGCTAGCTTTGCTACAAGGTCTGTGGAGTGCCCATGTTGGATCATCGGTCAAAAGGCCACCATAGAAATCCACTTTTTCACACGTATGCATAGACGACAGCTGCACCGGTTAAGTAGAGGGACTTAGATTCCTAGAGTGTTGGCAAGAAATCCACAAGTTTTTCCACCTAATAAATTTTCTTGCAAATAGTTTTTGGCACCCACCGTTGGGCAGATTTAGCAGCATCTACACCCAAAATATGACCATAAGGTCTGAATTTTTTTTAAAAATCAAATATTAAAAAAAAAAGTTCATGAAAGTCTATTTCTGAAAGATACACTGCTGATTTCTACACGTGACTTTTCACATTCCACAGTGTCCTTTCGTGTTCCCACTACAAAATTTTCTAGAAACTGGCTGAAGGAAAATACACCAGGTTGAGTAGGTCAAGAGGTGTTTTTCATTCCAATTTCAAGGATTTTCAAAATCAGCAAGAACGTATTAGAGATAATCCATACTTCTTCTCTCAAGCCTCCTCTCCATCCAACTCTTCAAACAGTTCACCTAGAAATCCTGTCAAAACTCTTTTTGATAATCACCCTTCAAATTATCCCATTTTTCAACCACCATTGGTCATTGGGTTCCTAGAAGAAGAAGAATTTTTAGTAGTAGAAGTAGAAATAGAAATTACAATGGAAGACGAAGAAGAAATACCTCAACGCATTGTTCCATGGGGAACGAATACGAGCCCGCTTGCTCTTGAACCACCTCTCCATGATCTACCAATAAGTTCCCACAAGAACTTTCCAAAGTTCAAAGGTGACAACACACAACATTCTGAATAACACATTGTTGCTTTGATGACATCATTTGTAATTCTTGGTGTCCAACATGAAGATGTTGCCATGAGACTGTTTTTGGAGTCCCTCCAAGAAAAATTAGAAGAATGGTTTTACCTCCTACCTTCCTAGTCCATCATAGGTTGGGATGACATCAAGAATACCTTCGAGGAAAAATTTAAATCAACTAAAGACTTCTAAGACCTCTTGGTGTAGTTGGCTCAAATGAAGAAAGGAGAAAATGAAACCATGAGAGACTTCATGGCTCATTTTGAATGGTTACTTCGTAGGATACCTGAAGAGGATTCACCATCTCAAAATAATGTCAAGAGATTCTTCATCAATGCTCAATCATCAAAACTAGGGTTTTTTCTACGAAGATCCCAACCAAGGAGCATTGTAGAAGCACAAAGGATGGCCATTGAAATTGATGATGATCTCATCCTCTCTGGGAAGATCAATAATCCATCAAAGGGCAAGGCCTAACATCCTAGAGATGAGAGAACCAATCCATCACTACAAAAGTTGGTGAATGATATGGCCTCTTTGAAGAGGGAATTATTTGAATGAGTATCTTCTCAAAGAAGTAATGGAAATCAGATTGCAGAAGCACCCCAAAGGATCACCTTGGAGGCCCCACCCATGAACATAAATTACAGATTTCAAGAAGGTGAAGAAGATTTTGAACAAGAAAGAGAAGGTGGAAATTTCCTAGAAAGTGATGAGTTTGAAAATGATACACAAATCAGATTCTTTGAGTATTCTGGAGGTTATGAAGAAGACAAAGAAGATGCACCTAGTTTCTCATGCACAGTTTTCACTCGTTCTTGTTCCAAGAAAGGAGCACCCACTTCCTCCATTGTAAAGAATTTTTTTTTTATGATCCTCTTATGGATACTTTGTAAAACAAAATGATCAGTCAAGGATCACCACTTCCTCCTTCCATGAAGTATGTATTATTGGAGCTTGATCCTGTAGAAAGTAAGAAGGCTACCACTATTCCAAGTACGTCTTCTGATACCTCTTCCAATTCTAAACCCAAATCTGCTCCTACAAAATCTAATTCCTTAAAAGCTCCTAGTGTGCCATTCAAAATATCTTTCATTCCTAAAACATAAAATCCCGTTCCTAAGCCTATCCAGACCCAAAAATCAGTCCCTTGACCCCCCTTGTCCACATATTCTCCCTTTGACTTCATAGAATATGAAAATAAGGCCAAAGTGGAGATTACTAAAACTGGATATTTGTGGACTCATCCTAAACAATTTGAGAGGTTCGTCTGATATATTAGTAGTGGTAGTCTAACACCCAATGATGTAACATCTAGTTCTAAAGGCATGCTACCAAAATCACCTACACCTCCCTCATAGAACATGATTTATCTGAGTGCATCAAGGATTGATAAATTTGAAACTTTCTATGTCTCCCTTCTTGTTGGAGAATAGGTACTGAACAATTGGATAATAGATTTTGGTGCCTCAGAAAACGTGATGCCTTTGAAGGTCGCTAAGTCTCTCAAACTTACCATGACTCCACCTAGTGGCTCTTGTTACTCTTTGGAATTAAAAAAGGTCTCACTTGTAGGGAAGGTCAATGATGCACAGGTGGCTCTCACAAGATTTCTAGACAAGAAAGTTTCAGTGATGATTTTGGTAGTAGATGTCCTAGCCTTGTTTGGAATGTTACTGAGTAGAAATTTCTATTGAGACTTAGGAGGTAAAAATTAGATGAATTGGTCTTCTGCAACCATACCATTGAAGGGAGACATGGAGAAATTTATTCCCGAGAAGAAGATGAGGTACACAATATGAAATTATGGAAGCCCGGAAGCTAACATTTTGTATCAAGGTAGCAAGTGTATGAATCACTTTGTGGCAACCAAGGAAGAAGAGGATATCCCCATCTTTATAGGTCTAGACATGCCTTCTTGGAGATATTTGGACTTTGAAGAAGCATTGAAGAGATTCAAGTTACAAGAGGGCAGCCCTGAATTTCCAGATGATGCAAACCATGAGGAAGAGGAGATGGTTCTTGATGATTTTCAAGAAGAAAAATCAGATTATATACTTATCCAAGATGATGAGTTATTCTCATTCCCATTTGGGGATGAACATGATCTCATTCAAGCCATCTATAGAGAAACAAAAGATTGTGATGATCCTGTGAAAGGTTTGAAAGAAATTTTTGTACAAGAAATGCTTAGAGCCACAGAAGAAACTGAAGATCCTGATCTTAGTCTCAAGCTCCTGATGCAAGCCAAAAATCTGCAAGACAAGTGTGAAGCTGATTTGGAAGCCTTAACCAATGTGAAGGATGGCCATATTGAGATAAGGCAAGATGAAACATATGATGTTTCTCTTGAGCTAATGATTGATGGATGCAATACTGAAATGGAGATATTTTCTTCCCCATTTGAATATGAAGACTCTTTTCATGAAAAATAAATTGAAGCAAGGAGTTTCAAGGCCTTTGAGGATGAAGATATTTTTTATGAAGGATCGGTAGAGCACAAAAATTCCCAAGATGATGAGGTAATTTCTCTATATAGTTGCGTTGAGTTGTATTCTTCAAAGGTGTATAAAAATGAGTTGCAAGAAACGATGAAGTATAACTCTGTGCAAGAAATATTGGATGAAGTAGAATTTGTGGAAGACCCCGAGCTTATTCTTGATCTCTTTACTCATGTCATGGATATACAAGACAAGTATGAGTTTACCTCTGATACTCCTGTCAATACTCAAATGCCTCACAGTGGAGTAGAGATAAAGGATGAATCAAATGTTTCTCATGGATAAGATGTCAATGAGCATAGACCCAGGAAAGAAAGTAACTCAAAATATCAAAGGAATTGGAACAAAAATAAGCTCTGGGGCAGCGATGAGATGAGATGGACAATCAGCTATATCGATAAACATGGAAGGAAATTGGGACTATGAAACTGACTTCAAAGAACATGAAGGCTGTAAAATTTCCAAGAAAGTACCTGAGCATCAAGAATCTCACATGGAATCACTCATACCAGGTACACAGATAATTGTGAAAGCACCTAGGTTTCATAAGCAACTGAGGAGAGGAGGTTACTTTCTAGAACTATTCAATGGCTTCACAGAACAATATCACTTAGTGTTGCCTACTTAGGGATAACTTTTGAGAAATAGAAAGTGCTTCAATGAAAGCAAGTTGTCCCCCACCCTATACCATAGGTGATTGTTAGGTTTTTTTCCCTTTCTTTGGTGTATGTTTCCTTTCCATCCTTTTCGTGTGTGTGTGTTTGTTTCCTTCTTTTCTCTCTCTTGTTGTAGGTTGTACATGACTCCACAGGGCCCAATGGATAAGGCACTAGTCAATTAATTATATGGTCTAAAATTGATATTCTAGATTCCCATGTCATGTCTTCATTACAATCAGTCCATGTCATGTCCCCAAGCTAGAGCCAGTTGTTGTCATGTAAATGTGCAACATGGAAATTGACAATTTCCGAGCACGACAACTATACCCCAGTGTCAAATTTTTCATGTTTTATCATTCCTAGGCACCCCAGGATAAATTTGATAGTCTGGATACCCCCTATTTGATTTCAAATTGGTCCCCTAGGTGATTTAGGAAATTCTATCCATTCCCTTAGGTCATTTTAAGGAGTTATAAAAAGATGTTATCTTCTCGCAGTATTGGGAAGGGCTATCACTGGCCTTCCTAGGATTGGATAAACCACCTTGGAGTGGAACGAAAGGGAAAAATTCAACATGGAGTGAATTGAAGACCTTAGAACATCATGGAAATAATTTTGGAAGGTTTGGTGAATTTTTGAAATACTTGGAGCAATTTGAGTAAAAACAAGGTTCATAAGTCTAGGCAATACACAGGCCTAAAATAGTTGTTGGGCTTCAAAAGAAGATTCTGAGAGCTCCGGATGGAGTTAGAAGTAAAACAAAACATCATAGGAAATAATATTCCAATACCTACATGATGGTGAAATAATATTTTTCACAACACCTTGACACATAAGATTTACAGGTAGTTTTTATCAAGAACAAGTTCATTATCAACTCAAACCTCTAATTTTTGAGTGATCATATGGATTAATCAAGATATGATACCCCATAATTTTATTTAAAAGTTCGTTTCCAGTTAGGATCATATAAAATTTTGAAAACAAATTCCATTAGGAGCTTAAGTTATCACTATCACAAGTTCAGGACTTAGCCAAATTTTTGGGAGGACACGTGTCAACTCCAGGAGCCTGGTGGGATTTTGTGTCCCTGACATCCCTCAAGGTCAGAGACATCAAGGTTGAAAAACTATACCCATCCCCATTGAATCCCTCTCAACCCCCATATGACCTCCAAACTCGACAGTTAAGCCCCTAGGTGCATTTTTGGAGCATCCATTCCCTGCCATCAGATCGGGCACCACGTGTCAGCTCCAGGACCACCGTGGAAACTAATTTCCCTTATGTCCCTGAGGTAGGGGACATCATACATGGAAAAATGTTCCCATCCCCTATGGAAATTCATTTAGACACCCACGTGACTGACTTTCAACTCCTAGTGCTTTAAAGCAACTTTTCTCACCTTCATTCTCTATCGTTGGATTGCTGCCATGTGTCACCATCTTGCTCATTGTGGAAATTGATGTCCCACACATCCTTGAGGTCAGGGACATCAAACATGAAAAAATGCACCCAAATCCAACTCAAATTTTTTTAAAAAAATCTAACTGCTAGCTGCTTCTAGTTGTTTCTCCATTACCAAAAGAAAACTCCAGAGAACACCAGTTCACCACTCCACCATTGCAAAATCTCAAAACCAGCTTCACCACAGCAATAAAATCCTATACTCCATGGTGATACATAAGTCTCACAATAATAATTTATCGAGATAAGAAGAAGAACAGTGGAAATCCCCATTGCCATAAAACGAAGATTCAAACATATCTTGTAAACCGGTGCTCAGATTGACGAACCGTTTGTTGCTGAGTTTTTCTCTCTTGAAGGCCATTCAAAACTCATATTCAAACCTACAATTTCTAGAAAGGAACATTCACAGTGAAGAAATCTCATTTTTGGCTCAACGAAAGAAAAATTGAATTTCCCGTCAAACCAGTTTCCGGATTGAAGTAAGATCGCACATGAAGTACTAGAAGAAAAAACCCATATCAAATATATAATTTTGTTTGCAAACAAAGGATAAAACCAAACCTGAAATTTTGAGGTCCATTAATGGTTGTTGTACCCAGAAGCACTACTAGGTCTGAAAATTAAAACTTTAAAATCTCCTAGACTATTAAGCGAGTGGGCCCAAAATTTTAGAGGGGTGATATTAGGTAAAAACCCCATATCAAAAAACTTCAGTCCACGTCAATCCAACTCCCAGAGGCCAACTTTCTAAAAATATTAGGTATACTACATAGGAATTGCTATTTTAGGAAATTCATTGACAAAAGAACTTGCGAAGGAGACGAAGACATTGGAGGTGAAATACAGTTGAGAATTCACCAGAACGGACATTTTTGGCACTTACTAAAAATAGTAAGTGGGCCCTCGAGAACCTACTAAAAATAGAAATTTGATCCAGAAGGAACCTAGAACATAGGGAGAAAGAGGAAAACTAAGCCGTAACATCCAGTTGAAGATCAGGGACTTGCTTTTTCACACATACTAAAAATAGTAAGTTACTTTTTCAAAAATAAATCATGAAGCATAAATGGACAGAGTAGAATCTGGTGCAACCCTTCACTTCTAATTAAGAAAAAGTGTCATCTCTATCATCATACTATGTAAAGTATGTGAAAGGGAGGATGTCAATAGTGTCTTTTGACACTCATTTTATGCTTCAATTGGTATGTGGGAGGGGGAATTCATAATCAACTCTGTTTGGGATCGTTCACAAGATGATTCATTAGGATCCTATCCAAATTAGCTGAGCAATGCGTCAATATTAAGGGGAGTCAGGATTATATTTTTTTAGAATGGATCTCCATGATTGATGTCCATGGTCACCAAATGAGTCATGTGAAAATGTATTTACACATAGTGTTCACACATCATCCAGTGTACAAGGAATTCGAAGATTTAGAGTTTCACTGCATTTGGAGCTTTCCATCAATGAAGATCAACGAACTTCATCGTGGGAAACATCCTCTCCTCCTCTCTCTCTTCCCTCTCCCCCAAATTTCTCTCTCTTCAAATATTCTAATTTTGCGTTGCGATTGCACTTTTTCATAAGTCCTAATGTTCCTAATGTAATAAGTCACATTTATGTTATAAAAAGGGACTTAAAAATTTCCTAAGAAGTTTGAAAATTTTTAAGTTGTGCAAGGACATATGAAAAGGCATTGGGGAGTAGATGAAGAGTCATATTCTACTCTATAAATTCTAATACCAATCCCATTTCAAATGGTTGGCAATTGATCTTATAAACTCAAGAGTGCATTACACCCAGAGAAAGCAAAGGAGATAGCCATTTTCTTTCATTTACCCCTTTTCTAAATTTCTTCCATTCCCACATTATGTACAAATTTGATTTGAGCAATCAATACAAGAAGAAGGAGTTTCTAGATTTCTTTGACTAAGGGATTTCTTGATACTTGGTGATTAGTGAATTCTATTTGGTCTTGTTGCTATTTGCAGAGTTGTTTCTTCTGATAAATACATGTGTTGAATTTTCTAACTAGTGTGTGTGTAGGAATTTAATATTATACCTACATCATTAGTTCTCCTACCTCTTTTCTCACTCCCCTTTCCCCACTCTTTAGACAAATTCTTCCCTAGCAATAGATTGTTATTTTTTCTGTAGGGTCAGTGGAGTGCCCCTGTTGGATTCCCAGTCGAAAGGCCACCACAGAAATCCACCTTTTCACATGCATGCATATACAACATATGTACCAGTTAAGTAGAGGGACTTAGAATCCTAGAGCATTGGAAATAAATCCACAAGTTTTTCCACTCAACAAATTTTCTCGCCAACAAGCACCTAGGGCACGACATGCACACACACACACACACACCAAAACTACATCCGGGTCTAAAATGTAGTGCAATGCTTAGTGATAATTCCACTTTTTTGGAGGATGAGGTTAGTCTGAACCATTCATTTGAATATTTTATTTTTCTAGGGTTTGATGCTTCTCTTTGTATTATAGGTCATCATCTAGTTCATCTAGAAGATCCAATGTGACAAACAGGAAACATTCGATGAAAACTTGTGACCATACAAGATTTAGGTTTTGAGAATTTATAGTGATAAGAGGACCCAAATTATAGACCATGGTGCCTTAGGTGTCCCATTACACTCCCAGGTGCCCCATTCATATCATATCTTCCCTTCGCAGGGTCCTTGAGTGTTCTTCTGTACTTCTATATTTTCTGTTCAGACCTGCAATAGACTCTACAAATCAGCTAAGCAACATCTCTTTCCTCTTTCACATATTTAGGGTTTTATTTCATTTACAATAATCATCTAATGCATTTATTCATAGTTACTTTTTGTTATTTCGGTTCATTTACTGCAGCATTTTAGTCATCCTAAGTTACATTAATATTAATACCCTAATACACCGATTTAGGTCACTTAGGTTTAATTTTTTAAATCATTTTGGTGAACCCGACGTCTTTCATGCTTAGGATCTTTATTCTTCTTATATAATGGTTCAATATTCTTTATCTCATTTACTTAAGAGATATCCCATTTTTTGGGCTATTTTCCAACAATCCCTAGACACAAAGTATTTTGATGGCAATACACCACCACACAAATTAAGTGTTATGCTTCATTGTTTCTTTATCGACCTTGATCTTGATGACCCTCCATCTAACCAAATTATCTTAAACTCGATTCATGTCTTACATACCAAACTTGCTATCATCGAATCCATAATCACATCTCTTAGATATGAAGGTCAATAGTTTAAGGATGCTTAACAATCGTGTAATGCCTCTACCATGGCTGTTATCCTTGATCACTTCTGTAATTTAAGTAGCAATGTTGATAGGTTATTTTCATTTTGAAGATTGATACTCTTTAAAACTGATTAATCATGTTTTTGTAGATGATACACTATATTTTATAAAACTAGATAATTTCATGCCATGACAATTTTTAATTTATTAATGAAGTATTCTTATACTTTTTATGCTCAAATTTTTAATGTATTATGCATGTGGATGAAGGAAATAAATTCAGTTAAAATTATTCATTTCCTAGTTTACAATACTGAAATTATTTTTCAGTCTATTGATTGCAAAGTAAAGGATTAACCACACCTTAGATCAATTGTAGTGATCCAAGGAATGTTTGGTATTTTTTGGTTTTTTAATCATCTTGATTGAGTCGGTAAGAATATATGATTTCTAAACCCAAGCTTGCACTGGGATCACAGGGGCATCATGTAGCATCTTTTTATTTCACCCTTCAAGGCTATCTGATTCATCATTTTTATGAACTACGAGAGGTAATGTTCTTTGATTAATTAGGACCTAATTAATCTAAGTGTTTGATTATTATATCCTATCCTAAGCCTATGTTAAGCTTATTTTATTTATTTCTATGATTAAATCCTAAATAGGATAATGGGGAACTATCCTAATTTTGGACACTAATTAATCCTAAGATATTTGGAACTATGCCTAAAGTCCTAAGCTATGGTATGTAAACTAATGTTAGGGGAACCTAACCTAATGGACATCGACCTAACCTAGGGAAATATGGTTGCCTATGTTAATAAGTGAATTTGGATGGTGGTGGCACCATTCCAAATGCATTTCAAGGTTTAAATGAGGCATTTAATAAACCTATTGTCACCAATTTTGGCTAAGGAAAGAAGGTAGTGGGAAATGTTGATTTTTCAACTGCTAAATTAGATTTGATAAAAAAATCAAATTGTTAGTTATAACTAACAAGAGATAAGGCATGGCAGGAGTTTTGGGAGGGACACTCTTAGTCATGTTGGCATTTATGAACCTTGACACTAGAAAACATTGCCTGGGTAATAGTAGAATGGGTTGGAGGGAAAATAAACAATTTTCTTTCATTGTGCATTCATATTTTTGATATTCGTGGCTCTACATGTGGTATTTTCATTTTTTGAGCTCTCAGTTTGATTCTGTTGCATGTTGGAATTCACCCTTACATGGTGGAAATGATGGAAAAATTTGGTTGTGGAAACTATAATAAGAAAATGGGAAACATTTCAGAAGACTTGTTTGGATCTTTCATTGGAAATATTTCTGTAGAAGTTTTACTTGAAATATTTAAACAAGGAAGAGAAGGCATGAGCACAACCATGCATGATAGGCTCTATCTCTTTAAGATTCTTTCTTTTATTTAAAGGTTTTCATAAAAAGAACTCTGCTCTTCATGAAAACATCTCTGAGAATGTTTTCTTGTGTGATTTTTTTTCTCCTTCTTGCTTATGTGAGTTCTTTTGGACATGGTTTCTTTGGATTAAAGTAGTTCTATGATATAATGGTGTTTTATTGAATCTAGGTTTCAGATGTAGTTGGAAAACAAATGTGTTGCTTTATTGGAAAACTATGTATGAAAATTCAAGGGGATTATGTGTTTTGATAATTATGTTTCGTTATTGTTTATCCTTGTGGGGTTTAAACATTTTTACAAGGATTCTATGGAAATCTCTTGAACATTAGAACTCCCAACCTATTGTGAAACTTGGTTTTGATTAATGTTATTTGGGACAAATTAGTTCACCATAATAAACAGGGGCCTGTAATGGAACTTCTATTTCAATTGATGGTTTTTCATTTGGTTGTATTATCAAGTATCATTGGTCGACTTATTTCCTGAAGGTCTATTTTAGGATTCTTTTTTTGATTTATTGACCTTTGTTTTAGCTTAATATTGATACAGATGATTATATTTTTTCATTGTTTTAAAAGATCTTGGTTGACCCATACTAGGTATTCATGAAGATGGTTTTTAAGCACTGTAAGTGCATGATGTTAGGTGAACAATAGATCTTTCTGTATCTGTCTTCTTAATTTTCATTTTGTTGTTTGAATACCCTTCTCGAGTGGACATGTAGTAGAAACAAGGACTGGTAATACTTTATTCCCTCTCTCTTTTGGGCTTGTTTTTCATTTTTTGAATACCCTTCTCAAGTCGACTTAAGTTTTTAGAACTTGGTTAATTTTTGAAAGGACCCTGGGTTGTTATACTCTCAAACGGGTTTTTTTTTCTTCAGTTGTATGATCCTGTGATGGACTGTAAGCTATGAGCATCATATGTGGGGTATTTTGATTTGGTATGAGTTATTATTATATTTGGAGTTTCTTTCGATTTGGATCGTCATTGTTTTCTTGATGACGATTGCATGTTTTGTTGAGTGTTTGAACCTATGAAACATCTCCTTAAGACAATTCTTGCATCTTTGGGATAGTTTAAAGGTCTGAGTGTAGTTTCTTTCTCATATTCAAGTTCATTTCAAATAAGTTGGATTATGTGAGGTTTGCTTTGATCTTTGTTAAGGAATATTTCATTTCTTAAACTTGGCTCTTGGTCTTTCTAGGTAAGACCGTGCTCTATATTTTGGGTTTTTTGAAACCATTTTGATTGCATTCTCATGTAGCTAGTATGTGGGAGATATTGAGCATCCAATTGTTGATTGTTTATTGAGATGCATGATTCTGATGGTTATATTTTGTTAAAATAGGTTTTGAACACAACTTATGTTGACAAAAGATCCTTTTAGAACTTTGTATCATGTGTTTTTTTGGTAAAGACTGAGAAAATCTCCTATAGAATATACAGTGATGATATACAGTATTGTCAAGTCTATTCTTACTTTAAGGTATCCTCTTGAAATAGAGACAAGGATTTAGATAATTGGGTTGTTAGGATAGTATGTTATCCACGCTGGGTCATTCATGTTTTATATCAAACCTTTTTAGTTTTTGATATGAAATTGATTATTATAGGAACAACATATTGTTCTTGTCAAGTCATTATGTTTTGGATCTATTTATTTTTGATTAATTGATTGGGATTTTACTGTGTTATAGCGGAACTTTTCTTAATGAATTAAATGGAAACCAATGTGAACAGATCATGACTTGAATTAATGTTTTTCTTAATTGGTTGAATTTTAATGTTATCATGTTGAAATGATTGTCAATATTGTGACATAGATGTAATTAAATTATTGTGAATTACTTAACTTCTTCTATGGGAAATGATACTTAAATAGACTTAGTGACTCTTCTCTACATCTGATTTTGTGACTTTTTGCGTAGTCTTTCTTATTCATCTTGTTATTGTGTACTTGGAACCTTTTCATAAATAGCAAGGTTCCTTTTACGAAATAGTTAGATAAAAGCCTATTGTTTAATGTTATAGTGCTTATCATTCTCAGTTCTTGTGAACTGACTCATGTTAACAATTTTATACAAGGATTTCATTAAAAGTGAAAGGAGAAAGACTTATAAAAAGTTTCATTTGTTTTATTAATGAAATCATTTTCTTCATTCTGATGCTTTTTGTATTGAAAATTATCTTGAAATGAACTTGTTAGAAAAACTAAATATGTATTAAAATTTGTTTTGTAATGATGAAAGATGTTTCTTGTAAACTTATGCAATATTAAATAAGTTAGGAGTAAAGTGACCTCACTCTTTTGATAAATGAATTATTGGGAAGGGTTTTTGATTTCTGATTTATTCTAAGGTCTTTTATGACTTATATTTAATTAATATTCCTAAATACTAGCATGCATGATGGTATTTTATTGATATACTTAAAAATGAACATGCATGGATTAATGGATTCTATGGTATAAAATAATGCTTGAATAAGTATTTGTGTGTGTGCACGCACGCGCGCGCGCACGCGCGCGCACACACACACACACACACACACACACACACACACACACACACACACACACACACACACACACACACACACACACACACACACACACACACACACACACACACTTCCGATTCATTTCATTTTGGGAAAGGGTATAACTATGATGACTATGATTGATAGATCCTTACTCGAAAAAGGGAATAATTATAGTTTTATATGGCTGAATGTGGCATTATTTTTACAAAACTAAACCTTATGTTATATGATTTCATTAATAGGAAAATAGTCCTTAATAAGAAAGAAAAATGATACTTCTTTTTATCATTGAATCAGAACTATGTATGATATCTTGTCAAGTGATTATGTTTAAATCATAAGGATGATTTGTTGTATGCTCCTTATTTGTAGTAAATAAATGGAAATAGGAAAGCTTAAAATACTTAACACGAATATTTAAAATTTATGATATCTATAAGTCTAATATATAAGCTTTCAATCAAGTTTGTTCACAATGATAGACTATAGTAAGAAAACGTAATAATGTTACTCACTTAATATCGAATTCAAATATACCGATAAATGAAAATAATGGTTTCAGATTAGAATGATGATATACATGAATGCAGATTTTACTTGCATACCTTCAACTATTATAAAAGTACACTTCATACCCTGTTTTGGGTCAATTGTGCATAATGAACCCTTAGGTCCATTGTTTAACGATAAATTAAAAAAGATGATAAATTTTGGGGTTAATGATCTATTGTTCTTAAGTATATCAATTTAGTGGAAGGAACTCAATTGATTGTTATAATATAGGGACTATAATAGAGTACCCTCATAATAATGGTAGTCATTATGAGGATATTATGATGCAGTCATCTGTACTTCAACACCCCACTTAGTTCAATTAACTCGATTAACATAAGTAGAAATTTGGTTCATAGTTCTACTCTAAATAGAGATAGAAACATGGACTGGTGTTGTGGTCAACTCATGTTTACTTGGGGTAACTAAACACACCAAATAACCAAAATTTGATTGAGTATGTCTATGTATCCTTAGTCACCAAAAGTAGTCTTCCACATTAGTGCATGTAAGCTGCCCTTGTTTAGTATGAAAATTTGACTCAGATTTGGTTGATAGTAGTCAAGGATGACCAGTCTAGATAACAGTAAGAGTGTGGTGAAATAAATATTCCTTTTGATGAGTATGTCATCTTGGAATTTAAATATGGTAAACATGTTTAAAACTTTGGCCAAAGTATCGCAAGTTGTTGGTTGTGTCGTCTTATGTCACCTATTCTAAGATGCAAAATTTTTTATGAATACTGGTAATAGGTATTCAGGTAGGCTTCTTAGATAGAACAATTGAGTGACCCTTCAGGGGTAAAAGAACCAAGTATACATAGTATAAACTTAAACAATATATCATGAGAGATCGGTTTAACACCAAGTCATGGAATGAGAGATCAGTGTTTCACCAAGTCATTACAGCTAAATATGGTTTTTTGTTATGAGATGGATTGGTAATAGAATGTGTGTTCTAAATTATATTAATTTAGAATAAATAAAATTATGTAAAATAATATTCCCTAATTTATTAGATCCCCTTTTATCTAAGTTATAAAAGATGGATGTAACAGCTCTCGGACCTATTGAGTGCATATCTGAAAATACAACAGGAACATTCTTGTTAATAGCCCAAATGGTTATGAACAAGGGGAGGTAATGCAAATAATCTCCACATTCAGGTGGTGAGGCACAGTAGTATTCAAAAACTTGATGAGATTACTGCTGCCCTATTGGAATCCTTAGATCGTCATGTTGTACTTACCAACTGAGTAATGGGAAATCTAAAAGGAGAAAGATGATCATGCCCAGCTACACCCTCTGATACCATCCAATAGTAAACAATGACAATGCTAGAAAATTTGGATGTTGATAACACATGCTACGTATTCATAATCTCTATACGTCTACATAGATCCTTATCCTCCCATCATTTGACTTTATACTAAAAGGCACCATTTGTAGCTGAACCTATTCATGATTATTGAATAGCTTTAATGATACGCCAGATTCCAACAGTTCTGATGGCACTACTCTAGGGGATGGGGCTGAGAATTCACCTTCATGCATAGATGGAGGATTACATTGCTATAATGAACTTCTTACTAATCTGGCACATAAGCATTCCTGGGAAGCTTAATCTGCATATCTCCCAACGAGTTATGAACTCCTAGTGGGACAATTCATAAGGCTGAACTAAACCATGATGGGAACAAGCATCACATGGGATCAGTTACACAGTAGCTCAATTTAGGCAATGTTGAGCTACCTCTTGGTCTATCTAGTAATCACCAAATGGCATTACTTCTTAATGGTTAATGCCTCAAGTGCCAAGTTTCACCTATAACTCATTACTAGGAGATGGTCTACCAAACTGGTTAAGCACGTGCCTTCATTATCTGCACTGATCCAAAATGTTCAGTGCATACGCAAGTTTATGTATGGGATTGAATCATGTCATAGGTTCTCTATTAGATGTGCATCTTTGATTAGTTACACCATTTTAGAAGGGGTTGTAGAAAAATCCGTAAGGAAGGCATAGCTCAAACTACACTTCATTTGTTTCTTCCTCTTCAATGAAGAAAATTCCAAATTAGGTTCCCCTAGAAAATTCTAGGATGAGGCCCTCAGCCTTAGCACTATCTCATAGAAGGTGGCATAGGAAACTTTTACTACCTGACAAAGTTTCATTCACTAATAGTTTACAAGATAGATACTCAAAAGTATGAATAATACCTATCATGCAACCCCTAACAATTTCATGTTTGATGAAGAATAACTACTGAATGGACATAGCAAGCGCTTATGCACAACCTTGTAAACTGGAATATAACTTCAATGCACCTAAAAAGAGGGGGGTAGAGCTTTCAGAGGACCTTCCATCCAGGGTTCTCTCACATTCTTGAACGTGGTACAAGGTAGAATTCACTACTCATGATCAGTTGTATATCCTAAAGAAGGGTGACATTGGTCTAGAGAAATCTAGATAGAGATACATGTTGGAGTAGCTAAAAAGTACCTCACAGCCACTAGAAGTGCCAGGTATAATCCTGATTTGAGTACATCCTACTACTATGCATTTTCATCCCACTGTAAGTTATAAACAAGCATTATGTCTCTAGTTAAGTAGTTGCAAAATTCCAAAGGACTTCCAGTGATCACACAATGGAAGACATCAGGGTTACTTTCTCCCATGTAACCTTGTAACTAATCTTCCTCCTATACTGTTAGTAACCGAATGTCACCCTTGGAGCAATCTTACGAGTCACCAATGTCCTTTAATTCTCTTCTGAACTAGATCTCATAAGTTGCTCCATTGTGGTCATATGATTTCATCATTGATGTAATATTAGCTTGCTATATTACTCAAGGACTGAGCATCATCCCACTGAAATGACTCCTTATATGCCTTGATGGATTTGTAATAACCTTTGGGTCATTTATGGTGCACAACGATAAATTATCATTTAGACAATTGTCAGCTATGTAGCTTAAGAAGGCTAAAAACAAAGGTTGCACATTATATGCAATAAAAAAATTTGAAACAGAAGAAAAGGATATTGATTTCTTGGAGAAGTATCTCTTGTTGAGATATTTCAGCGATGTGTTTCTGGAAGAACTACATGGTCTTCCACCTAAATGAGAATTTTACTTCACAATAGAAGTCAAACCTGGAACTGAACTTATTTCCAAGGAAACTTATCAAATGACTACAATTGAACTAATAGAACTTAAGAAAAAATTATAAGAACTATTTTCTAAAGGTTTGATAAGACTTATTGTCTCACCTTGGAGAGAACCGATAATTTTTGTGAAGAAAAAAGGATGGAACACTTAGAATTTGTATTGACTACAGAATGTTAAACAAAGCAACAATCAAAAATAGATATCCACTTCCTAGAATTGATTATCTATTTGATCAGATGTGTGGTGCATCAATATATTCAAAGATAGATCTTCATTCTAGATATCATCAATTGAGAATTAAGGATGAAGATATTTATAAAACAGATTTTAGAACAAGGTATGGACATTATGAATTCACAGTTTTACCTTTTAGTTTGAAAAATGCACTTGCAGCTTTTATGAATCTAATGAAGATTATATTTCAAGAATACTTGGACAAGTTTGTACTTGTATTCTTGGATGATATTCTTATCTACTCTAAAATCATTTATGAGCACCAAGAACGTTTAAAAATTGTACTTGAAATTTTTAGAAAGAGAAAATTGTATGGTAAGTTGTCCAAATGTTATTTTTATGAAACAGAACTGTACTATTTAGGACATGTCATAAGAAAAGATGGAATTTCAGTTGATACATCGAAAAAAATTTCCATAACCAAATGGCATGCATCTAAAAATGTACACGAATTCAGAAGCTTCATGGGGCTTGTCGTTTATTACAAAATTTTTATTAAGGACTTTTCAAAAGTCACTGCCCCAATTACTTCATTGCAAAAGAAAGACAAAATTTTTGTGTGGAGTGATAAATGCGAACCAGCATTTAAAACTCTAAATGAAAAACTAACTTTTGTACCTATTTTGGTTGTACCAGATCTAAATGGAATATTTAAGGTAGTTACAGATACTTCCGGAGGACGAGGAGGTATTATGTTGCAATATGATCATGTTATAGCTTATGATAGCAGGAAACTCAAGTTACATGACTTAAATTATGCTCCACATGACCTAGAGCTTGTTTCCATAGTTCATGTACTTCAGTTATGTTGAAATTA
This sequence comes from Taxus chinensis, assembly GCA_019776745.2. Lineage (NCBI taxonomy): Eukaryota > Viridiplantae > Streptophyta > Pinopsida > Cupressales > Taxaceae > Taxus > Taxus chinensis. Next base: position 85,104,652 of record CM034148.1, on the reverse strand, counting down.
TCTCTTAGGAAGACCTTTTGAGTTAAAAACTGACCACCTTGGGCTGAAGTATATTTTCACTTAGCCAAATTTGAATGCAAGACAAAAAATATGGTTAGATTTTTTGTCACAATATGATTTTGACATAAGCTACATTAAAGGTAAAGAAAATAGAGTGGTAGATGCACTAAGTCATAGGAAACATATTTTTGTGCTTGTAACTTCAAGAACTTGGTTTAAGGATGAGGTAAAGAGTATCATGGATTTTGATTTGTATTTTTAGCAGGTAAAAACAATATTTGTTGTAGATCCTAATGATGTAAGATACAAAGGTTTTAACTTTGATAATGAAGGAATTTTAAGATATGAAAAGTGAGTGTATGTACCTTCGGGAAATGAGTCCAGGAAAAATTTAATGATGGAATTTCATAATTCACCTTACTCGGGACATCCCGATGTTACAAAAATGTTTGCTGATGTAAAATAACAATATTTTTGGAAATGGATGAAGAGAGACATAACTAATTTTGTTTCACATTGCCTGAAATTTCAGCATGTTAAGGCTGAGCATATGCACCCAGCTAGTTTATTATATCCTCATAGCATACCACAATATAAATGGTAAGTAATAAGTATTGTTTTTTTTTAGGGGCTGCCTATGTCTATAAATAAAAATGATGTTATTTTATTTGTGGTTGATAAATTAGAAAAAGTAGCACATTTTATTGTTGGTAATCTTAAAGATGATTCACTTGTTTTAGCAAAAATATGTGTGCATAAAATTTTTAGATTACATGGAGTACCTGAATTGATTATATCTGATAGATACCCTAGAATGACATCTCGTTTCTGAAAAACACTAAATATAGCATTAGGAACAAAACTAAATTTTAGTTCTGTATACCATTCAGAAACAGATGTTCAAACAAAAAGAGTAAATCAGGTTTTGGAGGATATATTAAGAATGTATTGTATGGATCAATAGTACAAATGGGACGGATACCTTCCTTTAGTTAAATTTTCTTATAATAATACTTATTAGTCCTATTTAAAAATGGCACCTTTCAAAGCATTGTATGGAAGGAAATTCAAAACTCTAGTTAGTTGGAATAACATTAAAGATAGAGAGGTAATTGGACCTAAAATGATTACTGAAATGGAACAACAAGTGAAAATAATTCGTGAACAATTAAAAGAAGTTACTGATAGGTAGAAAATTTATACAGATATGAATATGATTGATAAAAAAATTGAACTTGATGAAAGTCTTTCTACCTGTTAAACCTAAAAAGATCTCTATTACCTTTGGCTAGGGAGCCAAATTATCACCTCGTTTTGTGGGACCTTTCAAGATTTTTGAAGTGATTAGCCTTGTAGCTTATCGCTTAGAATTACCTCCCACTTTGTCACGAATGCATGATTTATAACATGTATTAAATTGGGATTTATTACAAGTCCAAGACCTAGGAATAATCATGGTTGAACCCATAAGAGTGCTAGAAACTCACCAGTTGCACTTACGAAATCATGAAATCAGTCAATGCAAGGTCCAGTGGGACTAGTTTAATGAAGAAAGTGAAACATGGGAAAACCTTGAGGATATGAAAATGGTTTTTCCTCATTTGTGTGAATAGAATTAATTCTTATTTTAAGATAATTAAATACTTTATTTGAAAACTATCTTTAATTTATGTCAGTTTTGGGCAGGTACTATAATTTTTAGTGCTAGGACAACAATTATGATGTTATAGTAAGTTATGAAAACATAGATTTCTACAAATCTATTTTTGTTTGAAAATTTTGTGGAAAGAAGAATCATAATTATGATTATTTTTATTTTTTATGATTATGCATGAAGTTAATCATCGAGACGATGATTCTTTTTAGAGGGGAGGTACGTAATGCATCTTCCATGACTATTATCCCTGATCACTTCCATAATTTAAGTAGCAATATTGATAGTTGATTTTCCATTTTGAAGATGGGTATTCTTTAAAATTGATTAATCATATTACTATAGATGATATGATATATCTTTTAAAACTAGATAACGTCATGCCATGTGTTGGTATCCAGATTTAATCTCCATCACAACCTGAACAACATCATGAATCTGCACAAGACACTCAAGGATAGATAGATGTTTTGTATGTCATTTGTAGCTGGGGAGAACACCTATCTTCTTGTTGGTATTCAAGATTTGAGGGAGTGGATAGCACCTTCATAAGGGTTTTGATCTAACCCTCACTATTTTAGGTTGTGCCTATCAACCAAGGTAAGAGAACCTATATTGCAGCCCCTATATGGTAAGGAGATGAAGATATCCTTGTGTTTTGTATATGATGTGGAGGAGGCTTTGTGAAAAAATGATCAAATATCCATTATCCAAACTCAAAGGTGCTGTCACTGCTAAATGATGGAAATGTTCTCAAAACAAAGCTAGAGCTGCTAAAGACATGATAAAACCCTGATCAACTTTTTACATTTTTTTGAAAGGATTGAATTCTTTTGTAGACACACAATACAGATGCAAGGGTATTGTAGGTAGGATGAGTTAGTTTGAAATGAAATTCTGATGAGAGATATTAGAACAAGAGTAGCTAGAAGTCATCACCTTCTTTGGGAAACTTTGCAAATGGGTTACAACACCTAAACAACAGAGATGTTTCAATGAATTTGAAGTGCTCTTTCAACCAGGATGTGTGCGCAATGGATGCCCAAATCTATGCTATTCCACACAAAATTTGATAACCTACCACAAAGGCTTGAAGGAAAATATCAATAAAGCATTAAGAACCCCTTGTTAGATCATGTCCTAAGGTGCACCCAAAGGTTTACAAATACCCTCAGTTTGTAAGGAAGGTAAGATGAATTTAAATATGTTTATCTCCACTCAAATGAATGCTCTTCTGAATGGAAGATGGCAGATGCCTTCAAACCCTCTACAAGAAATGAGACCATGCATGATCAATAAATATCCCAAACACAAGATTGCAACATGAGCATGAAACACAAATTGAAAACATACTGAAATACAAGTGTGTGCAAGCTTTGCCAAGAGATAAAACCAGTTAATCCAAGAATTTGATCAAATATATCAGCAAGGGAAAGTTATTTAGACAATATCAAAGCTTTTTGATGGATTTATAGCTGAAACCAACTCAACATGATGAACATTTGATGCAAACTAGAATCAAAATGGCTCTCAGGCAGTTTCTCAAAAAGGAAATGGACTTCTTCCAGTCTTTTCCTGTGAAATTTCTTCTCTCTTTCTCCAAAATTCTCAACAGACCCCTAAAATGTTTCCAAAACTACATCATATACCCTCTGCCAACTTGGATCCTTGCATCCCAAGAAAAGAATATGCCAAAGGGATCAAATTTGTTACAAAACCCTATCCATTTGATGAAAACGATATAAAACTGTGAAACAGCTCGCCAAATGCAAGAAATGCACAAATATTTTAAAATATTGCATGAACTCAGATCCTTATCCATCCCAGGATCATGTTTTTGGCATTTCACCATGCCAACATGCATTTGTAATCATTTTTCACCTTTTTGCCTCATCATTTTTAACTCTGCAACTTTTCATTTTTACCTTTCATGTGTTTTTCACGGGCTAAGAAAAATATCTCACAAAAAACACTATAGGGAAACGAATTAGCTCAAATAAATGATGCCATTGTGTTCAGAAGGCTGAAGGGATGTAGATTCATATAAAATTTCATGTGTTTTGGTGCAAAAATGACAATTCCACACTTCTTGGAGCTTCAATGGCACCCAAAAAATGAAAATGCACAGCTGTCGTTGATTAAAATCAACTTTAAATGCCAGCCCTCCACATGGCAGATCCAAATCCTCTTCAAAAGCACCCAAATTACATTTTTTCCTTTACACAAGGTGGGACATGTGTCCAAACATGATTGGGGCGGGCCCCTAATCCTAAAAATGCATTTTGAACTTTTTCTGCCCTTGGAAAATTTTAAAAAATTTCTCCGCGAGCCCCTAGATGCGCCACGTGTCCTTTTGTGGGCTTTCACCAAAACCATGGGCCAGTTTGATGCATTTCGCCACATTTTAAAAAAAAAAGGATAATTTTCTAAAAATTCTCCGTGCCCCCGAACGTCTGCTGCCGCTTATGCCACGTGGCAGTTTCCTATTCGCAGTGGAACTGACCCCTCCTTTTTTCCTTTACTCCTCCGTGAGTCACAAAATCCCTTGTGGGCCCGTGCTTCTTCCTTTTCTATTTGAAACATGCCACATGTCACCCCCTGATTGGATGTGGGGGCACACTTCCAAATTTTCCCACGGGCTTATTTCTCACCTTGAAATTTTTCACTAAAATTTTGCAAAAAAATTTAAATTTCTCTCCGCACTCCAAACCTCTGCCAAATTTAGGACACATGTCCTGTTTTCATTGGACGTAAGCCTATTCTTCATTTTTTACTCTTTAAACATAGAGGCAAAAATCACAAACTCCTCCTTCGGCCTCTTCCTCCATTTTTCCTCTTGGACACATGTCCATCCCTTATTTGCTACGGGCCTTCAGGCAAACATTTTAATTTTAGTATTTTGAAGTTAAAAACTTCAAAGTCTTTAGAACTTCCACCCCTCCATTTCATCCCCACATACGTGTCACATTCTCATTGGTGTGGGCCATCGGGTCCAAATTTTTCTTTGAGGTTTTGAGCCAAAAATTTGAAAAATTTCAACTCTTCGCTCCCCTGCTTGACATCCATGTGCCACGTGTCACCCTTCCATTAGGCGCGGGTCTTCGGGCCAAATTGTAACCTTAAAATTTTGAAGTTAAAAGACTTCAAAATTTCCATAAATTCCGTCCATCCATGCCACCTTTCTTGGACACGTGTCCACCTTGTATTGGGTGCGGACCCCCGGGCAAATTTTTTCCTTTTGCATTTTGAAACCAAAAATTTTCAAATTCTTCTAAGTTCCCTCTATTCCGGTCAATCTCCCTGGACACGTGTCACCTTTCCAATGGTTGTGGGCTCATGGGCCAAATTTTTCCCCTGACACCCCGAGCCAAAAAAAACCAAAATTTTCCAAGTCCTTTACCATCCGCCTGGCCCTCCTGGACACGTGTCATCATGCCATTCGTTGCGGGCCTTCGGGCAAAAATTTAATTTTGAGAAATTTTTCCAAAATGGAAGGAAAATTTCCTAAGTTACTTCTGCCACCCACCAATCCTCAACCAATCACATCAGGCCACGTAAGCACATCCCTGTGGAACCGTGGGGAAAAATTTTGTTCCGACATCCTTGAGCAAAAAACAATAAAATTTTCCCAACTCCCACGCTGTCTATTTGACCTCCCTTTGCCATGTGTCGCCCTCCCATTGGGCTCGGGCCTTTGGGTAGAAATTTGATTTTGAGAAATTTTCAAAAAATGAAGTAAAAAAATTTTAAGTGACCTCCACCACTCACTACTCCATCTGACCAATCAAAATATGCCACGTAGGAACACTAGGCAAATGCGGGGCTATGGAGAAAATTCTCCCTTTGCCAAAAATTGAAAATTTGACAAGTTATAACATTTCTTCCAACCACACCCAGCCAATGAGAGCCTGCCATGTCAGCATAAACTTTGCAATGATAAATTTGACGGGTAGAAGATGCCCATATGCCCGTCAAAATGCAGAAACATAGGGGAGGCCTTTGAAATCAATTTTTTTTCCACAAGGTAGATTTTTCACTTTAAATCAACTGAATCACATTTTCACAATGATTTAGGCCTGGGGAATAGGATTTTAGCAACAAATGACTCAGATTTCCTCCATTTCGAGTTTTTACACGAACTTGACAAAGGAAATAATGGCTCTTCCCAAAAAATGAAGAAGTTAGGGCACAACAAAGGGGAAACCTAGAGATTTGTTTTAAAAATGGGGCAAAATAACAACAATGAGGGTATTTGAAAACATCCAACTGAAAAAAAAATGAGTTACAGATCTTCAGCTCGAGCCACAAGGACGTTTTGGAGTAAAAAAGGAAAATGGAGAATTAGAGTAAAGTGTGCAAACCCATAAATTGCACCAACATTGGCTCCTACTTGGGGATGGGCACTCCCAGCGAGTGCCACAAGATCACAATGTGGAACAAGTGCCAAAAATCCATTGGGCAAGGAGTCAAAACATTCATAGCAGCCCCAAAAACTAGAACTTTCACCAAAAACAGAGCGAGAAAACCACACCAACAATGGTTGCCAAGGACAAAAGGGCAAACCATGAGCCAACAACAGCAAGAACAAGGAAAAGACAAAACAAAAACCAGGGCTATAAAAAATGTACAACTTGTGCATACGTCCTTTGGGATTTAATCCAAAAAGTGTTTTAAATGTCTGCCATTAACAGGCAGCTCCAACAAATCCCCATCCAAATCCTTGAGAAAAAACGTATTTTGTCCAATCCTGATCTCAATGGCATAAGGGCCCATCCATAAAGCATCAAATTTTCCATGCTTACCCTTATCTTCATGCCTACTATCCCACAACAAAACCAGATCTCCAACACTAAAAGCTCTAGGGGTGACCTTCTTATCAAACAACTTCTTCAATTTCTCCCTAAACCTGACATGCCTTTGATGAGAAGCTCTCCTTTCTTCATCCAACTCAATGATCTGATTGATTCTTGATTCATATGGGCCATGTTCTTGATCTTCCAACTGTTGGGAAAACTGAAAAGTGGATAATTACAGGTGTAATGGAAGAAAACCCTGAGTTCCATACACCAGTTCAAATGGGCTTTTACCAGTTGCTCTTTTCGGAGTTATCCTATCAGCCCAAACTGAAAATTTTAACTGTTCTCCCCACTTCTTCTTGTTGATTTCCAAGGTTCTTCTAATGATCTTGAGAAAGTTTTTGTTACTTGATTCAGCTTGCCCATTCCGTTGTGGGTTATAGTTTGAAGAATAGGTCAGATTTATCCCATATTCATTGCACATTGCCATCAAAGGCTTGGCTCTAAAACACATAGCATTATCAGACACAATATTAACTAGAACCCCAAATCTACATATGATATGATTCAGCAAGAAATCCATTACCACTTGGTGTGTTGCCTTTCTAGATGGAATTACCTCAACCCATTTTGTAAAATAATCAGTTGCTACAAGGATCCATTTGTAACCAGCACTGCAAGGATCTGAAATCTCACCAATAAAATCCATTCCCCACTATTTGAAAGGAGCTTCAATGGATACAGGTTGCAAAGAAAGGGAGCCTGAAGCTCTCAATCTTCTTGAAAAACGTTGGCAACTATCACACCTTCTAACCAGCCGGTTTGCATCTTTGAAAAGAGTTGGCCATCAATAACCAGCTCTTAAAATCTTATGTTCTGTCACTCTCCCAGCAAAATGTCCTCCACAAACTCCCCCATGGAAATTAGTAATCAACTTGGGAGCTTCATCTTCAGTTATGCATTTCAAGAGGACACCTTCAGGGTTCTTCCAAGCCAGCCCAAGGTCTGTTATGACATATTTCTGAGAAGCCAACTTGAGGGCTCTTTTATGATTTTTATTTAAGTGAATGGGATAGCATAAGTTTGAGGTAATAGACCACATCCTTGTACCACTCATAAATAATCAATTTTTCAAGGAGATCTGCCCTTTCTTCCCCTAGTTGATTCACTTCTACATTCTGCAAATTACTCTCAGCCATGAGTTTGGCAAGACCTAAACCTCTTACCAGCTTTGTTGTTTGGATATCCATATCATACTCTTGTAATTTGTTAACCCATCTACATCTCTTGCTTGATATCTCCATGTCAGATAGGATGTCTTTAACCATGGTGTGGGGAACATAAGCAACAACCTTTGAACTCAAAATGTAGGGCCTGAAAATCTTTGTTGCTTTTACTAATGCAAATGCTTGTTTCTCCATAATTATGTACCTCAATTCAGCTGCTTGTAAAGCCTTGCTAAAGAAAGCAATAGGCCTCTCAGCTCCATTTTCATCCTTTTGTAGCAAAACTGAAGCAATAGTAAATTCAGATGCAAAAGAGAAGATTTGGAAAGGCATCTTATAGTTTGGAGCTGCCAAAACAGGTGCATGCTTGAGTGCATCCTTTATTCCTTCAAAATCTTGGATGGTAGCCTCCTCCCACTTAATAAATTGATCCTTTCTTAGCATGCTTGTGATTGGAAGAGTCAACTCAGCAAAATTGGAGACAAACCTTCTAATGAAATTGATTTGGCCAAAGAAAGATTGAATACCCTTCTTGGTTCTTGGCATAGGCACCTTGCTGATTACTTCCACTCTCTCAGGATCTATCATAACACCTTCTTTAGATACAATATGTCCTAGAAACTTGGCCTTTGGCACACCAAAATGACACTTCTTTGGATTAAGTGAAATGCCATACTCTCTACATCTGATCAGCATCTTCTCTAGGTGTTGTAAATGGTCTGCTCGTTGTCTTGAGAAAATAGTCACATCATCTTGGTAAACTACAATAAACTCATTGATATAACCAGTAAAGGCAACATCCATTTCCTTTGAAAATTAGCCCCAACATTCATCAATCCAAAAGGCATCCTTACAAAAACATAAGTTCCCCAAGGAGTAGTGAAGGTTGTCTTAAGTCTTTCTGATTCTTTGACAACTACTTGATTGTATCCAGAGAAACCATCCAAAGTAGAAAGCATTTCTAACCCTGTCACAAGCTGCAACATATTCTCCATGTTTGGAAAAGGATAGTTGTCCTTCATAGATGCTTTTTTTAGATTCCTAAAATCCACACAAAGTCTGATATCTCCGTTCTTCTTTCTAACTGGCACAAGGTTGGCAACCCAAGAAGAGTATCTAGTAGACTGAATGATGCCACCATATCTCAATTTCTTCAACTCTTCTTGCATTTTCATGGAAAGTAGTGGGTTAATAGGCCTTTGTTTTTGTCTAAATGGTTTATTTTTGACCTAAAGTGGAATCTCATGCTAAAATAAATCTTCTCTATATGCCTTCATCTCTGAATAAGACCAAGCAAGGCAGTCTTGATATTTCTTTAAAATTTGGGCATAGGACTATTTTTCTTCTTTGCTGAGATGACTACCCAACCAGATATTCCTTGGTTTGTCTTTAGTTCCCAAATTGTTCTCTTCCACATCCCTTGAAGTAGACATCTTTCTATTAATGATGTAATCAACATTGCTAAAATTGGATTCAAGTGCAACAAGACCCTTAGGAATGGTATTTGTTTTCAATTGTATAATATCCTTGTCAAAAAAAGTTTCTCTACCTTCATTCATGCACACCATTGGTTCCCAATCAATATTCTGACCAGAAAAATCTCCTTGGCATTGTAAGAATCTCAACACTTGTGCATCATCATCAAAAATTTGCCAATGTTTCACATTATCCGGGACAGTTGGCCTTGTTATCACTTCAATTTTATATTCACAAAAGGGTGAAACGGTGCAACTGTCAAATCTGGAGCCCAGAACAACCAAATTATCAGCAGAAGCATTAAGACTTCTATCATGGTAAACAATGTTAAAGGAATCAAACATTTCAATCAAGTCCCAAATAGCATGCTTATATTGTCTCATACGCTGATTTTTTGTAGCATACAACTTTCTTACTTGCTTGACAACCAGCTCTGAATCTCCTTTAGCAACAATATCTTTTACTCCATACTTCCATGCAATCCTTAATCCCAATAATAATGCCTCATACTCAGCAATGTTGTTAGTACATTCAAAATTGAGGTTGAAGGAAAAAGGAAACTCTTCTAAACTAGGGGAAACCAACACTAAACCAACACCATTTCCAACTTTGGATCAAGCTCCATCAAATAGTAATGTCCATGGAGAACCTACCATACCAAGACACTCTGATTTGTCCATCTTATTCTCTTTTCCATCAGCAAAACTAATGAAATTTTCAACATCTACGTCAACAAACAACACTTCATAAGAAGCATTGTCGGGATCTTCAATCAAGTGTAACATCTTCTTTTCACCATAGAGTTTGAAAAGGCTGCCCTCAATGGGAATGGTGGCATAGGACATGTCCATTTGAACACTACCACCAACACTTGTAGCCCACTTTCTTGACAAAAGCATACCCCATTTGGTAGGGCAGTCAACAATTACAACATCAAGTTTTAAATTCTTACCCGAATAGGCTGCAAGTTGCACTACTAAACCCTTCACACATCCAACAACCGACACTTCCCTTGAATCCATGGTTGTAAAATTTCCATATGCTGTAGTCACCTTGATATCTAATTCATTCATAACTTCTAGAGGCATAACATTACATGACGCAGTGGAATCAAACATGCAATTGTGAAGCAAGCTACCTTTGATGAGAAAATTTGTGAAGAATGGATCAACATTCAATTGGGAATCAACCAAGGATGTCCCCAAATACACTTCAAGTGCCTCTCTAAGATCTTCCATTGGTGGTGGTGTTTCAGGGCCAGCAATGCTTTGAAGAGGACTCTTAACAACATTGACATTTCTACTTGGTATAATTTTTTCTTCTTTTAATCCCAAGTATTCAAAATCTCTTTTCTTGTGTTCAGGAATTATGAGAAATTCAATAATGGGAACACTCACTTTAATTTGGCTCAATACCTAGGCTATATCATATGGAACATTCTTTGGCAAAATAACATTGGAAGGGGAACAAGAAGGTTCATCAGATGGAGAAGTATTCTTGGCAGCCTGGGCATGAAGAGGACTGATATTTTTGCATGGGACAGCAGGGTTCTTAGCAACTGTTTCTCTTCTAGGATTATCTTTGGGAATGCTTGTGAGCAAGTGTGTCTTTGGCTTGGCTTGAGGGCCATCTCCTCTAACAACTTTACTTCTAATATTGTACTCCTTTTCTTGACCAACCACAACATTCATTAACAATTGTCTATCTTCCTCCGAAGGAATACCACCATCATACTTCTTTATCATTAAAGCCCTTAGGTATTCAAAGTCATTATTAGGAATTTCAAAGGCCTGAACTACATCTACATCATGAGTTTGAGGAAGAGAAAGAAATGGTACCCTCTTTATGCAATCCCAAAAGGTTGGGATAACATTCCTTGCATTTATCACATTTTTTGATGTTGTTGCTTGCTGTGAGCCTAAAGAGCTGCCCATCATACAAATGTCAACATCCATTTCATTCTCATTATCATCATCTATATCTTTTTGGTCCATTTCACATGGCGGATGAGGAAGAAAACATCTGTCACACCAATCCATATCAGCAACTTCTTGAACAACAGCAACTCTTGCAGTCAGAGGGTCAGGCACCACTCTATTTTCACGTGCTTGGGGTTGTCTATTTGCAGATCCAATAAGCCCTTTACCTCTATCATCTTGTCTTTGATCACCCCTAGGATGATTGCCAAATCTATCATGGTTTTGAGTTCTTTTTTGTCCTTGTGAACTTTTCCCAATTCCTTTCTCAACCCAGGCTAATTTGTAGGAAATTTCTTTGACAGCCCCTGCCAAAGTCTTGACAACATCCTCCAAATCAGCACCCTTGCTAGTTTGAGGCTTCTCAGGGTTTATCAACTTCACACCATCCCTCTTAAGTGGTTTACCAACAACTTTAATATTATTTTCAATTTGAAGTGCCATGGTGAAAGCTTGCCTCAAGTTTGTAGGATTTTTGTCTCTCAAGTAATAGGCTACCTTTTTATCAAATGCATCTGCATATTTGATCAAGCAAGATTCATCACAAGGCCTCAAAATTACAGGTAACCTTCTCAATGTCTTATTAAACCTTGTATTGAAATCATGAACGGTCTCATTAGGGTTCTTCTTGATGTTTACAAACTCGGATAGAAGGAACCTTGGATTTTTTTTTGTCTCCATATTGCAATATGAATGCATTACTCATCTCAGTCCACGAATCAATAGAGTTATTAGGCAGAGCTTTATACCAATATCTTGCATCTTCCTCAAGTGTATGGATAAACAACTTGATATACACATCCTCAAATTCTATTTCAAAGTATTCCATCATGTCAACAAAGAGTTTGAGGCATTGATCTCCAGTTATGGCATTGTTACCTTGGAATTTTGGTAATCTATTTCTCACATCCTGTGGGACAGAATTTGGATAACCATCCATTCCTTCAAAATTTATAGGACCAAATGTGTTTACAACAAATGGAGGTCTAGGTTGAGCCATATTGTTTGGTGGGGGTGATCTTGGAGGTGAAACAAGCTGATGAGGAGTAGTAATGGGTCTGATTGGAATAGATGAATGATCTCTAAAATGACAACCCCCCAAAGGCTCTCTCTCTTTATAGACTTTAGCAAACTTAGAAACTACAGGAGCCGATTTAGGAGCAAGTTTTTTAAATACACAAGAAGGTCCCTCACCTGATGGAGAATGAAAATCAGCAAGAAGATTGCCTGAATCAGATCTACTTGAAGAGGAATTATAATCTTCAATGACAGGTTGTTCTCCTTCAAATTCAATTATGGGAACTCCTTTCCTTACAACAAAATCACCAACCACTTTCCACACTTTTCTTCCTTCTAGTTCTAAGTGTCTTGATTCAGTGAGAAAATTCTTAGAAGAGTCCTTGATGAAGAGGGATCTCCTTCCCTCCAGTTTGACAGATTTAAACAACAAGTTTCAAGTGATAAAAATATATTAGACAACTGGTATTTCAAGATCCCAACAGCATGGAGTCGCCACCAAGGATTTTCACCTTAGTTGTGCAAGAAAGCACTCAAAAATATTATGTCAAATGCATGCTATACTGAAAACTTGTAGGGATTTACAAATCATATTTTCTTCTTCTTAATTCAACCAAAAACAGTGCATCCAAATCACATAAATTGCTGGTAGATGAGGAGAGCAGGCTGAGTTTGAAGTTTTTCTTACCCAAACATCCAGATCTGAAGTATGAAATGATATCTCAATAATATAACAGCTCAAATACTTGATCATACAAATGCTCAAACCTTTCAAGTACTTCAAAACCACCAAGAATTTGCAAGAAGTCCCTGACAACGGTGCCACTCGGGTGTTGGTATCCAGATTTAATCTCCATCACAACTTGAACAGCATCATGAATCTACACAAGACACTCAAGGATAGATAGATGTTTTGTATGTCATTTGTAGCCAGGGAGAACACCTATCTACTTGTTGGTATTCAAGATTTGAGGGAGTGGATAACACCTTCATAAGGGTTTTGATCTAACCCTCACTATTTTAGGTTGTGCCTATCAACCAAGGTAAGAGAACCTATATTGCAGCCCCTATATGGTAAGGAGATGAAGATATCCTTGTGTTTTGTATATGATGTGGAGGAGGCTTTGTGAAAACATGATCAAATATCCATTATCCAAACTCAAAGGAGCTGTCACTACTAAATGATGGAAATGTTCTCAAAACAAAGCTAGAGCTGCTAAAGACATGATAAAACCCTGATCAACTTTGTGCATTTTTGTGAAAGGATTGAATTCTTTTGTATACGCACAATGCAGATGCAAGGGTATTGTAGGTAGGATGAGTTAGTTTGAAATGAAATTCTGATGAGAGATCTTGGAACAAGAGTAGCTAGAATTCATCACATTCTTTGGGAAAATTTGCAAATGGGTTACAACACCTAAACAACAGAGATGTTTCAATGAATTTGAAGTGCTCTTTCAACCAGGATGTGTGCACAATGGATGCCCAAATATGCACTATTCCATACAAACTTTGATAGCCTGCCACAAAGGCTTGAAGCAAAATATCAATAAAGCATTAAGAACCCCTTGTTAGATCATGTCCTAAGGTGCACCCAAAGGTTTACAAATACCCTCAGTTTGTAAGGAAGGTAAGATGAATTTAAATCTGTTTATCTCCACTCAAATGAATGCTCTTCTGAATGGAAGATTACAGATGCCTTCAAACCCTCTACAAGAAATGAGACCATGCATGACCAATAAAGATCCCAAACACAAGATTGCAACATGAGCATGAAACACAAATTGAAAACATATTGAAATACAAGTGCATGCAAGCTTTGCCAAGAGATAAAACCAGTTAATCCAAGAATTTGATCAAATATATCAGCAAGGGAAAGTTATTTAGACAATCTCAAAGCTTGTTGATGGCTTTACAGCTGAAACCAACTCAACATGATGAACATTTGATGCAAACTAGAATCAAAATGGCTCTCAAGCAGTTTCTCAAAAAGGAAATGGACTTCTTCCAGTCTTTTCCTGTGAAATTTCTTCTCTCTTTCTCCAAAATTCTCAACAGACCCCTAACATGTTTCCAAAACTACATCATATACCCTCTGCCAACTTGGATCCTTGCATCCCAAGTAAAGAATATGCCAAAGGGATCAAATTTGTTACAAAACCCTATCCATTTGATGAAAAATGATATAAAACTGTAAAACAGCTCGCCAAATGCCAGAGATGCACATATATTTTAAAATATTGCATGAACTTGGATCCTTATCCATCCTAGGGTCACATTTTTCCAATTTCACCATGCCAGCATGCATTTGCAATCATTTTTCACCTTTTTCCCTCATCATTTTTACCTTTCACGTGTTTTTCATGGGCTGAGAAAAATATCTCACGAAAAACACTATAGGGCACCAAATTAGCTCAAATAAATGATGCCATTGTGTTTAGAAGGCCGAAGGGATGCAGATTCATATAAAATTTCATGTGTTTTGGTGCAAAAATGACGATTCCACACTTCTTGGAGCTCCAATGGCGCCCAAAAAACAAAAATGCACAGTTGTCATTGATTAAAATCAACTTTAAATGCCAACCCTCCACGTCACAGATCAAAATCCTCTTCAAAAGAACCCAAATTATTTTTTTTTCCTTTACACAAGGTGGGACACATGTCCAAACATGATTGGGGCGGGCCCCCAATCCTAAAAATGCATTTTGAACTTTTTCTGCCCTTGGGAAAATTTTTGAAAATTTTCCCCGCGAGCCCCTGGATGTGCCACGTGTCCTTCTGTGGGCCTTCACCAAAACAGTGGGCCAATTTGACGCATTTTCCACCTTTTTTTAAAAAAAGGATAATTTTCTAAAAATTCTCTGCGCCCCCCGAACGCCCGCTGCCACTTATGCCACGTGGTGGTTTCCTATTTGCTGTGGAACCAACCCCTCCTTTTTTCCTTCACTCCTCCGCAAGTCACAAAATCCCTTGTGGGCCCATGCTTCTCCTTTTCTGTTTGAAACATGCCACGTCTCTCCCCCTGATTGGATGCGGGGGCACACTTCCAAATTTTCCCTCGGGCTTATTTCTCACCTTGAAATTTTTTGCTAAAATTTTGTAAAAAATTTTAACTTTCTCTCTGTGCTCCAAACCTCCGCCAAATTTAGGACACGTGTCCTATCTTCATTGGACGCGGGCCTATTCTTCATTTTTTACTCTTTAAACATAGAGGTAAAAATCACAAACTCCTCCTTCAGCCTCTTCCTCCATTTTGCCTCTTTGAAACATGTCCATCCCTTATTTGTTGTGGGCCTTCGAGCAAACATTTTAATTTTAGCATTTTGAAGTTAAAAACTTCAAAGTCTTTAGAACTTCCACCCCTCCATTTCATCCCCGCATACGTGTCACATTCTCATTGGTGTGGGCCATCGGGTCCAAATTTTTCTTTGAGGTTTTGAGCCAAAAAATTTGAAAAATTTCAACTCTTCGCTCTCCTATTTGACATCCCTGTGCCATGTGTCACCCTTCCATTGAGCGCGGGTCTTCGGGATAAATTGTAACCTTAAAATTTTGAAGTTAAAAAGACTTCAAAATTTCCATAAATTCCACCCATCCATGCCACCTTTCTTGGACACGTGTCCACCTCGTATTAGGTGCGGACCCTTGGCAAATTTTTTCCTATTGTATTTTGAAACCAAAAATTTTCAAATTCTTCTAAGTTCCCTCTATTCTGGTCGATCTCCCTAGACACGTGTCACCTTTCCAATGGTTGCGGGCTCATGGGCCAAATTTTTCCCCTAACACCCCGAGCCAAAAAACACCAAAATTTTCCAAGTCCTTTACCATCCGCCTGACCCTCCTGGACATGTGTCATCATGCCATTCGCTGGGGCCTTTGGGCAAAACATTTAGTTTTGAGAAATTTTTCCAAAATGGAAGAAAATTTTCCTAAGTTACTTCCGCCCACCTACCAATCCTCGAATAATCACATCAGGCAACGTAAGCATATCCCTATGGAACTGCGGAACCGTGGGGAAAAATTTTCTTTTGATATCCTTGAGGAAAAAATAGTAAAATTTTCCCAACTCCCACGCTGTCTATTTGACCTCCCTGTGCCATGTGTCGCCCTCCCATTGGGAGTGGGCCTTTGAGTAAATTTTGATTTTGAGAAATTTTCAAAAAATGAAGGAAAATTTTTTAAGTGACCTCCGCCACTCGCTGCTCCATCTGACCAATCAAAATATGCCATGTAGGCACACTAGGCAAATGCGGGGCCGCGGAGAAAATTCTCCCTTTGCCAAAAATTGAAAATTTGACAAGTTATAACATTTCTTCTAACCACACCCAGCCAATGAGAGCCTGCCATGTCAGCATAAACTTTGCAATGATAAATTTGACGGGTAGAAGATGCCCGTACGCCCGTTCAAAATGAAGAAACACAAGGGAGGCCTCTGAAATCAAATTTTTTTCCACAATGAAGGCAAATTTTTTGCTTTAAATCAACTGAATCATGTTTTCACAATGATTTAGGCCTGTGGACTAGGATTTTAGCAACAAATGACTCGGATTCCCTCCATTTCGAGTTTTTGCATGAACTTGACAAAGGAAATAATGGCTCATCCAGAAAAATGAAGAAGTTAGGGCACAATAAAGGGGAAACCTGGAGATTTTTTTTAAAAATGGGGCAAAATAACAACAATGAGGGCATTTGAAAACATCCAACTGAAAAAACAAGTTACAGATCTTCAGCTCGAGCCACAAGGACGTTTTGGAGTAAAAATGGAAAATGGAGAATTAGAGTAAAGTGTGCAAACCCATAAATTGCACCAACACCATGACAATTCTAAATTTTTTAATGAAGTATTCTTATACTTTTATGATAAAATTTTTAATGTATTCTACATATGGATGAAGGAAATAAATTCAATTTAACTTGTTCATTCCCTAATTTGCAATACTGAAATTGTTTTTCAGTTTGTTGATTACAAATTACATGATTAACCACACCTTGGATCAATTGCATTGATCTAAGGCATATTTGGGATTTTTTGGTGTTTTTATCATCTTGATCGAGTTAGGAAGAATATCTTATTTGTCAACCAAAGATTGCACTAGGATCACAAAGGTGTCCTGTAGCATCTTTTGATTTCACCCTTCAAGGTGATCTGATTCATTATTTTTATTAACTACGAGAGGTAATGTTCTTTGATTAATTAGGACCTAATTGATCTAAGTGTTTGATTATTATATCCTATCATAAACCTATGTTAAGGTGATTTTATTTATTTCTATGATTAAATCCTAAATAGGATAATGGGGAACTATCCTAAGTTTGGACACTAATTAATCCTAAGATATTTGGAACTATGCCTAAGGTCCTAAGCTATGGTATGTAAACTAATGTTAGGGGAACCTAACCTAATGGACATCGACCTAACCTAGGGAAATATGGTTTCCTATGTTAACAAGTGAATTTGGATGGTGGTGGCACCATTCCAAATGCATTTCAAGGTTTAAATGAGGCATTTAATAAACCTATTTTAACCAATTTTGGCTAAGGAAAGAAGGTAGTGGGAAATATTGATTTTTTAACTGCTAAATTAGATTTGATAAAAAAAATAAAATTGTTAGTTATAACTAACAAGAGATAAGGCATGGTGGGAGTTTTGGGAGGGACATTATCAGTCCTGTTGGCATTTATGAACCTCGACCTGAGAAAAAATCACTTGGGTAATAGTAGAATGGGTTGGAGGAAAAATAAATGGTTTGATTTCATTTTTCATTCAAATTTTTTGAGCTTCTTCTCTCTGCATGTGGTATTTTCATTTTTTGATCTCTAAGTTTGATTTTATTGCATGTTTGAATTCACCCTTACATGGCAGAAATGATGGAAAAATTTGGTCTTGGAAACTACAAGAAGAAAATGGAAAAAGTTTCAGAAGACTTGTTTGGCATTTTCGTAGAAGTTTTAATTCAAGGATTTAAACAAGGAAGAGAAGGCAGGAGCACTACCAAGCATGATAGGTTTTATCTCTTTAAGATTCTTTCTTTTATTTAAACGTTTTCATAAAAATAACTCTACTCTTCATGAAAACTTCTTTGACAATGTTTTCTTGTGTGATTTTTTGCTCCTTCCTACTTTTGTGAGTTCTTTTGGACATGGTTTCTTTGGATTAGAGTAGTTCTATGAAATAATGGTGTTTTACTAAATCTAGATTTTGGATGTAGTTGGAAAATAGATGTGTTACTTTATTAGAAAATTGGGTATGAAATTTCAAGGGGGTTATGTGTTTTGATAATTATGTTTCCTTGTTTTGTATCCTTGTGGTGCTTAAACATTTTTCCAGGGATTTTATGGAAATCTCTTGAACTTTGGAACTCCCAGTCTGTTGTGAAACTGAGTTTTGACTAATGTTATTTGGGATGACTTTGTTTTTCCATAATAAAGAGGGGCATGTAATGGGACTTCTATTTTAGTTGATGGTTTTTTGTTTGGTTGTATTAGCAAGTATTGTTGGTCGATTTATTTCTTTAAGGTCTGTTTTGGGATTCTTGTTTCGGTTTATTGACCTTCGTTTCTGCTTAAGATTGATACATATCATTAGATCTTTTCATTGTTTTAAAATATCTTGGTCAACCCATACTTGGAATTTGTGAAGGTGGTTTTTAAGCACTATAAGTGCATAATGTTAGGTGAAAAATGGAGATTTCTTTATTTGTCTTCTTAAGTTTCATTTCATTATTTGAATACCCTTCTCAGGTGGACATGTAGGAGAAATAAGGATTGGTAATACTTTGTTCCCTCTCTTTTATGGGTTTTTTTTTCATTGCTTAAATACCCTTCTTGGGTCAGGTTAAGTTTTTGGAACTTGATTGATTTTTGAAAGGACCCTGGATTGTTATACTCTCAAACTGAGTTTGTTTTCTTTAGTTGTATGATCCTAGGGTGGATTGTAAGCTTTGAGCATCATGTGTGGGGTATTCTGATTTAGTATCAGTTTTTGTTATATTTGGAGTTTATTTTTATTTGGATCATCATTATTTCCTTGATTATGGTTTCATGCTTTGTTGAGTGTTTAAACTTACGAAACGTCTCCTTGAAACGATTCTTGCATATTTGGGATAGTGTAAAGGTCTGAGTGTAGTTTCTGTCTTGTATTCGAGTTTGTTTTAAATAATTTGGATTATGTGAGGTCTACTTTAATCTTTGATAAGGAATGTTTCATTTCTTAAACTTGGCTCTTGGTCTTTCTAGGTAAGACAGTGCTCTGCATTTTTGGTTCTTTGAAACCCTTCTGATTGCATTTTCCTTTAGCTATTATGTGGGATATATTGAGCATCCAATTGTTGATGATTTATTGAGATGCATGATTTTGAAGGTTATTTTTTGTTCAAATAGGTTTTGAACACATATTTTGTTAACGGAAAATCCTTCTGGAACTTTGTATCATCTGTTTGTTTTGTTTTCTAAAGACTGAGAAAATATCCTGTAGAATATACAGTGATGATATACATTATTGTCAATTTTTTCCTTACTTGAAGGTATCCTCTTAGAATAGAGGCATGGATTTAGATAACTGGGTTGTTAAGAAAATATTATGTCAATGCTGGGTCATTTGTGTTTTATATCAAACCTTTTTAGTTGTTGAGATGAAATTGATTGTTATAGGAACAACATATTGTTCTTGTCAAGTCATTATGTTTTTGATCAATTCATTTTTGATTGATTGACTGGGATCTAAATGTGTTATAGCAGAAATTTTCTTGGTGAATTAAATGGAAACAAAAGTGAACAAATCATGACTTGAATTAAAATTTTTCTTAATTGGTTGCAGTTGAATTTTATCATGTTGAAATGATTGTCAATAATGTGACATAGATGGAATTAAATTATGATGTATTACATAACTTATTCTATGGTTAATTATACTTAAATATATTTAGTGACTCTTCTCTACATTTGATTTTGTGTCTTTTTGGGTAGTCTTTCTTATTGATCGTGTTATTGTGTACTTGGAACCTTTTCATA
Source organism: Taxus chinensis (assembly GCA_019776745.2). NCBI lineage: Eukaryota > Viridiplantae > Streptophyta > Pinopsida > Cupressales > Taxaceae > Taxus > Taxus chinensis. The sequence goes on along the minus strand of CM034148.1, from coordinate 85,084,497 downwards.
AATAGTAGGTTTCTTGTTACGATACAGTTCAATAAAAGCATATTGTTTAATGTTATAGTGCTTATCATGCTCAGTTCTTGTGAACTGACTCATGCTAACAATTTTACAAATGGACTTCGTGAAAAGTGAAAGGAGAAAGACTTATAAAAATTTGCACTTGTTTTACTAATCAAATCATTGTCTTCATTCAGATGCTTTTTGTATTGAAAATTCTCTCGAAATGAACTTGTTGGAAAAACTGAAGATGTAACGAAATTTTTTTTGTAATGATAAAAGATGTTTCTTGTAAACTTATGGAATTTTAAAGAAGTTGGGAGTAAAATGACCTCTCTCGTTTGATAATTAATTATTGGGAAGGGTTGTTTATTTCTGATTTATTCTAAGGTCTTTTATGACTTATATTTGATTAATATTCCTATATACTAACATGCATGATGGGATTTTATTGATATGCTTAAAAATTGACATGCATGGATTAATGGATTCTAAGGTATAGAATAATGCTTGAATAAGAATATATATATATATATATATATATATATATATATATATATATATATATATATACTTTTGATTCATTTCATTTTAAGAAAGGGTACAACTATGATGACTATGATTTATAGATCCTTACTCGGAAAAGGGAATAAGGATAGTTTTATATGGATGAATGTGGCATTATTTTTACAAAACTAAACCTTATGTTTTATGATTTCATTAATAGGACAATAGTCCTTAATAAGAAAGAAAAATGAGTCTTCCTTTTATCATTGAATCAAAACTATGTATATTATCTCATTGTGTGTTTAAGTTTAAATCATATTTGATGATTGGTTGTATGCTCTTTATTTGTAAACAGTAAATGGAAAGGGGAAAGTTTAAACAAATTAATAGGAATATTTAGTCTTTTGATATCACTAAGTCTAATGTATAAGATTTCAATAAAGATTGTTTATAATGTGTTATCCTGTAAAATGACAAGGGCAATTTTGTAGATAACCATACCAAAATTTTGTTTTGGTCCCCTGAGAAGGTCTGTTAACGTTCAAAATGGCCTAAAAAATCCCCTTTCGGAAATCAAGTTTTAAGGACTTGGCCATTTTTCAGCCTTTTGAACCAAGCGCAAAAATTGTTGTGTTAACATCGAGAAATGTGTGCCCCTTGTAAAATCCTTTGGTGCTAAAAGTTACATGTCAACATACTCAAACCTACGGCAAAGAAATGCACTTAAGGCACAAAAAATGACATGCCGACACATCAAAATGTGCACCCTCTTTTCCCTTTGGCACTGGAATCCTTATGTTGACATATCCAAATGTGTGCTTAAGGCGTTGAAGCTTTTGTGTCAACAACAACCAAGTTGCACCAAGGTGCTTTTATACTCATGTCGACACTTCAGAAAGTACGCCAAAGGAAAGTTGGTGAGGTAATAAATGTGGTATTTTCCTATAAATATGCGGTTAACACTTATCATTTTAACAATTTGAAAATTGTGAAAAGTCTTTCTCTGCGCCTGTCTGATATCCCTGTCACACCCGCGTTTTCTTTTCGAGTTTTTGGCCCCCAATGTTGTCCTTTGTCTTTTACTAAACTGGGTAAGTGGTTTTTATCACTCTTCTTGTTGTTTGTGGTTTTATTTCTTGGTTGTTGGTGGTTTTAGGTTTGTTATAAAAAGTTAAAACTAAAAGTGAATAAACTACCCCCCATAACCATCTGAAAAACACCTTATCCCTCCTTCCAAATCTACAAATCTGAGAAGGTTCTACCTTGTAAGATATCCCACCAACCCTCTGTCACGTCTCTAAAACCAAAAAGTGAGAAAAGTCATGAAAAGAGAGAGAAATTTGTGAAGCTATCAAAGAAATGCAAAAAAAGTTACCATTTGGCACACTATTTTTATATGTTACACACCCCACATTCATGCCTTGGTGCACTATCCCTACATGTAACAAATTCCAAATATGCACCCAGTATCACCACTTAACAAATTTCCTAAAGGTGTAAGCGCATCCCAACCAACACCAACATTTGATGTTGTGCTCTCCAAATTTGTGCCCTTTATAAACCCTTTGGCGTGTTAAGCTTCTGTGTAACACATTCCAAAATTGTGCCTTGGGCACACTGAAAATCCATGCAACACCATCTTTTACATGGCCCAGTTAAAGTAATTTTCCAAAGGCGTTGGCATATGAACCTTAATACTAGCACTGCATGTTGTGTGTTGTAAACCCACGCCCTGTGCCTTTCTTTTTGGTACTAAAACCTCTTGTGCAACACTCTTGAAAAGTGTACCCCTCTATAACTCTTTGGCGTAACTTTTTCCCTCTCAACATAGGTGCATCTTTTTGCATGTTGACATCCCCAAAAGTGTGCTCAGCCATTTTAAGCCTCTGCAGCAGGCTATGAACTTACGCCTTGTGCCCTAAGCCTCATAATCAATCATTTTTTGTTCTGCAAGATGTTATTATGGATAACATGAAAGCTAACATGGCTCTTCTATGTTGGACCTCTTTGATTCTCTTTGTAGAACAACAACAGTTATCCTCAAGCTCACACATGTCTTCATTGAGAAAGAAGCCAACTAAGTCTAAAGGAAAAGCTACATTGACAGAGCAAGAAATGAAGTATAAATATCATAAAGTCAGGATGCCTAACTCAGATGTAGAGAGTGATCTCGACATCAGAGACTCTGAGCTCAGCCACATTGATATGTAAGATTTTTGGGTGAGAACCAACCAGGCTACTAGTGGTCCCTGGATGAACAAACTGGTAGGCAGTGGATTGCACTTTGTAGCTGGGCTGTCGGTAAGTGCTATTAATAATGAATTTATCATGTTGGTTTCCTATTGCTATAAAAAGGACACTAGATGTGTCGATGATAAAGAAGGAAAGACAGTCATTGACCTAATTGCTCATCACTTTGAAATAACTCTGGGCATCCCTCATCATAGGCAGTACATTATCATCAGCCTTGAAGACTGCAAGAAGGCATGGGATGACAATGAGGATAAGTGTATGTAAATGATGAATGAATTATATCTTAAGAACAAAAATTTGGTTGAGCCGATGGCCTCAAACCATCCACTGCAGTGACTTTAATGAGGAACTGAGTGATACAATCACCTTCCTGAGTAGAGTGTATGGGCTTCCTGATGCCCATCATTTCCATAAATGGATGCTAAGCTACTTAGAGACCATGAGCAAGAATGTGCCTGAACAACATTTTGGCTGAGTGAGAAATCATCAATGACACTATCTCCCAGCAGCTTTAATAGGTCATGACAACTGGGAAGGTTCTATATGAATTCCTATGTTGTGTATGTTGCAGCATCAATGAGGGATTTCGTAGGGCTGGCATGAAATGGGGTATGGCCTCAGGTCAAAATACATGAATACTACCTAGAGATAAGGCTCGAGAACAACATCCCTCAGTTCTTAAAAATCAACGACGCCTTCTTCTATGAGCTGATCTACCTGTTGAGGCCGAATATGAGACATGGTTGAACTAGCCCTAGCATGTGCTCACTGTCATGAAGAAGTGGGGGGCATTGTTCACTCAGTTTCCCACATTCACCTATCGGAGGGTGGTGAATTTTGAGGGTGAACCGACCAAGCTACCAAGGTATGTAGGACCCAAAATTATTCTATTAGAGTTTTCAAGGTAACCAATCACATATCATGAGATATGCATGAAGAGAAATAAGGGAGGAACTCCATTCCCCCTTACAGTAGGCCGATACACTTACATCACACTGGCCAAGGCACATGGGAAATGTATACCAAGCTTGAATTGCTTAACCTAAAGCAAAAATTCCTGGCCAGACCTACTTTTGACTATTGCCAGGTTGCCTCCCAAAGTAAAAAATTGATCCTATTCATGTCCTTGAGATCGAGGACATCTACGTCGATCTAACACATGAAATAGATCTCAGGCGGAAGGATCACTCCAGGTTGGCTCTAGAAGAAATCAAACACTATGGCATGGCCATAATTCTGAAAGGATTCCCAGAAGCTGATCAAGAAATTGATCAAGTTTACCTTAACATGGATGGGGATGATTGGCCATTCACAAAAATTGACAGAGCCAAAGCACCAAATACCATCCAAGAAAGAGTCAAGCACACTGTTGCATCGCATACTGAACATTGGTGCAAACAGAATGGTCTCATCTACCTCGGGGTAGATTTAACTACTTCTCCTTCAAGAAGAGCACCTCTAAAGCTGGCCCAAGTGCTAAAAGGAAAAGGAAAAGATGAAGAGGAGGGAGAATCAAGCAAAGAAAAAGCTCCTCAAATCCCTCCTACTACTTCTGAGAAGCAAGTGGTCGACCTGGTATCTCTAGGTAAAGAAGAAGAGACCACCAAAGTTTTGAACAGACACATCCACTTAGGATGTGGTCATAGATACAACCACTGAGGTACCCACCATTCCTTCTTCTGCTCCTTCTCCTCCCCCTGTTGTTGAAACATCTACCCTAATGGATGTTTCTTCTTCTCTCCCTTCCTCCCTTCCATCTCCCACCTCTTCCATCTTCTCCTCTCTTGCAGATCTATTACCTAGTGTTCTCTCCATCCCATTATAGATCCCTTCCATCTCCATGTCCTTTTCTTCTCCTTGTAGTAACTCTAGGCCCTACTAAGCAGCAGCGCGTTAGACTACTTTTCGATGCCACCACCAAGTGTCTCAACATTCTTCCCTACATGTAGCCTCTTCAGTTTCTTCTCCTTTCACTCCCATTTCTTCTTCTTTTCCCTCTACTCCTTCTCCCCTAAGTCCAAGCTAGATTTCTGACCATCTGGGTCAACTCAAGAGAAAGGTTCCCATAGCACCCATGGAATTCTCTATCATTCCAAAGAAGGGCCATTGAAGAAGCAAAAATCTATAACTCACTTCTCTAAGAGAGTCTCAAGAGAGAGGGTCATGGAGATTGCATATCCTGATCCCACTAAAGAGAAGAAAGATCTGTCTCCTACAGAATTTACAGTGAATCAAGTCACCATGGGAACCTCATCTGAGAGCCTGCAAGGAGAGGCTTTGTCTGTAGCAGATGCCCTCTGAAAGAATCTTTAGGAAGCAAAGGAGGATAATAGGTTACTAAAAGAACAAAACAAACATCTTCTCCAAGCATTGCAAAGAATGAGCAACGCACCTCCTATGACTGCCGCCAAGCTTCTTGAAGTTCTAAGTCAAGATAAGATAAATGAATACACCAAGATTGGTGAACAAGGTATGCACAGATGTCCTCCTGGATAGAGTGAATCCTCAGAGACTGTGAGGAAATAATCACAAAATTCATAAAACTCTACCTGAGTATAGATCAGGCAAACAAGGAGCTACATGTAGTAGCAGGATCCCTCTCTAAGGAGTTAGACAATGCCAAATTGCAACATGAAATATTTCAGGAAATGGTTGACTGCTTGATTGATGATCTATTAAAGGTCGGTGTCATTGATCACCCACGGGCACACCACAAATCTCTCGTTGTACTTGATTACCAGGTTTATCAAATGGAATTTATCCTGGAGAGGATAGATAAAATGAAGGAGGAAGCCCTGTATGTGAAACATCAAATGGAGCAGATGGTCACCAAGATGGCTCCAGAGATTCTTAGTACATCATTCACCTTAAGAGAGGTAGACGATACGATCAAGATCTTCAAGGATATCGTAACCCAAGGTTTGGTGCCAGAGGTCACTTTTGACCAAGAGTCTATCAATAATCTTCTGGCATGCCATGATTTCATTGGATACTTGATCGAGGCATGTGAAAAGTATGTTGGGCTACCTGAAGAGCTCAAGACTGAAAAGGAAACTTGTGAAGTCATCGGAGACCACTTCAAGGGTCTGAATCATAATCACCTTCAAAACATGATCAGCAAGTTTATGGAGTACTGAGCTCAATGTCACATCACCTCTCCCTAAAAGAAGCAAGACACTCCATTCAAACAAAGAGATGATGACGAATAGTTTCTCTTCTTGTGTACGCTTCGATCTTTTTGTAAAAATATTTAAAAAGTATGTTGGCATTTACGATGACATCATCCATGTTGCATCATGGGATGTTGCCATCCACAAACTTGCCTCAAAGTCAACTTTTGACTTTTTAGATATTTTGTATATAGTGGTTGGCTTCTTTTGTCTTCTTCCTCCTTCTCCTTCTATAAATACTGGAATACTTGTTGTATTCTAGGTGGACATTTTTGTATGAAAAGAGAGGTGAAAAGAGAAAGACTTTGTGCCTTCTTGTAACATAAGAGATATTAATATATATGTTAAGATTTTGTGTTCAATATATGTGTTATCTGCATCATATCTCTCATAAGTTAGATCTATGTTTCTATTCTATTGGATTCATTCTTGTTATCATCATATGTTCATCAGTATTTCTTTGTTTGTTTATGCAAGTAAGTTTGGCTCTGTTTACTACCAGCCCAAAGCATAAACCCTCCTGCCTTTCTATCTTGGAATTCATTTCTTTTCTCCCTTCAGATCTACCTTCCTCCATTCCTTCCCTCTTACATTTCTGTTCACAGTTGGAACTACCTCTACTGGGATGAGATCCCAAACCCCTGAAGTTAGAATAGTGTAGATTTGCACAGATTCCTGCTTGATAGAATAGCAATAAACCAGTTTCACTTTGTTGTCTCAAAGAGGGGCTATGCCCTGCACACTGTTGGCCTATTTCCCCATGACCTGTCTAACCGACAGATTTTCAAACCAACAGTTTTTGGTGACTCCACTGGGGATTGAACTAAGGAAATAATTAAAAAACTGTAAAAATCACTACCAGTTTGCAAATTTTAACTTTTTGTTAAAAATTAAAAATTTTGCAGAAGTGATCAAAACTAAAAATTTCCTTAGGAAAATCCATAGATCTGGACCAGATAGAAGCTTTTAGTTCGCTGAGTTTTTTACAAAATTTTGTATATTTCCATAGATCTGAGAATCTGACATTTTCTGATATTTTCAAAACCTTGCAAAATTCAGTTCAAAGATCCGAAAAATCAGCTTTCTAAATAACCCACCTTTTTATCCTTGTTAATCTTTGTCAGAAAACCACAATCGGTTATTGTTAAAAGATGGATAAATTTAAATATTGGAAAAGTACATGCCACTGATTTTTGCCAAAAAAATCAGAAAATCAGCAAGTACAAACAAAAAGATTGTTGTAGATCTACTCTTAATTATTGCAGATCTGAACGGGTACAGCTAGCGGGTGAACAATTTACTCGTGGCAGAAGAGCTCGTGGAGAAGTTGATCCAATCTTTGATCTACTTCAAAGGCACAATTTTAGTATCACTCCAGCATGATTCACATCTCTAAGTTTAGTGGATCGATCAGCCAGAAGTGCCTCACCTCCACGAAGGAGCCGGATTTCACAAGGTGCTTCGACATCTATTTGTAGTGCTCTTTTGCTAACTGGAACCACGCTCCCTACTCATGTTCTTTTCCCACGTTTCAAATGGAAGTACCATGGGGAAATGCCATGGGTCCTCTAGCAATGTCGTATCTAATTCATGCCCTCCCTCATGGAAATCACAAGAATTTTCCGAAGTTTGATGGGAGTGGGAATCAGAGCACTGACGTGCATATCGATGTGTTTATTATGTCATGTAGTATTCTAGACATGACTCATGAAGATGTATTTATACGTCTCTTCCTTGAAACCTTGCAAAGGCCTGCATCAAAATGGTTCCAACAAATACTAGCCAGGTCCATCACTAGTTGGGTACATTACGGACTATATTTGAAGATAGGTATAAGCCTTTAAAAGACGCATTCATGTTACTGTCAAAGATCACTCACATGAAGGAGGACCATGAAACCATGCATGATTTTATCTCCCTTTTCAATTCACTAATCAACCATGTGCCACCTGCCATGTTGCCAACATTGGAAAACCAAAAGTGCTTCTTTGTGAATGCAATGAGTTTGAGGGTAAGTCTCTTACTTTTACAAGAACAAATACCAGACTTGGTTCTTGCTCAAGCTACGGCCATTCGGATAGAAGATAACCTCCTTATATCTTACGAGTTAAAATGAGAGCCATCAAAATCAAAGGCTTTAACTTCTTCTCAGGACACCTCATCAGATCTAGCATTCCAAAAGATGGCAAATGATTTGCTCTCATTAAAGAAGCAATTGGCCCAAGCATCGTCTATTGCTCAGTACCGGGATATCCCACAGAGGAACTTCACTCCCAACAACACCCCCCAAAGGCCACGTTTGCCTACTACTTTTCCAAGGTTAGCAATTGAGGCTCCTTCGGTCCATGCCTTTGTTGAAATCGAAGAAGATGAGCAAGTTTATGAAGAACCTTCGTCGCAAGGTGAAGATGATTAAGATGTCGGTGAACCGATTGACGACTCTACAATCGGGTATATGGAGTTTGAGGAGGAGGAATATAATGAAGAGGAAGGTACCCAAGGATATGTGAGTGGCTAGTCATATGCAATTTTCACTTGCTCACAAGGAAAAGAAGCAAAGGTTGCTACTGAAAAACAAAAGGAAAAGGCTATGGTAGCTCCACCGCCAACGATTGCTAAAAGAGGTATTCCCCTTCCTATTCAACCTCCCATTAAACCTTTTGTAAAGAAATATTTTCCTCCTGTCTCTCCTCCAAATCAACCTCCATCCATTTCCATAAAGACTAGTACCACTCCTCTACCATTGTGAAATGAAGGACTCATTCATTGTCAACGCAACCCTTGGTCACATTCGATATAGTTGATGATGCCAAAAGGACCAAGATCCAAATTTTTGAAGCTGAGTACCTTCATTCTAACCACGAGCAGCTTGTTAGATTAACCAAGTATATTCAAAGTCAAGCTGCCATATCTCACCCTGTTTCTCCAAAAGGAATTCTTTCCACTCCTCCTACATCCCGCATAAACATTACCTGGACATCTATGTCAGGTAAAATTGAACCTTTTTACCTATCTCTCCTAATTAATTGTCACAAGTTAAGCAACTGCATAATTGATTCTGGAGCATCTAATAATGTCATGCTAGTGAATGTCACCTATGCTTTGGGCCTCACACTCACTAAACCTTTCGGCAGATGTTACTCCATGGAAACTAAGTAGGTACCATTAATAGGTCAGATCAAGGATGCATAGTTTGCATTCGCAGAATTCCCAGAGAAAAGAGTAAAAATGAATATCCTCGTAGTTGATATTCCAGTAGCATACGAAATATTACTATGGAGGAGTTTTTATAGAGAAGTTGGTGGAGAAATCCATATGGACTGGTCTAAAGCCAGAATCCCTGTCAAAGGGGTGATGCAAACATTGGAGCATAGATCGCAAAAGAAATATCTAGTCACCAACTCCGATTACCCCAAGGCCCAGATTCTCTTCAAATCATCAGGGATGGGGAATTACTTCTTGTGCACCAACTCTGATAAGATGGAGGTTCTCATCCAAGAGGAGGACCTCAACAAGATATGGACACTGCAGTTCGATGGCAGTTGTGCAAAAAGTGGGTGTGGTGTTGGGTCCATTTTAATATCTCCTAAAGAGGAGATTTTCCCTCTTTCTTTCAAATTGAAATTTTTCAATACAAACAACACTGTCAAATAAAAATCTTTGCTACTTGGCATACAAGCTGCAAAGGAAATGGGAATCAAGAATTTAAAAGTACAAGGTGATGCTGAGTTTATTGTCAATCAAGTGAAAGGGGTATACCAAGTAAAGAATGATAGGCTCAGACACTACCGCAATGCCGTGTGGGACAGCATCGAAGAGTTTGACACTTTCTCAATCAAAATAGTTTAGTGATCTCAGAACGACATGGCTGATTCTTTGACCGTCTCGGCCTCTCTCATGCTTCCTCACCCAGGGTTAAAGATGGACACATATACCATTGAGGTAGTTTTCTACCCAAGTGTGCTAGATAATTCACAACACTGGCATGTATTTAATGATTATAATCAGCTTATCACTTTTTTGGAGAAAGCTAAAAATTTCAAAGAGCTCTATTTTGATGGATCAACTTTTGCGTGTTGTGAGTCTCCCACGGGCCAAGTGCAGGAATCAGTAGAAGGTCAGGGAATATGTCATCTCAAGGGAAATAATATTTCAAAAGGTTTAGTTTCCTTGGAATGATTATTTGATAAGCATGAATGTTTTGTCAAGAAAAGGCAACAAGATAACCCTGGCTCTTCTCCAGAAACTGAATCTGTCAATTTGGGTACTACAAAACATCCTCGGTCTGTGAACATCGGGAAGTGTTGTACACCTGAGGAAAAGAAAAAATTTGAAAAATTGTTGAAAAGATATATGGATGTATTGGCATGGTCTTATGCTGATCTAAAGTCATTTAAGCCTAAGGACATTCAACATGAAATCCCGCTAAAAGATGACGTCAAACCTTTCTATCAAAAGCAAAGGCACTACAACCCCAAGATCTCAGGTACCATCCAGGCCAAAATATAGAAGATGTTGGATGTGAGAATCATTTTTCCAATTCATCATAGTACTTGGGTTACAAATATTGTGCCTGTGCATAAGAAGAATGGTGAAATACGCATATGTGTAGACTTTCACAACCTAAACCAGGTGTCCTTAAAGGACAATTATCCACTACCCATAATGGATCAAGTTTTGCAGGCAGTAACTGGTTCAGAGATGATGTCCATGCTTGATGGTTTTTTGGGTTATAATTAGATTGTGGTCACACCTGAAGACCAATTCAAAACAACATTCACCACTCTTTGGGGAACCTTCACCTACAACAGGATGTCATTCGGTCTAACTAATGTTGGTGCCACCTTCCAATGAGCGATGGACTTCGCTTTCAAAGGTATGATGGGAAAGGTCATCGTAGTTTACCTAGATGACTTAACTGTGTTCTCTAAAAAAATGAAGTGATCATTGTGATCATTTGGAGCAAGTCTTGATTAGATGTCGAGAACACGAAATTTCTCTAAACCCTAAGAAGTCAGTTTTCAGGTTCACCGAAGGAAAATTTCTAGGACACGTCATCAGCAAAGAAGGGACAAAGATAGACATCGAAAGAGTCAAGGCTATTCAGAGCCTTACCTTTCCCACAAGAAAAACAAGTGTTTACTCTTTCTTCAGAAAGGTAAATTTTCTCAGATGCTTTGTTCTTGATTTTTCTAAAAAGACTCGTCATATATCCAATATGATGAAAGAGTCACAAACATTCTGATGGAGTGAAGAAGGCAAAGCATCATTTGAAGATATAAAATCCTTCGTCACTCATGCACCTATCCTGGTATGTCCTAAATTTTCCAAGGATTTCATCATGTACAGTTATGCGTCCGCGCATACTATATCGGCTATCTTAATGCATAAGAACTATGAGAATGTTCAATCCCCGATTGCTTTCATGAGATCTCCTCTAAAGCCTCATGAACTGAAGATGTCACAATTAGAAAAACACACCTTTTCCATGGTAAAAGAAGTCAAAAAATTTCGCTACTACATATTGAATTCTCATACAGTAGTATTGGCTCCAGATACGGCTGTTAAGTCTATCCTAACTCAACAGGAGTTAGGGAGCTTATGAGGGAATTGGATCACAAAGGTCTAAGAATATGATCTAGACATCAGACCAACCAAGTTGGTAAGGGGTAGGGGACTGTGTCAGCTAATGGCTGAAAATAAAGACCCAGAGGTACCTGAGGAGCAAGCTGCTCATGTTGATGAAGAACAAAGTGAACTCGAAAATGTGGATTCTTTACTCATGGTTTTGTTTGTCGCAACCAACGATGAATGGTTTTCTAATATTGCATTATTTATCACCTATGGAGAGTGCCCAAATCATCTAACCACTAAGGAAAAGTGGATGGTAAAGCTCAGAGTCAAATGATATGTCATAAGGGATGATGGGTTGTATAAACGTGGGATTGACGGTGTTTTTTTGCGATCTGTTGATAAACCGCAACAGATAAGATTGTTAAAAAAAATTCATGATTCAGCTTGCGGTGGTCACTTCTCCTCATCGATAACAACACATAAGATCATTTGGGCTAGGTACTATTGGTTGATGCTATCTCAGAATGTAGCTACCTGGGTGGTGAAATGTGAACTTTGTCAATAATTCATTGGCAAACCAAAGTTGGCTGCATTTCCCCTCAGGCCTGTCATTATCGATGAACCATTCAGGAAATGGAGAATTGATTTCATTGGAGCACTCATTCCTCAATCAAGTTCTGGACATAGCTACGTCCTAACAGTGACAGATTACTTCACCAAATGGGTAGAGGCTATACCTGTCAAACATGCCACTTCTGAAGTTGTTTGTAACTTCATCAAGGAGAATATTATTGTGAGATTTGGCATTCCAAAAAAAATCGTTTTTGACAACACATCCAACTTATCTTCATGGGAAGTTATCAGTTTTTGCTATGGATACAGGATAACCTTGGCTCATGCCTCTGATTACTATCTTTAGGGAAATGGTTAGGCATAATCTAGTAACAAGAAGCTGGTAACCATCATATGGAAGCTAGTTGATGAGAACCAATGATCCTAGCACAAGTCATTATACGATGCCTTGTGGGTAGATCATATCACTCAAAATATATCTCTTGGCATGTCACCTTTCCAAGTGTTGTATGGGACCAATGCCAAAATACCTATCTCCGTAGAACTCCTTGCTCTGCACTTGGCTCGAGCGATTGAAGATGAAAATTTATAGATTTCTCTAGAAAAGAGAATTATGTACCTGATATGACTTATAGAAAAAAGAGTAAAAGTGGTCAACAAGATCACTAAACATCAGAATCAAGTCAAGAGGTTGTTTGACAGGAAAGCTAGGCAGATAAATTTCAAGGTAGGAGATTTTTTCCTTCTATGGGA